>MUAA02000086.1:0-1200000 GCA_014180765.2 Marchantia paleacea | reverse complement strand
TTGACAATGGAGCATTTGAATGACAAAAATAGTAGCAAAAGTTGATCAATGTATCCTAATTAGAGGAGATTGGAGTAGTTTAATCACTATTGATGTTTGACCAAATAAAATTAAGATTAAATTAAATTAAATTAAATTAATTTCGCATCAAGCAAAAAGGTGTTGGGCACACCTATTGGCGAGATTCCAAAAGACCTGATCTTTCCACGTCTTTTTGATTGAGATTCCTTTTTAATTCTCTCACACTCTCCCAAAGCTGCAAGTTCTCCTTATCCATAAACTAAATTTTGGTTCCTCTAATCTTGCAAATATCAACGTAAACTTGTTTGAGGTCTGAACTTTCTTCTACGCTTCAGCTTTCTGCTTGTTTAAGCGATCCACTAATATGTCAGGTGCCAAATCATATGTACTTGCTCATGCCTTCCCATAGCAATTTGGTGCATGGTTTGTATCAAATCAATATACCCATCTCCTGCAGGTTCCCCCCTACATGTAACCAGACCTCATCTCATTCAATCTCCATAAGCACTGGCAACATCACCACTTCCAACTTTTGCAACAACTTTAGCACCGGAGACAGAGGCTCCACAATATCCTTGGTCACCTTGAGCTTTGGCCTCAACAGTCGAGGTGGCACCACTTCGGCATTCTCTTAGGTGTCTTTTTTATTCAAAACGAATTAGTTTGGAAACTTTTGGTGCTCAAACTTTGCTTCCACTTCCACAACTTCTTCTAGATCCAAATCCCTGTCCCCCACATTAGCTTCTTCAAGGGGTTCCTCTCCTACTCGATTAGCATTGTCCATACTTAGAGTAGAACCGCTACTTACATCCTCATCCTCAATTTTAATATCCGACAACTCGGACTCCAAACGATACAAGTGTATGTTAGGAGTTAACTCAGGTCTTGAGTAACTCTGGTTAGTTTGACTATATTTAGCTAGACTAGGGCTAGGGCTGGTACCACTATATAAGAGGGTCGCGGGCAGCTCTCTCTGATACAATTAGGGCATTAGTAAAGTGACTCTGTGTGTTCCGTGGACGTAGCCTCAGTGAGGTGAACCACGTATTTCTACGTCGACTCTTGATTGCATATTTTTTCTTCGTGTATTCTCGTTTCGGACCTACAATTGGTATCAGAGCGATTGGATCGTCATGTTGAGCGATTGAGCGATTGATTGGTTGATTGGGGTCTACGCTCGAGAGAGTGCCCGGAAGAACTCACTAAGAGGGAGTCTTGATTTTAGTTTGCAGGACAGGGAATGTTGCTTTCAGTAGAGGGAGGGGGCATTGGATGGTCGGCCAGATCGGTGAAGGGCAGCTAAAGATAAAAGTCGGTTTGTGATTTAGCGGATGATGAAGCCTAACTGAATTGCAGTCTACTGTCAGTGCAGATTTTGGTTCGCGAAGTAAAAGAAAACAAGATAGAAGGTTCAAACTGCAAGCAAATGAGGCGAAGCGTTCATTGTATCATTTGCCAAGAGGTAGACCAAATATTTGGTTGATTCTGGCAAGCATGTCTGATCATCGGGTTGGTGAAGGCAGCAGTGGTGAAAGGAGAGGGCAACATATTAGGATAGGATAAAGTTCTTGATTATGATAGCAAATATGTCAGTAACTGTAATTGGTTGTTCTTCTTTGGAAGAGCGGGCAGCCGATTGGAGTTTCTCGAGGTTTTTTAGCATCGATTGTTTATCCATGCGAACACGTGTTGTTGTGTACAATTCCCCTCCCCTTCTTGGCGATTAGGTCACCCTATTGCAGTAATGTTTTTGTTTTCGAAGGAATTCAGCTCTGAAGAACTTTGATTTCACACAAATTCTGGAAAGTGCCAATTTGCGAAGTCTTGAAGTAGGGAGGAAAGGGTGAAGTCAAATTGGGTGTATGAAATCTCGTGTTTGTGGGTGGTTTTTGAAACGTGGGCTTTTGAGACTTCGAGCAGGAAGAGATGTGCCTCTTGCTTCCTCTAATTATTGTGAACCCGGTCAATTTATTTTTTTTGTTGAGGTCGGAGGAAGGCGGAGGAGGAAGAAATATATACATTTTGAGGTTGATGAAGCCCGATTGTGTATATCATCGGGGCCTTGAAGAAGAGTCGTAGAGATAATTGGCAGGGAGAATGTGGAGGCATCGCCACTGCCACAGAAAATGTGCTCTTTGTTGGGCTAGTAGGAGGATTTCTAAGCCCCTTAGACATGTACAAGCATAAAAGATAGACAGATTCTACGCGAAAATTATGGCGTCCGAGGTTGTCAATGACACTTAATTGTTTTGGCATACATGTCTAAAAGAGCAGTATATTGTTGTGGTTTAAGTGATATCAAGAGCTTTGATTTCACATCTTGGAGGCAAGAAGCTTTTGTAGAGTGGCCCGGAGAAGTGCGATGAGCAGCAGTTTACTATATCTTGAGCAAGATTCCAACAGAAGAGGAAGGACATGTGTACACACAGGTGTCGAAGGGAATTGCGTGTGTGACTTTGTTGTTTGTGGCAATAGCAGCAGCAAGCAAAGCAGCATCATCTCTTGTGGTTTAGGGATTTTTACCTAGGGTAAATTTCCTTTATTCTCACATGAGTGGAAAGAAGTCAGTTTGGAGGTTCCATTTGACAATTGAACGATACAAGGGACGAGTTCAGGGGCTGGACGAAGCGAGATGGCAGTCATGAAGACAGGAGGAGCCGGATTTAACATTGTCAAATATAATGGGTGTGGTGACTATCTTCTGTGGGAGAGGCAAGTCAAAGGCAAGTTGAAAGCTTCCGGTTTGGGCAAGTCATTGAGGCCTAAACCCTCTACATTCAATGATGAAGACTGGAAGTACCTTCAAGAGCAAGCAGTGAGTATTGTTATACTCCATCTACAACCTTCAGTTTTGAAGCAAGTTGATGAGTATGACAACTATACTTTATTGTTTGAGGCTCTTCAACGACGGTTTCATCGCAAAGAGTTATCAAACAGGTTGTATACCTCTTTGAAGCTGATGAGCTTCAAGATGAAAGATTCAGGTACGAAGATACAAGATCACATTGATACCTTTGGTGATCTTGTTATTGATCTTCATAATCTAGGAGTGGAGATAATTGCTGAGAGGAAGGCCCTTCATCTGTTAAGTTCATTACCTGCTTCATATCAGTCATTGTTACGAATGTTGCTCCATCGTGATAGACAAACGATCACTTACAATTAGATTTTAAGTGCTCTATTGGCTGCTGACCTACATCAGAAGATGATGATGCCCTCTACTCCATCCCTTTCATCTGGTACGGCACTGAAGGTGACCCGTGGACGGTCACAATCAAGGAATGAGAAGGATGGGAAGAAGTTTGGATCTAGAGGTAGATCCATGTCTAGGAGTAAATCCCAAGATAGAAAGACGGTGGTCTGTTGGAAATGTGGCAAGAGTGGTCACTTTAAGAAGGACTGTCGTGTGAAGACCAAGGCTAATGATACTCCTTTGGCCAATGTGACTCAAGATTTTGATAAGGAGGATGACTTGCTCAAAGATGGACTATGAAGCTAGAGGTATGCCCTATGCACCTCATCAAAGGGCGTTGGTGATGTATGGATTCTAGATAGTGCTTGTTCTTATCACATTTGTTATATTAGAGAGTTTTTTCATACTTTCTCAGTATCAAACGGTTTAGTTCTTATGGGAAATGATCAACCTTGTAGGATTGAAGGTGTTAGATCTATCCAGATTCACATGTTTGATGGAGTCAAACGTTCATTGACTCACGACAGGTTTAAACCTGAAATGAGAAAGAATCTTATCTCTCTTGGAATGTTAGATTAAAAAGGCCTTGAGTGGAGTTCTAAACAAGAAGTACTTGAGGTGAGAATAAGTGATAAGATTATTTAAGAATACACAAGCATAGAAATCTGTATGTGCTAGAGGGCAATACCATTTGTGGTGAAGTCAATCTTACGAGATCTCGGCCTAAGATGGCTCATGTTTGACATTCTAGAATGGGACACATGAGTAACAGGTACTTGATCTTCCTTCAAGATAGGGGCTTGTTACCTGGTTTAGGTAAAGTTGACATGGAATTTTGTGAGCATTGTGTTATGGGCAAGCAACATAGAAAAGCCTTTGGCGTTGGAACCATAGTTCCAAAGAGTTACTTGAGTATGTACATAGTGTTGTGTGGGAACCCTCTCCTAAAGCCTCACATTCCGGGAAGTGGTACTATGTATCGTTTATTGACGATAACTCAAGATTTATGTGGGTCTATTTTCTCACACAGAAGTCTGAAGTCTTTGCAACTTTCAAAAGTTGGAGAGCCCAAGTTCAGACTGGACACAAGGTGAGATATCTACGTTCGGATAATGGCGGGGAGTATACTTCTGAGGAGTTTAGAAGTTACTGCAAAGAGGAGGGGATCACTCGTCATTCCATCACGGTTTATACTATGCAACAAAATGCTGTTTCTGAGAGGCTCAACCAAACAGTATTGGAGAAGGTGTGTAGTATGTTGATCCAATCTGGTTTACCATATGAATTCAGGTTTGAAGCTATAAATACCGCAAAGATATTTGGTAAATCTGTCTCCTTCAAGTGCAATCGATTTCTTGACATTGTTTGAACTGAGATACAAACGCAAGACTGATTATAGTCATTTGAGAATTTTTGGTTGTACGGCTTATCCTCTCATACCTAAGGAGAATAGGATCAAGTTGGATCCTACATCCAAGAAATGTCATTTTCTTGGATATGCAAGTGGTGTGAATCGCGTAGTGCGCAAAGATAACTACGGTGTGTCACAATGAAAGAAATGTTTTTCTTCGGCAGCCTACATGGCCATGTTGGTCCGAAGTCACGCAGATCGTTCGACGCTTGTAACAATTTTTTAAGCATAGTGGCCATTCTTGTGACAAGAGTTGCGGTGTTAACTTGCCTTCCGCAAATGGTGGCGCACCTAGCCGGTTGGGTGCCTTGTTCCGCACACCCACCTCTACCACCACCATATCCCGGCTCCTCCGCCCACGACCTCTACCTCGACCTCCAGACTCTGCAAAAAACACACATTCTTGCGGGCTGGACGAAGCACTAGTACTGCCTAGAATTCGCACTTCTTCTCCCAACATCATTGGGACCAATTCGTCGAACTTTGGAAGAGGTTTTCTAGTCGAAATTGACGTAATGAACTGCTTGTACTCGGCAGGCAATCCTTGCAATGTCGCACCAATAATCACAGTCGGATCAAGTTGAACATTGACAGATACTAACTGATTTGCCAGTTGCTTGATGTGATTGACATAGTCACTAGCACACATCGAGCCTTTCTTGACCGTATTGAATTGCTGCAGCAACTGCAGCTTCCGAGCTTATGTTCCCAAATGGAACATTTGTGACAATGCGTCCCAAGCTTCCTTGGGTGTGTCACAGTCTTGAATGTGATCGATCATCGAGCCTGAGATCGTGAGCGCAATGTAGTGGATGGCTTGATACGACCGCTTTCTCCACTCACGCAATGTCTGCTCACTACGAAGATCACCAGCAACCACGATTGGTGCTTTCTCCTCCCCGGTCACAAGCTCCCATAGCCCCTGGCCTTGAAGGAAGGTCTTCATTCGAAATTTCCACGTTTGGAAATTGTTCTTGTGGAGTTTCTCTCCTGTGATCATGCTCACTGATTCTGCCATGGTTGTGGTTACGAGCGGAAATCAGGACTCCAACACGGCAAGTACATGCACAGACACAAAACGAACAGAAAAAACACCTCTGCGACTAGGGCGGAAAAACAGCTCCTCTGCACCTCGATCAGGAAACATGTAAAACTCCATAAATTGGCGAAATGTGCCTGTCTTGACCCGCAGACAAAGAATGAAATATGTTCGCGATTTTGCTTTCTTAAGCATTTCCTAAGTTTAAAATGACGAAGAAAGCTCGGATTGAGCTGAAATTTTTCGTCGTAGGAGCTCTGATAGAGACGAGCAAAGTTCCGTTTCTACTTGTGCTACCGCTAAGCCTTTGCTCTGGTAGAAACCCTCAAACCTCTAAAAAACCTCGTTCAGGCCTCCAAACAGCTCCTCAAAGATTTTGGAAAAGGCGATAACTACCACCAACAACTCCAAATCGCACGAAAACTTCATGGCTATCAAATTCAACCATTCTGCGCAAGACAACTCCCTTTAGGAAGTTGGGCAATCAGAAATAGGTCGAAAACGATCATCTTGACCTCCGAAAACACGATTGAAGATTCTGAGAAAACACGAAACGGTTCCCCAACAATCTAGTCGCTTCAACGGGACAACCTTCAACTTTGAGGCTCACTCCTCACTGATCTCCAGCACTCCTCTATGTCTAATCTGTATAACTAATGCTCCCACCATGCTCTGATACCATGTTGATAAATCGACTCTTCAGGAATCACTCCAAGAAGAGAGAGAGACACCAAATGACAAAGAGAGAGTGTACAGGAATGAGATGAGGAAGGTTTTGCCTTCCCTTGTATATATATATAGGGTGAGTACAAGGAAACCCTATTTTTGGATTAGCCCTAAACAGATTTGTACCATAGGTACGTAACAACCCTAGGTCAACTCAATGAGCTTGGGATATTAAGACAATAAGGATCCGTGTAAGTCTCCCATGCAAAGTCTTGCAAATATATGGTGCTCTATTTGTTGCAAACCAGGACATATCAACTCCAAACATTAGCCACATGAGGGGTTGATTGCTTAGCAAGTTGTAGGAGCATAGTTTTTAGGATAAGTATGAATTTTTTTGATTTTTGTTATTAAAGAGCTATATTAAGATTCTGATGTGAGTGTTCGTCCGAATATATGTAAGTTAGATATGAATACCATTAGGGAGTTCACACCAGTGAATTGCGAGGGATTTAGGTTGCGCGATTGGTCGGTGGATTGAAGAAGCGTCGCGTAGGAGGGTCGATGCCAAGAACCTGCAAAACCAGTGTTGCTTGAGAGGAGAGTAGTTACAATGTCAAAGCGTCAAACCGTGAAAGTACAAGCAGGGCAAAGTGCGATCATGGGGAGAATTCGACCGCTCATTTTGATGGCGGATTGGACTCCGGCGGAGTTGCTGAGGTTGAAGAACCTAGACGGCATGTTTCTATCATGGCGATGAAACTATGTGTGCCCAGAGCTATGCGATGAAGTCCGACAGGGGAAGGTCTTGACAGCAATTGGCAATAGAGAACAGCATGAGAAGTGGGATGTCAGGCTGTGGGCGAAGACAATGGGACGATCGTACAAGGAGGAAGGTGGCTCTTACCTTCAACTAGCTTTTCTCGCCTCAGTGCACAACGTATGTCAGCATGCACATATCGCCTGTACATTCTTCGCGAAGATTTCTCCCGAATGGTCCCGCCGATGAATCCCTCCACAATCCTCACCAAGTTGCGGGAAGACGATAAGAGCGTGATATATCTCTCGTCTTTCTTGGTGTACTTGTATGTAAAGATGGAGTGGCTGACTCCTAGGGAGAGGCAGCTGTATTGATTGGAGATCGGACTCTCAGACCTTGACGTAGATATCGATGATGCAAGTAGTGGGTCTACGAGCATCAATGCACCACCAGAATCACGATGGACCGGAGAAGTCAGGCCCGTAATGTAGAATAAGCTTGATTCAGATGCGGATGTGGAAGTCATAGGCACCTCGCGGAAGAGGAAGAGAGTGGTAGAAGATAGTCCTCCTAGCGCCTTGAAGTTGAAGAAGGGGGATACATGAAGTAAAGTGGAGGAAGTAACCCCTCCAAAGCCATCTCGTCCAAAGGTGAAAGCGTCAAAGGAGATCGCTGAACCTATGGCCTCAGTGTTGCATTTGTCGCAGAAGCTGGAGGCAATGATGGTCCCAGTGTTACTAGAGCTAAATGAGATGGGACCAATGTACATGCCGGGGTGGGACCTTCAAGCAGATGGGTACATGGACTTGGTCCAAATGATGAATCGACTTGCCTTGGGGAAGGAAGACCAATCTGTTACTGTTCGGGAATTGATAGAGAGTGTGGATAAGTTGTCCAAGCAGAAGGCCGAACTAGAGCAGAAGGTGCAAGAGGTGAAGAAGGCATACGAAGAGATCAGCCGTATTTGTGGTGCAAAAATACACTTCGTAGAGAAGGAGAATGCTCATCTTCGGGAGACAGTGCAAGACTTGAAGAGGCGGTTGATCCAGGTGGACGTGGAGGCACCTACGAAGTTGGAGACCCTTGCCAACAGGTGTGCGCAACACTTGTTCACTCGGTGTGATAGGGTAGAGACACAGCGGTTGGAGCAGTTGGTGGCTGCGATGGAAAACCCCAGAGATTCGAAGGATCGGAGGAAGGAGATGTATAAAGCCTTGTATCGAGATTTCCGGGAAGCCATGGCTCTTCACCGATAGGAGATCGCGACGGATGTACAATAGATGCAGTTATGAATCGATGCCATTGAGAAGACTTAGGAGAGAGCGATCCGTGTAGGTGGCAGTTAGGAGTAGAAGTTAGGAAATTCATTATAAATAGTTGTAGGAATAAAGTGGTGGGATCTTCCTTTATTGCAAGTGTTCAATTGATTGAGCGGCAATTGTAGTCAGGATAGAATGAGCTTCAGGAAGCTGGTGTGATCGTCGTGCTATTGGCCTCGATTGGTGTCTGACGCCTGTGAAGATAACTAGACGTTTGCCCAAGAGCCAACCATGTGTAGAATTGTCTAGAAATACTTTGCTGAGAGCTTCGTCTCGACTTCAGCTTGTAATGAAGAATCCCTATCATTCAGTAAGCGGTGATTGCACCGATTCAAGGAACGATTGAGCATTGATGTCACTCATGTGTGTGTGTATCTTTGTTTGGATGGGAATGTTGTTATTGGTGGAGTAAAAATCGTGACAGATCTACCACCTTGCTCTTCAGAGGTCCAGAGTCCATAAAGAGGTTTAAACTCACATTCACTTCCCTGAAAGCTTATTCGGATCCCTTATTTCCTTGGGAACGAATCATAAGACTCCTATTCTGCTCACATTCAGATTACCATGTCATTACACAAGCAGAGTGAGTGCCCATGTGGGAGTATCCCTTGAACGAGACACCTATAAATCGGGGCTCAAGAAGTAGAAGGGAATACTCTTACTTTGCATGTCCAAATCCAATGATACAATCAAGTATAAATGGCCATGACTACATCATAGCATAAGATGTGGAGAGCTTTATATGCAGTCCCTCTTTTCCGCTCCAATGCATGTTACAACTAAAGCGCAGTGGGACTCTGGTCCCCTTAGTGTCCTCAACCATGCATACGAATGTTATATCATCCTATGTGCACCAAGTGTCAATGACCAAGTCATATTAATGTAGAATGTAATCAACCTTGTGAACTGTAGGAGCGAAGTTCTTATGATAAGTACGATTTTTTTTGGTTTTTGTGAATAAAGCGTTGTCGCATGGACATTTCTTTGTTCTAAGAACGCCCGAGCGTCTGGCTGTAGAAGAACGCTCTAGAACCTCGTGTGAGTTGACAATCTCTTCTTCTTCTCTCAGCACTCCACATTATAGCCGGTAAAACTTCAGCGGAAGAAGATTATGATATCTGATGATTCGACCGATACCTTTCGCTTAAACTTAACAGAAAATTGCTCCACAACCCTTACTATCACTCAGAAAAGTTTCAGACATTTTTCTTTTCTAGATCTCTCAAAACAATTGGTGATTTACCCACTGTAACACAAGGCGATATGCAGACCCCTGTGTACAAAACCCATCACACATCCCAATCCTTGACTTCAATTGCTCCCAGATTTTATCAGAAGGTCACTCATTATCAGAACTTGAACTGTGCAAAGTTTTATTGACATAAATTTCTGATATCAAAAGATATGATCTCTGTACTAACTTCGACGATCGGTGCGATCCCGCAATTTTATTTGTATACACAAACTTCAAGCTATCACTCTGTACTCAAAACTCGTCCAATCGAGTCAAAACTTCAATCAAAACACAAGCTTGAGTCGAAAACTATATCTCTGTTGACTCAGATCTCCCAAAACCCTCATAAGGTTCTCAGAAACTCCCCAAATACACTCAAAGGTCTAAATTTCTCACTCTAACTGTGAACCATCACTTCAGAGTGACAAATCCTTCAAATCCATCCATTCTTGAGCCCACGTCGTCGCTCGTCCCGTCAGCTCTTCAACCCAATCCTCAGATCTCAGAATGTCCCCCTGGAAGGTCTCCAAAACTCCTCAAAACCTCGAAGAAGTTGCCCAAGAGCCCTCATTGGTCCAAACTCCAAGACCAATGAGAATGAAGAGTGTTATTTTGACCTCTAGTGTGGCCAAATTAGCTCCATTTTAACTTAGAGCTTTACAATTATCCTAAACACACTACTTAGCCATCCTATACACAATACGAGTTGCCACTAATAAAGAGTCAAAATGACAACTCGAAACCGGCTAAGTATGAACGGAACTACAAACGGAACCGGGGAGTTTATAAGTTGAGAATAATACTCCTCGCCAAAGTTCCTAACAATCAACTCAATATGGCTTATTTTCGGTAAGCAATAGTGATGGATTGAAACCCATGTGTTGAAAGCCACCACTACTGGTAAGTTTAAATCCATAGCGCCCAAACTAAATCAAAACGTAGACTGTTACGTCCCAAATCGCGCCGTAGGAAACAACTGGAAGAATAATCGGGTCTGGAGAGTTTATCACTTGTTGCAGAAAGTTATCTCCAAAATGATACACTAACCACGTCCGAAAATGATCACGATGAAGACACCAGATGTTGATCACAAATGGATTAGGCATCGGTACATCTGGAGGATCATGTTGTCCTCTATCCATGTCCTCGTCGGCTCCACTTCGATCAGATATGCTCCTTAGTCAGCAAAGTGATGTGTCTAGCACTCTCCCATACCCTTTCCATCCTGACTGCGCTTTATATCTGATAAGGTCCAAGATAATATCTCTTGGAGCCTTTTCAACATCTTGACCCTACAAAGTAGATCCAACGGTGGGCTCTTAATAGCCTTACAGTGCGCCGTCGGTTATCCTAACCTAAACTATCGCCGTCATGACAACAGCTCTGAAGATGACACATGTCATCATCTTCTCATAGTAGCCGCGTCACAACACGACAGCGTTATATTCGGGTTCTCATGAAGGTATTCGTCCAAATATATGTTGGTTAGACAGGAATACCATTAGGGAGTTCACACGAGTGAATTGTGAGGGAATTTAAGCGCGCGTTTGGGCGGCAGATTGAAGAATTGTCGAGAGAAAGTCAATGCCAAGAACTTGCCAAGCGGCCGAAGCGAGAAAAGAGAGTTGCAATATCGAAGTGTCGAACTGGAGGAGTTCCAGCATGAAGAAGTGCAACGATGGGGAGAATTCGACTGCTTATTCTCGATGGCGGGTGGACTCAAATGAGTTGCTGAGGTTGAAGAACCTCGGGGGAGCGTTTCTGTCATGGCGATGGGACTATGTGTGCCCGGAGCTGTGCGATGAAGTCCGGAGAGGAAAAGCACTGACGGAAATTGGAAGCAGAGCTCAGCCAGAGAAGTGGGATTCGAAGTTATGGACGAAGGCTCTGGGGCGCAACCAAGAAGAGGACAAAGGCGGTGTCGATTGGGAGGGATTGGCGATGCACACAACATTTACCTTTGACAAGCGGAAGTGGTTCAACCCTAGGGAGAGGAAGGGGACGAATGGCTACAAGCTCGATTTGATCAAAGATGTCTTCAGGAGGAAGGTGGCTCTCACTTTGAATCAACTTTTCTCACCGCAGAGAACAACATATGTGAGCATGCACAAGGTGAGGATTGTGGAAGGGTTCATCGGTGGGACTATTCGGGTGAACTAGGGAGAGATCTTTGGGAGGAATGTACAGGCAATGGCTACGAAGCTAAGAGAAGACGATAAGAGTGTAGTCTATCTCTCGTCTTTCTTAGTGCATTTGTACGTGAAGCTGGAGTGGCTGACGCCTAGGGAGAGACAGTTGTATCGATTGGAGAGCGGAATGTCAGATTTGGACGTGGACATTGACAGTGCTAGTAGTGGGTCGATGAAGAGTCTAAGGACGAGTGCTCCTCCTGAGCCGAAGGGAACGGGAGAAGTCAAGCCGGCTATGCAGAGTAAGCCTGATTCAGACCTTGAAGTAATTAGAACTTCAAGGAAGAGGAAGAGAGTAGTGGAGGATAGTCCGCTAGCCTCTCTAACAGTTCGAAGAGATGTGGGGAAGAAGAAGGTGGAAGAAGTAAGACCGCCGAAGACTTCTCGGCCAAAGATGATGGCAATGAAGCCAGGGCCGAAAGCCTCGAAGGAGATTGCAGAACCCATGGCCTCAGTACTACAGCTGTCGCAGAAGTTGGAAGCTGTGGTGGTCCCAGTGTTGCTAGAGTTGAACGAGATGGGGCCGATGTATATGCCAGGGTGGGACCCTCAAGCATATGGGTATATGGAGTTGATTCAGATGATGAACCGATTGGCGTTGGGAAAGGAGGACCAATCCATCACAGTGAGAGAGCTGACAGAGAATGTAGACAAGCTGTCCAAGGAGAAGACTGAGATGGAGAAGAAGGTTCAAGAGGCGAAGAAGGCCTACGAAGAGATCTGTCGTATTCGGGGTGCGGAGATCCATTTTGTGGAGAAGGAGAATGCTCAACTTCGGGAGGCGGTGCGGGACCGCAGGCGAAGATTGATTCACGTGGATGTGGGAGGCACCTGCTGGTTTAGAAAACCTCGCTAATGGATGTGCGGCTTGTTCTGCTCACACGGTGTGATCGGGTTGAAGTGCGGCCATCTAGAGCGATTGGTGGCAACAATGGAGAATCCCATTGCTCGAAGGATCGGAGAAAGGAGATGTACAAAGCGTTGGGTCGAGATTTCGGAAGCCATGGCTCTTCATCGGCGGGAGATCGCGGCAGATGTACAGGAAATGCAGTTAGGAATCAACGCATTCACGCAAGCAACGGAAGTGCGATCGAGCGGCTTAGATCAGAGTAGAAGACTTAGGAGAGAGCGTGTGTAGAGGCAGTTGGGAGTAGCAGTTAGAACATTCATTATAAATAGTCGTAGGAAATAAAGTGATGGATCTTTCATCTTTGCAAGTGTCCAATCTGTGGATTGCAAATTATAGTCAGGGTAGAACGAGCACTCGAGGAGCTGGTGTCTGCATGCTGACATTGTGATGACTGAAGCGTGTATCCGTGAAGTTACCCGGATATTAGTCCACAAGTTGAGCATGTCTGTAGCATAAGAAGTAATCTAGAGAGTGTTTTCTCCGAGACGCAAACTTGTAATGAGAGAGATCCCCATCCCGAAGTAAAGCAAACTGCTGAAATCCATTTGTTGTGTCTGTGGAATTGGTGATGTGATGGGATTGTGAAGGAATTGAGATTGAATTGGTTGCCTTCTTTGTGAATGCTCTTTGGACTTTGCAGTCTAGAAGTTAGAAAGATGTCTAAATGCACGTTTCTCTTCTTTGCTAGTGTGGTTTGATCCCTCATTCCCTTAGGAACGAATCAATCTATACGAATTCGGACTTAATAATGCATACCTGTGCTATTACATAAAAGTCTAACTTTTTCTTGGCGCCACTGCCGGGGAATGAATTGATCCGACAGCTAGTCATGAAGGGATTCTCCACGGTCATCATTGTGACCACAATTTTGTTTTCTAGCCCACCTTTCCACTGTTCCTGAAAGCACTCAGTCCCTCTTTGGAAGGAAGAAAGGATTGAGCCATTTTGAAATATGTCCAGCACCTTATGAGCAGATCTTCAATCATGCATGACAGAGAGGTGTACTAACGTTGATAGGTCTGAGAAGGAGTCTCCCCCGGTGCATGTCCTCTTGACGGACCAAGGAGAGACCACCCCCGAACTCACGCCAGAGGTCGGCGTGCCACTGCACGTCATGAACTAAGACGGAAGGAACGTGAGCAAGGGTGGATCCGACCCTTGGGTCGCCGAAGGAAGAAGACTCCTGCAGAACCGGATGTGGTGACAAACGTGGCAGGTCACATTCCAACCACATCCAAGAAGAGCAAAGCGTCTACGTCGAGAGGAAGAAGTCGAACCAGTAGCCCTGGGCATTTGGAGACTCGACCAGACGGTAGTAACTCTTACTCTTCGGAAGGACTGGTGAGCCCCAGTACCGACACCTCCACCAGAGCAGTAACGCCTTCCGGAGACGAAGCATCCGACGAGGGTGAACGATGGTCGGCATTTCAAGAAGGGCCCAAGACCTTCGCTGTTGCCAGCATGGGAGAGCTGAACGAACTCAAGGTGAATCTTGAGCCAAGGTTCACAGACCTCCAACCCAAAGATCAGCAGAGAAGATCACAAAGAATGACAGCCCCTATTACCAAACAGCAGTATCCCAAGTTTAAGGGTATTACTGACGAAGACGATGCCGACTCCTATATTCGGACCTTTGAGGCCATCTCCACGGCTAACAAGGAACGAGACCCCATGGATCGGAGACGAATCTTCCCTGGGTTCCTTTGAAAAGGGGCCAGGGTATGGATGAACAACCAAGAGGAGAACCATGTGGCAGAAATAGCCACATGGAAGGGACTCAAAAGCCGGTTTCTGGCCCGCTTCAAGAGGATGGGGTACGACAAGGTAATCCTACGAAGACTGGGTGCTATCCGACGCGGGAAGCACCAGAAGCTCAGGGAGTACACTGAGCAATTCTTGAGCCTGCTAGACCGGATGCCAACGACCATTGCCAACACCAAGCCATATTTGGCGGCAATGGCCATAGAGTGGTATGTATCCGGTTTGGGGAAGCACGACCCTGATCAAGAGACCTTCTGCCAAAGGTCATACCCGAATACTGTGGAGGCAGTCATCCAGAGCCAAGGGGCGTGCATTTAATTGTCGAATATCCATCGACATTCGGGGCAGGCCTCCAAAGGTAAGGGCAAGACGAAGACAAGGGGTAAGGGAAGGAAAAGGCAAAGTCCTTCCACAACCAGCTCATCTTCGTCCGAAGAGGTTACAAGCTCTTCGGATGAGGAGTGGAGATACACCCCGAAGAAGAATGAGCATCATCGCATGAAGGGAGGCGATGAGGGAAGAAAGGGGATCTCCTCCAAGGTGGAAGAACTGACCAAGTCCTTGGAGGAGTTGAAGGTGCACTTGTCAATAATAAAGATAGACGTAAATCGCCAATGCAGAGTCGAGCGACCGTCTGGTTTACCATGTGTAGGAAGCCGGGGCACACCAACCCGGAGCACCAACTGAGGGAGAGCTACCCGGCATATCAAGTAAGCTGGGGGAGCTCGAATGAAGCCCCACCGTATGATCCTTCCCATGAGGACTACTCCTATGGGGTGCAGGAGGGTCCTCCTATCCCACCTATGCATATCCCAAGATATGCCCCTGCGGACATGGCCACAACCATTCCACACAGGAGGATGGGAGGTGGACCTCCTCCACCAGCAGAGCCGAATGTCTACTACAATTGCGGGGCGATGGGGCATTGGTCTCCTCAACCTAGGAGGAGAATACTCTACCAGCCCATCTGCAGCAATTGCACGAGGTCGGGCCATACGAATGTGGAATGCGATTAGTCCCCACAAGCCCAAGGGGAGTCCGAGCAATACCCAACGCAAGGGGTTTGCTTCGTGACCCCACCAAAGCGCGATGTAGGGGTGAACCAGGTGAGCCTGGATGACCGACCCCTACCCATGGGACCAGCATGGCCAGAAGAAGTAGTCGAGGTTTTGAAGGTGTCAACCCGAAGCCAAAAAAATTCAATATCAAGAAATGACCAACAACATGATATTATGACCCAATGGCTGATTTGGCGGAATTAAAAGCCAACATCACTATGAAGTAACTATTAGATGATAATAAGGCTTATAAAAAGTTGTTAATCTAAGCACTACAATTAGGGAAACCCCAAGTCAAGAAGAATGAAAAGTTGCCTATAGTTTATGCAGTGGATCAAGAGGATATGGGAGCTCTAGAGATTGAGATTGAAATTGTTGGATGCATGCTACGGTTAGTGCCTATTGATTCAGGCTTGGAAGTCAACATTATGATCGAGAATACAATGCAACCCCTTGGTTCTAAGAAATATTAGAATACCCTCAAGATGCTACGCCTAGATGATCAGTCGCATAAGTGATTAGTATGCATCCTCAAGGGAGTTTTGACCCGGATAGACAGATGGCATTTTTGCTCACTTATATTATCCTAGAGTCTTAAAAGGAAGACGGATATAAAATACTGCTCGTGCGTCCTTGGTTGTATGGGGCCAAGGTAACAACTAATTAGCAGAAACAACCCGTACTCCTCCACAGCCATGAAAACGATCATTTTCTTGAAGAATCTGAAGTATCAAGGAGAAACTTCATCCGACTTCAGTGTCACTCATCCTAATGACGATGGAAAAGACTCCAAATATTCTACCAAGGAGAAACTACATCCGACTCTAGTGTCATTGATCCTAATGACGATGGGAAAGATTCCAAATATTCATCATCTACATATGTCAATTGTCTAGAATGTTTCAAAGTGGATAAAGAGTTGAATTCAGAGAAAGAATAACAATTACATATAGTGTGGATAGAACTGAAGCTAGCCACACTGATGAAGTAGTAGGACTTGACGCTTTTAAGGAAGTGAACATAACTCTTGAGCATATATTGAAAGTGAAGAAGACATTGGGTTATGCTAACATGGCTGACCTCCTCCAATTGCTTACAGAGTTTAAAGATGTGTTTGCTTGGAAGATAAAAAAATATGAAAGGGATTCCCCTCCATTGGAAGCAACATCGGATAGACTTCATGGACAGGGCAATCCTTGTTTGACAATGCTGGTTAGATTGAATTTGAAGAATTTCTTATTGGTTAAAAATCAATAATTGATAAATATCTCCAAGAGGGAATTATTTATCATGTGTTAAGCAGTGAATGGGTTGCACCTATTGTGATTGTGCCCAAAAAGAATACTAGAAAGATTCGGGTATGTCAAGAGTTTAGAAAACTGAATGCAGCTAACAAAAAAGATCATCATCCTTTACCTTTTATTGATGCCATTTTTGATCATGTAGCATGGCATGAATGCTATAGCTTCTTGGATGATTTCTATGCATATAATCAAGTGTCTATTAGGGAGGAGGATAAGAACGAGACTACCTTCAGCATGGATTATGACACATATGCCTATAATAAAATATAGTTTGGTTTATGCATCGCTCTTGCTATCTTTCAATAGATGATGACTCATATATTATAAATGAGATTTCTAGAGATTTTCATAGATGACTTATGTGTATTATGCTCTAAGTCTCAGCACTTGGAGCATCTACGACAAAATTTTCAGAAATGTCGAGAGAGTCAACAACCAATACATCTAGAGAAATGTTACGTCATGATGACAGAAGTAACTATTTTGTGATATACAGTTTTTCCTCAAGGTATTGAGGAAAATATAGACAAAATCAAAATAATATTCTCCCTAGAACCACCCTAGAATATTCAAGAGCTACAGACATTCCTAGGCCACACAAGGTATTATCCAAGATATATGAAAGTGACAAAGATAAATTCAATAACTAAGAAAGAAGTCCAAAGATGAGGGAAGTACAAGCAAAGGGCGACTTGAATTGTGTTAAGAAGGGAAGTCATATTAAGGGTTTTGAATGAGCAAACGAGGAAGAAAAAACCAATAATGTTTTCGATATAAAAGCAACAATTCTATTATCAATAAAAAATACAAGCCCCTAAACCTTTATGTCAAACATGTAACAAGATTTCATGGGTATAGGTAATAGTGACGGTAAAATTTGTACGGGATTCATAAGGACTATAATTTCTCGGCAACCTATGAATCATATGAATTTTTGGTTCACTTTGTATGTTTTACAAATTATTTTTTATTTACGAGACTTTAGAAGCAATCAACGTTTTGTGAAGTGCATTCTTTCGTTATCCAAGTTACTTAAACATGTGTGAAAATGTGTCAGCTTCTGTCATAATTAATAACATTAAAATTCCTTATGTATAAATGCTGACATGGGACATATTTAAAGTGCATAGTTTCCCACACTTGTTAACTACTTACATTATATAAAATTAAAATAAAAGATATATACTCCTGATGTATTATGTGTATAAAATGTATTTGGTATTCAAGCTTATTCATTATTTTTCAATATATCTTTCATCCAATGGAATAAAGACCTAGCCCAAACCTTGGCAATTTCTTCTTCTTGCTATAAACCCTGTTATCAATAATTATCACCGGATAGTCCAATGCTTATTTAACATGAATTCTTCCCACCACTGATAATTCTTCCCACCACTTAGAAGGGATGTGCCCTTTCCGAATATTTTAGTCCTTTCAGAACGTGAATTTTTCACACCATTGATCATGGAGAAATACAGCTTAGACTGGATGTCCATTCTAAATAATTTAAGGTTTTAGAATATACTTAAGAAAATTGTTTGTACTCCATCCATCATAGCATGAAAGTTAGCACGATTCAAGCACATGATTGACTTTACTAGAGAGTGAACGAAAGGTTTATGACGCTGGGCTTGCAGTTGACATACATTGCTCTGTAAGTGCCACGTAGGTTAGGGTTGCCACATCAGCTAGCAGACGGTATAGTGGGCAAATCAGAGTTAGGGTTTTGTTTCCCGCATGTACTCGATTCGAAATCGATCTGTGCAGTTTTGGGACGCACTCGCTCACCGAGATCCAGATTGTAATTCGTCGATTCGATAATTCAATAAACGGTCGGTTCGTAGTTGTCGATCTTTTAGTGATCGATCTGGTTCAGGTTTCGTGCGTGATGGAAGCCGAAATTCGCAACTGTAGAAAGTGTGCCTAATTAGATATCTCGCAGAGGTTGAAGTCAGGGGTGGTTCTGAGAAGATGGCTGTTTCGCGTGTGAGCGCATTGCGCTCTATTTTCCGTTTCTCGCCTGCAGCGTCTTCGGCAGCGTTCCAGTCGAGCCAATTCGGGGCGGAGTTCGGAAATCAGTTCACAACTGGTGAGCGGCGGCCATCGGAACGGAGAGGATGCGGGGTATCGTTTTGGGCCAGGAGGCACATGGCTACATTTATCAGGACGTAAGTTTTCAGGCCACTTGGTGCTGAATTGCTTACTGACCATCTGATCCTTGAAAATTGAACTTCTTAAATCCTACACATTATTATAATCGTACACATCTAAAAGTGAAGAAAAATGTCTTGAATTAAACTTGATTCGCACGTGTTTGTAGAATTACTTTGAAGGGTGCTTTTTGCTGTACTTTGACAATTCTGTATTATCTGGGAGGATCCATGGAGGAATCGAAGTTTATCTCTCTCGGATTTAAGGTTTTACTGGATCGGGAAGTTGATGGATGGGTGGTGTACCGTTTCCTTCTAGATTTACACAAATTCGGGAATTTTCTCTGAGCAGAGTATGGAATCGAGTAAACATTTCACTTGAAGAGCTGAAGTTAAGAAGAAAGAAGTAGCTTGGTTGATAACAAATGGCTTTGTGGAGAGCGGTAGGAAGATTTTAGACACCTCGCACGGTTTTACGGTTCTCTTCACGGATTTTGAATCCGAAAGCTGGCAGGAGTAGAATGATCGTTCGGTAGTTATATATGGTAGGGTTGGAGACTTACACTGCTTATGCAAGCTCAGTTTTAGTATCTCACGTTTTATTTTTTTACGTTGTCGCCAGAAAACCACACTTGAACATAGGTACAATTGGGCACGTCGATCACGGTAAAACAACCCTTACCGCGGCTATAACTAAGGTCAGTGAAACTTGTCCGGTGACGGAGTAACGGGATCAGGTTATCGCTGTGATTTACAGTTAAAGAGGACACGAGGGTGTGAATTAGACGATCATGTGCAGGTGGTTAACGTAGCATTGAACGAGATACTGCTGAGAGGCAATTCTTCATCTTCACCTTTAAATATTTGGACAAGCAGGTACTTTCAGAGACCGGAGGTGCGAAGGCAGTTGCGTTTGATGAAATTGACAAAGCACCGGAAGAAAAGGCGCGTGGTATTACCATTGCGACGGTAAGCAACTTGTCGTCTCGGGGTCACGAAATTGGGACCTCTTTGGTAGGGTGTCTCGGATTGGCGCTGATACGAGGACAAGATTTAAGCTGTGTTGAGCGGTGGTATCTAGTTATAACTTTTCGACCTGACTTGATCCCATCTTTACAGGCACACGTTGAGTACGAAACGAAAAATCGACATTATGCGCATGTGGACTGTCCAGGACACGCCGATTACGTTAAGGTATACCAGTGTTCTTTTCTATGTTGTCTGGTGTTTAGTGTTTAGACCCTGACAGGCAATTATCAATGAGTACAGTAATTGTGTTGTTAGCTCCCTGTAGCTTCGCTGCCGCAATTTTGAATTGGGTCCGCAATCCAATATCTTGCTTCAGAAGTTCATGTAAGACCGACCATACTTATCATGCACTGCAGATATATCAGTACACCAAATATCGTTTCACGTAGGGAACCAATTGAAAGATCTGAACGGGGCCATAACTGCCACTTGGCCTTGACTTCGTACAGCTGTTTTTCCACTTCATCCGGTGCCCCTTTTTTCATGACGATTGAAGTCCTCCTTTGGTTGGTTCTTGTTCAGTTGAAGAAATAATGGCCATTATATTGTAGTATGTCTATACCTTCTGTCAGATAATGGAAAATGAGTAAAGTATATCAAAAGCTTCAAAAGCCGGTGATCACTGCGTTTTGCTCCAGTTGTATTGACGTTGTTAGTGGCTTGGCTGTCGTGTTCAGAATATGATCACAGGTGCTGCACAAATGGATGGTGGCATTCTGGTTGTGTCTGCTCCGGATGGACCAATGCCGCAAACCAAGGAGCATATATTGCTAGCGCGCCAGGTCAGCATACCCTTCTGAACTGTATCCATCATACTCAAACGTGCCCCTCTGATACCTCGATTAGTTCATTATTTTGTCGTAACTTGCTCCTTTCAAATGTCTACATTGTTCCTGGCAGGTTGGTGTCCCATCTTTAGTGTGCTTCTTGAACAAGTGCGACGTCGTGGACGATGAAGAGCTATTGGAGTTGGTCGAGATGGAGTTGCGAGGTGATTAAACTTTTCCTGTACTATTTCGTTGTTTCTCCTCTTCAATGAAAGCTTGACTTTATCTTGACTTGGCGTAGAGTTGTCGTGTGTACGAACCTGTTATTATGTCAATTGCTCAGACATACGAAAGTTTTATTCTGGAATCTTCGGCTGTTTCACGAGTTACCCTCGTGGTCTGGGTTCGACGTCTTATATCTTTCCTTAATGATCCGTGAATTTGCTGATAGGATACGAGAACACCCATATGGGCTAAAATTGGGACCGATCTTTAACCAAGATTATGCGCTGTTCCTGATGTTAAGGCTTAACTGATCTGCGTTCATGATGTCACAGCGGTCTGACTGTCTTTTTGCATGTATTGCAGAGTTGCTCACTTTCTACAAGTTTCCAGGAGATGATATTCCAATTGTTAGAGGATCTGCATTGTCGGCCCTCAATGGTACAAACGAGGAGCTGGGTAAGAATGCCATCCTGAAGTTGATGGAGGCAGTTGATGCTTACATTCCCGAACCTGTTCGGGATCTTGACAAGCCTTTTTTGATGCCTATTGAGGATGTCTTCTCGATCCAGGTATCTATCAGTTTATGTATATAGGATTTGTATTTCCTATTTTTGAGTTGCGTCATCGTTGGGTTGTTCTACACGCCGGCGGCACCTATTTAAATTATCACCCTTTCTATATCATCTATCCAGGAGTTGATCTATTTTTTTCTGGAATTGTTTTCGTGTTAAACTTACCATATCTGTCGCTCTGCCTTTGCCTTGGTCTTTTCAACAGGGTCGTGGAACTGTGGTAACTGGAAGGGTAGAGCAGGGTATTGTTAAAGTTGGTGACGATGTAGAAATCGTGGGTTTGAAACAGGTAGCTTTCTGTTACTTCGTTATTTTGTTTTCTGGAATCTGAAGAATTTGTCAACCTCCTATTTTCGTTCAAGTAGCACATGTCTGAATTACTCTATGCTTCAAAACGGCAGGGTTGAGCGTCAAATGTGTCGTTTGTTTCTTGTACGTTGTAATGCAGGGACCTGCTTTCAAGACCACTGTCACCGGAGTAGAGATGTTTAAAAAACAACTGGATCAAGGCCAGGTGTGCGTCGATTCAGTACTTTCCAATGATTGCGTTCGTTCTCGTCCGTAATAATCAACCGATTAGCAGTAACAGAGTTTTTTATGCTAGTCTTTTCTCAGGATAAAGTGTCGTGTGTGTAATTTCTACTCGGGTTATGTTTCTCCTACGTTGTGATTTAGGTTTCAGTATGGAGCTGTTGACTAAAAAGTCAGAATTCGTCGTCTTTCTTTGGCTGCATAAATGTTGCTCTCAATTCGGTTCTGGGTATTTGAGCGTACGAACGTTTTCTAGTTGGGACCTTTTTGTAACGTTAAGTCCATCCGATTACAGGCTGGAGATAATGTCGGTCTGCTGATGCGAGGTGTTAAGCGTGAAGATGTGCAAAGAGGGCAGGTACAAGTTTTTGTTGAGAAAGGATATGCTCAGTATTCTGTTTGCACGAGACCTGTCCAAGTAGCAGATTGTCGTTTCAACAGCGAAGGGAGATTGTTGGATGGAAATTTATCGTTATGTTATGCAGGCAGTGTAACGAATTAGAGCCCAGAGCTGGGTTGACATCAGCTCGTGTCCAGTACCCGTTGTTTCTTCAATGAAGGAATGAAAATACTTGCATCTTTTTTTACTTGTGGCAGGTGGTTGCCAAACCAGGGTCAGTAAAGACAGCAAACAAGTTTGAGGCTGAGATCTACGTACTGACAAAAGAAGAGGGAGGCCGCCACACCGCTTTCTTTTCGAACTACCGACCGCAATTTTACCTTCGTACTGCAGATATTACTGGCAAAGTGGAGCTGCCAGAACACATCAAGATGGTGATGCCTGGTGACAACATAACAGCAACTTTTGAGCTAATTACGCCCGTTCCCATTGATGCCGGTAAGCATTCTATTTCGGTCTTTGGAACATATGCGTCGCCCTTTATGGCAAAGGTTTGGAACTGTAGAGTCCACGATGAGTGAAAAGTTACAAGGATGCGGTTACTACTAAATTTGCTTACTATAAAAGGATTGTGTCAAATCATGTTTTGTCCTAATGTTTCGTTTGCAATGGTGCAGGGCAAAGATTCGCCCTAAGAGAAGGAGGTAGGACCGTCGGAGCAGGAGTTGTCTCGAAAGTATTGAGCTGATTTCTCGAGGAAATCTCTGGATATACAAATTTTGGCCTGTTCCTTAGCTTCTTTTTGCGGGTTGTTTAAATCGAGGGATTTGGTTCACTTTAGTGCGCACTTTCTTGCCCGAGGTGACGGGTCGTTGTTTCGCTCATGAATAACAACAGGTAAAACTAAACTACGGACAGTGTTAGGCTCAAGCATCTATATGCTTGCGTTTAGAACATACGGGGTAAAGAGCCCAGGTCAAATCACAAGTCTCTACCTCGGGAGAAACTCATTAATATGAGATGTGTTTCAAAGCCCAGTTATTACAACAAGCCGGTTACGAAATAGAAGTGCAAATTTTGCTCCACCGAGGGAACTAGGCGTTCCTTCGCATTTGTCGAACATACGTGTATGATACTGCGCAAATTGAAATGGTTGTCTTGTTTATCTTGTTTGTTTTCGTTGTTTTTGAAGTTGATAGTTACTATTTTAGGCGGAAGGATTTTGTCTGCTTCATATATGTAGTTTCTTCTGCATTGTGTGAGATAATCTTCTTACATGCTTTGTCTCATCTTTATGTCTGTTTGAACTAGTGTTGTACAAAAATTACTTTCTCAATGTATTTGTATTTTTAATTCTATTGTTGATGGGACTTATGTACAACACATTCAGTAAGGCAGCATGAGGAATATGGTAATTTGCGTGTTTATCATTTCCGTCCCATTGCGTTGTGGGAGGTTAGGAGTGGACATTCGGGGATGATTATTAGTAGAATTGTTTTATAAACAGCCTGCCCAAGTAGGTTTTTCATGTTGACAAGTGTTTCATGGTATTGTATTGGGTGAGTAGGTTTGATGTGGAGACGGTTTCTCTTAAGGCACTAATGAAGTTTCAAAGATTAATTCATTAGGCCTAGGAGCTAAATGATGCAGCCAATTTTACGATGTGTGTTACTCAACCTCTTTGCTTTGACTGCAAATGCTCTTTCGGGGTGAAAAATCAGAGTTCACATCAGTGTTTCCGGACTTTATTGATGCCTGAGCTCATTGTATAAATGTGGTCGTTATGCATGGAGCCTCGTTTTTTTCTTCTTATCCATAAAATCTACCCGACGTGTTCTATGAATCTCTCTTTTTGTTTCAAATCTTTGTTAACATTACATATTCCCTAATCGATCGATTGTCACATTACAATCGGAGTGGAAATGTTCAAAGTGTAATAATTGTAGGGCTTCCAAAATAAGGAGCATGGTAGGCTTAGTTTTTTTGCAGACTTGTGCAAAACTCACGGAAGTTTAAATTCCACGTCGGCCTGTATTTCGATACTTCTTTTAAAAGACAGATGTCCGGCAGATGCAATGAATACATTCCAGATCCGGTCCGTGGATAACTAATGATGATAAACTATAATGATTACCGTATGTATTCCATGGACCAGTTCAGGTATGTGGAATACATATGGTAATCATTATAGTTTTGAACAGGGCGGATCAATCTATACCCTAGGCACGAATTCATCTCCCGAGGCAGGTCATTACATGAAACATGGGTGTCATAGATATCCATTCGGAGTGTGTTGTCTTGCAAATGGATAGTGAGAATGCGTTTAAAAGTGTATCGCGTGCATCTATTTTTAGAGAGCTTAGTGGACCACTATCAAGCTTTATTCCTTTCGGACGTTCTTTCTACGGTTCACATTCTTCTCTATTTTATCAGCATGGCTCTTCCGAGGAGGGAGTCACCGTTCTACAGTCCGTCGCTGGCATTCGACAGTGAGATACTTTGGGAGGACCCCTATTTGCCATGGCTCATTATAGAGCTCTTTTGTCTACTGTTTTGGCCGTGCTCGGTTGAGCGTTCCCCTCCTTAGCGGATGATACACACTTTGTAGGCCTTGTAGACAACATTATTTCACGTTACCTTGACGTTGCACTTGCCGAGGATGTTTTGCATGTAGACGACATTCCTCTATTAGGGAATCTGCGGGTGGCGTTTGGTACACTGTCATCTAGCATTGCTCGTGGATCCACCTACCTTCTTCGCATGGTTCCTCCTTCACCTACATTCATATCACGTTTGGCAGCTTTGATAGAAGGATCATGGACGTCTTTGGTGACATCATTGGATCAGGGACATTCGAGTGTGTGACAGGAGATTTGGCAAGGAGACAGACTTCTTTGCCAATTTCGTGTGGAGGGGTAGGCTTATTATCAATGGAGGAGATGACACCTACCGCATTTTTGGCGAGTTGGGCGTTCGTTGCACCTTTGTTATCTTCTCGATTTGTGATAGCAGATAGACCTATCTTGGAGATATATATGAGGGACATGGATACAGGATCATTTTCCTTACATGTATTATTACAACATACGACAGATGCTTTACCACGGGAGGTACGACATGAGTTCCCATCTTTTTTCTCTTTAGCTACCGATTGGACCAGAGGTCTACAGTCTATCTTGATGGACCGACAGTTTCAAGAGGCTCTACATTCACTCTTAGTGGATCCGGCCATTCCTCGTGCTACAAGAGCTCGTCTACGCTCTTGCTCGGACAAGGGTGCAAGCTTGTGGATATTGGCTCGACCATGCATAAGGACTTTCTGACTCGCACCAACTACTTTCTCCACAGCGATGAGGTTCCGTCTTGACTTGGTCCATCCATCTACATCTTCATTATTCACATGTGAGTGTGGTATCACTTTAGATGCATTAGGTGTTCATATGACTCGTTGTTCATTTGAAGGTCAGAGGATAGCTACCCATCATGCCATTAGGGATGTGGTGTTTGAAATGGCGCGAGAGGGTGGATACATCACATGGAGAGAGCGTTGGTATGCATTGTAGTCGACTAGGGTTAGGGTAGACCTGTACTTGGTTCGGGAGGACCAGGTCATTGTGGCATATGTGGTGGTTACCGATCCTACTAGAGACACAGTTTTAGAGGGGGTGACACCCATCCTCCAGGATGGGCAGAGAGTGAAACGACAACAACCAAGGTCTCCAAGTATAGAGGTATGCAGAGAGGTCACCTCTTTGTTCCTCTAGCTTTGGAGTTATATGGAGCTATGGACACCGACTTCGACATGTTCGTGAGGGAGTGTGCGAGAGCCTATCATACTAAGCGACATGGGGTATCACTCTCTTTAGCTTTCTGTATAGCCTATTTTAGGCAACATGTTTCCATTGCTCTACACAAAGCACTAGCTGGTGCAATCCATAAGGGAGCAATCACGTTAGGTGATGCTTCTTCAAATGCTCTTGTTGTTTGTAGACCGTTTAACCTAGATAGTTCGGATATCTTAGTTGTTGTATGACATATTTCCCAATGTGATACTATTGGAGCCTAGCCCCATATTACAGGTTTGGTTCCATCCTTGTACACTTTGATGGGGTCTTCCCATCCCTTTTGTTATTATACGGTGTCATAAAATGAGATATGCAGTGTGAGAAGAAGTAGAAGATGACGTGGTAAAACTAGATAACGTATGCTAGGCTATGTCATCATTGGTGATAAATACAATTATCACCACGAATGATATAGCCTAGATAGATATAAATGATACATGAGGTGTCCAATCAAATTGTGTCGCATGTCCAGTGTGACTTATGCTACTTGTGTTTCCAGTGATGTCCCTCAAACATGTTCAATGCACTTTGAGGCTATGTAGCAAGAGATTGAAAGTGGTTGAGTCTATTCTATTATGGTTGTTTTTTCCAATGCAAATTGACCATATATCGTGTATTGTAGATTGAATTTGACACTTTTTGGTCACTTTAGTTGCTACAATTGCAGGAGCACGATATTTCTACATAATATTCTAACGAGAAGAAAAAATGGTAGAAAGTTATTTGCCTAGGGAGACATTGTTGTTGGCTTCAAAGCGATGGAGGTTTAAGCCACACCACTAGGATAATACCTTGAAGATTCCACTTATTTTGCTTTGCTATATGACACAAGGCATAATACAAAAGTAGGGGAAACATATTATTCAAAATCCATTGCTTTTAACCTTATGAAGGTATATACGATGATTAGGGGCTTCCCCAAGACGTCAAACTAGTTGTTTGCAAGCAAGTTCAAGCATTATTCCAAGAAATATAAGGATGAAAACTAATGAAGAATATTGTATGATCAAAATTTATATTGAAGTGGAATTGAATTGCCACATATATTCAAAGGTCTAATGTTCCAACGAGAGCAAGAGGGAGTTCTAGTCTTCCTTCCATGCATGTAGCTGCACAATGTTTTGCACATACATATTGCATCATCGCTGTCACATAAAACATCACAATACATAGATCGTCATACACCATCACAAGTGTACCACAATAATCTTTTCTACTCTCAAAACGTCCACAAGCATCCTCCGCTCATAACCATAGCATAAAAGAGAGATTACAATCCAAGCCATAACAAATGGGATGCAATACGACTTAATTCCAGCATAATGATTCGTATATAACTCGCTCTTTTATTGAGCTAAACCCACTTTGAGCTTCAAAAACTCTAGTCTCTCACACAAGCTTGTATCTAGCCACAGTCTCAAAGTCTCAACTTCAAAACTGCACTCCAGCCCAAATTTGAATTGTACCCCTTGAGCCTTAGGCCTCATAATGGCACCAATTGCACTATCAACTCTAACTAATGTACTTGCTCTTGTCAGCAAGCACCTAACTAACTAGTGGTGCCGCAACATAAGTTATGATAGTTATCATGTCATGCACATACATATTGCATCACAACATACATTGTTGTCTCATCAAACATCATAATACATAGATTGTCATACACCAACACAAATGTACCACAATCGCCCCTCTTACTAGCGGTTAGTTTTCTTTGACATAAGATAGCCATCTAATTCATTAACATGATATGTCCTTCATGGGCTAAGATAAGGAGGCCATATGCTACATCGCCCCATCATTAGTTGCATGTATGCAATCCATACCATCTAACATCAAACCAACTTGCAAGATAATTGCATCGAGGATGTCTCCATTGCCCACTAGCCATTGTATTGAGAGGTGTCAAACATGACATATGTCATCCTCTCAAACAAGAATCACAAATCAACGTATTGGCTACTCCACTAGTTGATCTACATTACATACATCTCAAGCCTACGTGCACAACATACATGCTTGGATCCATGATACCATCAATGTTTAGAAGGTGACATGACGCACAATTACGCTCATGATTCTTCCAATCACACCATCACGACCATCTCCTACCAAAAACCCAGAAGGTAAAACCTCATCTACTCATAAAATCATGCAACCAACAATAATATCCAATGTGGTAAGTGTATTATGTTCCAAGTAAATGCATCACCAACATGAAATCTGTAACTGAAAGTTGACATACAGCTCCTTGGAAGGTAAAATAATCCAAACTATCTCTATGCTAAGCAATAGCTATGTTCTCAAATACCATGGGTATTACTCTATGAAAGAGTTTTGCCCTTTTAGAACATATCCTTACCCAAACAGTAGGATTATCCAAATCCAAGACTTTTAACTCTCGATGAATAGTTACATATAAGACTTGATCTCTACCATATAATAAAAAGTATGGTGATAGTGATGCTAGAGATGCTTGGTAGCTAAATCAATAATCCATGACTGATCATGGTAGCTGGATGTCCAAATCTCCCGATGAACTTTCTCCAAGCCAAATTTTCTTAATCGTTTTTTCACCATTTGAACAATTCTTTCTCTGTTAGACCATTAGTGTCAAGATGATTTCTTGAGATGGTACAATGATTGATCAACTTTTGATCACACAAAGTCTATTCAATACTATGATCATTCAACACCTCCACTAGAGCATCAAATTGGATAAGCACTGAAGCTAAGAACACATAAGGGGTTTCCTCATTTGACTTGTGAGGCAATGCTCCCAACTTAATCCACTTGGAAAAATGCTCCATATGATGAACACATATTGATGATGTTGTATAGTGAATGATAAAGGTTTTGCAAAATCCAAATTGATAGGGGATGTTATTATGATGTAGGTTCATTGAATGATCTTTGAACCCGATCACATATCATACATTTGGCCACAAACTGTTGATTTTGAAGTAAACTACATGTCTGCTTCACACCAAAATGACTTATTTGCTCATGAACATGTCTAACCAACTGCAAACTCTGAGATGAAAGTGGCACAACATGAATTCTTCCATCTCCCCATACACAAATAAGGTGTTTACCTTCCCATTTGAATTGCCAAGCTCTTTGAAGAACTCGATCCCGCTCCTTGACACATGTACAAAGATATTCCAACACTACCATGTCATCATGGATGTCTTGGGTTATCACCAAACCGTCCTTAGTCTTAGTGTCCAAAGATAAAATATCCATTTTTCTACCCAAGAGAAATGTCACATAGCTCTCAAGGACCAACATATTAAAAAAGGCATATGCATGTCAACCCTACATTATCTCCTTATCAATATGACCGAGCCATCAAGCCCTGATTTCATCAATTTGACTTGTACATGGATTTTGACTGAATCCATCTACATCACAATTCACCACTTCATATCTATGTACAACCGTGAAATCATATTCTTTAGGATAAGACCCCATTATTCTTTATTATAACTTTCATGTAAGCTTGTCTTATTCCATCAGCCATTTCAATGGTTGATGATAAGTGATGAGAGTGAAAGAATTTTCAAACAAATAACATCTGAAATGTGCCACAGCCCAAAAACCTGCCAAACATTCTCCTTCGTAAGAACTATACTTTGAATAAACTGTTGGAGCGACTTGCAAAAGCTATTACAAACTCCTTCCTCTCATCGTCATGTTGAGTAAGCACTACTCCCCAATCCAACATACTCTAATCAGTATGTATTTGAAAAGGATGACCTCTCACTAATCTACTCAAAATATGTACATATGTTAAACTTTTCTTGATATCGACAAAATGTATCTTCTATTCATCTCCCCAATGTCAGTCTTGATCTAGCTTTGTGAGATTTGGTAATAGTGCTAAATCCTTGCATATATCAACAATAAAAGTTTGCAAGTCAAAAGAAGGCTCGCATCCTACTCACATAGGAGGATTGTGGAATACGCAAGATTGACTTCACTTTGGTTTATTGAACTCCGAGCCCTCTTGGATATATGGTATGACCCAAGTACTCTTCTTACTACTGGAAAAAACTTACATTTCCAAGATGCAACTTGAGGCCATGAGCAATCAATTACTCAAATACCTCATGTAAATATCTTTCATGCTCCACCACTATAGCACTATATTAGAATATCATTGATGTAGGCTCTAGCTAGGATCCTATCCATCATTCTTTGAAACTAAGTAGATGCATACTTCAATCCAAACTATAAGAACTTTCACTGATACAATACATCCTTGCCATGCGAATCAATTACCCAAAAGACCATCTTGCCATTATCCTCATCTCGAATATGCAATTGATGATATCTTGATGGTAAATCCAATGTACTAAAAACCTTTGCATGCCCAACCGCATCAAAGAGATCTCCTCATATGTAGTCATAAAATGTCTCTGGAGATTGATAGATCAATAGTCACCACACATGTGTCTATCTATATAATTGCCATGTATATTCTTCTTGATTAGCATCACTATTGAGGTATACTCTCTATATGATATTTCGACTAATCCAAAGTAAGTTGACACCTACTTTGAATCAAATATATGTCGAGATTGTGTATCCATAAGGATTGAATCTAATGCATCAACTTTCAAATCAATTAGTATACTAGATCCTTTCAAACAGCCTAAATCCTTCATAGTATCTAATAAATAACTCAAGAAAATGGATGTAGTAAGTTTCAGATTGACGTCATCTCATCTCTGCCACTTTGAAGTTAATATTATATTGGTTATTCAAGCAATCAATATTTTGTCCAACACCTACCCTGGTCTCCGTTTAGGTGTATCTCTGTCTTTTGTCCAGCAGCATGCAGAAGGATTCAAAATGGATAAAGACAATTCTGACTAGTACCTAAACTGCAAGTCTTCAGGTCTAATGTTTCACCAGACAAATCCAGGTCAAAGGTTTGACCGCTCAAATACAAGCCAAATATGAGGAGCCAGTTCTGTAAGAACATGCTCTGTTCTTATACTATAAAAGTACAGATCTAATGTTTCACCGGACAAATCCAGGTCAAAGGTTTGACCGCTAAAATATAAGCCAAATATGAGGAGCCAGTTCTGGAAGAACAAGCTCTGTTCTTCTACTATAAAAGTACAGAGGGGGAAGCATGGGATTAAAAGAACGATGTCAAGACCATCCAAACGAAGACAAAGCCAAGACCAAAAAGCGGAAGGAGAATGAGAAGGTACTAGTACCTTCCGACGTAAATCACTATCTCCCCACTTCTACTCGAATATATGATCCGAATAGTAACATAGTGTGGTCTGGAAAATGCATCTTAGGTTATAAATACTCGAATTCTGCGAGTTAATCTAGCACTTACCTCGTAAATCACTATGACCCCACTTTTACTCGCAATTGTCAGTCAAATTTTAACATACTGGGGTCTGGAACATGCATCTTAGGTTATAAATACTCAAATTCTGCGAGGTAATTTAGCACTCAAGCTTAAGGAGCTTGCGCTAGTCCTAATCTGTAGATTGAGGTCAGCTGAAGTTTTTCTGATTTTCAAGCCCTGTCTGAGAGCTGAGATATGCAAGTGCCTGAGTGATCATGACCAGGTAAAGCCTCGAATACTCTGAGTCACTTGAAATCTTGACGAAGAATCACGAAGGTTTTTTGTATACAGATTCGCCACACGGGTCTACGTTCACTGTGATTTGTGCCAGAAGATGGGGATTGGAGAATCACGAACAAATGATGGCATGAAGTGGACGATCATCTGCATCGTGTTCGCCTCGATACTAGTTCAACCTTCTTCGGCGATCAAGATGAAGGCCGGCTGGGCGACATTTTTGAGTATAGTACCGAGGGAAGAGCTTGTTGACAGGGTCAACAATCTATTAGAAACTATACTCAGGACCATAGATGTTGGTCGGGATTACGAGCCAGGATTGGTCACTGGTCTCATATTGAGGTTCAGTAATCAACTAAGAATTTTTATCCTTGTAGTGAACTGGAACACCAACACTTGCAATCTTGGGAAGGGCAGCGAGACGCGAAATCCAAAATCTCCGCTGTCTGGAGTGGACGTGAGAAATTTACTGAGAAATTCCTTGGTTCCCGCGGCGCAAAGTTTGATGATTCATTTAATGGGGTATGGGTATGTAATTGATGAAAGAGTAAGTATCTTCTACTTTCCTGGTGCTGAAGGTGACTTTCCAAACTTTCCCGATAACGATCCGGGAAGCCACCAGCATGACGAACTCCTCGAATTAGATTCACTCAGGAGCCCTAGTTACCGGACCATGATTTCGTATAGACCTGGTACACGTTTGAATGGTTCTCACCCTAGTTTGAACTCCAACAACACAACTCTCCCCACTGCTTCCCGTACTAATGCATCCCGTGTTGCGAGACACGGTGATTTGTTCGTCCCTTCTACGCCGTCAGCTTATGGCAACGTGTCAACAAACTCAAGCAGCACCAACCGACCAGCTAGTTCACAGCGAAGGTTTCCCATAGATCCACAGGGCGATTGCGATATTTTTAGTCTTGTTCTGGTTCTAGCAAATGCTCCTGCTTATGATGACCAGTCCACTCACGGCCTGCAGATGCTGAACCCCACTGACAAAATCTGGTCGCCAAACACGAGATTCTACCTGGTGATGCAGATTGACTGCAATCTGGTTTTATATGACTCAGCAACAAGCAGGCCCCTGTGGTCTAGCAAGACCCAAAACAGAGGTAGTACTTGTGCTGCAACTTTAACTGCTGCTGGAGAACTGATTGTGTACGATATAGAAACTCTAGAAGTGTATTTTCGCACAAATACTTGGTGCTCAACGAATGGTGGAGATTGTTACACTCTCACTGTTCTGGAGGTTCAAGACGATGGAAATATGGTACTCTATATATTCGAGACTGAATATGTCTTGTATGCTTCAAACACTGTCCAGTGTGACGGAGGATGCGAGTATTAGAGGGATGACTAACTGATTCGTAAGTTGAGTAGCACGTCAATATTCTTTCATAAGATCAATAGAATAAGACAATTTTCTTTTTCACAACCTCTATTGTGAATAATTTAGTTTGTGAAAAATCTACTCTATTGCTAGCTACAAAGTTGTTAATGAAAGATGAGGAATATTGACATTAAGTTTCAAAGAATCCCAAATCTATGAAAATGAGTATTCATGAAGAGATTAGAGATTCTAGTATCCTTAAAAGATGATGAGAAATATCCATGAGATGATGTCTTATTAACAAGAGTGTGCGAAAGGAATGAGGCTCAATAAAAGTCCACCAGCCTTTTTAAACTTTCTAAAGATGGATGCATGGGAGACAATATTGAAAGTATTCTCTACGTCCATATGTAAGACAACCCAATCCGGATGGATATCTAGGAGTGCTTTAATGTCTAACGATACCGCCTCACAACCTCTTCTTTGTACACTTTCAAGTACTAAGTTGATGTTCTAAGTTGTCAAAATCCAAGGGACATTCATGAAGTTCATGAATGTTCTTCTATGTACATGGGCCATGTCCATGTATTTACCCTTTATTAAAAGTAAACAAATTATAAATGAAACTAGAGTATTATATTTTTAGTAAAGTCAGATTTACACAAACTTTGATACATGAAGAAATGTATTAGGACTGAAACAAGGAAGTGTAATTGCTCCCTCTACGTCTTTCTCTTCGCATTGGATCACACTTTGTAAATAACTTTGAAAAGTTAACTAACAAGTTTAAGAAAAAAAATCTAATCATATAATTATGAAAATTAAATTGGATAACTGCGTGAGAGAATAGAATTATGGAAAGTGAATGTGGAGTGGTTTGAGAAGTTTTAAAAGAAAATAATAGATAAAAAAATTCTTATTTTTATGAAAGTAGGGATCCTTAATTATAACAAGAATAATCTTGACCAATGGTATTAAAATTATCCGTGATATAAATAAAATTTGGTTCTAAATCAATGAAATTAATTTGTCCAAGATCAGACATCCTTGCATTGTCACCTTTATGTAATGACACGGTAGTCGCTACAAGACTAGAATTGTAATACTTTGATTCGTTCCATAAGGAATAAGGGATCCGAATAGACTACCAAGAAGGTAAATATGAGTTTAGACGTCTTTTCAATACTCTTGACATCACAGTATGAAGAGTTCGATGGACAAGAAACACAAGTGGTTTATTCCATCGATAACACAAGTCCCATCATACACTCATACATACACCTTCCATCAAATCCATGAATTGGTGAATTCAACATTTACTTAGTGATGGGGATCTCTCTCTTACAAGCTGAAGTCGAGATGAGTCGCTCGACAAAGTACTCATGGGTAATACTACATAACCTCGGCTCCTAGACAAACACCCGGTTATCTTCAAAAGTGTTCGACTACAATCTAGGCCGATTGTTCATTGATCACACCAGCTTCTTGAGTCATCAATCTATCATGACTACAATTGCGATTCAATCAACTAAACACTTGCAAGCAAAAAGAGATCCTATCACTTTATTCCTACTTCTATTTATACAGAGTTTCCTAACTTCTACTCGTAACTATCATCTACACCGATCGCTGTCTCCAAAATCTACTCTGACCATCTAAGCCGTGCAATCGCACCTCCGTCTCCCGAGTAAATATGTCAATTCCTAACTGCATCTCCTACACGTCTTTAACAATCTCATGTCAATGAAGACTCATGGCTTCCCTTAAATCTCAAACCAAAGCTTTATACATCTCCTTCCTCCGCTCTTGGAATTTTTGAGATTTTTCATCACCATCACCAACTGCTGTAACCACTACATCTCCATACTATCACAATGAGCAAACAAATGTTGCGCGCACCAATAAGTAATTGTCTGTAGCCTCGTAGATGCTTCCACATCTACCTGATTCAAACGTTGTTTCAGATCCTGCATAGTCTCCCAAAGTTGTAGATTCTTCTTCTCCACAAATATGATTTTTGTCCCCCGAATACGGAAAATCTATGCATAAGACTATTTTGCTTCATGAACCTTCTTCTCCAACTTGACCTTGTGTTTGGATAACTTGTCCACGTTCTCGATCAACTGTTGAACAGTGGAAGTCTAATCTTGCTTCCCCATGGCTAGCCAGTTCATCATTTGGATCAAGTCCATGTAGCCGTCAACTTGAGGGTCCCATCCATGCATATACATTGGTCCCATCTCGTTCAATTCCATCAACACTTGAATCAACACCGTCTCTAACTTCTATGACAGTTGCAACACCAAAGCTAGTGGTTCACTTTCTTCGCCGTCAAAATACGAGGAGGACTTTCCACCTCTGCGTGTCTCTTTCTCTTTTGTGACAACTTGATCATTTGATCCGGTGTCGTGTTGTGACGCGGCTACTATGAGAAGATGATGACATGTGTCATCTTCAAAGCTGTTGTCATGACGGCGATAGTTTAGGTTAGGATAACCGACGGCGCCTTTAAAAAGGCATTAAGAGCCCACCGTTGGATCTACTTTGTAGGGTCAAGATGTTGAAAAGGCTCCAAGAGATATTATCTTGGACCTTATCAGATATAAAGCGCAGTCAGGATGAAAAGGGTATGGGAGAGTGCTAGACACATCACTTTGTTGACTAAGGAGCATATATGATCGAAGTGGAGCCGACGAGGACATGGATAGAGGACAACATGATCCTCCATATGTACCGATGCCTAATCCATTTGTGATCAACATCCGGTGTCTTCATCGTGATCATTTTCGGGCGTGGTTAGTGTATCATTTTGGAGATAACTTTCTGCAACAAGTGATAAACTCTCCAGACCCGATTATTCTTCCAGTTGTTTCCTACGGCGCGATTTGGGACGTAATAGTCTACGTTTTGATTTAGTTTGGGCGCTATGGATTTGAACTTACTAGTAGTGGTGGCTTTCAACACATGGATTCCAATCCATCACTATTGCTTACCGAAAACAAGCCATAGGGAGTTGATTGTTAGGAACTTTGGTGAGGAGTATTATTCTTAAGTTATAAACTCCCCGGTTCCGTTTGTAGTTCCGTTCATACTTAGCCGGTTTCGAGTTGTCATTTTGACTCTTTATTAGTGGCAACTCGTATTGTGTATAGGATGGCTAAGTAGTGTGTTTAGGATAGTTGTAAAGCTCTAAGTTAAAATGGAACAAATTTGGCCACACTAGAGGTCAAAATAACACTCTTCATTCTCATTGGTCTTGGAGTTTGGGCCAATGAGGGCTCTTGGGCAACTTCTTCGAGGTTTTGAGGAGTTTTGGAGACCTTCCATGAGGACATTCGGAGATCTGAGGATTTGTTTGAAGAGCTGACGGGACGAGCTATGACGTGGGCTCAAGAATGGATGGATTTGAAGGATTTGTCACTCTGAAGTGATGATTCAAAGTTAGAGTGAGAAATTTAGACCTTTGAGTGTTTTTGGGGAGTTTCTGAGAACCTTACGAGGGTTTTGGGAGATCTGAGTCGACAGAGATATAGTTTTTGACTTAGGCTTGTGTTTTGATCGAAGTTTTGACTCGATTGGACGAGTTTTGAGTACAGTGTGATAGCTTGAAGTTTGTGTATACAAATAATTGCGGACTCCACTGACTGTCACGAAGTTAGTACAGAGATCATATCTTTTGATATCAGAAATTTTTGTCAATAAAACTTTGCACAAATCAAGTTCTGATGATGAGTGACCTTCTCATAAAATCAGGGAGCAGTTGAAGTCAAGGATTGGGATGTGTGATGGATTTTGTACACAAGGGTCTGCATATCGCCTTGTGTTACAGTGGGTAAATCACCAATTGTTTTGAGAGAAAGTTATTGGTCGAATTATCAGATATCATAATCTTCTTCCGCTAAAGTTTTACCGGCTATAATATGGAGTGTTGAGGAGAAGAAGAAGAGATTGTCAACTCACACGAGGTTCTAGAGAGTTCTTCTACAGCTATGCGCTCGAGCGTTCTCAGAGCAAAGAAATGTCCATGCGACACCGGCGTCTAAATCGGGCTTCTCCACCATAACATTCCTTTGTTTAGATCTTCAAGATTCAAGCGGACAGTCACTTCTATGGTCAGGGTAGACCCACTATTCGAATCATCGATGTGCACCTTAATGTTAGACGAGCTAGACTCCAACCGATACAGCTGTCGATCTTTCGGGGTTAACCATTCCATCTTCATATACAAATGCATCAAGAAAGAGGAAATGTATACTTCGTTGTTATCATCCTCCCTTAATGTGGATTGTACATTCTTGGAAAATATCTCTCCCTAGTTAATCCGAATAGTTCCTCCCACGAAACCCTCCACAATCCGCACTTTATGCATGTTAACATATGTAGTGCGTTGCGGCGAGAATAGTTGATTCAAGGTGTAGGATATCTTCCTTCTAAATACGTCTTTGATCAAGTCAATTTTATAGTCATTCGTCCTCTTCCTCTCTCTTGGGTTAAACCACTTTGTTTCTTTGAAAGTCAATTTTGTATATAATGCTAATCCTTACCAATCGACTCCGCCCTTTTCGTCTTCATAGTTTCGGCCCAGAGCTTTAGTCCACAATTTCTCATCCCACTTCTCCGGTTGTGCTTAGCTTCATACTATTGGAACCGCTTTCCCCCAACGCACTTCCTCGCACAACTCTGGGCAGACATAATCCCATCATCAATTTGTACAACAACTTAATGTTGTACAAATTGAAGCTCCCAAAATATTAAATATAATGAGATGAAGACTCTGAAATTTAAATCTATAATGATAATTTATTGTAGGTATTAATTTAATATGATTATCATATCAAAATATTAATTTTTTCAAAAATTTTAGTTATTTAAATTTGGCACATAAAAATCAATATCCATTGTCTTATTTTTATATGTTGTGTATCCAAAAGTATACATTGTTCCATTATTATTTAAATCATGTTCTTTATTTTTTATTATTTTTCACCTTGTAAACTTAATTTGTGCAAAATAATAGTCATGAAACCTAGATTATTATATAATTGAATAATCATATCAAAACACTGGTATTTTTAACTACTCCTATGATAGTCTCATTTGCTTTGTCAAATAAATATTCATTACATGATGTAACTTATAATTTTTTTTTACATCCAATGTTATATCAATATTATTTTTTTCACAAAAGATTATATCACCCCATTGATACAATAAAATTCCAAATTTTATCAATTTTTATACAAAGTTTTGGACAATAATTTTAATTTCCTTTTTTTTTTCTTTCAGTCTTTTTTAAATTCTTTTTTGTGATTTCATATACACCATAAGTTAATATCAAATTTTAAAAATTTTAAATAATAAAAAATAATTGAATATTTTTATATGTTATTTATGACTTGCATTCTTGATATGATAATTATACATACACTAAAATCTTCAAAAAATAAATTAAAATAATTAAATATGGAATAAAATATTTTGATTTGAATAAAAATTTATATTTTAAAAATATTATTATTATTATTATTGAGTATATAATATTTTGACTTTTTATTGATAATTTGTAAGTTTATAAATAAAATAAATAAAATAAAATAAAATAAATTTTTAATTAAAAAAAACATATATATTATTCATTGTAGATAAAAAATTCAATTTTGGTTTCCTCACTAGTATCTCGTGAATTTATCATTCTTATTATTTGCACCAAAAAAGTGAAATATTTATAATATATAAATTTTATTTTCAACAAAAGAAAATAATACAAGCAATCTCATTTAACCAATTTGCTATATCAGTAGGGACTTCTTTTTTTCTATATTACAAAGGAATTTAGGTAAGATTTGTATTCCAAAAAATCACTAAAATCACAATAGCATGGTCATTTTTGCCTTGAGTTATTGTATGATTTAAGTACAATGCAAGTAAGAAATCATATGATGACCGGTTGTTCACCTACTCTGCAATAACCCTTTGGACAATAATGCATCAATTGGTCTTCGGATTTTTCTTTGCAAGTCAAATCCTAAACATATCATTAGTCACTTTGACGATGAAAAGTCAAGAACTATATAGCTAAAAGGATGGGAAGATACTATCAAGTTGTACATGGATGAAACCAAATGGATAAGATGACGCTAGGCGGCAATAGCATCACAATGGAAAATATGTCCTACTTCATCTAAGATATATGAACTATCAAAGTCAAACAATCTACATACTAAGATCCGAGCATCTGAAGAAGCATCACCTAACATGATTGTTCTCCTATGGATTGCACTAGCTAGTGTTCTCAGTAGAGCAATGGATACATGTTGACTAAAAAAGACTAATAATAAGCTAAAGAGAGTGATACCATGTTTGCCTAGTATGGTAGGATCTCGCGCACTCTCATGAACATGTCAAAATTGGTATCCATAGCTCCATATAACTCCAAAGCTAGAGGAACAAAAAGTTGACCTCTGTGCATACTCATATACTTGGAGACCTTGGATATTGTCGTTCCACTTGTCACCCATCTAGAAGGATGGCTAATCACCCTCTTTGAAACATTTCTCACATGTACTGCAACCACAACATCTACAACAGTTGCATGGTCCTCCCGAACCAAGTATAGATTTGCACTAACCCGAGTCTACTGCAAGACATACCAACGCTGCCTCCATATGAGATATCCACCTCTCGTGCCATAGCAAAAAACACATCCCTAATGACATCATGGGTAGCTATCCTCTATGCCCTTTGAATAAGCAACAAGACTTATGGATCCCTGCTGCATATAAGTAGTATCACACTCACATGTGAATAATAAAGATGCAAACGGATGAACGAAGCCAAGGCGGAACCTCATCGATGTAAAAAAAATATCTGATGCAAGTTGGAAAGTCATGATGCATGGTGTAGCCAAAATCCATGAACTTGCATCCTTGCCAAAATAAAAACTTAGGCTATTCCTAGTAGTACAAGGAATGACCGGATTCACTAAAAAAGAGTGTAGAGGCTTTTGAAAATGTTAGTTCATCCAAGATAGACTGTAGGTCTCTACTCCAATAGGTGAACAAAGAGGAAAAAGATGGGAGATCATGTCGTACTTCCGTGGGTAAAGCATCTCTCATCTATTATAATAGTATATGTAAAGAAAATGATCCCCCATCCATATCTCTTGCATACATCTTAAGGATGGGTCTATATGTAATCACAAATCGAGAATATAACCAAGGTGTTGAGAGTGCCTAACTAGTAAAAAATGCTATAGATGATGTCTCCTCCATCAATAATAAGCCTATCCTTTCACACTATATCCATCTTTAGTTAGTGAGAACTAAAATAAAGGTTTTGTAAGATGGAGGTAGATAGTCATGAGTTGACTACTAGTAAATGTCACATCAATAATCCGTGTTCTTATTAGGTTATGTTTCTAGAATGTTAGTTGGAGTTACTTATTAGAAATCTGTGTACTGATAATGATATCCGTCACATCATCGATACATGAGGGGTTGGATGAATGTTGGTTGTGTGACCTTATCTATATTGTACTTTTTGGGGACTATATATGGAAAAAGAGAAACCATTAAGGTTATCCCTTTCAACTTTAGAGTTCTTGAGTTGTTTAAGTGGTCTGTTCTCAATTCCTTAGTGTTACAATGGTATCAAAGCTAACTTGCTCTTTCCTTGAGTGTGGACTATCCCTCTTGGAATAGCAAAATTTTGATGATAGCTTTAAGTTCTTTGAGTTATATAGAAATTGGCAGAGGTCTTTGATATGCATGTAGAGTTAGGGAAAAAGGGAAAATTGTGGGCTATAGATATAGGTATGCTAGAGGGAAATCATGTACAAAACTTTCCATTTCCCAACTTGTTCAACATTCATATTTGATTCATTGAGAAAGATCTTTTTAAAGTGTATCTTGTGACCAATTGGGCTGCAAATTTTATGGCTTGAGTGATGGTGTCACCTGTACCAATGATACTTCCGTTTGTCAGTTATGGAGAAACATGGGATTGTACTATTTACATTCTATACTGAATGTTGGATGGATTTGAAATGCAAACCATCCACATCGATTTCATTCAACACGTATGTAAAAATTAGAACGATTTATAAACAAAAGAGAGCGTGGAGGGAATTTCTTGTTAAAAATTATGCTGAAAAATACTATTATAAGATCATCTCAGCCTTCTGTGATTACTATTTTGAGAGATTGGATTGCTATTATACTTCTATTATATTAGTTTGAGTGATTGAGAAGCATGGAGACATCAATTGCTATTAGTGAAATTCTTAACTCAATCATGATATAGATGAAAGAGTTGAAAAAAGTTATTTAAAGGATCATACAAAACAACAAACCATGGAGTACAAGATCTTTGCATTATAGAGTGAGAAAGTAGAGAGAGAAAGAGTTAGTGCAATGGAAGCAAAGACTCCAATACAAGAGACTCAACCGCAACCACAAGCAATTTTTATTAACAACGAAGAGGCAAATAGGAGACGACTTTAAGAGATGGAAGATCAAGCTAGTCTCTTACTTTGTATGGGAAAGTCAGGTAAGGTGGAAGCTTACAAGGGCAGTAAAGCCATGGGAGTTTTGGAGAGATAGATAATGAGGATGAATATACATCTATCATATTTTCATGTTTGTGATTTTACTACATGAATGTTCATGTGGTCTTATTTCATGGATAAGGCTCTTACATGGGAATGAATGCTTTAAGAACAAATGTTTCCATTTCATGAAGTGGGATGCAAGAGGGACTTCTTCAGAACTTTCAAGCAATGGATTCCCTTCAAACCGCAAGAATGAAGTTGTGGGATTTGAAATAAAAAGGAGATATTCATGAATAGATTGAAGAATTTTGTGATCTTCAAGTATCCATTATGGAATTGAGTAGAGAAAACGCCGTGGATGTTTTCAAACGAGGCTTGAAAGAGAGGGTGCAAAAGGAGATGATGGTGAGCAATCCATCCACAGTGAATGAAATAATTGCAATCGCTCATGGATTTTAGGTGCTCATGGGATCTATGAACCATCAAGTAATGTTTGAGATCCATTTGACTCAAAACCAATGGAGTTGGAAAACCTTTGACATAAGGAAGTATATGCATGTCACGAGGTTCACCACCCAAGTATAGAGGTGATAATCGTTGATCACTAATTCTAAATTTTCCAAATACTCTATAAAATAATGGAACGGTAAATAAAAAAAATTGGAAATTCATGACAATCGTCAATGTTATGCATGTGGGAGGATAAGTCACATTATCAAGTTTTATAGAAATCGATCAGGACCACAAGGAGGAAGACTCATGTTGCGATGTCCTTTAAATAATATGGAAGGAGGAGAATACGAAGATGAAGATGAGACCTTGTAAGGAAACAAAGATCATAAGTAAACTTGCCTTGAGGCATTACTGGTTGCACTAACAAAAAATAGTTGAAGGTGGGAGAGACAACGATTGAAGGAGGAAACAAGCAAGATTGATTGTCACAGATAGGATGATGAAAGTATACAAGGTGAGAGTTCTAATTGATCCTCGAGAAACATAAAAGTTTATGTCACAATCTATTGCAATGAAATTAGGATTGACTTTGATGAAAGATGTGAGTGGGAAAGTTTTCGTGCACATACATATCGCATCACAACATACATCGAAGTCACATCAAATATCACAATACATAGATTGTTATACACCAACACAAGTGTACCACAATCTTTTCTACTCTCAAAACGTCCACAAGGACATTTCGCTCATAACCATAATGTCATGACTTATGTAGTGGCATCTCTAGTTAGGTAGGTGCGCGTATGTATGAGCAGATATAGCAGTTAGAGCCGGTTGTGCAGTTAGCACCGTTCGCAATGGAACTGCCATTAGGGCCGACAGCGCCGTTAGGGCTTCTTGGAGGGCAGTTTTTGAAGTTGAGCCTTTGAGAGTGTGGCTATGGTGGTTAGTAGCTAGTGCAGGAACCTGGAGTCTTTGAAGCACACAGTGGGTTTGGCTTGACTATAATCTCTCTTTTATGCTATGGTTATGAGCGGAGTGTCCTTGTGGACGTTTTGAGAGTAGAAAAGATTACTTCAAAACCTCAAATTGGATTCTGTGGTGAGAACTATGAGTTCTTGGAGCGCTGAAGATGTTTTGGCGAGTTTGGATCGATGGTAGCTTTGATCTATTGGCTGTTGAGTGTGCATGGCGTTGCTGGAGTGCAGCCTGTGGTGGTGATCTAGAAGTTGAGTTGATTCGAAGTAGATGTATTCGATTTCAAATTTTTGGATTTTGTATTTTAGTGTAAATCCGAATCATGAATTTTTGAGGATGGAAGCGTTGCTGAAAATTGACAAAGTGGATCGATGCTTATAGTTGTCTTGGGGCATTAATTCGAGATTGGTCAAAAAATATTTCGGACAGAAAATAGAAGCAACAAGCTATCAGATTATTATATAGTGTCCATTTGATCTGAAATTTAGTGGGGTGATAGAAGATGTAAAGTTTGTCGCGCGGGGTAGAGACATGAGGCCGAAGGGTGACACTGTCAGAATTGTGAAATTTTGAGATTTAGGGGTCTCAAATCGAAGTTGAAGATTTTGAGAGTCCCACAGAAGTTTCAAACGGTGTCTATTTGCAAAAAAAAAATTACATTAGATAGAAAATTGAAAAAGGCTAAACCCTAAACCCTCAATCCTGAGGCAACACCCTATAAAGTTGGATTGTCAGTGTCAGATTGTCGATATGGAGAGCATAAGACCTCCAAAATCAAGTTTTTGTGTTTTTAAATGCCCTTCTGAGGTTATATCAGTCCGGGTTGGGTTGGTTTGACCCCTTTGATGGATGTTTTTGAGATGAAATATTATTCTTTATGTTTCTTGTAATGGATATACCTCCATCTCTGCTTCCTGTTTGTGCACCACGTTTGTTTGTGTTGGTGCTTTATTGTTTGGAGTGTTGGAGCTCCTGTGTGATGTCGATAATGAGCCTGGATTTGCGGACCAATCAGACTATCCATGTTTCTCCCCAATGAGACAAGACTTGCAGACTTGTAGATCGGGTGAGTGCATGTGGTGATGGCAGGTTTCAAGTTGCTTTTGTGTTAACACCTTGTGGTGCCTCAGGTATCTTCTGTTGCTGTTTCTGGTTCCAATTGGGGACCTGTTTTTGTACAATTACGGAGATGATACATTAGTGTCACAATGGATTTCTCTGGAGGAGAGACTGCTCAGGTTAGCAGTGGGTGCACCTGTAGCGGAGTGCGGTACCAACCTTGGTCTTTGAGGTTCACAAAAGACTCTGATTTGGTTTCAGAGAGTGACGGAGCTGAGCTTGGTGATGTCTTGGAGTGTGTATCCACACCGTTGTTGTGGGATATGGACAATATCTATGGGGCCACCAAGGGTCCCAGACGATATTCGGGTACAATTGGCACTATTGAGTTGGATGACTTCATCCAGGAGTTTGACTCATGGTGTGATTTACAGGGGATGCGCAACTCTACGTTGTTCAATCCGTTTATGGCTTGGAAGGGATTATTCCAGCATTTGGAGGGTCCGCCAATGGATGATTATCATGAGTTCCGGCGTAAACACCTTGAGGAGATAGAAATCTGGAGACAATATTGGTCTCCAAACTACATTTCTATTACTTCGGGTACATTGTTTGGAGGTGCGAGTTCATCCTATGTACCTGACACTGACGATACGGTTGGAGCTAGTAGAGTTGGGAAGAGTTCAGAGATCCCAACCTTTAACCCTATTCTGGAGTTCTTCGCACGGTTGAGGAGAGACTACCAAGGGGTGAGAACTGACAAGCTACAAGGCTTGCATGAGTTTCAACAGAAGACTGGGAAGAGTCTTTGAGAGGAGTATACCTGAATGCATCGGTTGATTAGTGTTACCCATGGGGTGACAGAGGCACAAGCTGTCCAATATTGGTATGGGATATTGGATAGGGAGTTGAGACGTAGAGTGAGAGATGCTACCTTAGTACATGAGACAGCACCTACATTGGCCATTGTATTTTGTCTTGCTGAGCGTATTGAGCTCAACATGCAAGAAGAGAGGATGGTGACTGATGGGTTTAGCAAGGATTCACCATCTTCATCAATTTCTTCATGTTACCAGTCTATAACACAAACTGGGAGTGGTTATGGTAGACATGTGGGACAATCTCAACCATCCGGACAAAGTGGTGAAGATGCATCACCCAGACCATTGCCATCCTTTTCAGGTCAACACTCAATTATTGGGATGGTGTGTTGGACATGCGGTGGACCTCATCACAAGAAGGATTGCCTTCAAGGTTGAAGGATGAATCTTGTTGGATCAAAATCATGTGAGCACTGTCACAAACATGATCACATGATGGATCGATATTTTGATCTCCATCCAGAATTACGATCAACAAGAGTTGCTATGGCAGTCCGTGGAAGAGGACGAGGAGTTCAAGGTGGCAGGGGTGGTGATAGAGGACCAGCCCTACTCAAGTGTTAGCCCATGAGGCTAGTCATGAGGTGAACATGGCATCTCGACTGGAGCAGTTGGAGCAGAAGATAGCAAGTATGGCTATAGCCCAACAAAGTTCAGATTCTGGAGTTGGTGTCTCTACATCATATGATGGAGATGTTGTGGAGTACATATGCGCAGTGGCACAACCATGTACAGTTGCCGTGACTTGTAGTGCAACACATACTACTAAGTCTAGAGGAGCGTCAGTGGAGTTGGATCCACAAAGAGGGGAGGCTAGCCGACAGGTTGGACTTCCTCAGTCTTTCACATTGTCAGAGGCATTGAACACCTCATCCATGGCTCCTAGACAACCTATTGGAGAGATGAGTGTGCAAGCCAATGTGGATGTACTTGGAGATGGAGCTAGTAGGGACCATCCATTGTCTGAGGAAGCATACAAACAAGGAGAGGCCTCCGGTAACGTACATTGGATTGTCCAAGATGCTTTGTCACAAACGAATGAGACCTCTCCATCATCAGATTATTCTTTTATGTTCCAGCTACCGCGGCTGATCCTCATTCAAGCACTACAGCTAGCTCGGATTGTTAGGTAAGTTGTTCCACAGTGACAACTGTCGTACAACTCGAATCAACCCACGTCATCTGGTTGCACGTCGTGACAGAATTTTGGTATTTTGATTAGCTACAGGTTCCGATCTGATGGTATATGCGATGCTTGGTATCGGTCCTTAATACTATAGAAGTTTTGATACGGTTTAAGTTGGTCTTGTTTTGTAGGTAGGTGATGTACATGGAGTCATTTGATCAATTCAGACTCCACCGTTGTTTGTGCTGAGAACATGTACCTACGTATGGAGTACACCACAAGATTCACTAGTACTTTCTCTCATATTGTAAAGAATTTTGTCTTTTTCACAGGACGAAGATCTCAATTCACTTGTTGGGAAACTCGTAGATGGAAGCAGGAGTGAAAAAATGTCTTTGTCTTCCAGTGGACCAGTTCTTGTTTTTTCTGCATGTGTACAACTGTGAGAACCTTGCACAACACTATTCATGTGTTATGGAACTGGAACCTTTACATTTACATGGACGTGAAAGCGTGAGTGACGATGTACTTTACCCATAGTGCGATGTGTATATTCCTTGTGATCGTTGGAGCGCGTGGAGAGCCGAGTGTTGAGAGGGTGAGAGGGTGAGAGGGTGCGGGTGCGGGAACTGATTTGTAGTTTCTGTGGCCATACTTTGGCAAACATGGAGAGTGAATAGTTCATTCTCTTCGTCTTTCAATTTGGGTTCCATTGGTACCTAAATTGAAGACTATGGACAATGATATTGTGAGATATGAGTGTTTTTTATTTTTTTTAGGGTTTTGAGTGCATTTTGAGTGATTTTTTTTATACTAGACATATGGGTCGGGTTTTTTTTGTTCCCATCTCTTCCTTTTCCTGCATTGGTTCTATTGGAACCTAGTTGGAAAATTATGGAGACTTGAATAAAAAGTTATGAGTATTTTTAGATTTTAGGGTTTCCATAGTTAGCATTTTCCAATGTGAGGTGGTGTGTTAGGGGGGTTGTGGTTATGCAGGTGGGAGGAGATACATGATGGAGTGCTGGATTTTTTTATCGTTCCCTTTGTGCTAGCTTTAGCTTGACTTTCTCTCATGGGACCGCCAAAAGCGGTGCGTGATACACCATGTCCGGTGTGTCATTGTCTCTTTACCTCGCAAGGGGTAAAGACCCACGTGGGAAAGATGCACAAAGATTATGATTGGACCACTTGGGATACGCATGTGAGGAGGACGGTCACATCGACATCGGTTTTTGTCACTTCGGGGAACACACACATTACATCGACTCCTTCGTTGAGCATTCCGGGTATACCGTCGGGGTCGTGGGAGTGGTTAGCTTCCCATGCAGGTTCGATTCTAGGGCTTTTTGAGACTAGATTTCCATGTCCACGTTTATTCCATAGGCTTCCTCGGGCTTTGCATGATGAGGCTAGACGTGCTTTTAAACTTACCGCCGATCGATCGGTTGGCGCGCGATCCCATGGACGAGTTAGCATGGTTTTTGTTTTTATTACTTCCGCGATGGTGTCTACGTTATACTAGAGGGGGACATGTTGGACATAGAGAGGTGGCAGCTAGATTTCGGAGATTCCGAGCAGGGGATTGGGCTACATTGCAGGAGGAGTCTGTTCGGGCCACACACACAGGTTAGGAGTCGAGTTCACCACATGATACTTCTGATTCGGCGCGATTGCGGCGGTGTAGGATCTTGGGGCAGGCCGGGGGTATAGCAGGCTGCACGGGCCCTTCATCCTTTGTCCATGGCTAGTCCTACTGAGGAGACGGTTTCCTCTTTACGCCTTCTACATCCACCCATGGGCGAGGAGATACCATTAGAGGTCTTGGAGTATCAGCGAGAGGAGCCATTATGTCTTGACAGATCATTATTTGCTCATTCTCTATGCACAGCCCCACGTTTATCCTCTGGGGGTTTGTCGGGGATGTTATATGAGCATCTTCGAGATTGCTTTCAGGCGGACGATCCCTCTAGTGGTTTCACGAAGTTGTTCCAGGTGGCTGCAGCAGTTGCAAGAGGGAAGATTCTGTTGTCAGTTAGTCAGGCTCTGGGTGCTAGTCGGCTTCTTGCGATGGAGAAGGACACTGGGGGCATTCGACCGATTGCTATTGGAGAGGTCTTATTGCGATTAGTCAGCCGTACCGTTGTCTTGCAGCATCGCTCACACTTCCAGGAGCATCTTTGTCCACATCAGTTTGGAGTCGCCACACCATGAGGCTGTGAGGCAGTATCGTTGGGCATTAGAGCACTTATAGATATCCATCCGGATTGGGTTGTCTTGCAGGTAGACGTTGAGAACGCTTTTAACAGCGTCTCGCGTGCATCCATTTTTAGAGAGCTTAGAGAGGCTGGTGGACCCCAATCAAGCCTCATTCCTTTTGTACGATCTTTCTTCGGTTCTCATTCTTCTTTATTTTATCAGCATGGCTTTTCTGAGGAGGGAGTCACCGTTCTACAGTCCGCCGATGGCACTCGACAGGGAGATCCTTTGGGGGGACCCTTATTTGCCATGGCTCATTACAGAGCTCTTGTGTCTATTGCTTTGGCCGTGCCCGGTTGTGTGTTCCCCTCCTTGGCGGATGATACACACATTGTGGGCCATGTAGACAGCATTAGGCAGGCCTTTGATTACTTGACTACCGAGCTTCATCTTGTAGGCTTGAGAGTCAAGGTGTCAAAGTGTAGGGCTTGGTCTCCTTGGGGCATTCCTCCTCATCTTCAGCTTCCAGAGGGATGTATGATATCGGCAGATGGCTTACGTATTCTAGGAGTGCCAGTAGGGTCTGAGGATTTTGTTTCACGCTATCTTGACGTTGCATTGGCCGAGGATGTTTTGCATGTAGACGACCTTCCTCTACTAGGGGATCCGCAGGTGGCGTTTGGTATACTATCATCTAGTATTGCTCGTCGACCCACCTATCTTCTTCGCACTGTTCCTCCTTCACCTACATTCATATCACGTTTGGACGGCCTTTTTGATAGGAGGATCATGGGCGTCTTTGGTGACATCATCGGACCAGGGACATTCGAGTGTGTGACTGGAGATTTGGCAAGGAGACAGACATCTTTGCCAATCTTGTGTGGAGGGGTAGGCTTATTATCGCTGGAGGAGACGGCATCTGCGGCATTCTTGGCGAGTTGGGCACTTATTGCACCTTTGTTATCTTCTCGATTTGTGATCGCAGATAGACCTATTTTGGATATATATACGAGGGACGTCGATACGGGATCATTTCCCTTATAGGTATTATTACGACATACGAGAGACGCTTTATCACGGGAGATACGACATGAGTTCCCATCTTTTTCCTCTTTGGCTACCGATTGGACTAGGGATCTACAGTCTATCTTGATGGACCGACAGTTTCAGGAGGCTCTACATTCACTCTTAGTGGATCCGGCCATCCCTCGTACTACTAGAGCTCGTCTACGCTCTTGCTTGGGCAAGGATGCAGACTCGTGGATCTTGGCTTGACCATGCATCAGGGCTTTCCGACTCGCACCATCTACTTTTTCCACAGCGATGAGGTTCTGTCTTGGCTTGGTCCATCCATCTACATCTTCATTACTCACATGTGAGTGTGGTATCACTTTAGATGCAGCATGTGTTCATATGACTCGTTGTCCATTCGGAGGGCAGAGGATAGCTACCCATGATGCCATTATGGATGTGGTGTTTGCTATGGCACGAGAGGGTGGATACCTCACATGGAGAGAGCATTGGTATGTCTTGCGGTCGACTAGGGTTAGAGGCGGACACTGTATTTGGTTCGGGAGGACCAGGTCCTTTGTGGGCGATGTGGTGGTTCTCGATCCTACTAGGAGACCACGGTTTTGAGGGGGTGATCACCCATCCTCCGGGATGGGCGGCGAGTGGAGCGGCGATAGTAAGGTCTCCAAGTATAGAGGTATGCGGAGAGGGTCACCTCTTTGTTCCTCTAGCTTTGGAGTTATATGGAGCTATGGACACCCGACTTCGACATGTTTGTGAGGGAGTCTTGAGAGCCTGGGGTACTAGGCGACATGGGGTATCACTCTCTTTAGCTTATTATGACCTATTTTAGGCAACGTGTTTCCATTGCTCTCTGAGAGGCACTAGCTAGTGCAATCCATAGGAGAGCAATCACGTTAGGTGATGCTTCTTCGGATGCTCGCATTGTTTGTAGACCTTTTGACTTGGATAGTTCGAGATATCCTAGGTCTTTGTAGGACATATTTCCCAACAGGATACTATTGGGGCCTAGCCCCATGTTACCGGTTTGGTTCCTTCCTTGTACGATTTGATGGGGTCTTCCCATCCTTTTTGTTATTTTACTTCGTCTTTCAAAAATAAAAAATAAAAAATAAAAAAATATTCCTTGTTTAGGGATGTACTCTTGCACTAATGTACAGTTCTACAGTGTCCAGACCGAAGTCGCACTAACTTGTATATACTTCAACGATCTAACGTTCAATCGTCTAGCGATCTAACGTCAACGATCTAATTTGCAGCCATGCAGTGGGAGTATACGACCGCTCGATTTATATGAAGGATTCACCTAGTTTTAACTAGAAACTAGCTGCTCCCCGCCTGCAATCCCTCATACTTCTCAGCCGTGGCGCAGCTTAGCAGAAGCACTTTTTTTTCTCATCCTCGAGCTCTTCTTGTTCTTACTCCGTAAGAGGCCGTGTTCTTCGGGAGCATATATTTACCAGAAGCCAACTACTATTGTTCGAAGTGACCTTTTCCCCATCATATACGACCCGCTATTCTGAAATAGCGGGTCTTATACGATGGGGAAAGTAATACAAAGTATAATAACAAAAGGGATGGGAAGACCCCATCAAAGGCTCCAAGGATGGAACCAAACTGGGAACATGGGGCTAGGCTCCAATAGTATCACACTCGGAAATATGTCATATGCAAATAAGATATATGAGCTATCTAGGTCAAAAGGTTTACAAATAATAGAGCACGTGAAGAATCATCTCCTAATGTGATTGCTCTCCTATGGATTGCATCAGTTAATGCTCTTTGTAAAGCAATGGAAACACGTTGTCTAAAATAGGCTATACAGTAAGCTAAAGAGAATGATACCCCATGTCACCTAGTATGGTAGGCTCTCGCGCACTCCCTCACGAACATATCGAAGTCGGTGTCCATAGCTTCATATAACTCCAAAGCTAGAGGAACAAAGAGGTGACCTCTCTGCATACCTCTATACTTGGAGACCTTGGCTGTTGTCGCTCCACTCGCCATCCATCCTGGAGGATAGGTGATCACCCCCTCTGAAACTGTGTCTCTAGTAGGATCGGTAACCACCACATCAGCCACAGTGACCTGATCCTCCCGAACCAAGTACAAATCTGCCCTAACCCTAGTCGACTGAAGGCATACCAACGCTCTCTCCATGTGAAGTATCCATCCTCTCGCGCCATAGCAAACACCACATCCCTAATGGCATCATGGGTAGCTATCCTCTGCCCTCCGAATGGACAATATATGAATACCTGCTCCATCTAAAGTGATACCATACTCACATGTGAGTAATGAAGATGTAGATGGATGGACCAAGCCAAGACGAAACCTCATCGTTGTGGAGAAAATAGCTAGTGCGAGTCGGAAAGCCCTGATACATGGTCGAGCCAAGATCCACGAGCCTACACCCTTGTTCAAGCGTAGACGAGCTCTAGTAGTACGAGGAATGGCCGGATCCACTAAGAGTGAATGTAAAGCCACTGGCTGTCAGGTCCATCAAGGCATGCATCATCAGACCCCTAGTCCAATCAGTGGAAAAGAGGAAAAAGATGGGAACTCATATCGTATCTCCTGTGGTAAAGCATCTCTCGTATGTCGTAATAATATTTGTAAGGAAAATGATCCCGAATTGATATCCCTCGTATATATCTCCAAGATATGTCTATCTGCCATCACAAATCGAGAAAATAACAAAGGTGCAACGAGCGTCCAACTCCTCAAGAATGCCGTAGGTGTCGTCTCCTCCATCGATAATAAGCCTACCCCTCCACACGAAATTGTCAAAGATGTTTGTTTCCTTGCCAAATCTCCAGTCACATACTCAAATATCTCTCGTCCGATGATGTCACCAAAGATGCCCATGATCCTCCTATCAAAGGCTGTCAAACGTGATATGAATGTAGGTGAAGGAGGAACTGTGCGAAGAAGGTAGGTGGGTCGACGAGCAATACTAGATGACAATATACCAAACGCCACCTACGGATCTCCTGGTAGAGGAAGGTCGTCTACATGCAAAACATCTTCGGCCAATGCAACATGCAATGTCCGAGGAAGCCTATGGAATAAACGTGGACAATGAAATCTAGTCTCAAAAAGCCCTAGAATCGAACCTCCATGGAAAGCTAACCACTCCCACGACCCGAACGGTATACCTGAAATGCTCCCTGAAGGAGTCGATGTAGTCTGCGTGATCCCCGAAGTGACAAATACTGATGTCGATATGACTGTCCTCCTCACATGCGTATCCCAAGTAGTCCAATCATAATCTTTGTGCATCTTTCTCACGTGGATCTTTACCCCTTGCAAGGTAAAGAGACGATGACACACCGGACATAGTGTATCACGCACCGCTTTTGGCGGACCCATGAGAGAATTTCAAGCTATAGCTAGCACAAACAATTGAAGACTATGGAGAATGATATAGTGAGATATAAATATTTTTGTTTTTTTAGGGTTTTGATTGAATTTTGAATGATTTTTCTTCGATTAGAAATATGGGTCGGGTTTTTTTTTTCATATCTTTACTTTTCTTGCACTGATTCTATTGGAACATAGTTGAAAAATTATGGAGATTTGAATACAAAATTAAATTTATTTTTAGATTTTAAAGTTTTCATAATTAACATTTTACAATGTGATGTGTGATGTTAAGGGGTTGTGGGGTTACTTTAGATACCAATAAATCCAAATTGAAAGAAAAATAGAATGCAGTATTCACTCTCCATGTCAAAATATTGCCATAAAGAAGGGAAAGCATGGAAAGAAGTGAAAAGATAAACGCGGAGAAACGAATTTGAGGTTCCGCAAGCATTGCACGCACCAAAAAGTGTCTTACAACTGACAAGCCAAGTTTGAAAAGAATGGGGATTCTGCTGCTATCAACAGGCGAACGAAATGGTCTCATCTGTAAGTGTCGGTCGGGATCTTCGGAGCGCAGCTCGCACGTGCTCGTTAACTACCAAAGATCCAGACCCTACATGTAAAGGATTCTTGTGTGGCCGGCTAGTTTTGCAATGATTACATCTGTACAAATGTTTCCGCACTTCGGACAATGAAAAGCTTGAGGAACTAATGAGCGGGAGTATTCACCTCGGGTCCTTGTCCTTTTACTTCGTCTTTCATTCCTTGTCAATTGTAAAGAGCTCTTGAGACTTGAATTTTCATGACGCAAATATGAATCGTTTTCTTTCTCCCAGGTTGGAATCAGTTACTAGATTTTACAATGAAATTTAAATAGATGTCACCTGGCTATATGTTATCATATGTCTAATCATTGCAATTTCGCTTTCTGTAAAAGATGTATTGAATTCATCAAGGATTTTTATTATATTTATAATTTATTGAAGTTTTCACTGAAGTGATATTGCAAAATTGATTATATTCAATGTTAATGTCTCTAACTAGACAATGCGTCGTGACCACCATTAGATCTGTGTAACCACATCATCCATTAACAGAAATGAGTGTTATAAATCTCACATAACTACACTTTGATATCCACAAAATGCTAATTGCAGACAGGGCTGTTGGTAAAAGGATTGATATGTATCTTTTCGCGCTACAATAAAATCATTAAATTTCATACTGTTTTCTTTAAGCCTAACTATGCTACAGTGAACTTTGTAGTGCTGAAAAAAATAAAATTCAATGTTTTATTGATTATGCCTTGGATGTATCATTACAATGATCATTCTTAGTATATGTTTATACATTTATTTTTATTTTAAATCTTGCACATACTTGATATCATATTATTTTCTTTCATCAAATTCTTACGAACAAAACTCTATCTAGTGGATATAATTTTGATTATCATCCGAATAATTTATTGACTAAGGTATGTGATATAAGTATATGAGTCTATAGACTCCATTTACTTCAATATACATACACTTAAAATCAAATTGATTCAAATTTAGATGTTTTAAAAAAAATTTATATGTTTTTTTTTCTAACAATGAACAAATAATAAATTATCACCACAAGTGATATAAACTTTAAAGTTCATAACTTGGCTATGCATCATATTATCAAGATTGTTATGCATACATATCACATCACAACATACATCACAAAATATAGATCATCATACATCAACACCAATGTAACTCAATAATCTTTTCTATATCCAAAACTTCCATAATGATACTCCACTCATAGCCATCGTATAAAATAGAGATTACATTTAAACCAAATCCACTTTATGCTTCAAAGACTCCAGATTTTTACAGTAGCTATTATCCACCATAGCCACATTCTCAAAGGCTCAACCCACCATAGCCACACTCTCAAAGGCTCAACTTCAAAAACTGCATCCCAAGTAGTTCTAATTCGGACTCTACCCCTTGACCCTTGAACTTCTAACATCGATGTCGGCCCTAACGATAATTTTAATGCAAATGGCACTAACTACACCATGGGCTCTAACTGTTGTATATGTTCATGCATGTGCACATCTGCCTAGGTAGATGTGCGCATCACTAATTAGGATGCCGCTATAAAATTCGTGACAACTGTTATGCATGACGGTTATCTTGTACATACATATCGCATCACAACATACATCATTGTCACATCAAACATCACAATACATAGATCTTCATACATCTACACAATTGTACCAAAATCATCACCCTAACTTGCGATTAGGTCCCTCTAACATCAGATAGTCATCTTGTACATTCACATGATATGCCCTTTGTGGGGCTAAGATCAAGAGGCTGGGCACCACAATGCACTATCTTTAATCACCTATATGTAATCCATACCATGTAAAGCTTGATTTCAAGAGAAAAAATTTATGGAATATTTTTTGATAGGTCTAATGCAGTTGTGAATATTTTGAATCATATCATGTGTGATAATGGTATATTGTCATCAGTACATTCTTACAAGATGATGTGAATGTGCGGACAGTACATGTATCAATAATCTAAACCTACAACTCAAACTTTGTGCTTAGATTCTTACAAAATTTGATTTGATACATGGAATAAAATATATTGCGAGATGCTAAATATAATTTGGATCTCCAACTTTGTAATTTGTTTTAACATATTTGAAATTTTTCTAAATTTAAAAAAAATAAAATAATTTTCATCCATTGAAATTCTAAAAGTATAATGCAACCGATGAAAATGCTAAAGGAATTAATTGTCCTAATTTGATTGTGGCATACCGTTTATTTGATTGTATATCATAGTCAAAATAATTTTGATCAATATTAATTAAATATAACTATATATAATAAATATATCAACATTTTTTATTTTAATAATTGCATCTTGATAAATTGTACTACTAACAATACTAATCCTAAGGATAGTGCATGTTTCACGAGCTTGGTCACACTTATCACCAAAAAAACTAATGATCATCACATACACTACACACAATGATATAAATTTTTACACATCCTTAACAACAAATATATTTCTATTTATGACTTTGACTTGTGTGCTATTACTCTTATTTTGTCACATAAGCACTAGATGATTATGATATCTTTGACTCTAACTTGTACATTATTCTTCTTACTTCCTCACATAAGAGAGATGATTATGATAACTATGACCAAGTGATATGACAAATTGGAACATCCATGCTTAATTATGATGAGTCAAATTTTATACCAAGCTCACTTGACCCACCTTCAAGTCATGGATATTAAGAAAAAGATACCACTACTTGTGATTCTACACAAGAAGTAAGTTGATAATTTGTATCTTCAAATGCAATTTGTCTTATGAACTTACCATGATGTTGCAAATGAAACATGATAATATTTATGGTTCAATAGAACCTTCTTTTGGACCATTTAGATATTTTTTTTGCAGTAATTGATACATCTAATCAATGATTTCATGTATCTTTGTTTGCAATTCGAAACATGAAAATTTTTAAATAGTTTGCATAAATCATACAATTGCATATATATTTTATATATCATATCATCTTATTTTGGAGCTTAAAATTCCTTATGTGAATTAGCTCTAATCAAAACATAAGATTGTTTATTTTATCTACATCTCCATAATGGTTTTGTAAAGTCATTCATCATATATTTGCCAATCAAATAAGTTCTCTTTTTATGTAAAACTTTCTCATCTACATGAAATATTTTTTATTACATGCAAGAGCATCAACCATGAAAAGATCACCATATGTGAAACGTTGTAGAGAAATATACCTAGTGTAAAAGCATGTGTAAAGAAATATATCTAGTATTTAAAAAAGTTAATTTTGATTCCTTATGTTATTTGAGTTCTAGAATCAAAAACTAATCATATATTATGAAGATATTTTCACGATATTTGTTTTAATCAATCATTATTTTACTTTTGATGTTTATCAAGTCTAACTAGAAATTTTTTTGTTGATGCATTGACTACTACCAACATGAATCATAAGCGTAGTTTATCTCTAGCAATAAATAAATAGAAAGGATCTTAATTACTTAGCAAAATTTATGTATGATTTTTTTAATGCATCCAATATGACTATGTCATATATTCCAATAGTTAACATTCTTGTTTGTTTGTATCCCTAGCTAACAATATCAAATTGTTGAAAAAATTTTGTGGAAAAGATATTCAATCTCAACTAATGAATGCATGTGGCTAAATATGGTTGAAAGATTTGTAATAAATTCATTTGGCTCAACTACCATGTCTAAACTATTCATTGCTCATTGTGTTATACCATGACATCTATATGGTTTAGATGAACAACTGTTACATTAAGGGTGGCCATGTCACATACATTTTGAAATTTCTTTTTTTTCACCAGTTGTTAGAATACATTATAGAAATCAAGCAAATTTTGGATAGAATTATTTACTAAATCTGTATCCAATATCAACCATACAAAATTGATGCATAGAATGCATACTCTTCTCATATTCTACGAAGAGTATAATATTCAAGATCATTACAAGGAAGTATATGATTGAAAGTATTAATCAATGAACCCCAAATCCTTTAATTTTTTTCCACTTTTCATCTTATTTTGCTAAATTTATATCTTGGAATGATTTTTTCTAACGTAGGAGTTTCAAAGATGGAAATCACACAAGACACACTAATCATGAAGTGACAAAATAATGATAATGTTATGAAAGTAAAAAATTTTCATCCATCATGTTCTTACATAATATATATTGAGAAATGAATTTGCGGACATGTTAAACCCAACCTCTTAATTAAGTAGTTGAGATGTTACACCATACTCAAGGAAGTATATATATATCCAATCCATGAATAAAAAGTTCGATTTTATTCACTTGACTAATCAGAATTAAAATACTATCCTACTTATTAATCACATTCTGTTTTTTATTTATATACTTATTTCTTGATTAAAAATAAATATTAATATTATTACTATTTTAATCAATTATTTGACATAGTAATTGAAGATTGCATAAATAATGAAAAAAATAATTAAATATTATGAATTTATGAATCAATTATTAATATCAATCACACAATTTTTTTACATATCATTTATTTTTAAAAATATTTGAAAATTAAAATATTTAAAATAATTGTTCTAATTCAATAAAAATTATTATTTAAAAAAAAACTTATCAATATGAAAATATTTAGAAATGTTCATTAATCATAAAAATACTGAATTATATAATTTAATAATCATTCAATTTAAAATAAATTTATCATGTATATGTGAATCAAATTTTAATTAATTTTTTTAAATCAAATTTTTCAAATTTTATCATATAAATTAAAAATAAATTAAATTTGAATCTATTAATTTTATAACTGTAAATAATATTTTTTTTATTTAACATTGAATTCAAAATTTCAACATTATATCTAATAATTTCAGTGTTTTAATATTTCTATATAATAATTCAATTGAGTTATTTTATTTTCATTTTTATATTTTTTAACAAGTTATAAATCAAACTAAAAAATCATTTAAATATTAATTTGATCTCAAATAAAATTATAAAATTTATATGTCAATTATTGTTAACTACAAAAATTATTAATTTTTATGAAATTCATATGATTATTAATAATATAACATGAATTAATAAAAATAAAACATGACATAATTAGATAAATTTCATAAAGTATAAATTTTCATGACAATAAAGTAAACTCGTTGCCCAAAATTCATGAAAAAAAAATTTTGTTATATTTTTTATTCAAATTTTTGCAACTTATTTCAATAAATTGACTTTGTTTCAATTATTTTTTTAAATTCTTATTTAAGGTCATACACTTTTAAACAAATATGTTTCTCTTAAAAATAGTTTAAAAAATTTCTATTTTTTTAAAAATTATAGTTTCCAGATTATAATTTTTATCAATATGTAAATCAATTTTATTTATATTTTAATAAAATTTAGTAAAATAAAATTTAGATTTTAAATTATAATATATAATTTTATATTTAATTTATTTTTTTAATCATTGAAAATTTTTATAATTTTTAATTATTTATGTTTTTGAATTTTTAATCTTAAAAATAAATATTAAATATCTGAATAAAATTTAAAGATATTTTTAATTATATCCTTATTTTATAAACATCATTTTTTTTACATCAATCATTAAAATATTTATGCAAGAAAATAATTTTATGGTTAAAATAAAATTTTAATTTGCAAATTTATCAATAAAATATCATATTTATTCAAATTTCGATTTAGTTTTATCTTTTACTTTGAAATTTTGATTTGATGTATTTTTGAATTTAAATAATTTTAAAATTTTCTACAATGAAATTTTTTTTAAACACAATTTTTAGACTTATTTGTTTTGATGAATATAATTTTGAATATTGAATATCAGTGTAAGAGTTATTTTTTAAGTAATGATTCATATTGTGATCATAAATAAAAAAATATAAATATTTTTCGAATTAAAAAGTTCAGATAATTATCAAAAATATAATATAATATTTTAAGAATAATAATATAATCACAATTTTATAATAATTAACTGTTTAAGAATAAAATTATAATTTTCATGATTAAATTATATTTAATTCAGAAGTCATTCATAACAATATTTTTTTTCAAAACCAACACAATAATTTTGAATTTTAAAATATACTTAAAGTTTTCAAAATGATTTAAATTTAACTCATTCATTTGAAACAATTGTCATTGCAATTATAAATTTTTCTTAAAATAAAAAAATTTCATTTCATTTTTAGATTCATTATTTTTTTATATATTTCATAATCAAAAAAATTATATGATTGGTTGTTTTTAATAATTAATTTTTACATATACATATGATTATTAATTTTAAGAATTTTTCATATTGATGTTTAAATTATTTAAATGAATAGAAAAATCATATTGTAATAAAATTTGAGAAATTTGAAATTTAAAGCAAAGAATAAATTATTATTGAGAGTTCAAAATTTTCATTATTTTTTTATTATTAATAAAATGTGTATGATTTAATAATCATTAATAGAGAATGGTTATATTCAATTTATATAATTAAATTTTTTTAATCGAATAATATTTTATTTAATTCTTTTAATTTTTTTATATATATAAATATATATAACATGTAATCTTCACATACTAGATAAAATCCAGAAATTCATAGTATCATTAATGGGTATGGAACGAGATATTACGTGAAGAAGAACATGTTTCTTCAAGAAGCTACCAATCGAGTCCAGCGCTACTACTATAAACAGCGTCATTTGCTACACCTGACGTCTCATAAAAAAAACTGTACCCACTGAATAAAGAACGTGCCCATGTTTGGCGATGGGCCCAACAAGCGTGCTGATTAGACCTGATAGCGCCTATCTTACCCTTTCAAAATTCCTCTGTTATCGAGCAATGCTCATGCACGAACCTCCTTCATGTTCACATCTCATCGAATTCTCGTTGCCATCAACTTTTAGTCTACCTTTCTCCACTACAAACCGATTGACACTAGGAGTTATGAATGGTTAGATCTGTGTTCTGGTCAACTGAAGTACTACGCTTTTTACTACGTCCCGCTTGACTAGTAATCTAACTGCGTGATAATAGACATTAGTATGCGATGAACACATCCACATGAAATCAGGCTGTTATGAAACTCGAGCGACTTCTTGAATTCAGCCGCAGCAGCACCGTAAGAATCCAGAAGCAGAAAGAAAGCTGGAGTTAAAAGGAAAAGGCTTCAAAAGAAGCTAATAAAGATGAATGAATAAAGAATGGAGCTCTGGCGTAGTCTCCACCACAGATGGAATCGGGGTTAAAATCAGGACATTCTTAAACTTGTACTCAAAACAAATAGAGGGACGTTATAGATCGCAGCAAATATATTGCAGAGGAAAGCGAAAGAACCTTCCCAGGGACGACTTCTCCTGTCGACAACAGTTATAGCACAGAGTCATCCTGAACCGTCGATCTTGATCCAATCCATGGTTATTTGGGAACAGTCACGGCCGTGATTGAAGAATGTGCATGATGGAAAGATGAAACATCGTACAGTAAATGTCCTGTCCAGGGCCTGGAGTTCGATTGCACTTCGGAGGCGAGCGCCGTCGCGAGGATTATGGCGACGCTACATTTCAGTTCTGCGCCGTTGCCCTGCAGTCGCGAGATCCAGACGCGACACAGTAGATCGCAATTCTTGGGCAGGCGTGGGACGAACCCCGTAACGTTATTAGTGATTGGATCCATTCTACGACGGCGCCAAACCGAATTAGGAAAAATGGAGACAACTGCGAATTACTGGAAAGGCAGGCCAGATTGACACAGAACGATAGTGGAAGAGAATCTGACTCGCAGTGCAGATGATGCATCGACTGAGATCCTGGAGCAACAGCAAGACTGCCTAGCAGATCCCACATGCAATGCCCGTGTGGTAATAGCAATTGTTGACAGAAGCCAACAGGTTTCGGCTGTCATCAAATACTCCCTCCCCATCAGAACAGCAACAACAACCCAATCCCAGGTTTGGGTCCAAGGGGCAGCTAGCGAGACCTCCTCCGGATGCTGCTGCAGCTGCCACTCTTCCTCCTGGACATGTTGATTCCGTTGCTGCTAGATTTTGGATCTCAGGGGAGAATAATGCTCGCCTCTCTTCCCTCCATTAGACTGTAGATATGGTTGATGCGTTGAGAGTTGGTGACGTTTGTGGTTTAATCAATTCTGAGTTGAAAAATGGTGATAGTATATGACATTGAGAGGGATAGGTTGGTGAGAAAGTGTCATTAACCGTCAGTCTTGAAGACCAAGTCTTTCAACTGCGTACTAGAAGAAAAGGACGAGGATGCAAAATATAACGACTTGGAAGTTGGGAGTGAGATTCTCATGGTGGTGCTTTTTCGCACTTTAGCACTCTGGGTAAACTTTAGATCGGGTGCTGTACAGCGAACGTAAACCTCGAGGGAGGGAGGGGGCGTGGGCCGTGGGCCGTGGGGGACGAAGAGAAAGAGTCCATGAGCCAATATTGACTCAAGAGTGGAGGACAGCAAGGTTGCAGGTAGAGTGTAATGCATTCGTACAGTGATGGTGTTTCCTATGTGTCCGGGGATGGTTGATTTCTTGTGGGCCTGCAAGTTGACTTGCTTAAGACATGGAGGAAGAAAAAGAGACTTTCGTACGTGAAGCAAGCACATGAACGACATCAACCTCGGCCCCACCATCTCCCCTCCAATGTCCATTGAAACCCTGTAAACGTTTTTTCAAGAAGGCACCAGAATAACCGTTGACCCCCAAGAATTTGTTTGCCTTTGATGAAAAAGGGGCCGAACAGTGATGAAACGAAAGCAGTAGTGTATGAGGCTTTGAGCAGGCTCCGAGGATGAGGGGAAGCAGCCCCGGAAGTATTATTAAGGACAAGTAGCTCGCATTGGAAGGTAGAGGTGTAATAAGGCCTCCTAGAGAGAGCGAGAAAATCAGGGCCGGAGACGGTCGGTGATAGCTTGCTTGCTTGACTGCTCGCCCGCTCGCTCGCTCGCTCGCCACTCGAGACGACGAAGCGAAAAGCGTGAAAGAGGGAGTGTGTGTAGTTTTGTGTGTGCGAGTGTCCATTGATTTTTCCAAGATAATGCAGCTGCCTGCCCAGTAACGGTCATCAGCAGCAGCACAGCAGCAGGGAGACAGTTGCCACAGTCTCCGAGAGAAGCAGAAGCTGCTATCCGTCCCTCCGTCCCTCCGTCTCCGGCCATGCCCCAGGACCTCCATCACCCATCTGCCTCTCCGTCCCTCCGTCCGTCCCTCGTTGCCCGTCTCCCACCCCATCCACTCTTCGCTATTCTTCGATAGCCAGCCAGCCATCAATCTATCTACAATCTATCTATCTTCTCACCCATCTCCCTCAAGAGCCCATCTTCTCCCGAAAGCTAGCCCGAATTCTATCCCATACGTCTCTGTCGTCAGCTTTTCTCCTCTCGTCTTTTTCGATCGCCCGGACCGTTTCCGTAGGCAAAGGTCAATCAGTGGGTATATTCAAAACTCCGCATTTTTGTACACAGTACTGTTTCTGCAAATTATAGTTCTCCTCCGCATGCACCGAAGGCCTTGTGTCCCTCACGTTCTTTGAATATTCTTGGATGCAATGATGGACCTGATTGTGCATTCCTCGTTCAGGTTTCGGAACAGGAGGCCGGAGAAGCAGAGTGGCTGTTCTGTTCCATCCTCGCAGGTGTCTGTATAAGCGAGACGTCGAGAGGGAGCCGGGGCATTGAGATTTTCTGCGTTTGTAGCGGTTGCGGTGTAGGGCAGGGTCAGCATGGAGATGCGAACTTGTTTGTTTGCGTGACTGGATTTTGTACATAAAAAAAGAGGCGGCGGTGTTCACTCTCAGAGTTCTGGATCGAGGAGTGAGCGCGACTGGTTTTGAATTTTGGATTTCGCTAAGCGTCCACGAAGACAATGTCATCAGTCGAAAGCACGAGGATGGCACAGCGGAAGAGGGAGAAGAGACCTGCTTCTTTTGCTGATTTCATTGTCCAATTCAGATGGATTGTCGTGGTCCCCGTTGTGCTCCCGCTTTCATTCCTGTTCTATCAGTACAAGGCCTGGCAGCTCACAATACATCGTTTCCTCCATGGCCCTTCGAACGACGAGACTCATGCCGAAGCAATCAAGAAGGTGCAAAAGAGAATCCGCGAGAGGAAGCCCGCCACCGACGGGCTCATCTGCACTGCTCGACCCCCGTGGTTGGGAGTGGCTTTGAGAAACAGCGAACACAAAAGGTCAACCCGGTTCGAGGTCGAGCTCGGCCACCTCTCTACCATCGTCTGGATTGACAAAGAGAAAAGGCTCATGAAAGTCGAGCCTATGGTGTGCATGTCTCAAGTGAGCCATGCTACTCTGAAACTCGGTCTTGCACCCGCGGTTCTTCCCGAGCTTGATGATCTCACTGTCGGAGGTGTCATCAATGGCTACGGCATTGAGGGAAGCAGTCACATTTACGGCTTGTTCGCCGAGACTTGCACTGCCTTTGAAATTGTGCTGGGTGATGGAAACTTGGTCAGATGCACGGCCGACAACGAGCATTCCGATCTGTTTAAAGCAATTCCGTGGTCTCATGGATCTCTTGGACTCCTCGTTGGAGTTGAGTTCCGGTTGATTCCCGTGAAGGAGTATATGCGCGTCACGTACACACCTGTGCATGGAGACTTGAAGAAAATTGCCCAGGTCTACACCGACTTGTTCTGTCCTCGCGATCTTGACCAGGACAATCCTGAGAAGGTGGGTCATCCATCCATCACCGACTCCCCAAGAAAGGCTGCAAGAATGACAGGAGGAATCGTGAAGCCGTGCTTTAGCATCTCAGTCCGTTAAATGTCTTAGTGATGGCAGGAGTCTCAAGATTCTCAGCAATTGAAATCGCTCTTGAATTTTGAACTACGATCGCTTCCGGCGGGAAAGCTCCGCGGACTCCATGCAGACAGGGTTGCGAAGAATCGACTCACACTGGTCTTCCGTGAAGATTGCATTCAGTGTAGCGAACGTAAGATACTTTGAGCAAGGCTCCAGAGATTGTGAACAAGGAGTTGAAATAAATGCTGAAATCGGAAAATATCGACCATGAAGGCAGAGCAGCAGGTTCCTGAAGTTGGTTGCCCGTTCCTGCCGCCATCCTCTCCCAGTATACATCTCAGTTTTCTCTGAATCCTGCAACAATCGAACGGTCGACGCTGTTGTCGGGCCGTGTAGATCTGTAAGCGGTATTTCATGTTCGCGCAGCGACAGAGTAAACGCATTCCGAGTCGTTCGAGCCGGGAGTTATCTAGGACCGGCTCGCTGAATTCTCGTAGCATCTTCTTGTGTGCTCAGGGATGTCAGGAAGCAGGATGAATTAGTCGTGGCTGATTCCAGAGAAATGTTTCCATAATTGCAGGTGCCGGACTTTGTGGAGGGTATCGTGTATTCGGAAAATACAGCCGTGATCACCACCGGTCGTTATGCTAGCTATGCTGAGGCTCACAACAAGGGCAACAAGATCAACGCCCTCGGCTGGTGGTTCAAACCTTGGTTCCACATTCACTGTGAGAAAGCCTTGGGAACAGGCGAGTTTGTGGAATACGTGCCAATCCGACAATACTACCATCGCCACACTCGCTCTCTGTACTGGGAAGGTGGTCTCATTGTTCCCTTCGGTAACCATCCACTGTTCCGCCTTTTTCTTGGATGGTTGATGCCTCCTAAGGTAAGAAATGGAGTCACGATTTAAATCCCTGCCGTAGATGATCCATGAAATTTCACAAAACGGTCCACTGTGAAGTGCTAGCGGTGAAGACTCAAGTCTATGCTTCAATGTCATGTAGATCCGCGTTCGTCCGTCTGCCTGACAACTGTCCCGTGTGTTTGTCTCTTGTTGATATGTGTCTCAATCAGGTGAGCATTCTTAAGTACACACAAAACGATGCTATCCGCAAGTACTATATCCAGCGACATGCTTGCCAGGACTTGTTGGTCCCACAGCACAAGGTCGCAGAATCTCTCGAATTTTGCCATGACGCCTTTGAGGTACGACGTCTTACAAAGGTCGCTGACAGAGGACTTTATTTGAAGACCAAGTTCCGCTTGTCCAGTTTCAAAGATTACTCCTGTGTACATACGGTACTTGCCAGCGAAATGGATCTGCGCAGAAACTGAACTGGTCATCGTCCTTTTGCAGACCTACCCCGTGTGGCTTTGTCCCCATCGATTATTCAAAATGGAGTGTGGCACTATGCTCGATGCTGAGAAAGGGTACGCTAAGAATAAGCAGCCGGGTGACACAGACTACGCACAAATGTGGACAGATGTCGGAGTTTGGGGGGTTCCCGGGCCAGTTTTGCGAGAGGAGGTTTGGGACGGTGTGGAGGCCACTAAGAGCATGGAGAAGTGGCTTAGAGACAACAATTCTTACCAATGCTTGTATGCTGTTGTCGAACAGACAGAAGAGGAATTTTGGGAAATGTTTGATCCCACTTTGTACACTGCAATGCGAAGAAAGTACGTCGCTCACCATCAACTCCAAGTACTGGTAGTGGCTGTCTCTTTCTGTTGTGTGAATGATGTCAGTGATGCCCTCCTATTGAACATCATCTTTCTTTGACTTGCAGATATGGAGCAGAAGGAGCATTTATGCCGTTGTACTACAAAATCTCCAACACCAAGAAGACACCGCAGGCAACTAAGAAGGAGAAAGATCTCTAAGATCTTACTTACAAGACTCTCTTCTGTCCCATACAAAACTGTACAACAGCCGGAACACAAATTTTCTGTCATCAACCTTGCACCATTGTGTACATACCACTCTCGTCAGAGGATGTTAGATTAGGTCTGCTGAGGCGGAACTTTTAGACACCCGAGTCGCAAGGAACTTTCCTGGAAAGTAAGGGGAGTCCGCTCTATGATGCCATATAATGCAACTTCGATCTCATCTAATGCGGGAACCCCACCCAAATTGTAACCTGCGCTCGGTTTTATATTTGGGACTCAGTTCGATCGACATGGTCAAATATCCAGAGTGAATATGATTGGTGTCTCTTCTTGGACCCTTTTCAGGGCAAACGAGCAGTCTTGCCACGATGTACAGGCCTCTGTATTTCGCAGCCTACATGTAGGGTGAAAGAAGAGGCTCTTCTTATTTCAGCTATTGTAAACAGGCTCCTTGGACTAGTTTTGTTGTAGACTAGACTATTGCAAGCATGATATGGTTTTGTCGTTCCCTAGTAGAGTACGGTCGTTTGTTTTGTTCTAGATGTGACAAGTCACTCACCGAAATGTGTAGGGTGGAGAAAAGCCAAGTTAGTACTGGATCTTCGTGTGCATGGTCGTCCGCCGTCATACGAGACTTATGAGACTTATGAATAAACGGTCGCCACTCAAATCAGAGTCCCAACTAAAAGCCCCACGTGATGGTAATTACCGTTTTGTAGCGTTCCGTCTCGCCTTTTGACACCGGAGGCTACTTCCAAAGTAGACCGAAAAGCCATCAATATCAAACGAGATCGTAGTTGCCTTATCAATTTCTGCCCGCTCTCAGCAGGAAAGTTGTTATCGTGTTTCGAATCTTTCCTCTTCCAAGCGCTTCCGCGGAATAAACGCCCCGTATGCAGGGCTAATTGTCCTTCCAAAGAAGACCCAAAAGCCATCGATATTAATACATTACAGGATGGCCATTACGCTGAACCACATAATACATACATCGTATCTTGAGATTTGATGTATATATTTTACCATTTGTACTTTACATGTTTCATACTTTGAAACAACTCGGTGACACTTTTAGTTGGTTCTACGTTCAGTGGATGCTTCAATCCTTTCCTGATTGAAGGAGAGGTCATAGTACACACAAGTGAAATTTTAGGGTTAACGCCATGTCGAGTAAATTCGAAATAATAAAGTAATCCAAAATTCAGACTTTGGTTCACGAAATAATCACGGAGTTCCTTAAGTTCTTGGCGAATATCTAAATTATATCTAAATTTTAAAGATTTGAGTTGCAAAAAGTGTAATTATAATCAATAACAAACTAATACTTCCGACATATTATGTTTGTAAATAATTGAAACTCTGAAAATTAATATTAAAATTTGAATCAGAATTGAATAATTTTTTCTGTATACAAAATCATGTATATCTGGCAAAACACAATTGGTTAGCAATTATTCTCCCAAAATTGCAGATGAAGGTTTGACATGCACTTACTGCTGTTGAGACCTCATACCTTATTGAATCTTCTTTGTCTGAAAATATGATATTATCATCTAATAAAAAATATGATTTTAAATCTACTTTTCACTTTCTCCAAAATAATTTTTTGGCTTAGCTACGGAAAACGTAGCTTGTTAGCTATGACTAGCACGACGAACTTTCAATCTCAATTACTTACATTTTTTCAGTGAAGCAATATAACTTCAATTGTAACTTGCTTTGATTTTCTTACCATACCCAATTATAATTCTTTCATAAGCACTTATGCATCTAATCTATCCCAATCTCACTCATCACATGTTATGCAATCATCTTTGTATCTCACCCTACTACACATAAATCATCACATTTTTAGATGACAATCTCAAGATTAACACATGATCAGCTCAAATGTTAAATGTAAATAGTTTTACATTTTGATGACAATACTACTCTCAAATCATTAAATTAAATTAAAAGTAAAAGTAAAACCATTCAGAAGAACAAAAATCTTATAATCATTCTTATTGAATCTTTTTTGTCTGAATATATGATATTATCATCTAATAAAAAATATGATTTTAAATCTTTTTTCACTTTCTCCAAAATAATTTTTCCTAAAGAGTTTGATCAACTTTTAATACATAATATCTCTACTAGTAGAAAATTCAAATTATCAATTTAGACAAATCTAGATGATTACAATCACTAAAGGATTTGTTCATCCAAAAAATAGCTTCACTTTTAGTTTTGGTTTTCAAAAATATCAATACTCACTTTTATTCCCAATTAACTTGCACTTCAACTACTCATGCTTTAGCAAATTTTATCCTTTTGAACATCTCTCTCTCAATGCTTCAATCTTAGATTTTCAATCAACGTTCCTTTCAAGTACTCATGCTTAGAGTAAGTAAAATTTATTCTTTTTAATAGTTTTTTTAATCCTTCAGTCTTAGATTTGATTTATGTAAGAAAAATTATATATTTCAGTATGTGAGTAAAATGTGATGATTTTTCTTCCTCCAACCATTGCAAACTCACTATAGTTGCATGTGGAAATCCCATAACAAGATCATAATATCATGTCCTACTACAATCATTAGGAAAAAAGTTGTTCAACTTGTATGATTACACTTCAAATTTTTCAATTAGATTGTAAAAATTTTATAGACAATGATGCACACAATTTTAAATATTATTATATATGTATTAAGAGCTTCAATATGCTTTTTTATTAATTTATTCCAAATAAAAATCCATTTTTTTAGATAAATAATTCAAAATATTTAGAGTACTCACTTGTGAAAACTATGTAATATATTTTGCATCTACTCCTCCTTAACAAAATCATTTTAGGCACTTGGATATTTGAACATTAAAAGATAATCACGCTTGATCATCAATACTATAAAACCCATCAGATGTTTACACAACACTACAAATCTTTCACCATAATTTTCTGATTTTGAAGAAGAATCTTTGTTGATGGGCAATTTTAATTCAACCATCTACTTTGAGAAATCTTTGCTACACACATCCCATTCACTCATCAACCTCACATCATTTTTTTTCTAACATTTCATACACATTCATCTTACTTTTACATATAACAAACTCTTTCATCAATGATGATTTTTTTTTCTCCCAAAATGTAAAAAAAAATTATCACCATGTCATGAAGTCTCTTTTCACATAAATATTTATGTGATCAGTCCTCAATATGTATTTTTAAAAATATTTTTAATCAGTTATTAAAAAAAGTTTTTGAAGTTTTTGGATCTTGTAGTTAATCATTTTTTGTGTCCCAATTGTTAAAAAAAACTCCTTCCATCACTCCCTTAATATGCAATTTCAAGGAAAAAAAATATAAGTATTTTTTAACAATGATTCAATCACAACTTAAATTTCATTAGTCTATAGCTTTATTCACAAGTTTTTCATCATATTTTGATTATCACATACACATGATAATCTAAAGGCGATAAAAAATCATAGAAAAAAATGACCATCCCATAATTAAACCTTGGTGGACCAAATACTAATCCACCCTTTAAATAAATGACTCAAACTTGGTGCATTTTATAATCATAGTGTTGTATTGCACCCAAAGCCAACTTCAAGTAGATTATAATTTTTTATATTTGCACAATCAAGTATATCAAAATTATTCAGCATTCAATCAATATTTTCTTCAAAATGTCAATCCAAAAGATTTATGAAAATCATATACTCCCACATAATCATAATCAACAACTTTTATTATCCAGTAAAACAATTTCATGGATGTTTTTTTCATCTAATCTAAAAGTAATCTATTTTGAAAAATATTTTTTTTAACCTTATCAAATCTTTCCACATTCCTTGTATTCACTAATCTTCTTATTTTGGCTTATTTAACCCATAGATATTTAAAATAATTTTAAAAATTATTGAAAAGTAATAAATCTAGATCAAATCTTTTTAGTTTAAATACAACAAGCTTGAAATAATATAATTACTAATATTATTTCAGTTTTTCAAGCTTGTATTATCTTATAATATCATAAAAAAAGTATACTAAATTATTTTGAAATTATATCGACCTATTTTTTTTATCAATTTACTAAACAATGCATTGGATATTTTTATGATCTCTTGACTATATTACCTCGTTGAAAATAATCCTAGACTTTTGGTTATTTTTCATCTTTAACTTAAAGCAATAGATGACATAAAAATATCATCTTACTCCTTATCCAACAAATCTACAAAGCTTGGAACATGTAACCACTCTTTTTTCTAACGTTAAGGGAACTTATAATGAAATACAACCTCAAAATTTATTTATAATTTGGATTTTTTTTTAAATATGTTATATAAAATTTATTTATAAGTTAAACACGCCACTTCTTTCAAAGCCACAAATTTTTAATTTATTTTTTATTCTAGATGGACTTTTAATCCATTTAAATCTATAAGTATTAATTTTTAATGAAACTTGTTAGATTTTTAATGAAACTTGTTATTGTATATTCTTTCTAGAACTCATGTTGTTTTTTTTCTTAAGATTTTACAACAATTTTAAATTATCATGAAATCATCATGTTTAACATGTTACAATTTTAGCTCATAAAATTTTTTGTGCATTCATTATCTTAAGAAGATTTGTATGATTATCCAGCATTCACCAATTTATGCCCGGGTCGAGGTCGGTCCTACGGAAAAGTGGTCAATTTTTTATTTTAATAATAATCTTTTAAGTAATCTATAATAGTTTTACATGATTTTAATATCAAATTATCATATTATTATTAAAAAATTAATCACTAAAAAATAAATTAACATTTTTTATTAATTGATTTTTTATTATAACCATAATTAAATAAAATCAGTTCAAATTATAAATCAAATTCTTCCAAGCTTTTACAACTTATAATGTACTCATGTATCTTTTTTCCCACACCCCAAAATTTATACATTATATACTTGGATACAAAAATATTGATGGTTGACATAGCCAATTCTCTAACTAAACAAGACATCTTATTGTTAATCCATCTATATGACTCTAGTTAGGCATTTTTGAGCTTGTTTTTTATTTTTCTGAATAAAGAATGTCATATTCTGGAAAAAATAATGGATTTCAAATACAAAGAAGTCTTTTAGGACAAATAATAATACCACGAATAAGTAATAGTGTGTTGGGGTGAGTAGAAATAGAAGTGATGCACGAGATTGAGAAAACTGTATTGGTGGAAAACTCAAGGAAGGAAGATTGTTCCATAACCTATTCCGAAAAAGATGAAGCTAAAGGATATAGTTACGGCATGGAGGCCTAAGGTGAAAGCGAGAAGAATTGGTGGGGAATTCAGGGAAGAGAGATTATTCCATAACCTATCCGGAAGAAGAGGAAGCTAAAGGAGATAGCCAAGACATCGAGGCCTAAGGTGAAAGCTTCAAAGGTTGATGGTGGGAAGACATTCTCCTCAATGTTACAACTAGCACAAGAATTGAAGAATGTAATAATCTTGATGTTGATGGAATTAAATAAAATGGGTCAGAGTTATATCGAACGATGGGATACTCAAAAAGACGGTTACCTGAAGTTGATTCAGATCATGCATGGAATGGTCACATGGCATGTGGATCAAGTTCAGATCTTTCGGTAGTTAATTGAGAATGTAGACTGTTTGGAGAAGTAGAAGGTAGAAGCAGAGCAGAAAGAGAAAGTCGTGAAGCTATCTTACTCCAAGATTTTCAAGATCCACGGAGCAAAAGTGAAATTTGTGGAGTTGGAGAATGAGCAACTTCAAAAATAATTGTGGGATTTGAAGCAAAAGTTGCACTAGTTAGATGTAGAAAGGTATGCTAGATTAAAAGTTTAGTGAGTAAGTGTATGCAATATCTCTTTGCTCGATATGACGAAATGGAGGCTCAACAACTGGAGCAATTAACCACAATGATAAACACTCTTTGTAATTCAAGAGACAAACGAAAGGAGATGTACAATGTCATGGGCCAAACATGTCAAGAAGTGATGTTTGTCCATCAGAGAGAGATTGCATAAGATCATGTACAATGTCATGGGACACGCATATCAAGAAGTGATGTTTGTCCATCGGAGAGAGATTGCCGAAGGCATAAGGGAATTGCATGTGAATGTGAATGTCTTAACGTGGAAGTTGGAAACATCATCTGATGATGGGAATACTTTCCGAAGAAGTAACAGAGCGGATCAGTATAGGCGGTAATTCAAGTAGGAGCTCTAGGATTGTATAAATATGATCATAGTAGTTAGACGGGTATTTTCAGTTCGCAAGAGTTGTAATATGAATTGATCCTAAGTAGCCAAGGTAGAATAGAATCTCTCAAAGCCAGGTGAAGATCTCTGTGGCTTATAAGACTGGTGCTTGGATTCCTTTGAAGTTAACCATGAATTTGACCCAATAGCTTAGGCCATCCGGAGGACTTCTACGAGCTTGTGTATGGTACATGATCGATTCTTGTAATTGGGATCTTTAGTTGTTAAAAATTTCTGAATTTACCTGAACTAATGAAAATTATATGACGCATGGTTAAACTCTTCAGAATACAATGTCCAAAGACTACTAAAGAAGCTTAAACTCGCATATTCTTGTTCCTTGTATTAGTTTGACATCTCATTTCTATAGGAACAAATCCCAAACACTACAAAGTGTATTTCTTCTATGTAACTTGTATGTTATATCATCAAAATAATCAGTAAAAATCACATACAACATATCAATAAGCACATCGAAAAATGTAAAAATAAAATAAAATTTATCCAAAGTCAAAAAATTTAAGAAATATTTTTCTTGTACTTCATGTTTTAATTTCTCAAGACATTATTTTTATCATACCTTTTTAAATTTATTTTCCTCATTTCACATAAATATAGACATAGAGTAATTATTTTTACTTCATGTCATTTGAAGTTGAATAATCTCCATGATGCAATTTATATCATATTATTAAAATTATGCTTTCATAATCATCGAATGTAAAAACAAGATTTGAAAAATGATAAATGTATCAACAAATAATTTTTTATTATTTCTATATTAAGATCCAAAAAAATCTCTTTAATTTATTTTTTATAACCTACAACAAATAATATTTTTGTCTCTCCCTACTTTTCTATTCCACTTCCTCAATATGACATTCTTTGTGTGTTTAATTTTTTTTTCTCTTCTTTTTCATTTAATATCTTCTCATTTCAAATTTATTCATTCTTAGTCTTTGGCATCCTAAACTTTGGATTGCATCAATCCATGATTTTCACACAATCATTTGTGTTTAAAATAATTTTTTTAAATCACTTTTTATTATTAATGAGTATTAATTGTAAGTCAATTAATATATTTATTTCTCTTAATATATATTATTTTGTAGAATAATATTTAGCTAAAATTTTCATAATTAATATTTCAAATTAAAAAAAAAAACTTCATATATTTAAAATTTATATGAAATATTTTATTATGTAATATAAATTATTATTTTATATTTTTTAATCAAATTATTTATTTATTTATTTATTTATTTCATATTTAATAAAAAAATTAATAATAATAAAATTATAATTTTCAATGAGAGGTAAATTGATATTTCATGATCTCATGTTGCAGTTTTGAACAAAGTTTTTATATTGCGAATTAGCATTTGATGTGCTTCGATTAACATAAATTCTTTTTAATCTTTAACGTTAGTAAAAAAAATATATCATATTGTTTATTATACGCTAGGACATGAAAACTAATGTGTGTGATTGGATTGGAGACTCATCAAACAACACATGTGTTGAAACAAATCTTAACCATAAGTTCAAAACAATTGATTATACAATTTTAAGTGGATTGAAATCGATCATATGCATTGTAGATGTTGGATTTTGAAACCTCACCAAATTCTGTTGCCTTTGTTTGCACCTCGCCAAGGTTGCAAAAAAGATTGACGATTTAGTCAATGCCATTTACGGTTATGTTTGAAATTCCAACAAATGAAAAGAAAGCTTAGACTATCTACAGGAGCAAGTTCTTTGATGCACATGGCTCATTGCAATAGTATGTTCAAATCTGATGATTAAGTAGAGCTCAAGCTCTTCAATTCCTTCTTTGAGAATGTGGAGAATGGATTTTATTTTTTTTGGAAATTCCTCCCTCGAAGATCAGTTCGTTGTCCAGAGACTCTACAATAAGTTAAGGTAGCCTAACAACCTAGTTTGTCTCTCAGTACTTAGTAAAGTGTTTCAGAAGAAAGTAATCGATGTTTCAGCAATAGAAAGCCGTGTTGCAACAAACACAAACAACATAGAGCAAATATATTTGATAGAAAGACTAGATTTGAGAGCGCTGGTTCTTAACATTAACACATATTGTGGATTGTCTATTATGTCATTTAAAACGATTGCCGACTCCAAAAAGTTTAGTAACTTCAACTCCATTAATAATGACTTTTAAAGACTCTACCAACTGAGCTATATCCACTATACCCAGGCCAAGGAAAGCAAGGAAAGCATGCAAAAATAAATCATTATGCTCCTTTTATTTATCTTGGCGCAGCTGGGCTATCCTGCCCATTAAAGCGGTACGTGAGCTGGGTTCAGAACGTCGTGAGACAGTTCGGTCCATATCCCGTGTGGGCGTTAGACTAAACAGACTGCCGGTGATAAGCCGGGTATCTAGTTATTCCAGAGTTTGATCCTGCGAACGGTAATCTTTGGTTGGTCGCACTGCAGATTTGAGTATTAAGTTTACAGTAAATGTTTTGGATAGACCTCACTAGGGTACTGACTTGCAAGAAGCTTTTGATTTCCAAGCTTCTCAGTCGGTATCTAGTACCAACTCTACTGATTTCAGGATAACAAGTTTATCTCTTGCTTTCGATTCCTATCGTCATCTTAGGTGCCCAAGAGCTCAATCTTACCTAGAGATTAGGACAGAAAAACCTACCGACGTGGCAAAGTGTAATATACGAGTGGCATATTGTATCCATTGCATGTGAATTCTGATGAATTGCACGTTGAGTTTGATGACTTAAAGCTGCATGTTGCCACTGAACTGAACGCGTATAGCTTCAAGGACCTCTGATGGATGGTCGACATATCATACACAAACCCTCATGTTATCCTACCTTGTTGAAGCTGGCATGTACAGCTGCCATCTAATGCGTAAGTAATGCCTTGTGTGAACGCTTTATTCTCTCGTAAATATGATTGAAACGAAGATGCGATATCAGCTCAACATTAGACACTAAAACATAAGACAATCATTTCACAAAAACTCTTGCCACGATCAGGACTGTTCATAGGCCAAATACTTAAAAAGAGCAAACTGTTAAATCGTACTCGGATCTGAGAACAAATGTAACCCTGCAATCTCTGTAATATAAAAACCACCGATGACTTTGACACTCTGCTAGCTTCCTTTTGATCGTGGAATGCTGTGAAATGTGAAATGCTGGCGTTCTGGAAAATTCCTGGATCTTACCAACTAGCTCCTCTCACGGCAAGACAACCGACTGAGCTTGTACAACAATCTCACACAGAAAGATATTGATAAGGAGTGTCACGTTTGAGGGACTGAGTTGTCAACTTTTGACGTCATAAGCCGGTTCCTTCTCACAAAAATCTTACTGTTGAGACCAGATTTTATGCGTTTCAGTATAGATCCAAAAAGGAACTGCTTCCAGCATCTACTCCCTCCACGACAAAAATTAGGGGAAGGTATTAAGTACCTTCCATGTCACTCTTCAAATTCATGGAATGAAAGTACAATCGACCATGATAACTACTGTCCGACTTTCAAGCCTTACATTCCGTATTCCAGCTGATGGACAGAAGCAGGAAAAGATCGGACACAGGTCCTCAAAGTTGATATATTTACACCAAAATTCGTGTCATGGAAGCCTGCTGCAGGTTCACGACATGTGTACTTCTAGGGCAAACAACTCTAACGACGATACCTATACCGCTTGAAGTTGAAGTAAACGTGTAAAATGCCACGTTCGAAAGTGCACTTAAATCCTTTCTTATGTGAGTACTCCCATTCTTTATTGACAATCCTGAATGCCTGCACACAGCAACATACACACTTGTTAAGGGATATTATCAAGAATACGAGTAGTGTATTAAGCGGCCATGACTCCTTTTGGTTGTCTATATCCAGATCTGAGCGATTTGGAAACTTGTGCGACAAATTGTGGACGAAATGGGGGAAAAACGGATAAGAAATATGGGGTCTCGTGCAAACACACACTGAAAGGGGACACAACAGCGACTTACAATGTCCTCGTAAGGAGGACCTGCTTGAAATCGGATCAAACACGTCTCGCCCTTGCTGCCGTCCCGTTCGATGAAATAAGTTGGAGCTCTTGTCTTATCCACAAGATCAGGATAGAAGATGTTGAATTTGTATCCCTGAACGATCTTAGGTGGAGGATTGTCATGATCATAATGTGTTTGATTGTACTTGTTCCATTCGTATCCTGTATGAACACGATTGAAATACTTGGGCTTTCGTGGCCGATACTTGTCGTGCCACCAATATACCTATAATCATAAAAAAAATAGATTAGCATACAGTAGGAACAAATCCGAAACCAGGCTAAAACACCAAGAATTAAGAGCATAGAATATTATAGAATTTATCTACTAAGGCCGATATCCCACCTGTGACTCAAGATTGACTTCTGCACCGATGCCAAGAATAGCATCTCCTTCTTCTACACCTCCCATAGCCTTCAGGACCAACGCTCTCTCTTGACCGGTCAACTCCATGTTGTCATCATCCGGAACATTTGAACCAACAGCGGCTTCTTGCAATCTACGCTGCTGCTCTTCTAGCACAGCTGCTCTCTTCCGCTCCTGTTGTGTTTTTCAAAATATGAGTATAGGATATAGACATAGCTAAAGTAATTGCACCATCTCTTTGATCAACTTCCATTATCTACTTGTCTAGTAACCTAGCAATCACTCAACAAATTGATATAGCATGCAGAACGTCAGCAAAAAAGAACTCACCAATTCGGCCTTGTCTGCCTCAGGATCCACCACTTCATCACCTTCATAATCGTGAACAAGCTCAGGGGAAAAGGAACCAGGTTCTTCTTCTGCCTCTTTTGTGGCTTCTTCTGGGGCCATAGGCTCCGGGGAATAGGATGCTGGCTCTGCATCAGTAAGAAGGAAATTTGAACACCTGTAACTCATCTGACCTTTTTAACGAGTAAACTCACTGGACCTGATAAGTACCTTAATAGCATCTCACATATGAAGAACGAATATAGGTAAGATATGTTAACAGGAAAAACCTCTTGTGATAATACCAAGTGAAACAGTTAGCTTCCTCAAATGGAAACAAGAAAAGGCACCTTCCCGTACAGTCTTATCTAAGGGCAATTATATAATCCCAAGAGTGTCAAACACCTGGACAAAAATCTTACGACTTCAAACATTAAGTACAACATTCTGAAAAGATTGTGATTGAAACAAGAAGATTTAAAGAATACACGGTAAGCAAGATAGATGAGCAGAGGTAACACACACCAATATAACAAAAGAAGGACCGCAAAATCCAACGATGTATTAATGAGCCCGAAAATATGGCATCTGACCCATTTCCACATTGGACTTGCTTACCTGCACCATCTGCATCACCCCTCTCCGGAACCTCGGCTTGCCCGTCTAGATCTTCTACTTGACGAACAGCTGAATGTTCTAGATCTTCAGACTCCTGGAGCCGTTGCAGATGTTGCCGAAGCAGATCAGCATGAATCTCTCTAAGTCGTGCCTGCATCGTACGAACGATCAGTTATGGAGTTGTTAATACTTTACTATCCATCTTTTAAACGAGCAGTATTGAAACAAGTATCATCACAATTTTCAAGGGTGAAATGGATATTGGCAGTGACAGAACAACTGAAATGATAGGGTTTTCCTTACTACACACTCGTGCACTCATCCGCAGACAAGTCTACATAAATTGGAGTGTGTTTCATCTGTATTGTGATCAGTATAAATCCACGTTAAAGACCTTTGCTTTGAAGATGTGAAGACGTTTCAAAACTGCTTCCCAATACTCCACCACTTTTGCTGTGCCTGAGCGCATCTGAGACTCAATTTGCGTCTGCATTTCATCAAGTTCATAGTAGCTTTTGCCTTGAAGCATTTTCCTAACTTCGCTGTCAACACTTGCGTGCAGCCCCATGTCCTCTGCCACAAGCTCAGGTGGGGGTTCTTCTCCTCGAACACGGGCTCGATCTAGAGCGTCCCTCTTTCGCGCTTCTGCTATTTCCCAATCACAAACAACCATCATAGCCTGCAGTAAAACAATACCATCTGTAAGACCAGATTGATGGTTGTCCAAAGAGAGAGTGGCTGCTTCCACAAAACATGTTGTTTCCTCTTCTTCATCTTCTTCTTCTTCTTCTTCTTTTTCTTTGTCTCGCAAGGGATCAAGGCAGCGGGACTCCTCAGTGAAGCGGAGGAAGACATCGTCAGTGCATTTATCAAAACAGTAGGCATTACCTCCCAAAACTCAATATGAGTTGGCGTGGCACGATCAAGCTCAAGATGCATTTTAATGTCCAAGCGCAGCTCTTCCATCTCCTTTACCGTAAGTCCCTGAAATATCCACAGGATAGCGGGAGTCGAGAAACCGTACTACAACTCACCCCCATCAAACTGCAAAGTATACGACCTCAAATATAGCACACAACATACTTGCTTAAAAAAATTGAACTGATTATGATTACAAGGCACTTTTAAAAAACCAACTGGTGTCAAATGAAGTACCTTGTATATCTTATAGGGCTCATTAATTTCGATGTCAAAATCGTCCGACAGATTGAGATTTTTGGATAATACATCTATAGGCTTAGCACGTCCTTCACGCAGGCGAATGTCTGACCGAACCTTGCTTTGCTGAAAATGAAACTGAAACCATACAAGTACAAGATCCCCAAGTGAGAAAGTCAACATGCTAGATCACGTTCCAAATACTACCTTCGTGTAATCCGACATCCATGAATCATCTTTTAAAGAGATGAGAAAGCAAAACAACCATTCCAACCCCTTCTTGGATAAATTCCATACCTCTTCTTCCTTCTTCTCCCAGTCTTGGAACTCGGCTCTTGCTCTTTCTCTTGCAAGCATGGCCTGCATGACACGTAAAATTAAAATTTGAAGGGAACTATGTACAGTTCAGAATTATTCCATTGACATTATTGGTGGAAAATTACTGAAATCCTTAAAAAAGTCGTCACAGAGAACCAGTACAACTAAAAAGATTGTGAAAATTGGTGACTTTCGGCCGAGTTCCATCAGTGACTCAAAACTTATAATCCAGTTTTATCTCATCAACTAATATAAAGCATCTGCATAGAATGGTAAGAACCTACTGCGATGTAAATTTGCAAACTATTAACATCAACATAGCTGGCAAGTTGCATGTTCTCGACCATATGGTTGAGAACATGCAACCATTTAACCTACGCGTATACCATTTAACCTCTCCCCAAAGAACTCACCATTTCTTCCTCATGCTGAGCCTTCTCGATCGCTCTCTCTTCTCTCCGCTTCTTCACCTTCTCAATTTCGGCCTAGACAAACCCCACGAAAGAATGATAAGACCACAATTCTGTCATGAAAACTTAAAAGGAACAATTTTGGGAAGGCCCATGAGTGATGAAGTACCATCTATACGTACCATTCGCTCCTTTTGCCGCTTCTTTTCGGCTTTCAGTGAAAGCTCTCGACTATCCAAACCATTAGTCAGGTCTTTCTCAATCTTCTTCCTCCAAACAAACCTGAGCAGCAAGGGGATCACGAGCCAGATGTGAGCTTCCATAAGATCCAGGTAAACTGCTCGGCATTCCGTGCTGAGACAATTCAAACAGCCATCATATGCTGACTTCAGCTTCAAAAGAGAGCAAGTATGCCTCCAGTATCAACTCCCATATACACTGATTAGACTACTGCAAAAAAGAAAAACCTAAAAAAATGAAAAACTTTTGCAGTGCAAGAATATTACGGCCCACCCTCAAATCAAAGTAACTTAGGTAGAGACCACGTACCTTTCGGTGAGATTCGAGTCACCAAAAGGATTGCTATCATTCGTATATCCCGATACCGTCTGTGTCTTTAACTTCTTCGCCACTTTTAGTGCCTGGCACATACGAGGGCAAAGAGTTAAGACCCACTTCTGACCTTCTAATGAATGTTGTTCAACTAATCCGATGTGGAAACGATTAACTGCTCAAAACACGGTATCATACCTTCTTATGGGCCTTCTTGCCCAAATATTCTTTAACCTCTTCATCAGTAATCCTCTTGGGAGACCGGCTGCGGCTCCGATCTGAGTCCTCGTCGCTCTCAGAATCGTCATCGTGCCCTCGACGTTTTCTTCTCCTGTCGGATTTTCTGTCAGATTCTTCGCTCTCGGAATCATCATCTCTTCTCCTGTGTTTCCTCGAATGACTACGCGACTTTGAACGATGCTTGCTTTCCTTGTTCGAGCGTTCATGTTTCTCCTCTTCTTCTTCCGAGCTCGTTGAAGCTCTCGCCATACTTTTAAATTTGTATAACCTCCGCCTTGCAACTCAAGTCAAAATTATCCTCTGCTTGACTCCGCGAAAGTCTTGTCTCTCAAAATTATCCGCTTCTTCTCGTCTTTGGCTCTCAATCCTGCATTCCCAACTGCTGGCTTAGTAATCTACAAGAGATCAATGCACGCTCATCATGACCTAAAGCACCGTTATCAGCATTTACAGCAATTTATCCGTCCAGTTAACGTCCATGATCTGTACATATATCAGAAACTAATAGCAATCCATAATAGATTATTATGAGAAGTAGTAAAATCTGGGGACTCATACCAATAGCAATTCCCACCAAACGAATATAGGGCCGCTTCATTGTGGAACATACACGACGGTAAAGAATCCCTATCTGCCCACGATGACAGCGGGAGCTATAAGGAGCTCTTGCCTACACCTTACAGCTTATGATGGCCAGAAGAAGATTAAAAGGCAACTACCCAGGTGAAATGTAGGGAGCGTTTAGTTCGGAATGCATGCAGTAGACAGAGTATAATCCTACTCAGTGAGAAAAGTATGACCTGCTGAGCACCAGAAAGATTCACTCGTGCAAATCCATCACTATGGCTCAGGGTTCAGCGAAGGGTTTAAAACCTTCAGAAACTTTTCTGTCGAGTGTCATGTTTAGTGAATTGAGAGCTCATTTGCTGATGCAACTTATTGCAATTTTCTTTTCATTGTTTTCATGTAACAATCCATAATTAAATTTCAGGCTACAGCAAAGTTTGTCTCGGACGGTGAAGAGAAGTATCTGAAGACAAGCTCCGTGATACAAAATTTGACTGGACGGAATGAAACTGAGGTGCAGATGACACCCAGAACAGAAAAATTCTTCAGACGCATACGAGCATTGAAAGGTAGGAGAATCCAACGTAATGATATACTTACTCGAGAACTTTGAGAGTACACAAGAGAAATTACATCCTCACTCTCAACTTAAGAAAGAACCTACACGTACCGCCGAGCAAAAGCTAAAGGATGACAAACCAAACAAACAGCCAGACAAAAGCATCTCATATACTCTGAACTCGATAATCTCCGAATGTCGCCAATTAGAGAAGCCCCGCTTTAAAATCTTCACAGCGAATTACTATTTCTTGCAATCTGCAGAGTTTATTCCTACAAACGTAAAGGGCGATGACAAGTAAAGCACGTAACCCGTTTCAACATTCAGCTCCTCGACTCAAGGGTGCGAAGTAATGACCTCTATTCCAAACGACGTCCGTTCGCATACGCAATTCATCTCCAGCTTCGCCCAACCTGCAACAACTTCGAATACTGTACAAATTCTATCGGGGAGGGCAAGAGCCACAAATGATAATAAGGACCAAAAGAGAAGAACCAGATGATTCTCTCCGCATCCCTGTGTCGTCACGAAGAAGTCGAGAGCGTTGTGAACCGAGACAAACTTCATGCTCTCGCTACCCTTCCCTGCATGGCCTGCACCATCCCCTCCGATGCTCGGACTCTTGGACTTGCCCGGATTTCCGCACTCGGACTACCAGAGAACCCAATTTTCACAAATGACCGATTTGGACCCCATGGCACGGGGAGGTGACGTGTCGGATGGCATGCTTACATGGCAATGGTATCGGGCATCGTACATCGATACCACATTCGATAAAATGTAAGTTCTTGACTCTTTGGAACAAGGTCGACAAGAGGAGCGAGTAAGAAATCCAAAAGGATGGGAAGACAAAAAACCCAGAAAGTATAATAACAAAAGGGATGGGAAGATCCCATCAAATCACACAAGGATGAAACCAAACCTGTAACATGGGGCTAGGCCCCAATAGTATCACAATAGAAATATGTCCTAGAGCACCTAAGATATCTCAACTATCCAAGTCAAAAGGTCTACAAACAACACAACATCCGAAGAAGAAGCATCACCTAACGTGATTGCTCTCCTATGGATTGCACCAGCTAGTGCTCTTTGTAGAGCAATGGAAACACATTGCCTAAAATAGGCTATGCAGTAAGCTAAAGAGAGTGATACCCCATGTCGCCTAGTATGGTATGCTCTCGCACACTCCCTCACGAACATGTCGAAGTCGGTGTCCATAGCTCCATATAACTCCAAAAGCTAGAGGAACAAAGAGGTGAACTCTCTGCATACCTCTATACTTGGAGACCTTGGCTGTTGCCACTCCACTCGCCGCCCATCCTGGAGGATGGGTGATCACCCCTCAGAAACTGTGTCTCTAGTAGGATCGGTAACCACCACATCGACCCACAAAGTGACCTAGTCCTCCTAAACCAAGTGCAGTGCGCCCTAACCCTAGTCGATCGCAAGGCATACCAACGCTCTCTCCATGTGAGGTATCCACCCTCTCGCGCCATAGCAAACACCACATCCCTAATAGCATCATGGGTAGCTATCCTCTGCCCTCCGAATGGACAACGAGTCATATGAACACCTACTGCATCTAAAGTGATACCACACTCACATGTGAGTAATGAAGATGTAGATGGATGGACCAAGCCAAGACGAAACCTCATCGCTGTGGAGAAAGTAGCTGGTGTGAGTTGGAAAGCCCTGATGCATGGTCGAGCCAAGATCCACGAGCCTGCACCCTTGCCCGAGCAAGAGCGTAGACGAGCTCTAGTAGTACGAGGAATGGCCGGATCCACTAATAGTGAATGTAGAGTCTCCTGAAACTGTCGGTCCATCAAGATAGATTGTAGACCCTAGTCCAATCGGTAGCCTAATAAGAAAAACATGGGAACTCATGTCGTACCTCCCGTGGTAAAGCATCTCTCATATGTTGTAATAATACCTGTAAGGGAAATGATCCCGTATCGACATCCCTCGAATATATCTCCAAAATAGATCCATCTACGATCATAAATCGAGAAGATAACAAAGGTGCAACGAGCGCCCAAGTCGCCAAGAAAGCCGCAGGTGCCGTCTCCTCCATCTATAATAAGCCTACCCCTCCACACAAAATTGGCAAAGATGTTTGTCTCCTTGCCAATGGGAAGATCCCATTAAGTCTTTCTTGGACTAAAACAAGCGGGTAGGGTGTGGCTAGCCCCAATAGAATCACAATGTGAAATAAGTTTTGCTGCACCTAAGATATCCTAACTATCTAACTACATACAACTACTAAAGCACCCCTACTACTAAACTTCTATAAATTGCATCACCAACTACTCTCATGAGTACAATGTATAAATGTTATCTAAAATATGTTATACAATATTAGACTCACTATCAACTAGTATGGGAGTCTCTCACCATGTAAGTCACCTAGTATGGGAGCTATGGACACCGACTTGTCTAAGTTGGTGTCCATATCTCCATATAACTCCAATGTTAGATGAACAAAGAGATAACCTCTATGTACACGTTTATACTTGGAGATCTAGCTACTACTCTTCCATTCACTGCTCATTCATGAGGATAGGTATTAAGCCACTTAGAAACTAATTTATAGGATAATAGTTCACAATAGTAACATGATCCTCCCCAACCAAGTATAGGTTTGTCTTAGCCCGAATCAATTGCCATGCATATCAATGCTCCCTCCATGTGAGGTATCTAATACTTCAAATAGGCAACGAGTCATATGGACCTCGATGTATATGGGTGAACCAACCCAAAATGGAACTTCATTGTTATAAATGAGATAATTGATAAGAGTAGAAAAATCATGATACATGATCGAGCCAAGATCCATGAGCTTGCACCTTGCCCCAATAAGAGCATAGATGAGCCCTAGTAGTTCCAATAATGGTCAGATCCACTAAGAAAAAGTGTAAAGTTTGCTGAAACTATTGGTCCATAGGGTAAACCTTTAGTCCAATCGATGGACAAAGAGTAAAAGGACGGGACCTCAATTCGAATTAACGACTATCATAAGTGAATAGGGAGTGTATGTTAATAAACTATTCCGGAAAAATCATTTAGGAGTGGCAAGATTACGGATCAACGCAAATGAATTGTGCAACGATACTTCATAAAGAACCACCTGCGAGCTTCATGGTGTAGGGTCCATAATCACTTTGTGGATCCGGGATGTGATTTGGAACACGATGGATCTTTGCGTGCCTCGATCGGCAAAAGATCATTGGAGTATAGCACAGGTTTTTATAGTATAGTACGATCTTTCTACGGTTCACATTCTTCTTTATTTTATCAGCATGGCTTTTCTGAGGAGGGAGTCACCGCTCTCTACAAATCCGTCGGCATTCGACAGGGAGATCCTTTGGGGGGACCCTTATTTGCCATGGCTCATTACAGAGCTCTTGTGTCTACTGCTTTCGCCGTGCCCGGTTGTGTGTTCCCCTCCTTAGCGGATGATACACACATTGTGGACCATGTAGACAGCATTAGGCAGGCCTTTGATTACTTGACTTCCAAGCTTCATCTTGTAGGCTTGAGAGTCAAGGTGTCAAAGTGCAGGGCTTGGTCTCCTTTGGGCATTCCGCCTCATCTTTAGCTTCCAAAGGGATGTATGATATCGATAGATGGCTTACGTATTCTAGGAGTGCTAGTAGGGTCTGAGGATTTTGTTTCACGCTACCTTGAGTTGCATTGGCCGAGGATGTTTTGCATGTAGACGACCTTCCTCTACTAGGGGATCCGCAGGTGGCGTTTGGTATACTATCATCTAGTATTGCTCGTCGATCCATCTATCTTCTTCGCACGGTTCCTCCTTCACCTACATTCATTTCACGCTTGACGGCCTTTTTAGTAGGATCATGGCTGCCTTTTGGTGACATCATCGGACCGGACATTCGAGTGTGTGGACCGAGATTTGGCAAGGAGACGCATATCTTTGCCAATCTCGTGGGAGGGGTAGGCTTTATTATCGATGGAGGAGACGGCACTGCGGCATTCTTGGCGAAGTTGGCCGCCTGTACCTTTTGTTATCTTCTCGATTTGTGATCGCAGATAGACCTATTTTGGAGATATATACGAGGGACGTCGATACGGGATCATTTTCCTTACAGGTATTATTACAACATACGAGAGACGCTTTACCACGGGAGGTACGACATGAGTTCCCATCTTTTTCCTCTTTGGCTACCGATTGGACTAGGGGTTTACAACATCTTGATGGACCGACAGCTTTGGAGGCTCTACATTCACTCTTAGTGGATCCGGCCATTCCTCGTACTACTAGAGCTCGTCTACGCTCTTGCTCGGGCAAGGGTGGAGGCTCGTGGATCTTGGTTCGACCATGCATCAGGGCTTTCCAACTCGCACCACCTACTTTCTCCACATCGATGAGGTTTCGTCTTGGCTTGGTCCATCCATCTACATCTTCATTACTCACATGTGAGTGTGGTATCACTTTAGATGCAAAGAAAGTGTTCATATGACTCGTTGTCCATTCGGAGGGCGGAGGATAGCTACCCATGATGCCATTAGGGATGTGGTGTTTGCTATGGCGAGAGGGTGGATACCTCACATGGAGAGAGCGTTGGTATGCCTTGCAAATAACTAGGTTAGGCGCACTTGTACTTGGTTCGGGAGGACCAAGTCACTGTGGCTGATGTGGTGGTTACCGATCCTACTAGAGACACGCTTTACGAGGGGTAATCACCCATCCTCCGTGATGGACCGCGAGTGGAGCGACAGAGCTGGGTCTCCAAGTATAGAGGTATGCGTAGAGGTCACCTCTTTGTTCCTCTAGCTTTGGAGTTATATGGAGCTATGGACACCGACTTCGACATGTTCGTGAGGGAGTGTGCGAGAGCATACCATACTAGGCGACATGGGGTATCACTCTCTTTAGCTTACTGTATAGCCTAGTTTATGCACCGTGTTTCCATTGCTCTTCAGAAAGCACTAGCTGGTGCAATCCATAGGAGAGCAATCACGTTAGGTGATGCTTCTTCGGATGCTCCTGTTGTTTGTAGACCTTTTGACTTGGATAGTTCAGATATCCTAGGTGTTGTAGGACATATTTCCGAGTGTGATACTATTGGGGCCTAGCCCCATGTTACCGGTTTGGTTCCATCCTTGTACGATTTGATGGGGTCTTCCCATCCTTTTTGTTATTATACTTCGCTCATTTACTTGTATAGCACAGGATAGTGAAATCTTGTAATAGAGATTTCAAGATCATGTGCTCCAAAGAACATTTGAAGTAATAATGCCATTATGTATTTCCTTTTGAAGTAAAACAAAGTGATAAAAAGAATGTACAAAAAAAGAAAAAACATCAAGCACCATGTGATAAGGTTGATACTTATTTGGCTAGTTAAGGGATGGTTCTCTAATAACTCGCCGCTTTAGGCTGTGGGTCCTACTTACTAGTTTTAATATGAATAGTTACTAACGTTATCAGTTGTGGGAATGACTTTTTCTTTTTTCTCAATGCACCTGCGGGTTAGAAAGACTTGGCTTCTTTAGGTAAATTTGTAGGACTTGAAAAGAGGGATATAACATAGTGCTTAAGAATAGCCAACTAGTGCTTGTAGCTCAATTAGATAGAGCACCAAACTATGGATTTGGGGATGGAAATCGTAAAGCAATTTTAGTTCTTCTCGGCCTTTTGGCCATAGGGTTAGGACTTGTAGAACCCCCATGGTTTTGGTCCGTGCTTTACGATTGAAGGGCTTGTAGAAAGAAGGCATAGTGCATTCTATCTTTTGTGTTGCGCTTACCGGTCATTCTGGCTCCAACTTGACTTCAGCCACCTTTGGCCCTCAGTGATGTGTTTATGGCATGCTTTGAATCCTCTGCTGTTACTAGCTTCCAGTAAACCATATACCCCTCGTGTGAAGTCTGGTCTGTGCAAGTTTTACTTTATTAAAATTAAAATACTTATCTTTTTTTTATTTTTGTAAAATAAGCTTTTTAGTAAGCACAAAGGGACACCAACGCAACCTGTAAAGTAAACAAACATGATTTATCTTTTATACGTATCTCGCCAAGTGTAGCGAGGCAATGCGAATCTATCAAGCAACAAAAAAAACCAACCCACTAAAGCTCATCTTCCACACGTTGATCCGCAATATGTTGCTTCAAGAGATTTAGAATCAGGTTATGGTTTGTATTGTCAAATGCGCTCTAGGTTTAGTAAGGTTACTATACTTGAGTCCATAAGGAACCATATTATGGAGTCAGGTGACTATATTCGAGGAATCCTGACCCCGAAGGACCCAAGGCCCGGGGACTGTCCCCGACTGATATGAAGGACCCCAACTACGCACGTATTTTACGTTCAATATGCTGGAAATTTCCTCCTATGCATTGCTCGACCCAAGGAACTTGTAGCCATTGTCAAGAGTAGAATTGTGCAATTTGTTAATTCAAATCTGCACCCCTTGCCCGAACGGTCGAGATTATGCTATAAGATGCTATAAGATTGCTAATATAGTGTGCTATAAGATTATGCATGAATTTGTCAAATTGCTACATATTAATGTTATAGAGGAAACTTCTGCTCTCTAAGGACGTCATAGCCCAACCGTTCCCCGTTTGAAACTTGCTGCTCCTAAGTAAGCCATATTACTATGGTGACTCTACAATTGGAGTCTTTGCCAATCTACGAGATTAGCTGCAAAAACAAAGATTTTTTTTTTGTGCTTTATAAACTTCAAAAGGTTTACAACTTTTGACACATCGTGAACTTGTACTTTTATCGAGCATGAATAGCGCTAAACCAGGCTCGATACGGGAACATCTTCACTACAGAGAAAAGTGCTCAGTCAGACCGCATGCCTTTTCAATTAAGACCAAAAGCAAAAACCTTTTCTAGAAGGGGACAACCTCTAGAAGTGCCAAGATTAATAAAAAGCTTAAAGCCCCTAAATCCATAAACCGTCTAACACCCCTGTTTTATTACATCTTGCGTCCACACGGAGCGGACAGGTGTCACTTTTTGACGTGTGAGTACTAAGGGCTCTCTGACGTCCACCTTTGTCTAGATGACTGAAGTAGATTTCACCGGTGTTGCCTACAATTCTTGACCGATTGTTGGTGCAAGGCCGTTTTGCATCGAAATATTGTTAAGTCTCTTGTCCCCAAAAGTTTGGGTAATCTGTTCCCTCGTTGAGGCTCTGCAATGGATACATTTGCTATAAGAATGGTAGGGATAAAGAAAGTAGGAGTAATTCTTTCAAGAAGCCAATGCCCTAAGGTTTCTCTGTGAGTTTTCATTGTTTTCATCTTTTTTTTTCGAGCCCCAAAAAGTAATAAGCATTCTAAGCTCCAACAAAATTTGACGGATAGGAAGAATGTTCTTGACGTTCGTCGAGGTAATGTAGTATGATATTGCGGAGGGTCGGACTCAGCACCGAGTCCTGCGAAGTGTCTTCGTCTAAGCTTATGACTTGACCGGAAGTAGGATCCTTGTAACCCCCACTGAGAGCCCTTTGGAGTAATTTGAGCGTACGATGACACTTGACCTTTTGCGAAATTTTATGAAGGATCATTTTATGAGTTATCGAATCAAAAATTTTTCAAATGTTTCCAAATGGCTAGCATATTAATTCTTCATGCCAATGTGATAATGGTAACTTGAGTGGTTCTCTCTAGAAAGTACAATGCTAGAACAAGAGATCATGGAGGCATGCCAAGGATAACGTAGAAAGCAGAAAAAAATAGATAAAAAAAGCCTTCTCATTTTTTTTCTTTTTAAAAAAGTTTTTGTCAGTTTTTTCCCCTTTTTTTTCTAATAGTCTCACCTGGGACCCGAGGACCTTCGCCTCGAATCTTCTGATATTGCTAGTAACTACTCCTCTTAAGGCTAGTAAGTAGGGTCCACAACCTAAAGTTGCAAAAAACAAATAGAATATTTTGGCCCTTGCTTACTTTCCAATATAGAAAAAAGATTAGACGTTATTCTCGTTCGTCTTAATTTTTGTTCAACTATGTTTCAAGCAAGACAACTAATAAGTCGTAAAAATATGCCGCTCTCAAAGCAAGTGTAATTTAAAAAAAAAAACACTCGCTTTACTTGTGCGAGGTGAACTTATTTTTCCGGCATCTTGGATTGAGCTTGGATTGGACAAAATGCAATTACAAGCAACTACTAGATCCCATGATATTTAGACTAGCTTGTATTTTAATAGGGTCGAAGGTTTAGACCCATGAAAATTAATAACTGTCTTGCCTACTTCCATATTTTCATTGGCTAATGTATAAATGAAAGGCTTGGAGGTTCGTAGCACCCGACCCGAATCCAAAGGCCTGACGGCATGGCCATTTTTTGGTATTGCATATATTCTCCCATGTTCGCACTTCAAATTTGTGTCTTCCGCCGTGCAAAGCACTACGAAGCTTGGTATTTTGGTTTCGGGTTTTCGATAACCATGAAATTTCTACCTTCATACTTCATTTTTCAAAAAAAGTTTGGAACCTTCGTCGCTTCTTTCATTAAGGCAAAGAAGACTTCATCATGCCAAGGAAACTCGATCAGCGAGACAGCCTTATGGACTTGTTTGTCATTTTCTGCCCGTAAAGCAGATACTTCACAATCTTCGGTCCAAAATAGATTAGCCGTCAAAATACTCGCATCGAATTGGTTCCTCAAATCGGTCCTAAATTTACTTGTCCATTTCGTACTCGCCCGTCTTATCCTTGATTAGTTATGTTTTGGGCCCTTAGGCCCAGTGGCAAACACAGGAACCGGCTTGCCTCCTGCTATTTGGTAGAGTCCTGCGAAGCATTTTATAGACTTCCAATCCGGAGGTGAAGGGCAAGAGAAATTTTTTTCCGGTGGCTTTACAAGCGCGCAAAACACGTGGGTTGGTTTTTTTTTTGCTTGATGGATTTGTATTGACTCGCTGCGCTTGGCGAGATACATATAAACGATAAACACGTACTTTTGTTAACAAAGTGTAAAAAACTCGCTTCCAAAAGCACTCATGAATGGTCTGCCGTAAGGGACCACAAATGTATGATGTCCTTCGTAGGTGGATTCACGTATAACATTGTGCCACCATACAAAGTAGGAGTCAATCGGATCTTTCAACACAGCTACCCTCTGAACCTTTCGACCTCGATATGTGAAATCGACTTAGACCACATGTATTGATTCATCAATTTCGGGAGATATGATCCACGCCCAGGGTCACGTAGAATGGAGGCTATGCACGCAATCCATTAGCATGCATATAACGAAGTAACCAGCCTTCTTTCACATATGATATTGTGCCAATTATAGTTTTAAGCTACCGCATACTTGTTTCATGACTTTCAACTGAGCCGTAGAACTGACGCAACTCACAGACCAGTATAGATTTTTCAGGGCTTGTTTAACTTCTTGTTCGACCCTGAGATTTCCAAGGGATTTAGCCTCTCGAATCCATTGCCCAACCACTTCCCTTATACACTGTTGATTCTTAAACAACCTATATTTTCTACACTTAACAATCATTTGATAGATTATCCAACTCCGAGCAATATAAGTTCTGATTTTTTTGAGTCTTGGCGAAAAATAAATTTGATATTTACATATAAAACGTAACTTTATCAAATTTGAAAATGCGGCATTGATACAAACTGCGCTCGTATTCAGTGTTGAATGATATGTTTCAAAGGCACTGACACCCCATCGCTTCTATCTCAATGTCATGCGGCACCTCCTTCAGATATAACTCAGCTTTTTTTTAAATCGATGTGCTAATCCACATTTATTATACTTATGTGATTATCATAAAATTTTGTTTGAAAGTTATTCATTTCTTCTAAGTCTTCGGTATCACCTTGGGGCAAGCTTACAAAAAGTAGTAGCATCTTTTTTGATTCTTCCGTCAAAAACTAATCACAGGATGCCCGCATTTGAGAGCATTCCCAAATTGAATCATGCCGCTATTTGCTGGAAAGGCTTAATGTCATTAAGTACTAGGTTCATAGGTTAAAAAATGGAATCATTTTGTAGATGTCGATTTAGCGTCGTGTTATACAACGATACATCCAGGGCTCTAGACCTTCTTCCTTCTGTGGCCTTCAGCCCTTCGAACCAAAGAAGTTTCCCTCTCCCGTTGGTCAAGAGTTAAAGCCTCTCTCGTTGGTCAAGACCTTCGCACCTTTGGTAGGCCAGGATTGCAACAGGGTAGGACAAGCTCTTGATCAATGTGTTCAAGTCTTATTCCGCCGACGAAGCCATGTTTGATCAAATATGTATTAAAGTGATCAACCCACTACAATGAAATAAAAATATATATGGATATTTTTTTTAATCTCTTGGGACCAAAGGGCAATCGACCTTAGGGAGAGGATTTTTTTTCGTATAAAGTTTTGTTTTGGTCAAGTGTTGCGCATCATCTTCCTCAGCCGAATGGTGGCTTTGGCTATAAGAAAAAATTCATAATATTGAATCCCGTCCTACCCAACCAAGACATGTGTCGGGAGTAATCTTGAGGTGTGAAGCTCTAGGGACAATGTTATGATGCTTGGGATTCCATACTAAGCTAATGCCTCTCCCGTTGGTCTTCGTCCCCCTTGAGGTCTTCTCCCATTCCCCGCGAAATCTGCTAACCAACATGCCGGCAGATAACTATGAATCAATAAGAACATTACCGGCAGACAGGCTTCCACCGGCGACACGTCACCTCGCGCGTGTTAAGGGTCCAAATCATCTATTCTTAACAAGCGAATCATTGATAGTCATTGAACATTTCCCCAATCGGGTCCTGTTAGATTGATTTCTGGTTCCTGAAACGCTGGAGAAGTTGAGATTAGTGGAAATTTCTATCGATCTATCGAATTTATGTTGGGTGGTGTGAGAAAATCTCACACTTGGTTACTTTTTCACTGTATTTTCCACTTGTACCCGACACACACATTCTCAAGAAGGATTTACATTAGGGAATTTGTGAATGTAAGACAAACCAGATTTCGCAAATTTTACAGAGAGGTGTCTGACTTTTTGCCATACGCGCGAGGATGATTTGTTGTATTGCATAATAATAGTTATATTCTTGGAATTTGAAGTTTTTTTTTCCCCCGAACAGTGAGAGTACTCGAAGTATGTGATGTGAACTTTGCTATGTTTATGATCAGTATTTGTTGTAATCCTTCATCAGGATGTACTTGGCGGGCACGTCCATTCCGATAAAGAACGATGACTCCTTAAGAAGAACAATATCCACAAGGGAAGAAAAATTATGACATTGAAGGAAACTATCTTCATAAAGTAAACAACTTAGTATTGCAAGGTAGAGATGACAAATTAGATGGGCAGAATGTCGTCCACAGTTCAACATGAAGATAGTGTATGTGGAAGTCAAGAAACAACTTGCAGATATTCTCACGCGGATGCCGTGTATCAACAACATCACAGAGGTGAAAATCCATAGTTCAACATGAAGATAGTGTATGTGGAAGTCAAGAAACAACTTGCAGATGTTCTCACGCGGATGCCGTGTATCAACAACATCACAGAGGTGAAAATCCACAGTTCAACATGAAGATAGTGTATGTGGAAGTCAAGAAACAACTTGCAGATGTTCTCACGCGGATGCCGTGTATCAACAACATCACGAGGGTGAAAATCCACAGTTCAACATGAAGATAGTGTATGTGGAAGTCAAGAAACAACTTGCAAATGTTCTCACGCGGATGCCGTGTATCAACAACATCACAGAGGTGAAAATCCAAGTTGATTGGTGGTCTCAAATGATGGCTGCAACAAAGGAGTATGATGAGATCATGAAAACACTTCAGTCAAAGACGGAAAGAAAAGTTAGAGGTCTAGTATTTCAGGAGCAATGTATATGGATCCCACAAGATCCAGATTTACGCACAATGGTATTGTCAGATGGCCACGATACAGCCATTGCGGGGCACGTGGGAGCTGAAAAGACTTTGGAGAGCATACAACGAGTGTACTCTTGGCCAAGGATGCGGGAAGATGCACTAAAACATATCTCATGTCACCATTCATGCATATCTAATCTCACTTTAATTTGATTTCAACAAATTCTAATATATTGTAACATGTGATAATGTGACATGAAGAGGGGTATGTTTAACTTCACTAGATGTTGATTTCTAATACATCACACAATGAAAGTTACTTGATTAGTTTTTAACATAACAAGTGTTGTTGTATCTCACTAGGGTTATTGGCATGCTTATTTGATAATTTTGCAATTATTATTTTTTATTAATATTTTAATACAAAGCATTGTAATTGATCATATGTTTTTGCTTTATTTATTCAATCAAATATATTTGTATTTATTTATCATGATTTATACAATTTTTTTTTATAAATATTATAATAAAAAATATTTTTAAAAATTATAATCAAAATGTACTTTTAATCACATGTGATTTAAAAAATCGAAAATTTTAATTTTGAACAACTTTTTATTAATTTAGTTTTCAGCTTCAAGTTTAATTATTTATAATATTAGTTTAAAATAAATATTCACATATATAAAATTATTTTACTATTTAAAGATCATCACCTTATGTGTCATCAACAATACAATGTTGATTTTAAAAATTAACAGCAATTATAGTTAAATTTTTTTAATTATTAGTTAATATATATTTTTAATTTGTGGATAATTTTTATTAAATCAATCACTTGCGTATAACTTGATAATAATGAAATTACATGTGTAAAAATTTGAGTTTACCTTCCTGATAATTTGATGCAGTTACAATCTTCTACACGAATATCCTTCGAATCAAATGATGATTGATAATATTTAATAAATATACAAGCAAATTGTGATTTATTTAGTTTACTTTATGAATTTTTAATAATTAAAAAATCTTAGATCTTTTGATTCACTTCATATTCATTATATTACAAGAAAATATAAACATATTTGTTGTAATAGTATAATTATTTAATATATACTGGATTTTTAAAAATATGTGCTTAAAATTTCCTATGAGGTTTAATGAATACGTTTGCAAAATTTATTTTTAGCTTCTTAAAAAAAAAGATATAAACATTAGAACAAAAACTAAATATCATAACATGAAGGAAAAAGCCCACTCCAAATGATCGTCAGTAAATAAAAAATTCAGAAAAGTCCCCAGCCGGGTTGCGACACGAAACACTGTAGTTTCTTTTCAAGACGGACGAAGTGATGGCGCTACGGTAGGACTAAGAAGGGATGAAGTTAGAATATTCCTCCATCATTACTATATCCTTATACTAGTCCTAATATTTCGGTATGCATATTCCACGATGATCGTTTTTCCATTTCCCGGTCACTTTATCACTCTATTTATAAACTCTCGTGCCTCATCTGACGGATATTTAAAACTGTAGAGTGAATTGTTTATGTTCATGATTCCTGATGGCTCCGAACTATGGAGACCATATGGCTCACGACCCGACGGATAATCCTGGTGACGTCCGTCAGAGCCTGGGGCAGGCCGCAGGGAGAGAGGGACGACGGGAAATTTGAATCGGAGGAGAAGAGGGGGCTCGATGACATACTCGTGACATGATGGTGGCAAATTTGGTGACGTTGTGCGATCCATCGATGTCGCATTGTCGCGCAACTCGCGTTTGCCGCGGCACTTGATGCCGGATGATGATGGCATGCACGAATGAATGAGTCGGTGGCGTCACACACCGCACTTAGTGACAACTTTTCGAGGGCTTCTCTTGCGGAGTGAGCGAAACTGCTGCTGCTTTCTTTGGTTTACGCAGAACAGTGGTTTTGTCGTACGAGAAAGTTCGTCAATTTTCCTTCGACGTTTACGACGTTTTGAATTGCGCAGACTTTCGAGAGCGCGTCGGGTTTCGATATGGCATCGAAAGAATTTTGTCCCCGTCGTGTTGAGGTAGAAATGGACACGAGAGCCGGGGAAGCAGTGCTCTGCAGGGTAATGTTGAGGGGGTTTAGGGTTTCGAATTGCTGTGTGTGGTGATCGACTTGCGCACGTGCTAGTACTGCAACTTCTTTACGATCAGCGCTGGAAGGAATTTTACAGGGGTGATGGTGGCTTTGGAGCTATCGCGGAGCGGGTTCTTCAGGTTGAGAATATTGGGTTTGGGACATGGACGTCTGTTCGAGGAGAGATGGACTTTCCACATTAGGAGGGAATTACAGTTGGAAATGTAGGTGCGAGCTAACGCCTTTAGGGTGAATTATGTGCGCCAATAATGTGAGTCTCGTATGGAAGGCACATGCGTGAAGTGTAACTTCTTTTTTAAAATGAGGGCTTGAACTCCGAAGGCTTGCGGACAGGCCGAGCCCTTTGTGTTTGAAAAATTATCAGGATGGATAGACCCAAAGGAGATCCCACCAAAGTGCAAGATTTATTGCAAGACCTCGTACGAGTCTGCAAGACCAGTTCCGAGGCAGCAGCACTTTTCCATGATCACTTGATTACCGAGTCGGGGGAGTTCATTCCTTCGCTGAAGAAAGCATCCGCTCAAACTGTTCCTAAGGTTTGTCTTCGCTTGTTGATTACTCCACCGTCGAACTCGCATAAACTGTAATTAAAACCAGATTGTAACGTGGGATCATAAAATATAACTCAGAGTTGGTGCGGAACAACATCAATCGTGTCAACGACATTTCCTTCTAGCCACATTGTAGCTAAGAAACAAATTCACTGCTTTTATCTCCTTTTTCTCCCCCCTCCCCCCCAAAAGCAGTTTTAACGCACTACACATGACCAGTCAAGAAGTCACGATTATTGCGCACCTCAGGTGCATTCTTTTTGATTCACTTTTTCTAGTAAATATGCGTTATGATTCCTCTCAGAATTATAGTGCTGTGGCGTGCATATCTTTACAGATGCAGCTACTTCAAGAACAACGTGTCCTTCTCGCTGCTTCGCCCTATCCGCAGAAGCTCATGGAAAAGATTGAGCTGCTGAAAGACGCTGGGTAATCTTCTTCTCCTGAACGATATCTTGTTGATAGAGTGCCGAGAAATGATAGTGGAAAGGAATGATGGGTTATGTTTTTTCCCTCTTGCTGTTCTCTTGGACATGCGATATGCATGTTCAGTTGTGCTCAAACTGTTTGCTACAGTCCATATTTGGAAGGTGCACTGTATTCCTGAAAAGTAAAGGATGACTGTCTTAGTGCTAGGTGAAGGGAAATTAATTGTAAAGAGGAAGAGTTAGTAGCTTCAGATGCTCACTAACGTGATGTATGCTCGGTATTCTTTATTGACTCTTGGAGATGTCATGTAGGGTGCAAGGGATCGATCGCTATATTTGGCTAGTGGGTCAAATCATTGCCGATCCTGACGTTAAAAAGTTGGTCTCTGTCCAGCTTGGTGCTGAAGCATCCATAGATTCAGGTGACGCAACACTTGAAGCTGGCTCAAACTTGCCGAGTGAAACAGCCGAGGTAATTAAAGTTGTGTTTACAGTATGTCCACAATTTAGGCAAATAAAGAAGTTGGATCTTGTTTTCCTGGATGTCAGTATATGTGATTATTATATTATTTGGTGAATCTTTGCGAGTGTGCAGACGTCAAGTATGCCTCCTTCCGCAGATGCAGGCACCGTAAAAGCGAAGGCCGTGCCTGCAAATGACACGGCTGAGGCTTCTGTGAGGCATTCACATGACCAGAAACCGGACGAAAGCAACCAAACTGGTCATGGAAGGCGAACATCACGAACCGATAGTAAGCCATCGTCGTTATCAAGTGTGTCCTCCTCGCCATGTGCACATAAGCCGAGTTTTTTCAGTAATACTGATTTGATGGCTTACATGCATTGGTTGTTTCTTTTATTATTTTTGGTTGTCTCTTTATTTTTTTCCATTATGCTAATGGCTGCAGAGATGCTTGGTGTTCCGAAGCCGTTGATCGAGGGTGTTTCTTATCCTGGGACTCCTCAGTGGAACATCGACAGACCATATCTTACCGGCAAACACTTATATCAGCAGGTTTGTTTAGCTGCAAGATTTTGTCCTTCAGCTGAATGCACACGATAACTTTTTCGCCATTGAGACGTTTACAGTACCCCTAATTTGACACAAAGGAATCTTGATGTTATGACGTTTTTTAATGTCAATTTTCAGGAGATCATCATACCTACTCCGTACATGAATATAAGTAGAAGAAACTCTTTGGACAGAGACCTAGTCAGGTAATACGCTTCGCAATTTTATCTTAACCTCGATACCGTTTGGATACATTGGATTCTTCTATTGGAGGACCAAACTTTGTTTGATAAACAACCCATTAGCCAAAATAATTCCTGTGCCTTGAAAACCAGTATTTTTCGAAAGATATTTTGAACGGAGACTTCCTTTAGTTAATTGCTATGTGCGAGCGTCGATTGATTGGATTCTCTCATACTCAGTTCTTCTTGGTATGTAGTAATGGTGAAACCAGTCGATCTCTAGGTGCTTATTCACCAGCTGTACAGGTATTGTCTCCTTCCATATCACCTTGTTCTTACTGCCGGCTTTTATGTGTGATTGAGCAAATCATAGTTTAGATGGTTCAGCAAAATTTGTCCTACAAACATCTTCCGTTCATGTATCCCCGAGTCTCCGTGAACAGCTATGAACAAGGATCTCTTGTTCATAGCTGTTCTTGTTCGAGTTTATACTTTTTCTGTATTGCATCTTTTCTTCACATTGACAGTTGTTATCGTCTCTCCGGTACTTGTCAATCTGTGCTGTTCTGTCGTCGGATCGTCGCATCTCCCTCCCCCTATGTAGAACTTACGTTTATACATGTCATTTATTGACTGGATTCGTTTGATCACTGCCCTTTTATATCATAGACTAGACTACATATTATATCTGTCTCTGCCCATAAAGCATGGTTTACGTTGCAGTGGCTGGTAACATGAAGACGGATTCAAGAGAGGATGAAATTCAATGATGCAACTTGGCTTCAGTGATTTAGGGAAACGAAAGAGCACTTGTTACCTGGGAGGTCGTTCCAGGTGACGGAGGCCTACGGTCGGCATCATTGTTTTTCTAATGAAGACTTCGCTACATTAATCCGTGAAAGATGAATATGTACCTGCCCACATGGCCTTTACCGGTCGAAATGTGTCATGAAATTGCAGGAGTTGCTGGTTATCGACGATCTGTTGTATATGATGGTAGGCATCGAAGGGAACTACATCCGAGTGAGGAGGGGTAGACTGAAAGAAAATTCATTGACAATTTCAGTGGACCCAAATATGGACTCCTCTATACAGGTAGGATAAACTGGGGTCTGAACTTATGTAGGCTAAAAGTTTGAACGCACGTAACTTGAGATACAACTGTCTGACTTTGTTCGTCGTTGTTTGGTCTTTTAATGTTGCTCTGCTGAAGAGGGTGGTTTCTGTCCCAACCTCAGTTTGAATGAGCTACTTACAGTTCATTTTTATCACAACGTTGCAGTGCGAAGTGCTTTCCACCTGCACAAACAAGTAGACTTGCAGTGTTTGCAGCCCTATGTGCAAAATGCCATGTGTCTTGATTTTATGTTCCATTCTGACTTCGAATTTGTACAATGTATTTCCGCAGGAACTAGCGAAAAGGTTGTTGCCTCTTTGTGAAAACTACCTTCTTGTTAGTCAATTTGCTGAGTCACGATCACATTTCAGGCATGGGCTAGTGAATCATGCATTTTCTGCAGCCCTGAGAGCCATCTTGCAAGTAAGTAAGACTTTAGCACTTCGAGCTCTTATTTGTTTTTGAATGAAGAGGTTATTTAAGAGTATATGTTTTGTAGGAGCAACTCATTGTACGACGTATACACTTAATTTGGATTTTTTGGGTTCTTTCTAGAAATTCGGCTGTTTTGCAGTTAGCACCTCCCTCAGTACGGACGCCTCTTTTATCGTGAACCGACACCTTAATATGTCTTTAAAGTATCAGTCCGCTATTAGTAAATCTGGGAAAGAGCTCCAGTAGAGAGGCAAGTACCGTCCAGGACGAGCGGAGTTTTGTAGCTGCCAACTGAGAGTGTCGTGTATGGTTTTGCAGGATTACCATGCGATGATTGCACAACTAGAACATCAGTTCCGCCTGACAAGACTTTCACTCCAGGGTTTGTGGTTCTTTTGTCAGGTGATCATAAGTTCGCGTGTTTCTTGGGGCATTATCTCTTGATGATTTTGGCTACAGTGAGGTGATTTGTTCATCATTCAAACATCGTTGTCCGTTAGCTTGACAAGAATGCAGTACCTATAGTACATATAGTCTTCTCCGTTTCTCATGGCTTACTAACACTTACATTTGATATTCTTCTATATTTCGCAGCCTATGATGGGAGCCATGCAGGCTCTATCTGCAGTGGTTCAAAAGGCTATGGTCAAGAATTTATCCGGAGCTGCTATTCTCAATCTGCTTCAAACACAGGTCATGTTCTTACACTTATTGCTGGTGTCGTGAAATCGAAACTGCTATCACTTGATTTGCCGTGTTACTAACTAAGGATCAGAAGCATTAATGGAACAGGCAACGGCGATGGCAGGTGATAGTTCGGCGAGAGCTCTACTACAGAAGCTCACCCAAGCGGCAAGTGCACCCTATTTTGGAATTCTTGAAAGGTGAACTCCTATCTGCCTCAATGGTGTCAGAATTTCCCAGGACGCTTTGTGCCCGCGCGTGATCTTGTGATATACAGATGAAAATTAAATTGTTCGTTGTGCGTGTATAGCGTGTGCACTAATTTGCTTCGTGTTCTTGAGAGCAGATGGATTTCTGAAGGAGTGATAGATGATCCATACGGCGAGTTTCTGATCGATGAAAACAAGGCGTTGCAGAAAGTACATATCTGGCCCCGCGAGGACTATTCCATGTTTTCATTTTGTACGGAGATGTATGCAATCTGTGTTGATGGTTGTACATATACAAGTTCGTGTCTAACCTCGTTCTGATATTCAGGAGAGTTTGAGCCAAGATTATCACGCTACATATTGGCACCAGCGATATAGTCTAAGACAGGATATTCCAGGATTCTTAAGTGGCTCAGCAGAAACTATCCTCACAGCAGGAAAATATTTAAATGCTGTGCGAGAATGCGGACACAGTATTAAGGTCTGTCTTTGCACACAATTCAGCTGCACAAGGTTTCACATTCAGTTCTCTTTTCTAGACGGGAATTGTGATGTTTCAGTGAATTGATGCTGTTAGGAATCAAAGCACATCACATCACATCAATTTGTACTGTAACGTTTGTAAGAATGCCATGGCAGATTCAGTTTCCGAATGATATCCACTCAACAGATGCTGGATCAAGTCGTCCTTACTTGGAGCGCATAAATGTCGCTTACAATCATGCAAGTGCCGAATTGATAAACCTTATAATGAACAAAGTAAGCATTCTCACTTTTGGAAGCGGTGTATGAAAGCTTGTTAGATGTTGGATGCTCAGAGTTCTTTATCACTTTAGTTGTATGGTTCTTTGTGCAGTAAATACGCTTTCTTCCATAAATTGGACTTGTATCTAGCGTACCACTAATCAACACATGCTGGTGTCAGTTCGATCTTGTGGGCCGGCTACGATCAGTAAAGCATTATTTCTTCATGGATCAAGTAAGCAATTTTTATTACTCTTTACGCAACGAACAAAGTCATAGTGCGCCTAACCAATTCATGTATTTCCTCGAATATGTCCTCTTGTCGCTCAGTGCCAATATTATCGTCGTCCCTGTACGATAGTGCATATGCAAATTAGGTTTTTATAACTGTTAATTTGCCTATTGCAACTTGTTTATCTCGCGAAGTAAGATACGGGGCTAGTCGTATTTGCAAGCTTGTGACTTTGAACTTATTGTAGATGAGCTTCAATAAGGAGGTATTTTCTCGTGACTGATTCATCAAAACTTTTTCAAACGACAGGGTGATTTCCTTGTGCATTTTATGGACATAGCGAAAGATGAACTGATGAAGAGGAGTTCAACCATCACTATGGAAAAGCTACAGGTACCCCGGCCCTCCAAATCCGCGCAGTCATTATAGGAAGAGATTTATGACATGTTTTAATTTAAATAGATAGGCTCACCGTGTGTACTGAGCCAATACCTTTCTCGAGTAAAGTCTTGAGGTTAGTAAGACGGTTTCCTGATTATTTAGAGTTACGATCCATCCAATACTCGGACTTCTGTGCTTGATTGAGAGTGCTCCAGCAGTCGTTTCTCGATCATAGCTCTAATCATGTTGCAATATTTCGCCTTGTCAGTCTTTACTGGAACTCGCATTACGAACATCTGTTTCAGCGTCAGATCCGTATCACGATGAGTTGACCTGCAACGTGGTGAGCTTCTTTCTCCATGTCAGCTGTGGAGTCAGTTGCTTGATTTTCTCGTTGACTTTTCACTCATTCAGGGGAGTATTGCAGTTTGTTGTTTTGTTGCCTTAATAGAGGTGGAATTTCTTCTTGCTATATTAACAGGCTAATGGGTCGTTGTTCGCCCTTTATAGGAAAAATCGGCTCTATTGACGCAGTTACAAAGCACCATTTCAACCGGTATGGGTAGCACTGAGACGAAGGGGAACCCTGAATCCTTTTTAGCAAATCTGAGTCTGAATGGATCAGCACTTGGGATTCAAGGTGCTACCGGCAATATCACCGGCATTGAGACGTTCACGCTTGACTATAAGGTAAAAATGTGGTATCATTTATTTCAGAGATTTGTTCCGTTTGACAGCGATCTTTTCTTGGGTGCCCTGGCAGAGTGCTTATCTTTCGATTAAATACAGTTTTGTCTGCCTCTAGACAGATTAATATAGAAAACTGATTCTGGTGCAGGTGCCGTGGCCCTTGTCCCTTGTTGTCTCGAGGAGGGCCTTAACAAAGTACCAACTTATATTCCGGCATCTATTTCATTTTAAGCACGTGGAACGACAGCTCTGCATGACCTGGCAAGCCCATCAAGTAAGTTGAGTTTGTGAGTTCTTGGCAAGTCTGGTCATAGTTTGGAATTGAGAGGGCTTTTGGAGTTAATTTCGAGCCTATGATCAAAGTTCAGAAAAAATGGTGATGAGTTCAGCTAAAAATTGACGATAGGGTCTTCTTGTACCAGTAAAGTCAACTGAAATACTCGCTGGTTTACCATTTCAGCTCATTTAAATATGTTACCTTCATTACAGATTTTAATTTAAACGATTTTCTTTTCAGGCAACTCGGCGACTTGGCTTCGTGGGAACCGCAATTTCAAGATCATATGTTCTGTGCCAAAGAATGTTGCACTTTATGCAGAGCATTGAGCATTATCTGACATTTGAGGTAGTCCCTCACCTGTATGACGTGCGAAGTAATGTCATGACATCAACCGTGCCAGACAATTGCTTCACTTATGCAGCTGCAATTACTGACTGGATGCTGTTCTGCACAGGTTCTTGAACCAAATTGGCATGGCATGGAAACCAATATGCAGAACGCGAAAAGTATAGATGAGGTTTGATTTGAACCTCTTGTCCTGTATGTGAAAGTTGAGTCGTCATTGAGCTGTATAGTTGACGATGGCAGTAGACCGAATTTGTAAGCTACCGATCTTTGTCTGATTCCACGTCTTGAATATCATTTCCCGGATTAGCGTTAGGAGGCCTAACTATTGTGATGTGATGTTTGCACAACCTTTTTCTACAGGTTATGCAGCAGCATGACAGGTTTTTGGATAAATGTCTGAAAGAATGCATGCTATTGTGGCCACAAATTTTAAAGGTGAGAGCGTTGTTGCGAGCCTCGTCTGTTCATGAGTTTCCTTCTATCCCTCAAGCTTCTTGAACTCGTCATAATCCGAGAGGATTGAATCAGCATGTGTTCTCTTACAGTCTTTCAGGTTTTGGTTTGCATCTGTAGTTTCTTGCCTCAAATTTACAGGTCTTTGTGTACTGTATCTTACCGTGTTTTGTTTGTATTTCAGAAAGTGGAGGCCTTAAAGACAACATGTCAACAGTATGCAACGACGACGCAATGGTTGATACCATCAGTGAATATTCCAGATAATCAAAGCTTTTCTGATTCTCAAATCCAAGCAAACGGAAATGACGCAAGAGGGAAGTTGAAGACGAGGCAAAGATTCAAGCACCAATCAGTTCGCAGTTGGAAAGCAGAAGATGAAAGTAACTTCAAAGCAACTTTAGGGTAAGTTCAAACTCTTCGTATCAGTAATAAGGTGCTTTGAACATACACTCCTGCAGTTGTCATGTACTTTAGGGCTTTACGTGTTGCAATAAATACACTCGTTTAACTGCAGACAAATGTCTCAGTAAGTGTAGCGTGTTGTCAGATAGTCGAACTAGGTTCGACTGCCTTGCATCAGTCCTTGACTGTTCCTTATATGCTTTGTCTCTCCTGCCCTGATAACACAGTACTGGAACCGGCGGGTGATGACAACTTTTTATGCAGTATGCCGAATCTTGATTTTCTGTCCATTTGTTGGCCTTTGCCAGGAGAATCGATGAGGAGTTCAAGGCAGAGCTGAAAGAACTAATTTTCTTACTAATTAACCACTCACAAACAGAACCATGTTTTGCACACCTCGCTCAGGCACTACAGGGGGATGAGGCGATTATTTAGGCTCAGCCACCGTCTGTAAGTAGGCTGGAGTGTTAGTATTCCAATGAAGTTAGACCAAGTGTACCTCAGATTCTTTGAAATCCTTTCAATAGTGTGGGTGGACATAGTTGTGATGTCATGCCCAATGGAAAAGGTATTGTACTTTAACAAGCCCTGACATCACTCGGATGTAAGGAGGATTATACTACGAGAAAGGCTAGCTACAAGTTCTCAATCTCTAGGGCTGTAACTGCCAGTTTCTTTCCATCAGAAGCACTGTAGAGAAGAAACCTTCTGGTGCAATGCGAGTTACGTTTGTAGAGTAACCCAACAGTTTGTTGGAGAGGTAAGTGTTGGAACGGAATGTCTTGTCTCCTGGGAAACCCGTCAGTGGGACAGGACGATTTGTGTTTGGAAATTATTGCCAGCAGTTATCACTGTAAAACCCGGATTGACTTGAGACAAGCGAGTTTTGGAGTTTACTGTGTACGCTTTTGCTATCACATATGTCTAGTCCGCATGTTAAAATTACAGGTACCAGCAAGTCTTATACTTTGAATATCTCCATTACAATTGCATGACACTAAAATTGACTCTGAAGAATATCTTGCAACCCTCGAGTCCCTTGATATTTGTCTTGAGTCGAAAAAATTGATCCTGTTGTGACACGACATTTGCATTTCACTTGAGTGGTAATTTGTACAAAAGTCATAAACAGGTGCAAGGATAAATATATCTTGAGACACACTATTTGAGTGATTAAAACGTGCCTAACCACGTGGGACGTTATGTGGAAATCGCGTCCCGTCCTACGAGAATGTATCAATCTCCACAAGCCCCTTGCAAGTGACTGTCGAGGAAGGCTAGGTAGTCCTCTTCCTCAGAGAAATCAAACGAGCTTTTACCCTTTTGTTCCACACGAGATTTCTGTTCTCGTTGAGCTCATCTTAGGACACCTGCGGGAAGGGCCACACCCGGCCCATTTTGAGGCCTTTCTCTCGAAAGCATCATCACTACAGCCGTACACACTACTCAGTGAAACCAAATCAAAGAGCTTTCCAAGCCGCTGATGACGTGGAATTATCCGGTTCGCCAGGCTGTAACTGAAGAACTGGGGAAAGTGCACCACCTCTTGCCTCGACCTCTTCATGACATCCACCAGGTAGCCATACTTCGGTGCTAGGACGGTTACTACACTGAATCCTAGTATGGAAGGCAAATTCCTCACCATGTCCGCCACGTCCCCTCTGCAAACAGTGGAATGTCACTGGACATGAGGACTAGGAGACATCCAACCATCGAAACACTACAAAAGCAGGCATTACTTTCGAACTGGACATGCAATTTCTCTACCTTGTAAACCCAAGTTTGAGAAGATAATGCACTGTAGGTTTTAGATTCCTGTCGATACTCAATGTCAGTAGTTGTGGATGTCTAGCCACCAACCTTCAAAACAAAAAATTGGCAATTAGAAGGCTTGACACGTTGACAAAGACTTTGCACAGATCGTTCAGGAGCTACTTCGTTCACAGAAAGCTTCAGCACAAATTACGAAACAGGACCAAAATATGAAGCCAAAGCAACGCACTTTCCAATCTCTCCTTGCTTGATTTGGATGCTTCTGAGAAACTTCACGTTTGGCTTCAGCTTGGTCTCAACGTTGTACGCGAGAATCATTGGTTTGAGTCTCAAAACCTGAGGCAACAGCAACAGCAACAGCAAACGTTCAAAGACTAGACACCTCAGATTTGTATAACACTAACATGGAGTCAGGTGCCGATCGGCATCTGACTCGATGTTAATCCCAAGTTCTATAGAATGTGAGCACAAATTACAATACTCTGCTAAATCAAATAGCACTAAGCAGAACTTGGTATGGCCATTGTTCACTTGGTTGGAATTCTTACCTTCAAAAGCGAGGGTCCTTCGATACTGATACTCTCAAGAAATCTCACAGTGGGCAACATATTCTCCCCGACACTCAAACATAGTAATTGTGGTGCATTGTACATGACCTGCACAACCACCTACGATTTCAATACCATTTCTTATGCAGAAGAAACAATAATTTTGGAGCAAGCTCGTCTTACTACTTTCTGTAAAACCACAAATTTCTAGAACATGTCACCTCCAGATCGTGAAAGCAGACAAATGATGTTCCGCGTACGCGAAGTACACGATGAGCTCTACTCTTATGGGTCCACGCACACAGGTTTGGAGGACAACGAAGCGGCCCAGAGCTGATGAACGAAGAATCTCACCTTACCGAGATCTTTCGGTTCTAGACCCAGACTAAGAAGAAAGTCCAACTTGAGTTCAAGACTCTGCCGATTTTTGAGTAGTTGAGGATGTCTCCTGAAAAGCTTGCCCATAAGAGGAGGTTCAACTCCTAAGCTCTCGAGGTGCAGCACGGTTGGTCGAAAGTCCTGAATACCAGAACCCATCAATATCCCACCGGTGGTTGAAATGCATACATCCGGAGACAGACCTCTTGAAGACCTCACAGCAATACACAGACAGGACATATCTGATGGATCTACTTGAAATCGGTTTACTCCATGCTGGCTTTACCAGAAGACAAAATTCCTAAGAAACTTTAAATGTAACTACCATGTGAGTAAACAGGAAGAGATGAAAACACATTCTACGAAACTTGACATACCTTCCACCACAGGGTGTGACTCAAGAAATATTGAGAACAGAAGTGAACATGGATACTCGCTGTACAGACGAGTCTCCGGAACGATCCATCAATATATTCATGCTTGAACTGACACGCTTCAAGATACTCTAAGAGGGTACATCAAAATACCTTACTACCATACATAATGTACTCCACGAATAAGTAAAGCACATAGTAGATTGTAAAACATAGAAACCATGTAGATCTGATGAGCACTCACTCGCCTGGTCAACATCGTAGCAGAATAACTGAGGAAACGACATGAGAATCTTGTCGATGTCATCTGGACTTGCGTTCAGGCTCTTGAGATAATTGCCTACAGGCAACAGATCTTTCTCCACATCGCTGTCCAGCAGTAATGGTCTTCTAATCAGCACGGTACCAATGTGCTCTTTACGTACGCCTAATTCCGAAAGGTAGTTAACAAGCGGGTCCAACTTCTTCGGGGCATCTTCCGTTAGAAGCACAGGATATCGAACCACCAGCTTCTTGACATCCCGTACTTGCACTCCCAAGTTTTCTAAAATTTCTACAGACTTATGAAGCTCAGTCTGGACATCACGTCCTAAGATTTGAGGAAACTTGATTACCATCTTGCCTATATCTTTGTGAGCAAGTCCAAGGCTCACAAGGTAATCGACGTTCAAAGCCAAAGTATCACACTGATATGAGAGAAGCTGCGGCCACGTTACCAGTATTACTGGGAGGTGGAGGTATTTGACTCCCAAGCTTCTCAGAAATTCCACTTTGGCCATCACTTTGTCAATTCCTCGTTCCACGTAAGGCAGTACTTTGGGAATGTTCAGGGCTTTCATGCCTATGAGCTGGAAATAGTGAACAAGTCTCGCAAGTCCTCTCCTTTCTGCACAAACTGAAACTCTGAACGCCAACTCGCTGATGCTCTCGCTTAAAGTTGCGTCTCCACTCAGTTTCGACTCCTCCTCTTGACCAATTTCCAACAGTTTGCTGATCTTCTTTTCTCTCTTGAGATCCGCAATTGAAACCTCATTCGGCAGCGATCCCAAACCCTCTGAGGTCTTCCCTTTTGCCAGAGCTTCTTCAGCTGGGGTGCTCAGATCTTCCACGTTCTCTACAAACATTTGCTTGGCTTCCACTATCAAGTCATCGATCAGATCCCCTGCATGTCTGACAAACTCGAAGGCGTAACCCGAGCTGACCCCTTTGTGCTCCAAAAGATCCAGCAAACCATTCACAGCCTCAATTCTCTCCTTGCGTGAAAAGACTGTCGAGCCTCCCAGAGCCTTGGCTTCTCTCTCCAAAAGCGTCGGTGGCTGCCTTCCAACATGCGTGCTGGATGGGACCGAAGGAGGCGAAATTATGAGATCTTGAATGTCATCGAATTCGTGCTTTTCTGTGACCTTCCTGTTCTGTTTCGTTGGCACACTGGCTGCTGCCACAAATGCAGAGCCAACTCGTCCTGCCCAGAGTGACTGCGTCGACTTCCCCACCTCCTTGTGACTGCAGCACTGTGTGAGACCTGGGCTGAACGGAAAGCCATTGGACCCCCTTCTCCGCAGACATGATGTTCTTGTCTTGGGACGAAACGATTTGGACCACAATTCCGTGCAAACAACCGAGCGAAGCTGAGGTTCAATGCTTGAAATGCAGAAATCTGACATGTAAACTAGCAACGAGGGTATATTTACCCAGACTCGCTCCACGGTTCCGCTGTACTGCAACAATTCACGAGGTTTTAGGGCTCTTCTTCTTCTCGTCCATCCCGTCAATATACAACTCCCAGGGTAAAGAAGAACTAGGAGATGGCTTCTTTGTATGCAGGAGCAACGAATTGCAAAATTCGACCATTTCTTCTGGGATTCGCCCTTACGACCACAAAGCCACGAGCGCACTCTCAGCGCTTCAGACACCAACTGCCCGACTCGTTGCAGCTGAGTGCAAGCTCAGCTTCTAGCCTCGTTATCTTTGGGAATTTCATTATCGACTCAAGGAATCTCCTCAAGAAGCTCCTCGGCAGGTAAGATGGGCCAAACTAATACTACCTTGGGCAACTGCCAGCTTCAAGACTTCGCTAAACTCAGGGTTTCAGGGTGTAACAGGGGATTTGATGCTAACCTGATAATTCTCAGTGAAACATGATGAAGGGCGAGGCGACTGCGATGAGTTGGCCTCGAAGCGTCATCCCTGGATTCAGCTCCTTTTGGAATTCTTCACCGAAAACAACTAACACCCGCCATGACTGCACAGTTCGAGAACGGACGCCATTCAAGACCTAACAGGATGATATCAGTGTGAGCCCTGCAGAAACGCAACGGTGATGCAATCAGAACCAAAAGACAAAGCGGCAGTCCAGCTTCGAACCGTGCTGATGTGCCAAAACAGAATCAACGCTCTCAGCCAGACAGGCAGGAGGCAGGCAGTCAGGCTGCAGTTCGAGGCGAGGGATAGAGGGAAATGGAGGCTAATTTCGTCGTAATTAATCAGCATGCACTACTGCAGAGTACAACAAACAACCCAGAGGAAAGGCTGAGCTTCCGTCTCACAAGTGGACCATTTCCGAGCTTGGCTCTTTTCTTTACTTTGCCGGATTCAATTCGGCTGTCAAATTCAGCGTAAAAGACGACAGTTGTTCATTTACCAGCGTTGAATCGATAGATTCACGAATCAATGCGCTGGTTGGAGGGAATCAGGATTCAGATGAACAAGCATCACAAGCGTTGAAACTTGAAAGTGGAAGAATCAAGGTCCCTCATACGCTCTACGCTCTACGCTCATCGGAGAGTATGTTCAAGCCCAGTATACTCTCGTCGGGAGCTCCTGCTGGTAGCTATATGCGCGAGTATAGTAGACCTGGGTCGAAAATGACTCTTGAACACACTTTGTAACAAGTTAATTTTTCAAAGGCTTTTGAGTGTGTTTGCATGTGCACATTAGTGAATTAAGATTAGGTTCTAGTCCTTTATATGTCCACCTATTTAATTTAAGTTATTAGATTCAACGCATTTGCAAGTACTCTATTGGTTTACGGCCACCTCTATCTGTCTACTTTTTGGCTTGAATGGTTTTATTTTGAAGTGCGATGCTAATTAAACACAAATTCTAGATAGCCGTGTCACATATTGCGAGGCTTCTAGGTATAGTGCAATTTTGATTTCTAAGAAAAAAGATAAGGGTTTATAAGGTTTATGTTTGATGAAGTGAAATCTTGATTTGCAAAATCATATGACCTTGTCATAAATCTGGTTGAGGTAGATGTTCATGAAGTTGTTATTATTCATGAGATTCAAATTTGAATTTTGCAAACAATTATAATTATGGAAAATTGCAGATTACATTACAGTATTAGAGTAGAGTTGGAAGAAGTCTAAAAAGTTCAACATTTTACCACAATTTGCAAGTTTAAATTTTTCAAGATGTGTAAGTTGTAGGTCCGAAACAAGAATACACGGAGAAACACATGCAATCAAGAGTCGATACAGGAAATACATAGTTCACCTCAGTGAGGCTACGTCCATGGAACACACAAAGTCACTTTACTGAATAACCCTAATTGTGTCAAAGAGAGCTTCCGCCAACCCTCTTATATAGTAGTACCAGCCCTAGCCTAACTAACTATAATCAAACTAATCAGAGTTACTCAAGACGTGAGTTAACTCCTAACAATCTCCCCCTTGACTCATGTCTTGGGGTATTTAACTCTTGTTATCCATATACATACTCTACGGGAAGTCCTAGAAGGAAACTTGAAGCATAGGCCCTCTTGTAAATAAGGATTAACTAGAACTAAGCCGTAGCCTAACTAGGAAAGAGTAAAGCATATACAAGAATCAAACAAGTGCTAGAGTAACTCTACTAGTGCTCCTTATGCAAAACCTGCATAGTAGCACAATGACTCATGAAACTCTCTAAAGAACTAACTTTGGTCAATGCATCAGCTGGATTGAGTTTACCGTCAATCTTGACTAGCTTAACCTTCCTATCAGAAACTGCATCTTTGATAAAGTGATATCTGATGTATATGTGCTTCACCCTGCTATCCATCATTTGATTTGCTGCAAGATGTAAGACATTCTGACTATCACAATGGAGATTTACAACATCTTGTTTTAATCTCATTCAGTGATAAGTATATTCAACCAAATAGTCTCCTTTGCTACTTCAGCTGTTGCTACATATTCGACATCCGTAGTTGACTGAGCTATGCACTTCTGCAAGTTAGATCTCCAACTAAGGCATCCACCGCCAAGTGTAAACACATACCCAGTTGTAGACTTCCTCATTTCTAGATCTTGTCCATCGTCAGCATCAACGTTGTCGCATGGATAAGGCTTTACTCTGAGAACACCTGAGCGTCTGGCGGTAGAAGAACTCTCCTCGTCCTCGTGTGAACTGACAATCACACTCTCTTTCATCTCCTCATCTCTCCATGCCCAACTCGTTGCATCCGGTAAACTCCAGCGGAAGAGGATCATTGTAACCAACGATTGAACCGTTAACTCTTAGCCAAACTTCGCAGAAAAGTACTTTGCAACTATTCATAACTCTTGGGAAAGTTTCACATGCTCTTTGCTCCTAGATCTCTCGTTACAAATGTCGAACTATATCCTGTATCATAAGGCAATATGCAGATCCTTGCATACTAAAACCACTATAAACTCCAATCCTTTGATCCAATTGCACTCAAATTTCACAAGAAAACGACTTATCATCCAAGCTTCAATTCTGTTAAGTTTTATTGACCAATCTTGTTGATAGCATGAGTTATGATTGTCGAACTAAATCTATAACGATGCACGTATAATCCTCGCATTTCATTGTGTACACAAATTTCAAACTATTGCTTTGCACTCAAAACTCAACCAATCGAGCTGAAATTTCGATCAAATCGCAAATTCAAGTTGTAAACTATGTGTCTATCGAATTCGATCTGTCAAAGCCTTCATAGAACGTTCAGAATTTACTCAAACTCTCCAATCGGTCCAAATTTCACTCTCCCACTTCAAATCACCACACCGGAGTGTCAACTTGCTCAATTGCCTTCATTCTTGAGCCAAAATCCCAGCTCTCCAACCATATCCTTCAATCCTGAAAAACTCCATTCGAAGGCTCCTGAAACTCCTCAAAACCCCTAAGAACTTGCCCAAGTGCTCTCATTGGCCTAAATTTCCCAACCAATGAGAATGAAGAGTCCCATTTTGACCTCTAGTGGGCCAAATTAGCCACAACTAACTTAGAGCTTAACAACTAGCCTAAAAACACTACTTAGCCATCATATAGGTAATACGAGTTGTTGCTAATAAAGAGTCAAAATAACCACTCGAAACCGGTTAAGTATAAACGGAACAACAAAAGGGACCGGGGAGTTTATAACTTGAGTATAATACTCATCGCCAAAATTCCTAACAATCAACTCTCTATGACTTGCCTTTGGTAGACAATAGTGATGGATAGGGACCCATGTGTTGAAAGGCGCCACTATCGGCAAGTTTAGGTCCATAATGCTAATATCAAATCAAAACATAGACTGTTAAGTCCCAAGTCGCGCCGTAGGAAACAATTGGCAGAATGAAAGGATCTGGGGAGCTTATCACAACTTCCATAAAGCTATCTCCAAAGTGATACATTAACCACGCCCTAAAGTGATCACGATGTAGACACCGGATGCTTATCATGAACGGATTGGGCATCGGTATATCTGGAGGATCATACCGTCCTCTATCCATGTCCCACGTTGGCTCCACTTCTATCGGATAAGCTCCTTAGTCAGCAACGTTCTAGACCTCACTCTTTGCTTTCGACTCCAACCACGCTTTATATCTGATAAGGTCCAAGATGATATCCCTTGGATCCTTATCTACATCCTGGCCCTAGGATGACAATCCAACCGTGGTCTCTTAACAGCCTTACAATGAGACGCCGGCCATCTTGACTTAAAATATCGTCAAAATATCACCGTCATCTCAACAGCTTTGAAGATGACACATGTCATCATCTTCTCATAGTAGCCGTGTCACAACACGACAACGTAACACAACACGACAACGTAACACAAAAAGGATTTGGCATTGTTTAATAAACCATCAAACAAAAGACCATAATCCTTAATACTCTTGAGGTACATGAGAATCCACTTCACAGCTTCCCAAGGCACCTTCCATGGATTTGACATATACCTGCTTACCTTGCACATAGCTAGAGCAATATCAGGTCTAGTGCACACCATCAAATACATGAGGCTACCCACCGCCTTGTCATAGAAAATTGACCACATCTTTCCTCTTAGTTGCATCAATTGGACATTGAGCTACTGAGAGCTTAAAATGTACCGCCAAAGGAGTCCACACCCCTTTAGAGTCTGCCATGTTAAACCTGTCAAGCACATATTGAATGTATTTGTCTTGACTTCACCATAGCTTCTTCTTCTTCAAATCTCTGTGAACATCCATACCCAATATCCTCTTGGACTTACCCAAATCTTTCATCTTGAATGCAAATTTCATTTGCCTCTTGCATCTATCGACGTCGGATTGTTCCTTTGCCAAAATGAGCATGTCATCCACATAGAGTATTAGAATAATGAGGCTAAAGATCTCATTATTCACTTTCTTCATGTATACACATGGATCAAACACACTCTGTGAAAATCCTTGTGCTTTCATGAACTCATCAAACCTTGCATTCCATTGCCTAGGAGCTTGCTTCAATCCATATAGAGATTTGAGCAATCTACAAACCAACTTCTCATGACCTTTCTTCTCATAGCCAATAGGTTGTCTCATGTAGATTTCTTCCTCCAAAAGTCCATATAAAAAAGTATAATCAATGTTAGTGAAAATTTTAAATTAATATCTGTTTTTATTAAATAATTATTTATGATCCAAACATTTTTCATAAGTGATTGGAAACTAATAAAGCTAGATTGGATTAAATTAAACAACAACTATATTCTATCATAACAATACAATAATTAAAAAATTCATTAATTTTTAAAATTAATTTTTTTTTGGATACAGAAGTGAGAAACTTGAAATAAAAAAATGTATCATTTTTATTTTTAATTTTAAGAATGGAGGATTAGAAAATAGAATAGATTTCAGTATGATAATAGTTTATGTATTTTGATGAAAACCCAAAACTTACATTATCTGTGAAAAAATTTTGCTTAAAGAATATGAATTAAACCAAAATAGATATCTATGTTTCAATTATTTATTCTTAAAAAGATTAAATTTTAATATAAATTTTTTTAATATATAATTATTCATAGTTTTATATTTTCTATTTTTTTTAAATATTTGAAATTTTTTTAAATTTTTTTTATTCATTTTTATATGAAAATTTTTAATTTTTTGATAGATATATAAAAGACAAGGAGCTTACAATAAATATTGATAAGTGGATAGGTTTATGCTTAAAATCATGTTTATCATAAAAATTAATTTTTTTTGGCCATAGTGCTTTCATTAAAATTTTATATTATTGGAAGAATCCTTAGTTGAGACGAATAAAAATTGCATCTAATTCAATTGATACATACCAAGAAGAGAAGATAAAAATGAATTTGAAATTAGTTTCACAACAGAAATTAATATTCGCAGATATATTTATGAAATCTTAATAACCTGCAATTAAATTAAGATTTGATAGTAATTGAGATGATGAAAATATCTCAGTTGGAAAATGTCTATTTAGATTTGATTTGTGACAATCATTGGTTTGACAAATGGCCAAATAACTAATTTATATCTGATTGTACTACAACAAAAATGAAAAAATTTATTATGGATTATATTATTTTTTAATATTCAACATGAAGATTAAAACAAGATTTTGAAAAATGAAGTAGATAAATTCTTGAAAAGAAGCAAAGAAGTCATGAAAGTATATGACATCAAACATCAAACGACATATTCATATATCACAAAAAAGTGATTTGTTGAAGAGATTTAATAAAATAATTTTTATCATCATTAATAATTTAAATGTTTAATGAAGTGATGCATATTAAAACATGAGAACAAATATTTGTTCTATTTTTACTTATCTAATAAAGATAATTCTTATTGCTAAAAAATATTAGATCTAGATTGCTCCAAAACATGTAAATTACAGAAATTTTTTTAGTTATAAATGTATTTTCTAGTCATGTGTAGCTCAAATAGTAGAGCATTTTGACGGTAAGGAAAAAACCTTCAATTTTAAGAAAAATATATGAAATTTATAATGTTTATAATAATAAATTAGACTCAGTCATCTCCGATGAAAAAATATATGCATTTGATTGTCAAGTACTCAAAAATTATATAATATATATTAATGTATGAAAGGAACATCTATAAAATCCTCATTTGTTATTGTAATGATCGATTATATTTAGATGATAATATTCCTTTGCTGTCATCTCCGATAAATAAATTTTGTTTTTTTACAAAAATTTATAAATCTAATTTATTTTATTATTTTCAAATGATGACACAACTAAAGTGACTTTGAGTCGCTGAAATATGTCATTGTCATTTTTTACTTCAACTATTTTCTCTTCATATGTTTATGTTTGTTAGTATTGTATAAGTTGTATGTCCATAGTGCACTTTTAATATTATATATATATTTTTATTTTTTTATATTAATCTATAATAATATTTTATATTTAACAATTAAAAAATTATCAACTTTGACACAAGATCTTTAAGTATATGGGTAAGCAGAGAATTCACCTCTTTTGTCATCTAGTCTTGGAGTTAAATGGAGCTATGGACGCCAACTTTGATATGTTTGTGAGAGAGCCTTCCATACTCGACGACAAGGGGTATCATTTTTTTATAGTATTATGTAGTCAATTTTAGGTACTATGTATCCATTGCTCTATATACAGCAATTGCTGGTGCAATCCATATGATAGCAATCATATTAGTTGACGCTTCTTTGGTTCTTCATTAGTATGTATGTTGTTTGACCTAGATATTTCTATTATCTTAGGTATAGTATAAAATATTTCCCATTGTGATGCTATTGGGACCTAGCCCCATCCTACCTCCTTGGTTTCATCCATGTACTACTTGATGGGGTCTTCCCATCATTTTTTCTATCTTACTCACACCTTAATTTTCTTTATGTATACAAAAATATTTTCTTGTGCTCTAGATTCACATTTACTTTCAATCCTTCAGTTTCACCAGTTCTTTCACTTTCAAAAGTAAGTATTTCTTACTTTTTCTTTCTCTCCAACTCAAGAAATATTCAAACACTTTGATTCAACATAAACTCTCTCTCTCTCTATATATATATATATATATAATTTTTTCCTTAGAACTTTTGGAAAAAAACATTTGTAATCAAAACATTGAAACCCAACAAACTAACAATGTTATCGGGAAATGACAACCAGAGAAAGATTAAACTCTAGGATAGTGTGTCAATGGAGGAGTCTCGGATTCTTACTACATTTCAACAATCAAATCAGAAAATTTTTCAAGGGTCCAAAGTACCACCCTTTCGTTTGAGTTTCGTTTTCTGTTGAAATGTAGACTGATAGGGTTTTGGATTCACTCCTAGTCTGGTACTCACTTTATCTCTTTCATAGTGGGAGTCCAGTCCAATCCAATCTGCATAATAATTAAGAATTTATTTAAATATTGACCAAAACTTGTAGTTGTGCATTGAATTTGTCTCATATTTTCGGTAGGTCATTGGCCGCACTATTGTGTCTTTGATATCTTAAAACATCTTTAAAGTGAAAAGGTACGACACCATGTGTTCCAAAGTCAACTTGGAATGTATAAAGAGATTGACTCTTTCCAATTCATTAAAAAAGCGCATGACATTGAAGCATCTGTAGTACAGGACAAAAAGACGGCAAATCCGGCTCCTTTCCCAACCAAACACCACCATATTACTCAGAACTATCTACAGCAGCAAATCTTAATACCATAGAAGCAAAGTGCCTTTCGCTACCGTAGACTATAAAATCTACCGATAGAAGTATCAATCTTTACAAGATATCAATAGATTCTACATATAGTTACTAAATTAAATTATACGAATATAAGGAACTACACATGCTTATGGTTTAATCTCCAGATCTTGCTAGACTTGACATTCACATGTGACTATGCGCGTCATTCACTGTTAAATTTAGGGCAACGACGTCAAAAAACTTTACAAACAGTATAGGAGATAGCAGTAGCTGGGTGTTAAAGGGAGAAGTCATTGCAGTAGAATGGGAGTAAGTCACAATGAAGCCCAACTGCATGCGGGAAAAATTATGAACAAAGATAAACCATATGTTTGGGATAGCAAATTTCCTTACCCAACAATATTGAGTTTAGGATGGATTGAGAGCTTTTGGAGAAAAAACCTCCCGCTAAAAGCATGTTGTCAAACATATCTGATCATAGAGAAAGAAAGAAAGTTAGTGTCTGTTGACAAAGCCCGATCAATTATTCGTAGCTAATGTGTCTAGACACACATGAGTTCCATTCAATTTCTTCAAAAGGTTCTCTCTTATTTTCATGTAGTACATGATAATTGCGTGAAGATTTGAGTTAAATAAAATTGCATGTTTCATGATAAGAATTACTTAGTTTGCAAATCGTCGTATCTGCCCAGTGCCCACGATGGTGGAGCTCTACGCAGTCCACAACCTGTTCAGTTGCTTGGCGTTCACAGGAATCTAGACCAAGGCGAAAGGCGGAGGAGCAACGAAGAAAATACGATGGCAAGTGTAGACTTCGGTTTTGGGCCCTTTGACGATGACCCTTTGATCGAATAGCAAAGTATTTACGCACGAAGTGGCTTCGAAGCTCGCACTTCCGAACTACGTTCAGACCTTATCCAAGCTCACAAACTCATAATCATGCCCATCGTCCTCGAGCTGGCCTTTTGCTTTCCCCTAGAATTGATCGTTGTACTTCTTAACGAGATGAGACTTACCAAGAGCGCACGCAATTATGCCTTGCATTCCTCCAACTCGTTTGGTGCAAGTCGATAGGGACTTTTACAAGGAGTAGAACTTCCTGGTAAGATCTCTATCTTGTGATCCACTCTCCTTCTTGGTGGTAAACCTGGAGTCAAATCATCTGGAAAAACATCTTGAAACTCGTTCAAGATACAAGTTAACTCATCATGTATAAAAGATTGCTCTTTTGGAGCGCTTACATCTCTTATTAGACCCAAAAAATATACATCTTTGTGACTGATAGCGGTTCTTCCTATCACGTAGAGAGGTAAGTTTTTGTGTCCTGATCTAAGTCTATCTCCAAAGATCCTCCAACTAATAGTTTTTACTATCTTTCTTCGCCAATCTACCTCAGGATTATATTTTTCCATCCAAGGCATACCCAAAATAGCATCATAGCGAGCTAATCGAATTACTCTCCACTCCAAAGATTCCTTGTATTAACCAATCTTCAACTCCAGTTTCCTAGGAATGCTCTCAATGCTCTCTGTTTGCCCGTTTGGCAACTCTACCTTTTCACTATCATCTTTCTCTAAAGCTAATCCCAACTTTATAGCAATAGATCAAGATAGGAAATTTTCTGTAGCTTCTGGATCAATCAATACTCTCACTTTTACTCCTTCTATCTCGCCATGTGTCACAATCAAACATGTTTCTTTCTTTCTCAAACCATTTACCTTATGTTTGTGCTTCCTTCCCTCGCCCTTCCTCCTTTTCATCGAACCAGTAAGGCCGCAAGGCAAGGTTACTGGTGCTCCTCGTTTTCCAGGTTTCCATCGGTCACTTCGTCTCCATCTTCAAGATTATTAAGAGCTCGTCGACAGGGGGGTCTAGCTCCTCTTGCTAGAACTCGGGTACGGTAATTCATGGCAATGTGACCAAATCTTTCACAATTATAGCATTGCCTCATTTCTCGTCTTCCCTCCACTCTGTCTCCTCCTCTTGAATTTGCTTCTCGATGAGGATTCGAGTTGCGACGATCTCCTCCTTGTGCGTTCACTCCCCTTGGAATGAAATCTTCTCTCCTCCTTATGTTGCCCAACTCCATAGGCATGGGTCCATAGTATTGATTTGTGGGAACTGATACCTCTCCTCCGTTGTGGTAGACGTTGGACATTCGTTGTGCACAAGCAATAGTCTCGTTCAAGTTGCTTGGATTGTCACGAATCACCTCATGTTGAATCTTTTTCTTCAACCCTCTCTTGAATAAATCAAGGGCTTTAGCTCCACTCATATCTCGTATTTGAATTCGAAGATCTCAAAATTCCTCAATGTACTCCTCCACACTTCCCTTCTATTCAAGTTTCCACAACCTCATCCGTGCCGTGATGATGGGATCAACTGCTTGAAAATTCTGAAGAAGACCTCGTTTCATTGCACTCCAAAGTAACACTTGTTGGCCGACTCATTGAGCTCCATCATCCAACCCTGAAATCAAGTAGATGCTTTCTCCAACAACAAAGTACGAACAAAAAGACCTGCAATGTGATCGTTGATATTGAACAAAACAAGATGATACTCCATTCTCTCAATCCAACCTTCCAAAACTCCCATGGTTCGACTACCTCGGTAAGGTTCTATCTTACAAGCTTTTGTCATCTTCGAGAATCATGGATGTCTGAAGATCTAGCTCTCTTGCTTGTTGTGCTGCTTGGGCTTCAAGAGCACGGGCTCTCACTGTTTCTTCACTCTCCACCACGGATGGGGACGTCTCCATCTCCATTTGAGTTTCTCTCATTCTCTCATTTTCCATTCCTCTCGTTTTGACTGCTGTCAATTCTTGAGCTAACTTTTGTACTTGAGTCTAGCTTTGCTCAATTGCATTTCTCAAATCTCTCAACTCATGAATCATTTCTCTCAAAGTGTCCTCCATGATTCGTCTCCGTTCACTCTCTCTCAGTATAGGGTTAAGATGAACACTCTCCAATTTCTCAAGATTGGCAACACAAAAGGAATAGGTGATGCTATCACCTCATGGTAATACTCCTCTCCAAAGTTTCTAATAACTAGGCTCCGAAACATAGCTTTAGGATGATACACACAATAGATTTCACACCATGTGTTGAATCTCACCGGTGGTGGTCTATTGAGGTCCATCTCTAAACTAAAATGTAAATCGTGAGATCCCAAGTAACATCGTAGGTGACTATAGATAAGATAACAGGATCTCGAGATCTCATCACTTGGTCCATGAAGTTGGCACCAAAATGATAAACCAAATACTGAGTCAACCTTGCTCACTCAATGTATAAAAGTTTGACATGAAAAGGATTAAGAAATGGGAATCTCGGTACTATTCTATCTCCCCCATCCATAACCTGCACCCACAGTAACCCCTTCCACTACTTGCGACTCAATGGCCACCGCCCGGTATCTAACAAACACCCTCTCTCCTCAAATAATTGTACCAACCCAGAATATTCTTCCAAGAGGGGTGATCCACACTCATAGGAACAATAAGCCTGCTCTGATACCATTGTAACACTGAAGGCAATGACTCGAGAATGACTTCCAAGATGAGAGATGTCTTCTCAAGACCTCTCCTTGCTTTACATACTGTAGGACTAGAGGAGTCCAAAATCCAAACTATGTCACATGGCTAACATGCGTAGGTTGCATGTTTTGTTATCTTATCCTAACCAATTCGAGCAGGGCGTCTAGCACACAATCTGATCCACCAATGCATGGTAGCCACCTCGTCATTTACCCTTTTGCTTTTTGGATAGTGCACACCACTATCTTGTCTTTTTGTGATCTAGTGATCACTCTACGCTTTGGCCAAACTAACTATGACTAACCAAGATTGGTTACACCTTGCCAAATCTCCAGTCACACACTCGAATGTCCCTGATCCGATGATGTCACCAAAGACGCCCATGATCCTCCTATCAAAGGGGCGTCAAACGTGATATGAATGTAGGTGAAGGAGGAACCGTCTTGGGTTGAAAGAAGGTAGGTGGGTCGACGAGCAATACTAGATGACAGTATACCAAACGCCACCTGCGGATCCCCTAGTAGAGGAAGGTTTTCTACATGCAAAACATCCTCGGCCAATGCAACGTCAAGGTAGCGTGAAACAAAATCCTCAGACCCTATTGACACTCCTAGAATACGTAAGCCGTTTATCGATATTATACATCCTTGTGGAAGCTGAAGATGAGGCGGAATGCCCAAAGGAGACCAAGCCCTAACCTTTGACACCTTGACTCTCAAGCCTTCAAGATGAATGTCAGTAGTCAAGTAATCAAAGGCCTGCCTAATGTTGCCTACAGGTCCCACAATGTGTGTATCATCTGCTAAGGAGGGGAACACACAACCGGGCACGGCCAAAGCAGTAGACACAAGTGCTCTATAATGAGCCATGGCAAATAGGGGTCCTCCCAAAGGATCTCCCCTGTCGAGAGTGTCGGCATGGATCAGAGAACGGTGACTCGCTCCTCGGAAAAGCCATGCTGATACAACAGAGAAGAATGTGAACCGTAGAAAGACAATACAAAAGGAATGAGGCTTGATAGTGATCCACTAGCCTCTCTAAGCTCTCTAAAAATGGATGCACCTGAGACGCTATTAAAAGTATTCTCAACGTCCACCTGCAAGACAACCCAATCCGGATGGATATCTAGAAGTGCTCTAATGCCCAACGATACCGCCTCACAGCCTCATGGTGTGGCGACTCCAAACTGATGTGGACAAAGATGCTCTTGGAAGTGTGAGCGATGCCACAAGACAACGGTATGACTGACTAATCGTAATAAGACCTCTCCAATAGCAATCGGTATGATGCCCCCGGTGTCCTTCTCCATCGCGAGAAGCCAATTAGTACCCAAAACCTGACTAACTGACAACGAAATCTCCCCTCTTGCAACTCATGCAGCCACCTGGAACAACTCCGTGAAACCACTAGAGGGATCATCCGCATGGAAGCAATCTCGAAGATGCTCATATACCATCCCTGACAAACCCCCAGAGGATAAACATGGGGTTGTGCATAGAGAATGAGTAAATAATGATCTATCAAGACATAATGACTCCTCTAGCTGATACTCCAAGACCTCTAATGGTATCCGCTCGTCCATAGGTGGATGTAGAAGACGTAAAGAGGAAATCATCTCCTCAGTAGGACTAGCCATGGACAAAGGATGAAGGGCAAGTGCATCCCTGCTATACTCCATGGTCTGTCCCAAGATCCTACACCGTCGCAATCGTGCCGAATCAGAAGTATCATGTGACTGAACCTGACTCCTAACCTATGTGGCCCGAACATAATCCTCTTGCAATGTAGCCCAATCCCCTGCTCGGAATCTCCGAAATCTAGCTATCACCTCCCTATGTCCAGCACGTCCCCCTCTAGTATAACATAGACACCATCGCGGAAATAATAAAAACAAAAATCATGCTAACTCGTCCATGGGATCGCGCGTCAACCGATCGAGCTGTAAGCAAAAAGCACGTCTAGCCTCGTCATGTAGTGACCGAGGAAGCCTATGGAATAAACGTGGACATAAAAATCTAGTCTCAAAAAGCCCTAGAATTGAACATGCATGGGAAGCTAACCATTCCCACGACCCGAGCGGTATACCTAAAATACTCGCCGAAGGACTTGATGTAGTCTGCGTGTTCCCCGAAGTGACAAATATCATTTTTGATGTGACCGTACTCACATGCACATCCCAAGTAGTCCTCATATGCACATCCCAAGTAGTCCAATCATAATCTTTGTGCATCTTTTCCACATGGGTCTTTACCCCTTGCGACGTAAAGAGAAGATGACATACCGGACATGATGTATCACGCATCGCTTTTGGCGGACCCATGAGGGAAAGTTAAGCTATAGCTAGCACAAAGGGAACGATAAAGAAACCCAACACTCCGTCATGTATCTACTCCCACCTGCAGAACCACAACCCCTTGACACCTCACATCACATTGGAAAATGCTAACTATGGAAACCCTAAAATCTAAAAATACTCATAACTTTTTATTCATATATTCATAATTTTCCAACTAGCTTTTAATAAAACCAATACAAGAAAATAAAGAAATGTGAAAAGAAAAAACCAGTTTCTTATGTTTAAGAGAAGAAAAATCATTAAAAATTCACTCAAAACCCTAAAAAAAACAAGAACATTCATATCTCACTATAACATTCTTCAATTTAGGTACCAATGGAACCTAAATTGAAAGACGAAGAGAATGTATTATTCACTCTCCATGTTTGGTAAAGTATTACCATAGAATATCCATGGAAAGAATAAGGATAGGGTGGATGCTTCACATACCTACTTGTATGAAATCTGGGAAACCTCAAGTTGCTATCTTTGCTGGCGTCACAAGGAAATGACGAACTCCGGGCCATCCACACGCAATCTCTAATGCAACACCTCCAAAAGCGTAAACGTCACTCTTTCACCGAGCACGCTTCAGCATCTACATAGAGACGACTGTTTCTCACAACACTTCCGTTGTTCGAACATATGCGATTGAGGTGCTGTCCTTGCAAACCCGAAGCCTTCGAACTTGGCTTGGACGTCCTCATCCAGATAAATCCTTATGGGCCTTCATGACAAGAAGGTGATTCATTGCCATGAATCACCTTCTTGTCCAAGCCCTCGTGAAGATATTCCAGAGCTGCAGCTCTGGAATTAGAAGAAAAAGATTTTGAATGTTGTTCATGAAGGAAAGCGTTTTCCACGCTTCCACTGGACATGAATTCGTACACAAGATAGGCCGCGTTGTTGTGTCTGCACCAGCCCAGAAGTTGAACAATATTTCGGTGTCGGATTTGCCTCACGATAGAAACATTGGAAATAAGCTCCGCCCACTCTTCTTGCGACGTGGGTTCTATTCTCTTGACCGCCACCTCTTCTCTATAACCATCGATAACGGTAGTACCACGATACAGCGATCCAGACGGACCATCTCCGAGTTTCAGACTCTTAGTAAAGCCGTGGGTTGCTTCAGTAAGTTCTTCGTACGTGTAGTGTTTCACTTTGCCGGCTAGATGACATATCGTATCTGGATCTGACCGATCCGACCTTATGTACATTCTTCTGCGGAGAGGCCTCGAGCACCTGTAGAGTGACCAACGAGAGGGTTACTAGGAAGGAAGCCATGACGAAGGATACGATAGATGATTCGACAGACATGTTCCTCAAGAAGGAAGACTCTGGTCCTTTGCCCTTAACCTCGTGATCAGCAATTGTGACACTAGGCTCAGTAGGCTGCAGCTGATTGACTTCAAACTTTCAGTTTAGCACACTGAACCAGTTCACTCCTAAACCATTTGCAGCAGAGAATCCAACCCACATAAGCTCGTCGCAGACATTGACTAGATCGATTGCACAGCTGACCATTTGCCCAGCTGGTCTAGAAGAGGTATCATTGGTCCTCACCTCGAGGCGGTGAGATGCGCCACTGTAATCTATCCACGCATGTATTGGTCTTCCATTCCGTATACTCTGAACATTCGACTCTCGTTCGTTTTCACTCGCAGCAATAATCGAATTACGACTCTACAAGTCTATGACAACATGACCTGGGCACTTTTTGTAGAATTCATCACCATTTGTTGGTCCTATGTACGCTCCTTCTGCCATATCACAATGAGCTGGCTCCAGACGCACCGATCCAAGAATTGTTTGCTACTATAATAAAGGCGAACCCAATTCCTCCTCTAGAATCGGTGAGTTGTTCGTGGATTTGTTCAATCAGTGGATTGATGTGAAGCACGAAACTAGTACTAAATGTCAACGATTCTCGGGTTCCTGTATCCACCAGACGGACAGTGAAGATACAAAGCTACAACTCGGGTTCCAGCCTTTGGCTTCTATAGTTCTTCCGCACGAAACAATAGACCAGAACAGGTAACTTTTGCACTACAGTTCAATATACCATCGAGAGTTGTTGGAGAAAGGGTTTATCCAACCTAGTGTGTCACCATATGGAGCTCCGGTGTTGTTCGTGAAGAAGAAGGACGGCTCCATGCGGATGTGCATGGACTATCGTGTTCTAAATCAACAAACGGTGAAAAAGAAGTATCCATTACCGCGAATGGATGACTTGTTTGATCAACTTCATGGAGCTAAGTATTTCACCAAACTTGATCTTAGAAGCGGATACAATCAGATCAGAGTGGTGGATGAAGACATACAAAAGACAGCTTTTAGAACTAGATATGATCATTTTGAGTATCTAGTTATGCCATTTGGTTTAACCAATGCTCCTGTCACATTCATGGGACTGATGAATGATATTTTTCGTAAATATCTAGATAAATCAATGATTGTGTTTTTAGATGATATCTTGATATATATCAAGTCTTTACAAGGTCATCAGAAACATCTACGAGAAGTACTCCAAATGTTGAGAGAAAATAAGCTGTATGCTAAGATGTCAAAATGTGAGTTTGGCAAAAGCGAAGTAGATTACTTAGGCCATAGAGTTAGTACGGATGGCATCCAAGTCATGAGTGACAAAGTGGAAGCCATTCAAAATTGGACTGCCCTAGAGAATCAAACTCAACTACGTAGTTTTTTGGGTTTAACCGGCTTCTATAGAAGGTTTGTGGAAGCTTTTGCTCGTATTGCTCAAGCTTTAACAAGTCTCTTAGGCCAAGGGCAGAAATGGCAATGGGGTACATCTCAAGAGATTGCATTTCAGGCTTTGAAGGATGTGCTCTTACATGCACCAATCCTTAAATGGTACGAATCCGGTAGACCAACAAAACTTGATACGGATGCATCAGGTGTGGCAGTTGGAGGAGTGTTACAACAAGAATGGAAAGATGGATGGCACCCAATTGCTTTCTTTTCACGGAAACTTTTGCCGGCGGAGCAAAATTATCATACCACAAAGAGGGAGGAGTTGACCATTGTCTTGGCTACTAAACATTGGAAGCACTATCTCGGAGAAAAGGAGTTTGTGGTTGAGACAGACCACAAGCCTTTGGATTATTTAAAAACTCAAAAAGACCTCTCAAAGCGACAAATTCGTTGGGCTGAATGGCGGCAACGTTTCAACATGAAGATCGTGTATGTGGAGGGGAAGAAGCAGCTTGCCGATGCACTGACACAAATGTTGTGCATTAATCACATCACGGTGTCGCATGGACATTTCTTTGCTCTAAGAACGCCCGAGCGCCTGGCTGTAGAAGAACCTTCTAGAACCTCGTGTGAGTTGACAATCTCTTCTTCTTCTCCTCAGCACTCCACATTATAGCCGGTAAAACTTCAGCGGAAGAAGACTATGATATCTAATGATTCGACCAATAACTTTCGCTCAAACTTTACAGAAAATTGCTCCACAACCCTTACTATCACTCAGAAAAGTTTCAGATGTTTTTCGTTTCTAGATCTCTCAAAACAATTGGTGATTTACCCAATGTAACACAAGGCGATATGCAGACCCTTGTGTACAAAACCCGTCACACATCCCAATCCTTGACTTCAATTGCTCCCAGATTTTATGAGAAGTTCACTCATCATCAGAACTTGAACTGTGCAAAGTTTTATTGACAGAAATTTCTGATATCAAAAGATATGATCTCTGTATTAACTTCGTGACAGTCAGTGCAGTCCTGCAATTCTGACTGTATACACAAACTTCAAGCTATCACTCCGTACTCAAAACTCGTCCAATCGAGTCAAAACTTCGATCAAAACACAAGCCTGAGTCAAAAACTATATCTCTGTTGACTCAGATCTCCCAAAACCCTTCTAAAGTTGTCAAAAACTCTCCAAATACACTCAAAGGTCTAAATTTCTCACTCTAACTTTGAATCATCACTTTAGAGTGACAAATCCTTCAAATCCATCCATTCTTGAGCCCACGTCGTAGCTCGTCCCGTCAGCTCTCCAACCCAATCCTCAGATCTCCAAATGTCCCCCTGGAAGGTCTCCAAACTCCTCAAAACCTCGAAGAAGTTGCCCAAGAGCCCTCATTGGCCCAAACTCCAAGACCAATGAGAATGAAGAGTGTTATTTTGACCTCTAGTGTGACCAAATTAGCTCCATTTTAACTAAGAGCTTTACAACTATCCTAAACACACTACTTAGCCATCCTATACACAATACGAGTTGCCACTAATAAAGAGTCAAAATGACAACTCGAAACCGGCTAAGTATGAACGGAACTACAAACGGAACCGGGGAGTTTATAACTTGAGAATAATACTCATCGCCAAAGTTCCTAACAATCAACTCCCTATGGCTTGTTTTCGGTAAGCAATAGTGATGGATTGGAACCCATGTGTTGAAAGCCACCACTAGTGGTAAGTTCAAATCCATAGCGTCCAAACTAAATCAAAAGCGTCTGTTTATTTACGTCCCAAATCGCGCCGTAGGAAACAATTGGAAGAATAATCGGGTCTAGAGAGTTTATCACTTGTTGCAGAAAGTTATCTCCAAAATGATACACTAACCACGCCCGAAAATGATCACGATGAAGACACCGGATGTTGATCACAAATGGATTAGGCATCGGTACATCTGGAGGATCATGTTGTCCTCTATCCATGTCCTCGTCGGCTCCACTTCGATCAGATATGCTCCTTAGTCAGCAAAGTGATGTGTCTAGTACTCTCCCATACCCTTTCCATCCTGATTGCGCTTTATATCTGATAAGGTCCAAGATAATATCTCTTGGAGCCTTTTCAACATCCTGACCCTACAAAGTAGATCCAACGGTGGGCTCTTACAAATTTTTTACAAGTCCGTCGGTTATCCTAACCTAAACTGTCGTCGTCATGACATCAACTCTGAAGATGGCACATGTCATCATCTTCTCATAGTAGCTGCGTCACAACACGACAACGGATGTGAAGATTCACTATGAATGGTGGGAGAACATGAATCGCGCTACCAAGGAGGATGAGGAGATTGCACAAGCCCTTCAGTAGGGTCGAGCACATTCAGAACGGGGATTAGCATTCTATAAGGGAAATATTTGGATACCCTCAGATGTTGCTCTCCGTACAGTGTTAGAGGAGGCACATGATTCAGCTATTATGGGCCATGTAGGAGTGGAGAAGACCATTGAAGGCGTCCAAAGGGTATACTTTTGGCCAAAACTAAGAGAGGACATCACCAGCTATGTTTGAAGTTGTGTGGCTTGTCAACAAAATAAGGCTAGCAATCAGAAACCAGCAGGTCTACTACAACCTCTATCAACATCGACTAGAAGATGGGAGCACGTTAGTATGGACATTGTATGTGAGTTACCAATGACATATAGGGACTATAATTCGATAGTCATTTTTGTGGATAAATTGAGCAAGATGATCCATATTAGGCCCACAACAAAGACAATTACTGCAACTGAACTTGCTCGAATTTATATGGATGCAGTTTTTGCTCAACATGATTTAGCTATAGTGCTCATCACCGATAGGGGCACTCAATTTAGTAGCATGTTTTGGAAAACCCTATTTGGGCTATTCAAAACAAAACTAGCTATGTCCACGACTTATCATACTCAAACGGATGGGCAAACTGAAAGAGCAAATAGAACTATTGAGGACCTGCTTAGAGCTTTCACTTTGGAAGAGCAAGAAGGTTGGGATACACTTTTACCCTTGATTGAGTTTGCTTATAATAACTCAATCAATGCATCCACAAAAGTCAGCCCTTTCTTCTTAATGTATGGAGAACACACTATCACACAATCTAGATTGGTGAGTGTAGATCACATGCACGAACCATCAACCCAAGTTGAAGCAATGAATGAGTTTGTGGCACGAGTTCAACGAGGAGTGCATCAGGCAAAGCAAAAATTAGCCATTGCTCAAAATCGGCAAAAACAATATGCTGATGCTCATCGATGACATATGGAGTTTCAAAAAGGCGATCAAGTGTGGTTGTCTACTACCAATTTGTCATTAATAGGGGTTTGAAAGTTAAGTCCACGGTTTATTGGACCTTTCTTGATTGTCCAATGGATTGGAGAAGTTGCCTACAAGTTAGAGTTGCCAACACACATGAAAATACATCCCGTTTTTCATGTGTCTCTCTTGAGGAAGTATATCCCATGATTTCCTTCCTTTGGCAACCCATATCAACCTCTTCCTTTACCAACCATGATTTATAACCAATCTTGGTTAGTCATAGTTAGTTTAGCCAAAGCGTAGAGTGGTCACTAGGTCACAAAAAGACAAGATAGTGGTGTGCACTATCCAAAAAGCAAAAGGGTAAATGACGAGGTGGCTACCATGCATTGGTGGATCAGATTGTGTGCTAGACGTCTGTTAGGAATTGGTTAGGATAAGATAACAAAACATGCAACCTACGCATGTTAGCCATGTGGCATAGTTTGGATTTTGGACTCCTCTAGTCCTGAAGTATATAAAGCAAGGAGAGGTCTTGAGAAGACGTCTCTCATCTTGGAAGTCATTCCGGAGTCATTGCCTTCAGTGTTACACAAGGAGACATCTTTGCCAATTTCATGTGGAGGGGTAGGCTTATTATCGATGGAGGAGACGGCACCTACGATATTCTTGGCGAGTTGGAAGCTCATTGCACCTTTGTTATCTGCTCGATTTGTGATCGCAGATAGACTTATCTTGGAGATATATACGAGGGATGTCGATACAGTATCATTTCCCTTATAGATATTATTACAGCATACGAGAGATACTTTACCATGGGAGGTACGACATGAATTCCCATCTTTTTCCTCTTTGACTACCGATTGGACTAGGGATCTACAGTCTATCTTGATGGACCGACAGTTTCAGGAGGCTCTACATTCACTCTTAGTGGATCCGACCATTCTTTGTATTACTAGAGCTCGTCTACGCTCTTGCTCGGGCAAGGGTGCAGGCTTGTGGATCTTGACTCGATCATGCATCAGGGCTTTTTGACTCGCATCAGCTACTTTCTCCACAACGATAAGATTCCGTCTTGGCTTGGTCCATCCATCTACATCTTCATTACTCACATGTGAGTGTGGTATCACTTTAGATGCAGCAGGTGTTCATATGACTCGTTGTCCATTCGGAGGACAGAGGATAGCTACCCATGATACCATTAGGGATGTGGTGTTTATTATGGCGCGAGAGGGTGGATATCTCACATGGAGAGAGCGTTGGTATGCCTTGCAGTCGACTAGGGTTAGGACATACCTGTGCTTGGTTAGGGAGAACCAAGTCACTGTGGCAGATGTGGTGGTTATCGATCCTACTAGAGACACAGTTTCAGAGGGGGTGATCACCCATCCTCCAGGATAGGCGGTGAGTGGAGCGACAGCAACCTCTCCAAGTATAGAGGTATGCAGAGAAGTTACCTCTTTGTTCCTCTAGCTTTGGAGTTATATGGAGCTATGGACACCGAATTCGACATGTTCGTGAGGGAGTGCGCGAAAACTTACCATACTAGACGACATGGGGTATCACTCTCTTTAGGTTAATGTATAACCTATTTTAGACAACATGTTTCAATTGCTCTACAGATAGTACTAGTTGGTGCAATCCATAGGAGAACAATCACGATAGATGATGATTATTCATATGCTCTATTATTTGTATACCATTTGACCTATATAGTTCATATATCTTAGGTGCAAAGTATATACTATTGGGGCCTATACCGATGTTACCGGTTTGGTTCCATCATTGTCCGCTTTGATGGGGTATTCCCATCCCTTTTGTTATTATACTTTGTATCCCTTTTGTTATTATACTTTGTATGTTAACTTGAGGGAGCACCTGTTTAAGCGCAGTCGATCTGATGCGAGCAGCAGACCTAACACTGAAGGGCCATTGTGATCCGTCGAAGATGCAAATTGTACTTTTTATTGGCCTTCTCTGCACGGACCCTGATCATCAGGTGATTCGAATCATCACAGGCGAACTTCCCATGCTGACGTCCAGCTGAACTCGGAGTATGGCGTCGCTTGAGGTGGATCCTACCTCGTCCTAGATTTCAGTCACTTCTAGAACTGGCAGGTATTACAGTACAAAGAGCCGAAATCGCTTCTGATCTCTTGTTGTGTCAGACCTTTTTTTGGGTCTCATGGAAATAAGTTATATCCGCCCTTATGTATAAATAAGATACTCGCTATCGGATTCGAACCGATATTCCATTAGAAACAGATTTTGAGTCTGCCGTGTTTGCCGTTCCACCAAGCGAGTCTTGGCTTTTATTAGGAATAGATTGAAAATCTGCAGCGGTTGCCCTGGGTTTTCAAAGGACGTTCAACTTTCATTCATTCATCCACACGGACGCAGATTCAGTGACTCGCTGATAAACAAGCGATGCCATTCTCCAATCCCTCTTGTAGTTGTGAGGAAGCCATAAATACCTCATCGTCCTTACGTCTTGAGACTTCAAATGATATCTGCACCTGGCTCTCCCGCATAATAAGCATGTGTCGGAATTAATTGCCTCAAAAGTATTATTTCCCGTGAAGCTGTGGTGAGACGGAGAAGTAGATATTGGAATATGTTCACTAAGTCTCACCATCATAATTAAATTTACATATTAATATTTCTTACTATATAACTTGATATGTAAAATTTAAAAATGTAAAATAAACCATTTTTAATACATGGATTCATAACACATCTATTTTTATTCACTTAATCACCCTGACCAAAAAAAATTATAGGCCGTCCGTGAACTCAACTATCCATTGTCAAATGAATCTTAGTTTTACAGCTGGTTCGATTGATTACGCTGTAGATTGCACCTTCAAATGCATTAGGTTAAGGATTGTTTGCTTGGAATCAAAAAAGTTGATCTGATTTGGGTCACCTCCTGTATTTCATTTCCAAACCCTTAAGAATACCCCGAAATCCACTTAATGTTCATTAAATCGAGCGTAACTAGGAGTATACTTAGAATAAAGTGTCTTGTGACTTCCCCGTGACTTACAATACGGTACGGTTCACATGATCATTGCAACCAGAGGAGGCTCGTTCATCAGATCCGAGGGCTTTAAATTGATGATAGAGTATGTTAACAGAATACCAGAAGCTAAAATATCGTGAAGTTTCAGGATCTTTACCATAGGTATTTTTCTTCATCTCAGATATCCTCCTAGCCATGCTGCTTTGGCGATACAAAGGTTTTCATAAATTTCGAGTTTCTTCAAAGCATAGTAATTGCAATTCTACTTTCCGTAGCGAAGCTGCTCTACAAGTAATTTTTTCTTACCAGCTGATGGTCTTCAACACTAAAACGGAATAAGAATCTCCGTATATATCTTGCAGAGCACAGGGAGAACATTATGGAAGATGATGACATTGTGAACATCATATGTACACAATGTTTCTACGACTTCCTCTACCAATTTTAAAACTACTGTCAATATTGCAAGTTTGGAAAATAAAGATGTTCAAGTACGCAACAGCCAAAGCTGAAGTTAAGAGTTTATTATCAAATTGCAAAGAGACATCAGCTGCCACCTTATTAGCTTTAGAGATGAAAATATCACGTGGTTCGTGAAGTCAAAGTATAAGGTGAATTTTATTTTCCCAGCTGATTCAGTTTATCACGCTGTATATAGACCGCTGCGCATTATTCTGTGCTATTTTCGTTTTCTAAGAGGGTTCTACTGTAGGTAGGGTTCAGCTCTCTGTCTGTCTGTGACCTGAGAAATATCCGCGAAGAAGTAACAAAAGATCTGAAATGGTTTCGGGAACACAAGAGCTTCAATCTTGGGAACACAATGATGATAAGACTTGACATCCCTCCCATGCTTCAAATTGGAACATAGAGTCATGCGACGACATATATATTGTTGTCATAATTTTGCCAACTTGAAGATGGTCAACAAGGCTGTACAGACATTTCTATGAAAGTTAAGCCTGCAAATTTTACCTTGAATAAAAATCTGCAGCCAGAAGCTGACAGATGTTGAAAATTCCATGCCGCGCGTACTACACAGCGTAAAAGGACCAACTCTAGCTATACGTAGCGTGACATGCGCATAGTTTCTACTTTGACGCAGGTTTTTTAGAATGTTTTTTGGAAAGTGTCGCAGGTCAAACAATTTTCTTGACGACCTGTTAGACGCCAGATGGTCAAAAAGGTATCCTCATAGGTTATCGACCCACCAGATCGAGTACCAACTCTCGAGTTCAGCCACGTAAACCTCTGAGACACATACCTCACACTAGCAGGTCTGGGATTATACTGTGAAGATATCACTGGCAGAAGTCTGCAGTTTTCTTCTCCTTTGCATTTCCAACGACTTGCATGGATCTACTGCACTTGATCCATGATAGTAGATTACTTAATGAAAATTCGAATCGAGAATGTGAAGGTGTATTTGAGCCCTAAAGACTTGATTTCACGAGTTGTTGGCAAGACCTCTTATTTGCTAACCAGAATTCACAGCGGGTAACTATAACCTTCTGTTTTACCGGTCGCTGCATTCAAGCCGTCGGAGCAGTTCCTCGATTGTAGTTGTGGCAAGAACTGAGATAACAGCCAGGACTTTGCCTATGATCTGTATTTATCATCCATATTCTTCCTGGATCAACGGGTCCAGGCCCGGAAAGGGACGCCCCCACGAACCAACGCCAGGCGTTCCGAATACAGATATACGCACCGCTTTCGCGGATACTAGACAAGTTAAGGGCCAGAGGAATCATTAACGCTGAGGGAAGACCAACCTCCCTGACTTCGATCGGATGGCAGTTTCTTCAGTGCGAACGTATATTCCAAGCCTGCACCTAAGAACATTTATAATCCAGATGCAAAGCGTAGTTGTCACATACATCTCACTTTTCTATTTGGCGAACACTCAGATGTTTCCTTCCGTACACAATATAAATATCAAAGTCAATCGCAGTCATCCTCTTGGTAAGGATTGCTACAGCAGAACGTGCAGAACTTCTCCGGACTTAATCATCAAATTATCTTCTGCTCCCTCCGCATTTCGAGTAGCGTTTTCGAGTAATCTGCCAAGTTATGAACCACTATCATCAAGAGAACTCGAACCACTGCTCTTCCTCCTGACCATGGTTTCTGGTTGTACGTGACATCAGGAAGGCATCAGTACTGGAAAATGCTCTAAAACCAACACTCCAAGTCAGAAAATTCCTTGATATTGGGATTACAACTCGACCTTCTGGTGCAGAACTGTCGTGCTCATCATAATGATCCAGAGTTGATGATTCAAGTGCATTCCGAAATAGTTTACACCGAACTCCTTGTTGATGAGCAACACTCTTTACTTTTGTAAGAAAATTTCGGAAATTGGAAATTGCTGCAAACTAAGAAAATGTCATGTTGGGTGAAACACAAGAGTCCACGAACGTTCAAAGCGGACCATGGGATCAAAACAAGGTGAGAGCGGAGCGTGTTAAAGACCAGAAGCTCGACTTCATCAGCATTACAGCATGTCTCAATCACTTCATATAACTCACTACAATGTAAGACTATGAGTGTTTACGAAAACTGGACCTGGTCCTGATGGGAAATGGGAGAAAGAGAAAATTGGAGAAATGTAACGATAATTAATGCAAGTTTTCATACCAACGTGCACCAAGAAGCCCCTTCCAGTACCAAGAGATACATTTCTGTGTAGATTCCACCTCCTCAACCACGTACGTGGACAATTCTCGAAGCCAGCTGCTCCGTAGCTACAGCACTTGTGTCGAAACAACACCGAGTTCCTTATTATATGCTTCCAAACAACTGTTACACGGAATCCGATCGCACACGCTCTATATCCGCGTCTCCTTGCTGGATTCTCGAAAAAATCTCATGTACAGAAAGGTTCATGATTCATGTTAAAGATCCCCTTCCCGCATGGTATACATGACCCTCTGCACCGGTAGGGCCAGTGGCCATGCGGTCAAATCTGCTAGGAAACTTCAACACCTCGCGAGCATCAAACTTACTTACGAGATCAATCCTTGGGATACAAAATGCTCACTGTAAGCAACCGACGGCAATCCTGTAAATAATCCACGAGTCTGTAGGAGGCATTTGTTCCGTATACTGAGCAGAATACTCTAATGGATTGGGTCTTCAAGAGCATGCACGCGCAGTCACACACTGTGCAAGCCGGACCTGTAGATCCGCCGGATCCGGGGGCTGGAAACTGATAATGAGATCATGGCTGAGTGGCGACAGTAGTATCGACCCATGGCCAGTACTGATAGTAGTCGATCTGCACTCACTGTAAATTGAACCTTGCACGGGAGTCGGGTACTACAAGGAATATTTTGAAGGGGTCAACGTGAGACAATGTTGAACTGGACCTGCTTATGCAAGACCCAGGCTTTGCTAGAATTCACGTTGGTAGATAGGTCCGCTCGACTTTAAGTCTGGCAATCTATCACTAATCTCAGTCATCAAGGAACACTTTCACACTCCATGGATTTCATACACTGCGACAAGTAAATCCTATTGACTGGGTTAGTAATTGGACACCAAGGTCGTTGGCATTTTTTGCATTTTCCTTACAGCATGAACGACCAATACCAGCCGCTTGGGTTAGTGAATTAGCTTGTTTCATCACATCAGTGGCAGGTCGATCGCCAATGTAGTTCGCACCGTTGGACCACTCTCAGGTCCCGTGAATGATATCGATCATTCGCTCGGATCTGTGACTTAGTTCTATTGATTTAGTACGGGGTACGAACGTTGTTCAAATTCTCGGAGAAACCCCAAGTATGCAAAACTTTGCTGCAGCGAGCGCAATGGATTCCTCGGGTATGAGTGGCTGGGACCAATATTAACTAGGTTCCCATGTTGGAGAACCCTTGAAGTCGGCAGACCTTCAACACCGAACTTGCCGCATCGCAATGGCATCCCAGGCGAGCATCTGTAACGCAACTAAGCTTTCCTGTGATTCTCCTTCGTCTAGGTCTGTACGAGTTTATGGCTTCCGGACTATTTCACGTGGCGGTGTGTGGGTTTGTCGACTCGTGACAATTCTGTAGTTCCCATCGGCCCCGGTCTCCGACTGAGACACAGGGAGTTAAGATTTACAAATCTCGGCGGAGAAATCTGGATTCTCCCGATCTGCCCCCAAGCAGGGAGTCGAACGGGGTAGAATATGTTCAAGATCCTCGTTCATGTGTATGTCCTTTCTGCAATCTTTGGAAGTCCAGACTTATTTTTGTCCGCGAAAGGAGCCGATCTGAATTTTAGCTTGGATGGCGATTTCGACTGCAATCAAAACATGATTTGCTTGGGCGATGCGGGGTCACAAGGAGGCAGGCTGACCCTCACGCCGGACTCGAGGCAGGTCGACATCCTGACGTTCAGGAGAGCGAAAGGGATGGCGCTATACTCAGAAGGCCTTCGGATGATAGACCCTTGGACCCGACAATCGGCCTCCTTCACCACGAGCTTCACCTTCAGAGTCACCCCGGTGGGCACCAAATTCGGCAACGGAGGCGACGGATTGGCATTCGTGATGATCGCGAGCAAGTCCTGGATCGGGTCCGCTGGCGCTTTCTTGGGTGTGTACAACGGATCCACGGACGTGGGCCGGCAAGGGCCCAAGACCTTAGCAGTCGAGTTCGACACCTTCAAGAACGCCGACTACGATGACCCCAATGGCAATCACGTAGGGGTGGATCTGGAGAACATCTACTCGAAGGCCGTGGCCAATGCTTACGACGTCGGAGTCTTCTTCCGCGATGGCCAGCGCAACTACGCATGGATTGACTACAACGGCACCACGCACGATCTGGAGATCAGAATCAGCAACTCCTCGTCCCGACCGCTGGACCCGATTCTCCAGTACCCGCTCGACATCTACGATGTGTTCGACGAGACGATGTGGGTGGGCTTTTCTGCAGCCAATGGCTGGGGTGTCAGTCTTTACACGATCAAGGACTGGGTCTTCACCAGCTATGGCCTCCCCACCGGCACCCTGTCTGCGCCGCCTCCCGCGCAGGGCCCGGAGCATCACCGGGATCGATCGGCTAAGAGGATGAGGAATTTGATCGTCTCTCTGGGCCTGTCAATCGGAATTCCGTGCATTCTGATTCTGAGCGCATTCGCTCTGTGCAGCTGCTGCAAGGGCAGGAAGATGTTCCGGAAGAGGAAAGCTGCGCGCAGCGCGGCGGAGCAGGACAGCATGTGGGAGATGGGGTCGCTCCCCAACACCTACAGCTACAAGCAGCTCAGCGCTGCCACCAACGCCTTCAGCGAGCAGTCGAAGCTGGGGCAGGGAGGATTCGGCAGCGTGTACCGGGGCTTGCTGGCCTCCACGGGGGCGTCGGTGGCCATCAAAAGAGTGGCAGAAAACTCGAAGCAGGGCGAGCGGGAATTCATGTCCGAGGTGTCCATCATCACACAGATCCGCCACCGCAACGTCGTCCAGCTCCTCGGCTGGTGCAGAAACGACGGCAAATTCCTACTCGTCTACGAGCTCATGCCCAACGGAAGCCTGGACAAGGCTCTCTTCGAGCCGCCGCCGCGGCTGCTCCGCGAGGACGAGGCAGCAGAGGAGTCCACGGCCACATTGCTGTCGTGGGCGCAGAGATTCAAGATCGTTCACGGTTTAGCGGCGGCGTTGGACTACCTTCACGAGGGATGGATCCAGCAGGTGATTCATCGCGATGTCAAGTCCAGCAACATCATGCTGGATCGAGAATTCAACGCCAAGCTGGGCGATTTCGGCCTGGCACGGATGGTGGACCATCAGAAGACTGCGGCCACCACGCAGGTGGCTGGCACGTACGGCTACATTGCGCCCGAGGCTCCGTTCCAAGGGAAGTTTACGGTCAAGACGGATGTGTACGCTTTTGGAGCGGTGGCCTTGGAGATTGCGTGCGGCAGGAGGGCCTTCGACAACGGACTGCCGGTGGAGAGGATGATCCTGGTGGACCACGTGTGGAGCAGTCTGAGCAAAGGGGAGCTCATGTCGATCGTTGACCGGAGGCTGGTGGGACAGTACGACGAGTCCGAGATCACTCTCGTGCTGCTGCTGGGGCTCATCTGCTCGCACCCGGATCCCAATTGCCGACCGTCCATGAGGCAAGTCATCCAGATTCTGTCCGGGGACGTTCCCATGATTCCAGTTCCAGCTTCCAAACCGGCTCCCATGTACTCGTCCGATTTGCCTCAAATTCATTATCAGAACCTTCTGAAAACGACGTCGTTCTGCTCTTCCAGCTTTAGCAGCGATAGCAGTAGCAGTAGTAACAGCTCCCCAAAAGTCCCTCCAGCCCCTCAGTCCCTAGACTTGACGACGTCGTCAAAAAACTCGGATCCACTGCTCGGCATTTGATTGATCGAGCCTTTCAAACTGGCTCTCCACGGGCCAAAGGACCTTTTACATCAGCTGCCGCAGGCCACCACATGGACCGAATGGTTGATTCTTGAGCTAGCTTGTTTCAGTGATGGCATGACCGCACATCTTGGGATTCCGATGATCGGGTTACCTTCGCATGAATTCTTGCCACGGCTTCCTTCCTCCCTCCCGGCATCCTTCCCCGTTGACAGTCCTCAGCCCGAATCTCGAAGTTGGAGATATTTGTACAGATAGATAGCCCTCATACACTAGATTGAACTTCACCACACCTCTCGATGGTCTCAAGACGTGTACCTGTAATATGTAAAACATTTTTCTTCAGGAGGACTCAAGTCCTCGAGAAGATGTGCCAAATGCTGAAATTGTGTGGACGTTGGGAAGCACACTATTTTAATTTGAGTGTCTATATAAAGGTATTGACTGTTATGTACATTGTCCACCTGTGTCTCGACAAACGTCCTTTGACTTGCGGTGCATCGGTCAACGACACGAGACTTTTGCCATCTCCACGTTTCCTAAACCGGAATACAATCTTTTGCCCCGGTTGTGTGTCGAGGTTCAAGTACTTCGCTTTCCGTTTTCGCCATGTCCTGGACAAAATGTGCGAGGATTTGCTCGGCTCATGTTTTACTCCTCGAGCTCCTCCTTGCTGTGTGCAAGACTTTGCCATCGATCATCCACTAAGGCTATGGGTATCCACACGAATAAACGACTTGTTGGATCCTTGATGAATGTCCACCTCCTGAGGATGTTGAAGAGTGGTGCCTTGGTGTGCGTGCTCTTGATGCTGGGGATGTCTCTGAGGAATCATCAGCCAATTTTATCGTATGCAATATTGTATGCGGTGGCAACATTGAGTGCATAGGCCGAGCGAACAGCTCGAAAAGAGATTTGAACCTGCTGTCGGTCGACGATGGTTACGACAAAGGAGTCGGATTGCGTACATCCTTCGAATCGCAAGGTGGCCTCGTTCACGATTCATTCACGATCGTCATAGCTCCAGGGAGTATTTGAGGGGATGAAATGACCTTCGCGCTGTATCTCCAGAAAGTGCTGGTTCGATTTCGGTAATAACTCTGCTTCCTTGGGTGCTTTCACACAACATGGTGATGTAGACAGCTACCATATTTTAGCAGTGGTCGACTTGCATGACGTCGACAACAATCACGTCGGCGTTGACGTCGGTAACACACGCTCCAAGCCTTATGTAAGCTCACCATGTTCCATGATTTTTGCAAAGCCGATTTGTGTCCGGGTGGAGTACAGTGGCGCGCAGCAAGACCTGGTCGTCTAGCTGAACTCAACAAATGCCAAGCTCGATTCAGCACTCCTGAGCTATAAGACTGACCTCTCTAAAGTTTTCAACAAGTCGGTCTACGTTGGTTTCACTGCTTCAAATGGTGAAGGCAAGAGCCGTGGCGGACTGGGCTTTCAACAGCTAGATCCAGTATTCGCGTCATCAACTAAAACATCATCAGGATTTGCAAGTGGTGTGATCATTGCCCTTACAACTGTAATTCCGATCGCTGTGCTCGTCTTTGCCTTGCAGTGATCTGCTGCATTCGCCGTAAGAAGCAACTGAAGTTCGTTATCCATCTCGCAAGGCATATGAGGAGTGAAACGGCCTGAATTGAAGTAGGAAAGGAATCGGATCAATTCCCAACCGACAGAAAAATTCATTCCGATGAGCTCAGCTTGGCCAACAATGAGTTCAGTGATGATCTAAAATTCGGCAAGGTGGATTTGGTTTGGTGTATAGGGGCGTTCTTGCAAGCGATGGTGCTTGTTGCAATCAAGAGATTAAGTGATCAGGAGGTGTCCACCATCACTCAAATGAGCCATTTGGGCTACTGCCACACAACTACCTTGTTTACTCTTGAAAAAATTCTTAACCTAATGTTTATTCTTAATAATAATTTATTACATTTTAGAGTCATATCATAGTTTTTATTTTTTAATATATAATAACCATAATCTATCCATTAACATTATATATTAATAATTAATTCAAAATTATTTATTTTCATCTTGTATAAATTTTATTTTAGTTCTCATGAATTAAAGATGTTTATAAATTTTATTATTTTTGAATATATTTTATAAATATATTTATATTTTTGCATTAAATTATAAAAATTTGAAGTAAATAATTTAAAAAATTTATCGCATTGAATTAAAGGTGAAAGTTAGTTCATTGCATTAGAAGCAACGTCAAATAAGTTTATTTACGGCTGTGATGATGAAAGAGTAGATCTACAAGTTTAAGGAATCTGATTTCATCTATGAGATAGAGAATTTTGAATGAGGTTTTCATATTGTGATAATTACGAAGAAGAATGGTAAGGTATGTATATGCATAGATTACGAGAAAATGAATATTATCACAAATAATGACTATTATACTTTACCTTTCATAGATGAGTTTCAAGAACAGGTGGCAGGTCATGAGTGATATAGTTTTGTATATATTTATAGTGATTATAATCATATTCAAATTGCCACTAGTATCAATTTAGAACCACTTTTACCACAATATGAGTAGCTTTTGACTTTAGTATAATGCCTTTTGGTCTATGTAATGCTGCAATAACTTTTCAGAGGTTCATGAACAAGATCTTTGAACTTTTTATTAAAAAGTTTGTGCAAGCCAATGTCTTGCTCAATCCAAAATAATGCATTTTTTGATACAAAATAGATTTGTTTTTAGGGCATATCATCTCCAATGATGGTATAGCCGTGAGTCCAAAGAGTTGATTGTCATCATTGACTTGACTTTTTCTATGATGTTGACCAAGTTGAGGCATTTGCTCAGTGTGGTGCAATACTATTGAAGGTTCATCTTTTTATGAAAATTTACATGAAGAAGGAAATTGATTATTAATCAAGGATGTTGAAATGATGGTGGTTTTGAACTTCTTAAGAATGGATTGATAATGGCTCATATTTTATCCAAAACAAATTCGGATGAAGATTTACTGATGATGGACATCATGATTGAGATTTCGAAGGAGTACAAGGAGATATGAGATTTTATATCATAAGGAGAGTTTCCACAAGTCATGCGTTCATATGATAGGAATGCATTGGTGAAGAGATGTGAACCTTATAGTATCATAGAGATTATATTGTTTTATCAAAGAGTAGATGGATTACTTAGAAATTTTGTTGGGAGGAAGGAGTCAATTTAGTTCATAAAGGAATTTCATGAAGGCTATGTATGCGGAGTATACTTTATAGGCAAGTTAATTGTATTTAAGATACTAGATGCAGGTTATTATTGTAATGATATTTTCAAAGATTGTTTGGAATTTTGCAAAAGTTATGATGTGTGTAAAGCTTTTGCTAAAAAATCCATGAAAACTACTCATTTGATATCAATTACTATTTTAGTTCCTTTTGAAAAATGAAAAATATATTTTGTATGACTCTTGAACCTTATTCTTGGTGGTAAAAAGTACTTTGTGGTAACTACAAATTATCTAACCAAGTGGATAGAAGCTAGATCTCTAAAATCTACCAATGATAATGAGATTTTTATGCTATAACATAATAACTAGATTTGGATGTCCACTAGAGATTGCATAGAATAGAGCTGGTGAGTTTGTTGCAAGTATTATACAAGCCATGTTAGATCATTTCTCCATCAATGCACATATGACTGCTTCTTACAATTCAAATGGAGAGCGAATCAACTACACACTTTGCATGATATTGACTAAGGATGTAGACATAGATGAAAGTAAGCAAAATTGGGACAAGAGACTAAGTGCTATCTTGTGGAAGTTTCAGACGACTATTTGTTGTTTTTAGATATTGTATTATGAAAACAAAAAAAAGTATATATTTTATTAAAATATATGATTAAAAATATATTTTTTAATAAAAATTCAATTTATTGCAAAAAATATATTTTTTAAAAAATATTCTCTACCTTGGTGATATTCAAATTTTACAGTTTTAATTCTATTTTATCCGATTGATATTTAATATCAAATAGAATTCATGCATTTTCCAATAAAATTTTCGTACAAAACTAACTAAAATTATTACGATATTTTTTATGTCATTGATGAATATTTAAAATATTAAATAGTTAATTTTCTTAACTGGTTTTTTTTAAGAAATTTTTTTTGCTTATTCGGATTTATTCAGCAAAGCATTAAGATTTTGGTCTTCAAAATCTTAAAAATCAAACTTTTTCATATATAGTACCGTAATCACGTTCTTCATCTCACATGCAGTAAAATATTTTTCCTGAAGGTGAAATACATTTTGCAGGAAATAAGCTGTTCCAACTGGAAATACAAACTGGATGCGGGCATTTATGCAGTCGTCATTAGCTACGTACAGTACCTCTTTCCACTTGGTTTATTGGAGAGGATCAATGGTCAAACGCCGGTACTAATTTGAAGCGGAAATAATCGTAAAGATAAAATGGGATACGGCCATGGGAGGGTGCTGACAAACCCGACACCCGATATATACAAATATATATGCGGCTGAGGAGTTATAGGCTTAAAAAGAACACTGAAGCTGGGCTAGCAGCTTTCGACAGTACGATACACTCTTGAATATCCTCTTGACATTTTTTATTTATCTGACATGGTACAATTTTCTCATTCATCCTCTTGGAATTTAAATTATAATATTTTTTTAGTTTATATGATCTAAATTTCTGTGTTTGGGAGTAAAAAACATGGACAAATCTTGTCATGTAAAGATTAACAAATAAAAGTGATACATGTAAAAAAAAAATTAGAAAAAAAAATTGCACGCTAATTTTTTCACAGTTTTAGCTAAAAAAATCAGTCAATTTGTAATTTCTTTTATATGAGGGTATAAAATGCATTTATAATTTTAACACTTTACACAATTTCAATTCATGTTTAGTGAGTTTGTTGAGTACGAAATGTTATTTATGCTCAAATGTAGGTGATTTCCTTAAATCTTCATACATTCTTCTTTGTCGAGAAGGTCAAACCATCAATTCAAATTTAGCATCAAATCATTTAGAGTTGTCAAAAAATATTTTGTACAAGGTTTCATCACCCATTGATTGTATCTTGAATCCACCTTCAGTCTAGACATATCTCTCGACTCACTAACTATGTAGTATGATGAATATTGTAGTCCAATCTTCGTCATACTATATTATTCTAAATATATGTCTGCAATCTATTCATCAGACTCTATGTATGTGCACAATCTCTAATCCAGTGTTTTTTAAAGAATTGCAATCCACACGGTCAAATTATTGACTGTCTTTAATCCCTTCTAGCCGACATGCGTTTTAAATGTCCAAAGTCAGATTCACTAAATTTGGTCAAGATTAGAGTTTTCCTCCTCTCCTCGTCTCAAAAACTTCTACTTTCCAAGTTTGCCACGAAAGTGTAAAGTGTCACTTCCCACAAATGTAAGACAGATTTTGGACCTATGTATTCCGGGACTTTTACAACATTAAAGTTTGTTTGGAAATTGTGCACTATTGGCAATCATTTCACCTTCAAATGTTAGAACAATGTTATTATTACAGGGCATACAATACACTATAGTCCAAATATGTGGTGATTCTAATGCATCATAGATTATGAAATTCGTTGACTGGCGTAAAATAATGTTCCTATTTCTGACCTCACTCCTCCATGTTAGACAAGGGAGGTCCTTCACGACACACTACAGGACTGCAGTCAACACCTACCAGTAGCACGGATTGATTCCGGTCCTACTCAATTACCAGTGAGGTGGATCTTAATGGAACGAAAGGTTTCGAGTCTTCCAGCTCCGTTGTATAACGCCTCATTTCATCGCCTCTGGACGATTCCACCACGTCAAGATTCTTCCGAATCCGAAACACACGGTCTATTTTTCACCTTATTTGCTGCCTGAAAAATAGAGTAGCTAACACTAAAATAAAATATGCAGACAGTTTAGTTATTGACAGGTATTACTTCTTGCTTGTTAGAATCTAATCCTGTTTTATGGTCATCGGATACCGTGAGAATCTAATAATTCTGACCACACTTAAAACACGTTGGAGCACACTCAAAGCTAGAACTATCTATATTATTTTCGATACATGTAACCTCGGGACAATGTTAAGCACCTAACGAATCATGAATTTCAAAAGTTCACTGGATTGTAAAATGTATGCTAAATTTGCGGTCCGTTCTTAACATTTTTATCTCTTTCTATGATATTTATTCTCTCCCCGTAAATGAATTTTTTTGTATTTCGAAAACAGGAAATTGATTTAATTTTTTATTTCAGTAAAGACGACATGAAACACAATGATCATTCTAATTTTGTATACAGTTTTTTGGACTTAACATTTCATTCCAGCGCACATTCCTATAACGAAGGATATGAAGATTTATTTGATAATAGATATTGAGACAATCATTTCCCACTAGATCTTATTATTTACATACGGCAGATATTAGAGCAACTGTTGGCTTGATAAAGATTTACCATCAGAGTGTTTTTATTCATGTTAGAGTTATTTCCATATGTTGTGGGATGGGTACCTTGGCCTTTATTTAGTCTGGGTTTGTTTTCTTTAAGAAGTTTCTTCCATTGTACTTTTTATAACTTCATAATATTTTCTACCTGCTAACCTCGTGAACCAGAACAGAACTATAGCAGAAATACAGCCACCTGGCTCACCCTATTTACAATTACAATCAACGCGTTGCCGACTAGACTCAAGGTGGGCAACCCATAGGAGACATTATATGATCTTCGTTCGGTCAAAGAGAGTTGTGAAGCTACGTATTCAAAATCTTTCTCGTGGCTCGTCGCAGTTTCATGATGAAAACGGTACATCTCATCGACCAATATCTAACAAATGCCATTTTTCCAAATCAGGCGATTGTTAGGAACGTCGAAAGCCATGTGTGTCTGCTGCATGGAATAGCCACCCAACATTGAAAAAACGTGGTACGGTCTGAATGGCAAGCACAGTACAGGTCTTCCGCTTTGGGTATAGTAGGTGAAAAAACTGGCTATTCTTCCCAATTGAAATGTTCTTCCGTTTCGTAAGACAAACCCCGTCGTGGGCAGCTCTAGCGTCGGTACATCGATGTAGGTCACGTCCAAACAGGAATCCATCTGAAACTTGCCGCCAAATTTGACGTCTCCCAGTAGCGGCCTTACGGAAGCCCTGTATGCATCTCTGAAAGGAAAATAAGCCTCTGGCAAGAGAAAGGAAAATACAGCCCCCGAGTCTATTACCAGCCCTCCTTCACCAGTATGAGGATTGATGTCGAATATGCCTGATGGAACGCCAACTGCTCGGCCACCAACCATCATGTCAACTGCATCCAAGTAGAGAAACCCGTCGAATCCATCAGGCGGAAGATTGACTGATTGGTATCCGGCATCGTCTGGGTCTGCAAGGAGCATGCCACAATATTCAAAACATTGTCAAACACATCTGGTACAATCTTCTGCAAAGGGAACCATGAAATGTGGCCTCAGAGTATACTCTGTAATGTATACAGGCCAACTCAGTGAAATATCTTGCGGATTACCAGATCACTTATTTAGGAAAGGCAGGTGCTGCAAAATTAAAGCTGGGCTAAGTTCGTACGAGGCATGCCGTCGTCTCCGAAGACGACCCATCCAGCATTTTCTGGGGATCCAACAATGGGCAAGCAGAATGCGAACGATTTGCCCACATGATAAGCTATCTGTTCAGGAATCGACAAGCCATTTGTAGGACCCAATCCTAGAACGCCGCCGATGCCTGTATTTGCTGTCAAGCGGTTCCTATAGCCGCACCCAAATGCAATATCGTCAAGTATGAGGTGGTTGTCTGCACCCAATTGTTCAAATCTGAAGGTGTCCCGTGCAGCCAGGCCTATACTGAGTGATGTGTCCAAGTAGTATGCCCGATAACTGCATCTCCCGGGCTGTGACGGCTGTCCGAACTCAGAGTTTGTTAAAGCATTACAGTAACGATCATGATTGGGGTCGTTCACGAATTGGAAGGTATATGGATTCAAAGCAGGATCGAATATACTCCAACACTGCGGATAACACTTCTGCAGTGATTATTCATGCAGTTCAGTATCAGTTCAGCTTTCAAAACTGGGTTCCATGTTTTTCTCTTTTACGACGCCTGGGCTTTGAAAAAATGAAATGAAGATTAAAGATTACATTCGAACTCCCGTCCAAGTTTTACAGTCAGCAACAAAGCAGTTCTAGAAATTTTTAGGTGAACGACTATATATCAGCTCCTGGTCAGATAAGTCCAGACCGAAAACAGGTCAGATCTAGAGATGAAATCCATACTTTAGGCGAAATATGTCATGAAACTAGCATCTGGCAGAATAAGTTTGATCTAAAACCTGGATCACTCACTTCGCAAGGCTTGCACTGAAACCAGGTAAAGAAGCTGCCTGTGTCCGGAACAACCCTGACTTCTTGTACGTCCTCATCCTCGTCCCCCGAATCGGTGACTGTCATCGTCACATACCAGTTGACAACCTTCTTATAGTTCAGCCACACATGGCCCACACGGAAGTAACCAGCAAGTAGGCTTTTCTTGGATATTCTAGGCAAGGGTCGGAGAAGCTCGGTTAGTCTCTTAGATTGTATGCGGCCTGCACAATGTTCGTCGCAGTCTTTTGGCAGCAGCGTCGAGTTTGCGTGAAGCACGTGACTGATGCCCGAGAGAGTTGCTCTCTTTGGACCAGCAGTGTTGTTCACTCCAGAGAATGAATGAGTGAGTGATTGATTCCTGGGGATCCTTGGGATGACTCTGACATTGGGGATATTTGCCCAGGTTTCGGCTGACAGGCCTGAATGTATAGCAGCAAGGAACATTAGAAGCAGACTGACTGCACTCGTGTACAAATCCATGATATACCACTTGCTATAGAGAGATACTGATTGACTGATACAAAATGGTCGGCGGCTTCCATTCATGTGCCTTATGTAGAGGCGCATCTCTTGATTTAATTTCGTCTTTCCTATACAATCAGTATCTATATCGCGATCAGCACTCTTGCAGATTCAAATAATCAACTGCTTGATCCAAAAAAGAATCTTCTAAGGCTATTCACGTAACTTTTGGACTTAAACTACGATGGTAAAGACATGGTTGAAGAATTTCATAATAAAGGTATGGAGATCAATCAAGTGCTTCACAGACATCAGTTTGCCAATGAATTCTTAGACTCAACAATTGGATAATTAAATTTTCTTGGATCAACCCTATTTTGAGGTCCAACTCCTATAGTGGTTTGACCGTGAATTACGATTCAGATTTACAGTTGTGTAACTCAACTTTGTCATAACGTATCAAATCTTTATAAAATATGGTTAATTCAAACACTAAGAATTCCTTTCCAGGTACTTACATTCCAAAATTTCGAACGACAATACAAGTTTTTTCTCCAATGAACATCAGTTTAAGCAGTATATCAATATAAAAAATTGGATTTACTTGGACAACTTTTCAGATTATGAAATCCGTATGGATGGATATAAGACATTCAGTTTAGTACATTTAATACTTTGAACTGCATGGGCCCTCAAGTGATCACTGATCCAACAAGACAGACTTTGACATATCAAACCTGATTTTGTCATGTCTAATGATTTTAATTTTCATAACTTTTGGCCCTCAGAATCCAGATTACAGTCTAGAGAAGACTGAAGCTCTGAACAGAATGATGGCAAACTTTTCTTCAACTAAATAAAAAATGTGGGTAGGGGTGTAATCTACCTGACTAGAACATGATTTCGAGTGATTCTCAATACCAAAAGCATGTCCTCGAGCTTGCTCATTTTAAGGTTTGGATATATCATTCCTCAGACAATAACACTTCTGGAGTTGTAGAAAAAGTTTCATGAAAAGTTGTAGAAGCTAGTCGCATGGAGCAGCGGAATAAAGCAGTAAGTATGGAAATCCGAGTAGTAATCCATATCTTTGCTCGAAAGCGTAAAGCACAAACGACTTGCAAACTTTCTTGCGACTGGCATACATGTCGAAATAAATCCGGTTTGATAAAAATAAATTCAGTTTGGCATGTAATTTTAACTAATTAGTATAATATACAACAATGATGGAAAAAGAATCTATAAACTAAGAATTTGAGAAAAATGGTGGAGAATGAACTCAAAACTTTATATCATGTGTAAACTTGATTAAGGGGCACAATAGGTGTTTTTGAAAATACAACTAAGCATATGTGTTAGCCAGTATAATATATATTCCATGGGACAAACTCATCATTTTAAGAAAAGAAGACACTGATAATATTTGTTCTCAACATGTAAACATAAAATCGAAGATAAAACAAAGAAGATGAACATTCTTAAGTGCAGTTACAAAAACAAGGAATAATGTCAATGGCCAGTACTGTGTGTAAGGCAAATGCAAACATTGTCAAACGATTACATTTGTCTGTATTGAACAATGAGGGAGGAGCGAGTCTGTATTGAACTATTTTTGATCTTCTAATGTCAACTGATAGCTACTACAAACTATTGTTAGATGTTCTAAGGTTTAAATGACAAACGAGAACTTTATATATAGAGAGAGATAGATTATGAAAAATCAATTTCATGTCTAGTTAACAGACACGAAGAGCCAAATCAGAACTCAAATTAATATATTTTTCATATGTTATATATGTGTAAATATAGTCAAATCGTCATAGTCTCCCAAGCAATCAATTCCACAACGGTAATGTCAGATATCTACATGAAGCATACTTACAGTTCCGAATAAAAACATCTTTATTATAGTCGCTCTGTGTTACGTAGGAATAATGATCCCTAATTGTCTACGATATGTCAAGAAACTATATTGGAATTTGGTCATATCATTATGCCATCTACAAGAAACGCTGATAGCTAAATCGAACAGGGAGTGCATCATATTCCTCTAATAACTTACTCGGGATATCACGCAGCAAGGGTACAAAAAGATCTGATATTAAAAGTTTGGTGATAAGATCTACTCCATACTAAACATTCTTTCCAAGTTTTTCGATAAGAAAATTATTTGGAACTATGGCTCCATCGCCCTATGGATATCACGGACGTGGGACCCAACGTTTTTCTCAACTCCATTGTCTTGTATTTGGCTAGTAGGCCAACTAGCTCACAAACCTGTCATATCAACTCACATACTACGTTCTATCATATGTCACGAATTATGTAGTGGATATTTAGTTCGGTAGGTGCTTGCATGCATTAGAAGATACATCAGTTACATCCTATTAGTGCAATTTACATTGGAACTCTCCTTAGGGCGAACAGCGCCATTAAGAGACCTAGAGGTTAAGGGGTAGAGTTCAAATTAGGGTTCTTTGGGATGCAATTTTCTAAGTTGAAACTTTGAGATTGTGGCTATGGTGGATAGTAACTATTACGATAACCTAGTTTTGGAGCATAAAATAGGATTGACTCGATTGTAATCTCTCTTTTATGCTATGGTTACAAGTAGAGTGTCCTTGTGGACATTTTGAAAGTAGAAAAGATTACTTCGAGAACTCAAATTGGATTTTGTAGTGAGAATTATGAATTTTTGGAGCGTTGAAAGTGTTTTGATGAGTTTTGATCGATGGTAGCTTTGATCTTTTTGATTTAGTGAAGATTATGATGGCGATTTATGTTGGTCCGAATTATAAATACACAGAGAAACACTCATGCAATCAAGAGACGAGACAGGAAATACGTGGTTCACCTCACTGAGGCTACGTCCACGGAACACACAGAGTCACTTTACTAAGTAACCCTAATTTGTGTTCCATAGAGCTCCTGCCAACCCTCTTATATACTAGTACCAGCCCTAGCCCTAGTCTAACTAAATATAGTCAAACTAACCAGAGTTACTCAAGACCTGAGTTAACTCCTAACAATCTCCCCCTTGACTCATGTCTTGGGGTGTCTAACCCTTGTCACCATATACATACTCCGCGGGAAGTCCTAGAAGGAAACCTAAAGCATAGGCCCTCCTGTAAAGAAAGATTAACTAGAACTAAGCCGTAGCCTAACTAGGAAGGAGTAAAGCATATACAAGAATCAAACAATTGCTAGCGTAACTCTACTAGTGCTCCTTGTGCAAAACCTGCATAGTAGCACAATGCCTCATGAAACTCTCTAAAGGAATAACTTTGGTCAAAGAATCAGCTAGATTGAGTTTACCGTCAATCTTGACTAGCTCAATCTTCCTATCAGAAACTGCATCTCTGATAAAGTGATATCTGATGTCGATGTGCTTCACCTTGCTATCCATCACTTGATTTGTTGCAAGATGTAAGGCACTCTGACTTTCACAATGGAGATTTACAACATCCTGTTTCAATCCCATCTCAGTGATAAGTCTATTCAACCAAATAGCCTCCTTTGCTGCTACATATTCGGCTTTCGTAGTTGACTAAGCTATGCACTTCTGCAAGGTAGATCTCCAACTAACGCATCCACCTCCAAGTGTAAACATGTACCCAGTTGTAGACTTTCTCTTGTCCAGATCTTGTCCATAGTCAGCATCAACGTTACCCAACAAGGATTTGGCATTGTCCAATAAACCATCAAACAAAAGATCAAAATCCTTAGTACTGTTGAGGTGCGCGAGAATCCACTTCACAGCTTCCCAATGCACCTTCCCTGGATTTGACATATACCTGCTCACCTTGCCCATAGCTAGAGCAATATCAGGTCTAGTGCACACCATCAAATACATGAGGCTGCCCATTGCCTTGTCATAGGGAATTGACGACATCTTACCTCTCTCAGTTGCATCAATTGGACATTGAGCTGCTGAGAGCTTAAAATGTGCCGCCAAAGGAGTCCACACTCCTTTAGAGTCTGCCATGTTAAACTTGTCAAGCACACGCTGAATGTACTTACCCTGACTTAACCATAGCTTCCTCTTCTTCAAATCCATGTGAATGTCCATACCTAATATCCTCTTGGACTCACCCAAATCCTTCATCTTGAATGCAGATTTCAGTTGCCTCTTGCATCAGTCAACGTCGGATTGTTCCTTTGCCAAAATGAGCATATCATCCACATAGAGTACCAGAATAATGAGGCTAAAGATCTCATTATTCACCTTCTTCATGTAAACCCATGGATCAAACACACTCCGTGAAAATCCTTGTGCTTTCATGAACTCATCAAACCTTGCATTCCATTGCCTAGGAGCTTGCTTCAATCCATATGGAGATTTGAGCAATCTACAAACTAACTTCTCCTCACCTTTCTTCTCATAGCCAATAGGTTGTCTCATGTAGATTTCTTCCTCCAAAGATCCATATAGAAAAGCCGTGACAACATCCATCTGATCCATAACTAGACCAAATATCCCAAGTGCACATACAAGACGAATTGTAGCATATTTTGCCACACGAGAGAAGACTTCGTTGTAGTCCACACCTTTCTCTTGTGTGAAGCCCTTAGCCATCAACCTGGCTTTGAAGATCCTCTTCTCTTCATCCGCTGGATTATCCTTCAACTTGTACACCCACTTGCTATCGACCAAAGGTTGACCATTTGGAAGCTCCACCAGCTCCCAAGTCTTGTTCTCAACAAGTGATTGCATCTCACGCTCCATAGCAATATCCCACTCAAGCTTATTGATAGAGGCTTGAGCTTCTCTATATGAACAAGGTTCTCCTTCTTCCATATCATGATCCTCAAGAATAGATGAATCAGCCCATGTTCCATACCTTTCGGGAGCTCTACTAATCCGATTTGATGATCTCCTAGTAGACAGTCCTGGTTGATTCCCATCGTTTCGTGATGTGTCTTGAGTCTCAACAACGACAACTTGCTCCTCCAATTCCTTTTGTTTGGGAATTTGCTCCATCTGTTTTGGAGGTTCTCCTTGTGGCGCATCATTAAACCCATAATGATCAATCTCCCCCTCAACAACATCCGTGAGTGGAGATTTTCCCTTGTTAGTACGGGGAGCCTGAGATATCTCCCCCTCTTTCAATGATCTGGGCTCATCGAAAGAAACATCCCTACAAACAATCACCTTACAAGCTACAGGATCCCATAGCCTATATCCTTTCACACCACTTGGATATCCAAGAAAACAACACTTCTTGGATGTAGGATCCAACTTGGTCCTATTCTCCTTCGGTATGAGAGGATAAGCCATACAACCAAAAATTCTCATACGACTATAATCAGCCCTCTGTTTGTGCCTCAATTCAAACGGTGTCAAGAAATCGATTGCACTTGAAGGAGACAGATTTACCAAATACACTGCAGTATTTACAACTTCAGCCCAGAATTCATATGGTAAACCAGATTGGCTCAACATACTACTCACCTTTTCCAATACTGTTTGGTTGAGCCTCTTAGAAACAGCATTTTGTTGCGGAGTATAAACCGTGGTGAGATGACGAGTGATCCCCTCCTTTTTGCAGTAACTTCTAAACTCCTCTGAAGTATACTCCCCGTCATTATCCGAATGTAGATATCTCAATTTGTGACCAGTCAGAGTCTCAACTTGGGCTCTCCAACTTTTGAAGGTTGCAAAGACTTCATACTTGTGTGTGAGAAAATATACCCACACAAATCTTGAGTAATCATCAATAAACAATACATAGTACCACTTCCCAGAATATGAGACTTTAGGAGAGGGTCCCCACACATCACTATGTACATACTCAAGTAACTCTTTGGAACTATGAGTTCCAACACCAAAGGCTTTCCTATGTTGCTTGCCCATAACACAATGCTCACAAAATTCCATGTCAACTTTACCTAAACCAGGTAACAAGTCCTTATCTCGAAGGAAGGTCAAGTACCTATTACTCATGTGTCCCATTCTAGAATGCCAAACATGAGCCATCTCAGGCCGAGATCTGGTAAGATTGACTTCACCACAAATGGTATTGCCCTCTAGCACATACAGATTTCTATGCTTGTGTCCTCTCAAGATAATCTTATCACCTACTCTCACCTCAAGTACTCCTTGTTTAGAACTCCACTCAAGGCCTTTTGAGTCTAACATTCCAAGAGAGATAAGATTCTTTTTCATTTCAGGTATAAACCTGACGTGAGTCAACTTACGTTTGACTCCATCAAACATGTGAATACATGCAGATCCAACACCTTCAATTCTCTGGGGTTGATCATTTCCCATAAGAACTAAACCGTTTGATATTGAGAAAGTATGAAAAAACTCTCTAATGTAACAAATGTGATAAGAACAAGCACTATCCGGAAATCCATACATCACCAACGCCCTTTGGTGAGTTGCATAGAACATACCTAAACTTCATAGTCCATCTTCGAGCAAGTCATCCTCTTCATCAAAATCTTGAGCCACATTGGCCAAAGGAGTATCAATAGCCTTGGTCTTCACACGGCAATCCTTCTTAAAATGACCACTCTTGCCACATTTCCAACAGACCACCGTCTTCTTGTCTTGGGATTTACCCCTAGACATGGATCTACCTCTAGATCCAAACTTCTTCCCATCCTTCTCAATCCTTGATTTTGACCGTCCACGGGTCACATTGATCTTGTACGGATGAGGAGGATGGAGTAGAGATCATCATCTTCTGCTGTAGGTCATCAGTCAGGAGAGCACTTACAACCTCATTGTAAGTGATCGTTTGTCTATCACGGTGGAGCAACACTCGTGACAATGACTGATATGAAGCAGGTAATGAACTTAACAGATGAAGAGCCTTCCTCTCATTAGTTATCTCCTCTCCTAGATTCTCAAGATCAATAACAAGATCACCAAAGGCATCAATGTGATATTGGATCTTCGTACCTGAATCTTTCATCTTGAAGCTCATCAGCTTCAAGGAGGTGTACAACCTGTTTGACAACTCTTTGCAATGAAAACGTCGCTGAAGAGCCTCAAACAACAACGTACAATTGTCATACTCATCAACTTGCTTCAAAACTGAAGGTTGTAGATGGAGTATAACAATACTCACTGCTTGCTCCTGAAGGTCCTTCCAATCTTCATCATCGAATGTAGAGGGTTTAGGCCTCAATGACTTGCCCAAACCGGAAGCCTTCAACTTGCCTTTGACTTGCCTCTCCCACAGAAGATAGTCACCACGCCCATTGTATTTGACAATGTCAAATCCGGCTCCTCCTGTCTTCATGACTGTCATCTCGTATCGTCTAGGTGTTGAACTCGTCCCTTGTGTCGTTCGATTGTCAGATGGAACCTCCAAACTTGACTTCTTCCCACTCATATAAGTAAAATGAAAATTTATCCTAGGTTAAAATCCCTAAGTCACAAGGGATACCTGCTGCTGCTTCTTCTTCTTCTTTTGCCACAAACAACAAAGCCACGTCTTTTAAACAACTACATAAATATATGGGATTTCACGTCCACGTAACAGTGGAGAACATGCTCGCTTGCCCTCCTTATGAACATTGTTTCCACTGCTACAAAATGGAAAAAAAGAAAATGCACCAGATCCGGTTCATTCTTGTCCCTTGACGCTTGCCTCCGTCGCCCCTGTGCTCACTTCAGCTACTGCTCGAATGTATTGTAGTGCTCAGTTACCAATCTTCAGCAAAGAAAAACTGCAGCAACGCTGAATGCCAAACCGAAAAGTTCATAAAGACCCTACTGAATGCGAGAAGAGGAGAAGAAGAATAAGAGGATCAGCCGTCGTCAATTGCAGTCTCTCACAGTCTCTCACTCACTCCGCTGATGCTCGATCTTTTCGGCGACTAGAAGTGCAGTTGCGAGGGACAGGAAAAAAAAAACCCCAAATAGTGTCCACTCAAGGCTTGATGTCCAACCTGCTCTCCAGAAAATAATCTGCGCTTTATGCCAAGAAGACAAACTTGCACAATTGTTTTGATTTCTTCTAAATTGATCGACCTGCCCAACAGTATATTACAATGTGCTACTCTCACATGCCCGTACCGTGCGCAATTCTCTTCACAGGCTAGCAAGTCGACAGCATTTCTAATCACTCGAGAGATCCCGGGATCACATCATTTGTGCAATTTGTTTTGAGCCTGGCGAAGGACTGCAGAAACGAATGAAAGCTTTCCCACAAAAAAAAGATCAAGGACTTTTGAACAACAAAAGCCCCAATTCACTTTCTTACCAGCCTGAGCTAGTATTCCATCCGATTTTTGCTTCTGACCATTGACAGCAAGTTTCTTACACCCAGCGCTAGTAGAACTGGTAATGATCTCCTTGCAAGCAATCCGAGACAACGACGATATATCCTTCCCGGAAACTACAGCACTCCTAGCAACGAGATTCACCAAAATCAGATAGCCGCAATTGAAGGATGCAGCCTCTGATCACACTTAGCCCCGTAGGAATCGTAAGCCATCTAGAGTCATTCTTCAAACTTTCCCAAAGGCTCAAGAGCTAACAGTCGGAATAATATTACAGAAGGTCACTTCTATCACCTTTGGGCGACAATTTGATGATAGCTCTTCGGTTTTCTGCCCAAGATAGGACCAATATTGTGATCACCAGCCCAGCAAAAATGCTGACAAGACTACTAGAGTTCTTCTCATCCGATTTCTGGACGCTTTCATCGGTTTTTTGGTGACATGCCACTTGTTCTCGATTAAGCGTCATGCGCATAAGGTCCAACGATGACACTAAAATTTCAGACAAATGTGTGATGTCGAGGAAGGAGTATAAATAGATGCACACATCAAGCGCAACATGTTTTGGCACAAGTACATGGCTCGCTATGGATTCGGAAACATGTTCAATCTTCCCATGGCTTGCACTTCTTTGTCACACTGGATCGGCCGAGGATTTAAGCCAGGCTTATGAACACCAGGAAGTGCTCCTGAACATGAACTCGAACGGCTACGGTCAGTATGGCTACCTGTTGCAGTACAACTCGGGAACCACATGCACACCGAAGGCCACCATGATCACAACCGGTGCAGTAGTCCACAACTGTGAGGAAAACTTACACCCTTCAACCATCCAGTGTCGTGGTCTCGTTTGTACTTGCATGAGTCAATCACAAGCCTGTGTTTCGATGTGCTCATCTGTTGCTGTATATGGCATGACAATGAGCAACAACGATCAAAACCTTTGATCCAAGGCATCCGCAAATCGGCTGATATGGATGCCAATAAACAACTATCCCCCGCACACTCACGACAGTGTATTTTTTGATATGGCTGCCAACGAGCATCGATGACAATCTCTCGCCCGCTCCATGTGCACTAAAAGATCATGAATATGCTGAAATGGCTACCAACGAGCAGCGATCTATATCCTCACAATTTCTAAGATACCAATCGCTCTGATACCAATTGTTGGTCCGAATTATAAATACACAGAGAAACACTCATGCAATCAAGAGACGAGACAGGAAATACGTGGTTCACCTCACTGAGGCTACGTCCACGGAACACACAGAGTCACTTTACTAAATAACTCTAATTTGTGTTCCAGAGAGCTCATGCCAGCCCTCTTATATACTAGTACTAGCCCTAGTCTAACTAAATATAGTCAAACTAACCAGAGTTACTCAAGACCTGAGTTAACTCCTAACAATTTAGAAGTAGAGTCGATCCAAAGTTGGTGTGATTAAGTTTAAATTTCTGTATTTTCTGTTTTAGGACATTAAACCGAATCAAGAATTTTGGAGGAATAAACAAACTAAAAAAGTGGAATGATGCTCATAGTTATATTGGGACTTAGAATCAAGATTGGTTGAAAACGATTTCGGACAAAAGTGCTAGAAATCCAAGATTTGATGTTTCAAAGTTTTTGGATAGAAAGTAAAAGCAACATGCTATAGGATTATCATATAGTTCCATTTGATCTAAAATTTGATAGTGTCAAAGAAGATGTAAAGTATATCATGCGGGGGGGACAGATATCAAGCACAAGACCAAAAATATCAAAATTATGAAATTTGACATTTAGGGGTTCAAAATTGGCGTCAAAGATTTTTGAAATGCTGCAAAAATTTCTAACGGTGTTTGTTTGAAAAAAATAATTTACGTAAGGCAAGGAATTGAAAAATTTTCAAGTACGGTTGGTACCACTAAGTTGAATGACTTCATACAAAAGTTTGACTCATGGTGTGATTTACAAATGATACACAACTCTACGTTGTTTAGTTTGTTTGTTTTTTGAAAGGTATGATTCCAATATTTGAAGGATTGGTCAATAGATGATTATCATGAGTTATGGCATGAACACCCTCAGGAGATTGAGTTCTGGAGATAATAATCATCTCCAAACTATATCTCTATTACTTTGGGTATCGTGTTTGATGGTGCGAGTTTATCCTTTGTACTCGGCATTAATGATATGATTGGAGCTAGTCGAGTTGGATAGATTTCAGAGGTCCCAACCTTTGACCCTATTATTGAGTCACTCTAAGATATCTTTGGACAAGACGACTTTTAAGACATTTCCTCCTCCTACGCTCATAGAGCAACTTCCTCTTCTTGTATGGACCTTGGCAAACACACTTTCGACCCATTACTATTCTCTTCCGTCTCCACATCCTCATAAGACAATCCGGCCTCTAACTGATACTTCTTCTTTTTTTGAAAATCAGCTAGCCCATCCTTGAGTACATATGCACTAGGAACAAAGACAGATAAACAAATATTCCCCTATCTTCTCCTCTTAATCTCTCTGTTATTGCCCCATATTCCATGGAAAGATCTCTCCCCAATTTACTCTAATGGACCCTCCAACAAATCTTTCCACGATATGAACTTTGCGCATATGTATGTAAGTGATACTGTGGCATGAAAACAACTGATTTAAGTTGAAAATGAACTTTCTCCAAAATTCCTGCTTTAATAAATCAATCTTATAGCAATTTGTGCCTTCACGTTGTCGCATGGACATTTCTTTGCTCTGAGAACGCCCGAGCGCTTGGCTGTAGAAGAACTCTCTAGAACCTCGTGTGAGTTGACAATCTCTTCTTCTTCTCCTCAGCACTCCACATTATAGCCGGTAAAACTTCAGCGGAAGAAGATTATGATATCTAATGATTCGACCAATTACTTTCGCTCAAACTTTACAGAAAATTGTTCCACGACCCTTACTATCACTCAGAAAAGTTTCAGATGTTTTTCTTTTCTAGATCTCTCAAAACAATTGGTGATTTACCCACTGTAACACAAGGTGATATGCAGATCCCTGTGTACAAAACCTATCACACATCCCAATCCTTGACTTCAATTGCTTCCAGATTTTATGAGAAGATCACTCATCATCAGAACTTGAACTGTGCAAAGTTTTATTGACAGAAATCTCTGATATCAAAAGATATGATCTCTCAGATACTACCGTGACGATTAGTGCAGTCTTGCAATTCTAACTGTATACACAAACTTCAAGCTATCACTCTGTACTCAAAACTCGTCCAATCGAGTCAAAACTTCAATCAAAACACAAGCCTCAGTCAAAAACTATATCGTTGTTGACTCAGATCTCCCAAAACCCTCGTAAGGTTCTCAGAAACTCCCCAAATACACTCAAAGGTCTAAATTTCTCACTCTAACTTTGAATCATCACTTCAGAGTGACAAATCCTTCAAATCCATCCATTCTTGAGCCCACATCGTAGCTCGTCCCGTCAGCTCTCCGAATGTCCCCCTGGAAGGTCTCCAAAACTCCTCAAAATCTTGAAGAAGTTGCCCAAGAGCCCTCATTGGCCTAAACTCCAAGACCAATGAGAATGAAGAGTGTTATTTTGACCTCTAGTGTGGCCAAATTAGCTCCATTTTAACTTAGAGCTTTACAACTATCCTAAACACACTACTTAGCCATCCTATACATAATACGAGTTGCCATTAATAAAGAATCAAAATGACAACTCGAAACCGGCTAAGTATGAACGGAACTACAAACGGAACCGGGGAGTTTATAACTTGAGAATAATACTTCTCGCCAAAGTTCCTAACAATCAACTCCCTATGGCTTGTTTTCGGTAAGCAATAGTGATGGATTGGAACCCATGTGTTGAAAGCCACCACTTCTGGTAAGTTCAAATCCATAGCGCCCAAACTAAATCAAAACGTCTTACCTGTTACGTCCCCAAATCGCGCCGTAGGAAACAAGCGGAAGAATAATCGGGTGCGGAGAATTTATCACTTGTTGCGAAAGTTATCTCCAAAATGATACACTAACCACGCCGAAAAATGATCACGATGAAGACACCGGATGTTGATCACAAATGGATTAGGCATCGGTACATCCGGAGGATCATGTTGTCCTCTATCCATGTCCTCGTCGGCTCCACTTCGATCAGATATGCTCCTTAGTCAGCAAGTGATGTGTCTAGCTCTCTTTCATACCCTTTCCATCCTGACTGCGCTTTATATCTCATAAGGTCCAAGATAATATCTCTTGGAGCCTTTTCAACATCCTGACCCTACAAAGTAGATCCAACGGTGGGCTCTTAACAGCCTTACAGTGTGCCGTCGGTTATCCTAACCTAAACTATTGCCGTCATGACTACAGCTCTAAAGATGACACATGTCATCATCTTCTCATAGTAGCCGCGTCACAACACGACAACGTTCCCGTGGGTTGAACCATTTGATTTTATTGAAGTCAAATCTCGTGTACAGTGCCAAGCCTTCCAAATCAAAACCATTATTCTGTGTCATATAATCTTGTCCCAACACTTTTGTCCACACCGTGGCATGCCATAAATTGGATTATCCCCTCATTCCAATATGATATGTAACCTTTTTCCTACGAATCTCCTCACAATTCGAGGCATACATAATTCCACCGTCATGACAAGAACGCAGCTTCTAGATTCTTCATTTGTAAAGCATCCTCTGACGTCCACTCCATCATTGATATTGAAGGTCTTACTCATCCCACCGGCAACTTCTTGGCACTCGAAATTCAAATAGTCTCTCTCATCCCTAACATGTATGCATTTTTTTCTTCATTATCCTTCACTAGATGGTTACACACTTGCTCACTCAATTCCTCCGAAAAGCTCTTATTCTTGATCGACAAGAGAAAGAGAAATGACAGTTTTTCCGGAGAAACTCAAATGTCTCCTTCCTCTTTGCTCATTCACCACTTCTCTCATCATACACTTCATCCACCCTTTGTCTATACTTCCATCTCTCTTTGGACTTTGTTACTAATTGCCAAATTCTATCCTCATTGCAAGTACAACTACGACAAATATCACTATTTTTGCTTAAAAAGAAAAAAAAACATCCCTATTGCACTACCTATGCCATCATATCGTTGCATCCAACAATACCATTGGTCTAATCCATGACCACACCTCATGTGCACTCGTCATCACTCATGCACGTGGATCATGAAACAAGGAAATATTCTTTAAAATGTATGTTGATGAATAGTTCTCATGTGATTAGAGAGATTGTAACACAAGTAACATCTTCCAAAACATGCTAGAATGTGAATCTTGTACCCAATGATCATTACTAATCCATTTGTGTCCTTGACATGGACATGCATCAATAACCAAATGTATGATGTAATGTCGAGCAAGATCTTGAGCCCCCAACAACAAAATATCTTATGGCAAGACCTGTTGATATCCTTGAACCGCCAAAACTAGAACCTCCAGGAGATGTTTGAATCTGAAATGGACATCTCTCGACATCCATCTTTCTCAAACCAAGACCAAGCAGTGCATCCTTACCCAACATAAGGGATTATGCACAAGAATCCAACAACATCCTAACTTTCTTGAAGGTCCGATAAAAAAAAAGACACCACTCATGTTATCCAACATCATTGCAGTCATTGACACCTTGGTACACTTGTATGCCGGTCTCGCTAGTAACTACATCGTTCGAGTGACAACAACTTACCAAGTTTGATTAGTAGCTATCTTGATCCTAGGATCAACACTACTAGTGATGTCAATACCTGAAGCAATCAACACATCCCCTTTGCTTTTGCAAAGTGTGGCTACCAATAGTAATACATGGTATGATAACACCCTCAACACCAATAAATCCTTAGCTGAGAGAACAAGAGAATGAATAAGAGTCTTTGCCGTCCCCAATATTGCGCTAGATGCTACCTCAGACAATGTTGATGATTGGGCCCTGTTTGTTCCATATCCAAGTAAATCAACATTGGCTTGCACCATGATTTCTCTAGTGGGTTGTCTATGAGCCATGGATAAGATATTCAATGCCTCATACAATGTGAATGACTAAGGAAGTCTAACTTGTCTGTCAGTCTCCCCTATTTGTGGATTTAATTCCACACACTCTCCTCTAGACTCAATAATTTGTGTTGCACTTCAAGTCACATCAACTGCACATGGTGGTGATGCTACACATATGTACCCTACAACATCTCCATCATATGATGTAGAGGCATAAACTCTAGAATCTAACCTTTGAAGGGCTATAGCAATACTTGTTATCTTTTGCTTCAGTCAAGATGTCATGTTCATCTCATGACTAGCCTTATGGGCTAACACTTGACTAGGAGTCAATCCTCTACCACCACCCTACCACCTTGAACTCCTAGTACTCTTCCAACGATTGTCATGATAAATCTCATTAATTGTAATTCTAGATGAAGATCAAAATATCGATCAATCATGTGATCATCTATGTGACAATGCTCACATGATTTTGATTCAACAAGATCCACTCTTCAACCTTGAAGACAATCCTTCTTGTGATGTAATCCACTACATGTTTAACACACCATCTAAGCAACTAATTATTGATTGAAAATGATGGCAATGGTCTCGATCCGACACCTTCACCACTAAGTCCAGATGGTCAAGATTGTTCCACATGTCTACCATAACCACTCTGGGTTTGTGTTGTAGATTGGTAACATTAAAGAGTTGATGAAGTTCGTGAATCCTTGTTGAACCTAGTAGTCACCACTCTCTTCTCCTAAATATTGAGATTAACATGCTCAACAAGACAAAACACAATGACCAACGTAGGTGACATGTCATGTAGTGAAGTCATATCTCTCACTCTAAGTCTCAACTCCCTATCCAATATCCCATACAAATATTGGATAGCTTGTGCCTCTATCACCCGTGGATAATATTAATCAACCAATCCATTTAAGTATATGTCTCTCGAAGACTCTCCCAATCTTATGTTGAAACTCTTGCAAGCCTCGTAGCTTGTCAGTCCATAACCTTTGTCTTCAATGCTCCAACTTGCCTAGAAGTTGGAAACAATGATGGTTCCTGTTCTAGTGGAGTTAGGAGAGATGGCTCCTAATTATATCCATGGATGGGATCCTCAAGAGGACGTCTACATGGAGCTGATTTGGATTATGAGTAGGGTAGTCACAAGGAAGTAAGATCAATTAAGAGTGATTGTGCAGCTGATATGATGCGTGGATCATCTTACCAAAGAGAAGAAAGAGAAGGAGAAAGAAGCAGCTAAGGCAAAGATGTCATATGCCAAGATTTACATAATTAAAAGGGCAAATGTCACAAGTGAATGCTTTGAACCTCATACAAAGGACATTTGCTTGGAGACATTTTTGACCCGTGTAAATGGAGATCCTCTCTCTTAGTATAGCAGATATATCATTGAAACTATTATATTGACGGATAGGATTGAGTTTAAATGTTTAATGGTGTGTTTAAGAGTTGTCTCCACGTTTTTGGTAACGACTAAAACAACTCTACAACTTTTTGGATTTTGTTGTTAGGAATTATGGTGAAGAGTACTATAGAGCTGTAACAGTATCACCTTGGCCTTTTGTGATTCCTATTTTGAGAGATTGGATTGTTATTATACTTACATTGTATTAGTTTGAGTGATTGAGAATCATGGAAGCATTACTTTCTATGAGCGAAGTTATGAACTCAATCATGATAAAAATGAAAGAGTTAAGAAAAGCTATTGTAGATGGACATACAAAGCAACAAGCCATGGAGGACAAGATCTCTGCATTAGAGAGTGAGAAGCTAGAGAGAGAAAGAGTGATGAGATGGAAGTGGAAACTCCAATACAAGAGACTCAATCCCAACCCCAAGCAACTGCTATTGCCAACGAAGAGGAAAATAGGAGACGACTTCAAAAGATGGAAGATCAAGCCAATCTCTTACTTCGTATGGGAAAGTCATGTAAGATGGAAGCCTACAAGGGCAGTAGAGCCATGGGAGTTTTGGAGGGATGGATCATGAGGATGAATGTACATCTATCACATTTTCATGTTTTTGATTTTACTGCAGTAATGTTCATGTGGTCTTACCTCATGGATAATGCTCTTACATGGTACAATACATGGGGAGTAATCCGATTAGCTCGATATGAAGTCATCATAGGAATGCCATGGATGAAGTAATATAATCCGGAGGTAGATTGGAGAAAGAAAGTAGTAAAAAGTAGTGGATGGAAGATTTATGGAGATAGAAGCAGATCTCAGAATAGAAGCTTACCTCTCTTTGTGATTGGTAAGACTACCATTTCTAGAGATGATGTATGTTTCCTGGGACTTATAAGAGATGTTGCTGGTTCTAACGACAATCTTTACATTCCGGAATCATTGGGCGATATTATTACGGAGTATCAAGATGTCTTCCCAGATGATCTACCTGCAGGATTGCCACCTAAGAGGCGTGTAGATCACAAGATCGAGGTGATACCCGGAAGCACTCCAAATGAGTTGGAGGAATGTAAAGCTCAAGTGAAGTAGATGTTGAAAAAGGGGTTCATACAACCAAGCATTTCACCTTATGGAGACCTTGTGCTGTTTGTGAAGAAGGATGAGAGTATGAGATTGTGCATTGACTTTTGTGGGTTGAATCAACAAACGGTGAAAAATAAGTATCCATTATCTCGAATGGATGATTTGTTTGACCAACTTCAAGGGGCAAAATACTTCACCAAATTGGATTTGAGAAGCGGGTACAACTAGATTCGAATTGCTGATAAGATGTTTAGAAGATAGCTTTTTGTATTTTGTATGATCACTTTGAGTATCTAGTGATGCCTTTGATCTCACTAACGCACTTGCCACATTCATGGAAATAATGAATGATATTTTTTGTCCTTATTTAGACAAATTTGTTATTGTCTTTTTGGATGATATTTTGGTATATAGTACAACCTTAGAAGATCATTTACGAGAGGTACTCCAGGTTTTGCGAAAGAATGAGTTATATGTCAAAACTTCAAAATGTGAATTTGGCAAATTAGAAGTAAATTATTTAGGCCATCAAGTCACAACGGAGGGAATCCAAGTAATGAGTGAGAATATACAGAAATGGACAACACTAGAGCATCAAACTCAGCTAAAGAGTTTTTTAGGTCTATCGGATTTTATCGCAAATTTGTTAAAGCTTTTGCACGCCTTGCCCAAGCCTTAACATCTATGCTAAGAAAGGGTCAAAAATGGAGATGGGAAACCGCACAAGAGTGAGCCTTTCAAGCATTGAAAGATGCTCTCTTGCATGCACATATTCTCAAGTGGTATGATCCTAATCGACCAATCAAGTTGGCTACTGATGCATTAGGTACAATAGTGGGTGGAATTCTTCAACAAGAGTGGGAGGATGGTTGGCATCCGGTTACCTTTTTCTCCCAAAAGTTGGTGGCAGCTGAGCAAAACTATCACACAATTGAACGAGAGGAGTTAGTCATTGTTCTGGCCACAAAACATTGGAAGCACTACTTGGGAGACAAGGAGTTTGTGGTAGAAACCGACCACAAACCATTAGTGTATTTGGAAACCTAGAAAGATTTCTCAAAATGATAAATTCAATGGTCAGAATGGCGTCAACAGTTCAACATGAAGATAGTGTATGTGGATGACAAGAAACAACTTGAGATGCTCTCACATGGATGCCGTGTATCAACAACATCACAAAGGTGAAAATCCAAGTTGATTGGTGGTCTCGAATGATGGCTGCAACAAAGGAGGATGAGTAGATCATGAAAACACTTCAGGCAAAGACGGCAAAGAAGGTTTGAGGTCTAGCATTTCAGGAGCAGCGTATATGGATCCCACAAGATCCAGATTTACGTACAATGGTATTGTCATAAGGCCACGATACAGCCATTGCGGGGCACGTGAGAGCTGAAAAGAATTTGGATAGTATACAACGAGTGTACTATTGGCCAAGGATGCGGAAAGATGTTTGAAGTTGTGTCGCATGTCAACAAAATAAGGCTTGGAATAAAAAACCAGCAGGTTTATTATAACCCCTTCCCATTCCCAAACAACAATGGGAACATGTTACTATGGATCTAGTTACCAAAAACCTCTTTAGGACATGATTCAGTTATGATTTTTGTGGATAAATTGAGTAAGATGATACACATCCGACCTACCCCAAAGATAGTGACGGCATCACAACTTGCTCATATGTATCTAGATGTAGTTTTTGTGAATCACGGATTAAGCAAAGTCTTAATCACAGATAGAGGAACTCATTTTTCTAGTTTATTTTGGAAAATCTTGTTTGGTTTATTCAAAACAAAGCTAGCAATGTCTACATCCTATCATCCTCAAACTGATGATCAAACAGAGAGGACCAATAGAACAATAGAGGATATGCTGCGAGCATTCACCTTGGAAGAACAAAAAGAGTGGGATACTCTTCTACTTCTAGTGGAATTTGCATATAACAATTCTGTTCATGCATCCACAAAAGTGTCTCCATTTTATCTTAAGTATGGTGCTCATCCTTTGACACCTTCTAGTTTGTTGAGAATTCCTAAAGGGCAGGAGTTTTCAACCAAAGTTGTGGCAGTCAATGATTTTGTGGAGCACATACACAAAGGATTGCATCAAGCAAAGGAAAAGTTTGTAATTGCTCAAAATCTACAAAAGTAATTTGCAGATGCTCATCGCATGGAGGTGAATTTTCAAGAAAGAGATCAAGTTTGGCTATCCACGACCAATATGTCACTTGTAGGAATACCAAAATTTAACCCTTGATTCATCGGTCCTTTTGTGGTGTTGAAACGTGTTGACGAGGTATCTTATAAGTTAGAGCTCCCGTTGCATATGAAAATACATCATGTATTTCATGTGTCACGATTGCGAAAATATGTATCACGTTTCAAGAAGTTCACAAATCCATCAACCCCTCGTCCTTTACCTACTATGGTAGCATACCAGGTAGAATTTGAGGTTGACAAGATTCTCAAAAAATGGATTTGGGGTCACAAATACCCAAAAACTGAGTATTTGGTTCAATGGAAGGGATATCCATCATATGAATCAACTTGGGAACCAGCAAAAAACTTAGCTAATGCACCTTTGATCGTTCAAGAGTTTGAACGTGTGAGCAACGAGGACATTGCATCTTAAAAGGAGGAGATTTGTAACCATCTTTAGTTAGTGAGAACTAAAGTAGAGGTTACGCAATGAGGAGATAGATATTCTTGAGTTGACTATTAGTGGAATATCTAAAGGTGCCACATCATCAATCCATGTGCTCTTTAAGTTGTGTTTCTTGTGTGTTAGTTAGAGTGTTAGTTGGAGAACACGTCAGTAATCTGTACTCATAGGGATGACCGCCATGTCATCAATCCACAAGGAATTGAATGGATGGTGGTTGTATAACCTTATCTTATTTGTACCTTTTTGAGGACTATATTTGTAATTATCTTTAGTTAGTGAAAACTAAAATAGAGGTTACATAAGGAGGAGATATGTAGTCTTGAGTTGACCATTAGTGGAGTATCTAAAAGTGTCAGGTCAGCAATTGGTGGGCTTTTTAGGTTGTGTTTCTTGTGTGTTAGTTGGAGTACACGTCAGCAATCCGTGTGCTCATAGGGATGACCGCCACATCATCGATCCACGAGGAATTGAATGTATTGTGGTTGTGTAACATTATCTTGTTTGTACCTTTTTGGAGACTATATATGGAGAAAGAGAAACCATTGAGGGATCGGTCAACTTCAGAATTTTTTGAGCTATTCGAGTGTTCTCTCCTCACTTCCCTAGTATTACAGTCCTCCTCAGAGAATTTCACTGAGGGTAGTGCAACACAAGAAGCAACAAGTTAGTAGCCCATGAAGATTAGGAGGTTGGACTCCTCTCTATGATCAACCTCTACCATTTCCTCGTAGACTTTGGACGAAAGGGTTGCCAAGTTGGACCAAAGTTTCAACCAAGTGGAAGATCAAAGAGAGGATAGTGAGAAGTGGTTTGAATAAACTTTGGCATCATCACCAGACATCCATGTAGCTTGTAACGACTGAGCTACATACCCAAAGTAGATTAAACATTACTTTATATTTGTTTCCAAGAGAATAAGGTACCCGAATAACCCAACTTAAAGAGAAAAAACGAGTTTAGGCTTCTTTAGATTACTTTGGACCTCGAAGTCTGAAGAGCATCATAAATATTTGAGCAGATTTTCCTTATTCGGACATAATCTCTATATTGTCAATAGTTTAGTTGCATTCTCTCAATACACCTTCAATTCAATCCCTCCTTTAGTATAGACTTTCAACTATTGGATTTAAAGTTTAACTTATTTTACAAGAAATTTATAAAGATTTTTTTGTTAGCTATATATGATTGGTTATTTTTCAACTATCATAGATACAAAAATAAGTTAATGAAAAAAAAATCTATGTATATATTGTCACTATTGAGAGATCATCTAAGAAATAAATTAAAAGATTGAATTTATATTACCTCACATATCTTTGGTCTAAGATCAAAAAACATGATTATTACATCATGAGTATGCACATATACTCGTTTAGAGCTTTGAAATAAATGATTAATCATTATTTATTTTTTATAGTGAAATATTTTATAAAAAAAAAACATATGTTATAAAAAATTTATTTTATTCATAAAAAATTAATATAAATATTAAATTTATTCAATATCATCTTAACATCATATAGATTCATTATTATTTCATCTAATAAACAAATTTTTTTTCATAAAGTAAAACCTAATGATTTATAATTTTTTGAAGATTTTATCACCCATACAAACTACCCAAGTCAAATTCAATCTGATTACAATGATCCAAAAAATAAAATATAACAAAGGAATTAACTTGCATAAGTTCCTTAAGTGGATTGTGGAACTTGATGTTGTATTGAAAAATATGAATATATTCTCTACATTAATATTTTACCCAAATGATTCAAGAGTTTTAAAACAATATATTCACTAATATATCTATATTGCATCATGGTTGAATGTTGCTAACAAAGTTTGTAAACAAAAAAGAAGCATATTGCAAAATCAGAAACTTAAAACACATACCTTAGTATTGTATTTGAATAATACATATGTATTAGTGTTGCAAGCTTGCATTAGCTTGTAACCTCCTTTAATAACATACACAAACTATAGTATATTATTTAAGGTAGTAAAAAATAATCACAACATAGACATGTTGTGTATTTCTAATAAAATTCTTAAATATTTCTAACATCAAAGTATTAAAATAAAATAATAATAATCTTCATGTTAATTACTAGATAAAAAGAAAATGAGCAAATTGATAAATATCTTGAGTTTTTATTCATAGTTATATGTAACAATCATGGTGATACTATAAAAATAAATCCATATATTTAAACATAAAAAAAACTTCTTAAGAAATTTTTTATCAAAGAAAAAAAACCACTTTTTATTTTACATAAATGCATGATGAAGTTTCATATGTCATATTAAACTAAATTAAGTTTGAACATGAAGTAATGAAATCAATGGATTTTTTGTTTGAATTAAAAGAAAAATTTAAGATCAAAATAAAAAAAATAAAAATTCATAGTTGTATCTAACTCCTATAGATCAAAATCAAAAAAATCTCAAAAAATAATTTGAAAATAATTTTCTCTCTCTATTGTACGAAATAATGTTTGTAAAATATTTAACATGATATGTATAATTGTAATTATGACATAAATGTAGTATAGATGAATGTTTAAAAGATATCTTGTTTCACATATGCAAATTATTATCATATTTTTTTAGAAATGCGGTTTTGAGTTAAATTTTTCGAATTCAATAAATAAATGGCAAAATCTATTTACATAGATATATTAAAATCTCATATTGACATATTGACATTCCATGTATGTTGAATTAATGAACATTATGTGTGTATCATGGAATGGTCCTCAAATTTTTATATTGTATTCTAATTATTTCTATGAGTTTGAATCAGAATGAGACTTCTAAATGATCATTCATCACAACATTGTAAAATATAGACAAGAATGAGCACCCAGACTAGTTGAGGTTCCCTGCAGGGGTTTAGAGAGAATAAAGCTTCTGAAATATTTTTCTCTGACAAACAGAGCATGAGCGTTAGAAGAAGGGCCTCCAGATTTGGAAGGGTAGTATCATCGCCGCCAGAGTTAGAGATAGGATAGTCGATTTGGACGGGAGATTGGCAAACTCCCGCCTCTTCTTTGGGCCAGCGGCCCATCGCCCAGCAGTACTGTACACAGCGCTCAATTTGCTAAGGCTGCACACAAATGAAAGCGCCGTCTGGCCTCTGCAGTTTCGTTTCGAATCCTGGTGGGATTTCCTTACGCTCCCAGACAAAGTTCTGATCAATGTGACGTGCTCTGCGGTTTGGAAGCTGTCGGAAGCAAGGAACGTCTTGGTAATTCATTTCACTAGTGGGGTGAATGATTCTCAACTTGGACGCTCTGTAGGCAGTTCATACCCTGAACACTCAGCTGGGACAGAAACCCTTAATCCCCTTGTGGACTCTAGGCGAACGGAGAAACTTGTACGTTGCATCCACGTGATTTTGTCTGTCCGTTGGTTCGTCAAGTGTTGGTGCGATGATCGTTTCATTTGGAATTGGAGCTTCATTGAAGCTCAGAGTTCATACTATTGCCAGTCTAAGCTGCCAATGATTTTTTTTGTGAACTGGAAATTACGGTCTGTCTAACCTTTCAGCATTTCAGACTACGGGGATTGACAAATTGAATTGGGTAGCTGTCGCTCGTAGACTTGTTCCGTTTCGGATTTTACTGACTAGTTATAATTGTTTCGTTTGTTTCACAGCTAGCGATGATTTGACCGTAGACAGCTTCCGACCCCTTGTTATCAGCTGAATTCTGGAGAACAAATCAGCGGGGTCGAGCGATGGCTTGCTCTTCAAATTGGGTCGTCCATGTTGACGTCTATGTGGATCCTGATGGTCCGAAGAGCAAACAGGTACATTTTGGTGTTGGTTTGTGAGTGTTCTGTGCGTAGTTCCTTCTTGACTCAGGACCAGGAGTCGGGTGCATAATTCTGGTCTTATTCTCACAGTAGCTATTTTCCAATAGTCTTATTGAAGCATTGTGATCTTTCTAAACCTTCGATTGTGAATGACCCGTTGATGAAAAGAGTCGAGAGCTTCCGTCTTACTCAAGCGAATTAAGTTCAACTTCAGGAGTCTTGCTTCTTCGTATGGGAAAGTGTTTGCCTTGTGTTCTAGGACTGGAGTTCCTTAGCTTCTTTATCTTATGTGCGAGGCACGTGGGCGCGATAGAACATCGTTTTAATTTGCTGGATACTGCCTTGCAGGTCGCTAGTCGGAATGTGATATCAAAGTTGTTGCTCGACAAAACTATCACAATACAACAGCTGGTGAGTACCTCTGTTGCAGTTTCAAGGCCCTATTCCCGAGAGGTCTTTATGCTTGCCAAGTTTTCGTGTCTTTACTGTAAGGCCATCATTTACATTTGCACACCCATATGCAGTCATAATACCTGCTCGATTTACTCACGATATACTGGTAACGAGGTTTTGTCTAACAGGTCCTTGTGGCGGGAAAGTATTTGACTTCCAATGATAACGCAATCCGGGCAAGAGGTAGGCTCGGAAACCGCATGTTTAAAATATGGACGAACCTAGGATTGTTAAGCATGTATTGGTGTAGATTCAAGGAATGTTGTTTGTTTTTCAGCTTCTGAGAAACGTCAATTCACTCTCTCAGATGATTGTTTTTGAGTCCATATAAGGAACTGAGATACTGGCATGCAGGATTGTTATTACTAGCAGAGTTACTAGAGGACCTGGCAAATACACCCATGGAAGACACTGCCATTCATAGTCTCACGTCATTTTTTTCAAACAGACTTGTAAGTAAACTTGAAAACAATATTTTCCTGTTTATTCTTCGTAAACCCGTAGCGTAGCCCTCTAACACAAGTTCCATAACTACCGAGGTTTTCAGAAATTTAGATTTTGTGAGTTCCCAAATGCAAACGAGGTTCTGTACTGAAACCTCATGTTTGTTCAGCAAGATTGGCACTCTTTGCGTCCAGCTTTAATGGGTTCCATTGCCCTAGTAAGAAGACCTAAACGAGTTGGAGCGGTACAATCAGAGGACGCGGAGACGCTGGGCAGGTCTATAATAGAGCAGCTTGATGTCCAGGCTCTAAGTCAGAGAGATCGGATGGTACGAAATTCTGAAAGTCTAAATGAAATTTTTCTCACATCTAGTGAAGTAAAGATTTTCTGACATCAAATTTACATGGATCTGTGTATTGAGGCGACTTTACTGAAGCAGCTGACACATACCATCGTCATGTGCAGCTTTCTTTGGAATTGTACGACTTTCTCCTCACCCTGCATGGCTCTTCTATGGAGCCACTGGTATGCCTCGCTCTGTTTCCTGTGTTATCCACACTATGTGTGGGCTTCTGCTATGAACATTGGAAATTGATGTCATGCATGGTATCTAATCAGCTTCGTTGTCCATCAGCATTACTGAAATGATCTGTTTAGAGTAGGAATGTTTTGTTGACGTGTTATATTTATTTACCTCTTAAAAATGGTTCGCCCTCTTTTATAGCGTCTAACAACTTGACAACCTAAACGTGCAAACCTATTCTCAGAATTGTGGGCGAAGCTTTGAGGTGGTTTTAATCTGTACGTGTGAAAAAGGGTTCGATATGTCCTTGTCTAGGTTTGATGCCCTAGATTTGGCCTTTATTAGTCAGCCCAACAGGAAGATATAGATTGTTGAAATCTTCGGTTTTTTGTTGTAATTACATATGTTATTTGTGAAAAGCAATGGAGTATTATCTTATAAAAAGCCGATGTTCTGCAGGGTTCCGAGTTAGTTCTTGGAATCATAGCTGCCATAGAGGAAGAGAAGGATCCAAGGTGCATATTGATCGCGTTTCGTCTCGTTGAGAAACTAGCTTCGCTTTGCCCAGAACCAGATGGCCCTTTTGGAGAAAATGCAGAGGATATCTTCGACATTGTCAGTCGATACTTTCCAATTTCATTCAATACGGTAGGTACAAGTGCTATTATTTACGTCATATGTGTTACTTCCTGTTCAGCTCTTCTTTCTAACTTTATAGACGTTGTCATTACGTATGGCAGTTTTCCTTCGTCTTGAAAATTGGCAGGAAAACAACATTCCAGCCTAGGTGGACGTCCTTTGATGGATCTGTGGCTTTTACCCACGAAAACGCTAGTTTTCGTGGGTAAAAGCCTGTGCTTACCCACAACATAGGTTGAGGCTTCTTTCTGTTGTTCTAAGTAACAGAGTGAATGTTTCTACGCTCATCTTACAGCCCTTTCTATTTATGGATACTAACTTCTATTACTTGCAGCCTCCAGATCCTCGAGGGATTACTAGGGATGACCTAAGTTCTGCATTATTGGTATGTCATCTCGTTGATTCCACTGAACATTTTCCTACAATTCAGTGTCATGACCACCATGTCCGTCGTAATTCGTCTTAACCTTGTTTCACAAACTGGTTGATGCCAATTGCAGAAAGTCTTCACGGCAACTCCTTTGTTTGCTCCGTTTTGCTTCCCTCTGTTGCTGGAAAAACTTTCCTCTACTCTTAAAACAGCGAAGGTGAGTTCATGCACGAGAAGTTTTCCTTTAGACTTACAAAGCAGATCACTGTACAACTCCGATGCCTTGGTCTAGTTCATGTGTGACTTTCAGCTTTTGACCTAGTTGGATTAAGTTAGAAATGGAGAATGACGTTGTATTTGATCTCATTCACCTCTTTTGTGCAGCTGGACGCATTGAATTACATGGGTCACTGTGCACTCTCTTATGATCATGAAGCGTTGTCAGAGCATGCTGGTGACATTTGGACGGGTTTGAAGTCTGAAATTTTTCGACTAGTAGATGGAGTCTCCGATCAGAAGGACACGCAGATCCTTGAGGAGGCATTTTCTTGTTTTGCTCGCTGTATAGAGGCCTCTCAAAAGGGTAGGAGCACTGAAGACGATATTATGGGAGATTTCATGAAACTAGTACTGGAAGACGACTGCGTTGTGGGGTTTTTGAGACGGGTGAAGAATGAACTGGGTCAGGAAACAGATCCTGGATTCGGGATCAAAACCTATGCTTCGACGACAGATGCACAGCAGCAGGCTGTTGGCCGGATATTGGGCGATGCCGCAAGAGCGAGTTGTACTTCCTGTTACATTGTGACGAAAACATTTTTATTCTCCCTTCTACCTTCAGTTGAATTAGTTAGTTCCAAGTCCTCTGATCATCAATCGTTTCAGAGTGTAGCTGCCAAAGGACATAGCTTGTGTTTGGAGGCTGGTGTATCACTAACTGGATTGGAAGCTGTAATTTGTATCCTTGAAGGGGCGAGGCATTTGGCTAATGTTCTAGCTGATTCTTCGAATTCAAGTTCTTTTGACTTCGCCGTTAAGTACTGGTTGGACCCAGTCATACTCGCTGCGCCGGTTCTGATAGATACGTTTTCCCGCGTCGTGGCGTGTGGAGTCGTGACAACATTTCTAAAACTCGGTGGTAGCTACTTTGATCCTCCCTCGACTTCGTGTCAAAGCTCTCAAAGTTTCGACATGTACCCAGAGTGTTCTGTGCATTCGCTGAAGAGGACTTTGTCATACTGTTTCGTAAACCCAGCCATATCGTAAGGGGTTTGTAAACTAGGATATTACTGTCAATCTCAGCCATGGCCCTAAATTTTAAATGTGGCAGTGGCTGGGCTGCAGGCTTTGGCATCATTTCCTGCTACTTTGTCACCCCTTTCTGAAGACCAGCTCGAGACTGTGCTTACGTTTCTTACATCGACTTTTCTGGACCAAACCAAAGGTTTGGAAGTGAAAGATCAAGCACTTGGGGCGATTCTTGCTGCCAGCAATTTGGACGAGAAATGCACAGATTTACACCGTCAGGAATTCTTAAGCAACAGAGAGAAAGAGAAAGTGAACGTTTTGAACGTAGTGGTACCCAAACTTTTGGACGCAGTGCAAGAAGCGTGTTCGCCTGAGCCCTTGAAATCTCACTTGCGAGCTCTGGCTGCTCTCTCTGCTTGTCGAGAATCCGTACGAGGAAATGTGCTAAAGGCGTTGGGCCAACTAGTCCCCAGCAAGCTTGGCCAAACGCTGGTGAGTCGAATGCTGAAAGATGTATATACTACACCTGTGACGTGGTTGATAACTATGAGATTTCAATGCTTTATAGCCCACACACATATCTTTCTCTGTGCAAGCTTTGGCAGTAAAATCCATTTACCATTTATTTATATGTACCGCAGGCCCTAGCTGACGGAAGTTTTGAGTTTGCCAAGGTGGTCATGATTTATAAGTGTTTAAGTGGAGAGATCATCCCCTTGTAAGCCCTCCTTTAACCGAGCTTATTTTTTGATTTTGGTTTCGCTTTTTGGCCTGCTACACTTGAGTGACGCAATTTTTCTGTATTCACTCTAAGAAACCAGCTAATTTTCCCCAACAAAGCTTGGACAACTCAATGGCAGTCTTAGTTTCGAACCTCGAGCATCCTTGGTAACATAGTCACTGATAATTGGTTGTGGTTTTAAAACAGTTGCGAGATTGGCAGCGTTGGTCAACTGGCCGCTTGTGATGTGGTTATGGACATCTGGAGATCAATTGGGAGTCTACCTCAATCCATTGTTTATATTGCCCCTGATGTATGTATACTCAAAACGTAGTTCAGTGGGTGATAGAGAGTAGCCCACGAATCAGTCAGGTTGTACTTGCAGATATCATCCAGTTACCAGTATGAACGAACTACTGGTTGTCATCTCTCTCATCGGGAGTTCTTTCATTTACACGGTTGTATCAGGACGAACGATGTTGAAGGCTGGACTGAATTTTTTCTGTTGTTTCAGATTCTTCTGCCCTTGATGGAAGTGATTCGTGTCACAGTGCAAAGATGCCCCGAAAGACTACAGGAAGAGATTCTTGCAAAAAGTCTTAGTGTTTTGCAGGGGAGAAATTCCTCTGAGCAAAACACTAAGCGGAGTGTGTTCCGATCTCCTAGCGCAGAACACATGAAGGGTAAAGAATGGCTCGTGGCCCTCGTTGGATCTGTGATAGTGGGGTTGCTTCCTTCAGTTTTTTTTGAGGAAAGAGAAATCGTCTTACGGCTTCTAGTCAGTACATCAGTTGCAAATTTGGACCCCGTGGTTACAGATGTTGCCGCACAGGCCGCTGCCTCCATACTTAATAAGTGGAATGAAAAAAAACCGGAAACTGAAGAAGGTGGTAGCTGTACCCTGAACGAGGCGATTATCATCGCCGTGGATGAAGGTTGGATGCCCATTACTAAACAAGTTCGGAGAGAAGATATGCCAAATAGTTCTTCCGCAGACGATGCAGAAAAATCAGCAGCCAGATCTATCTATGCGCTTGCATTGGCAGGGAAAGGACTGGCAATGAGAGGGCACTCTAGAACGTCTGATATAGCTGGCGCAATGCTAAGGCTTCTTGAGTCTCTAGGGAAGCCTGTAGCTTACAGTGGTACGACTGACAGTCTCGAAATGAAAGACCAATCAGATAAGGTCTCCGAGTCCCGAGTTGGAAGGGCAGCAGTGGAGAGCTTTGGGCTTGTTGTCAATGAATACGCCTCATTTTTGAGCAAGAGTCAAAACTCTGTCATCAGACCTCTATACAAACAGCGGTTTTTCACCAGCATACTCTCACCCCTAATTGAAGCTGTGCGCCTTGATGGCAACCAGTTGTCCAGGTGCGTGCCCACCAGAATATGAAGGCCCGGTAATCATTGTGGATAAATGAATGTTTGGGGCTGAAGCATTGAGGTGAATTGATCTCGTGACCTGGAGGCCGACTTTTGTCTCTTTCATCTCTTATGAATGTTTTTGTCATTTTTCTCAAAGGAGTCGTGTTGTGGACTCCTAGATATGTTTTGTTATATATCAATCGCTTTTCATTTCTTTTGTACCCGCAGGATCTGGTTCTATCGTTCATTTGCATGTCTTCTTTCTGGGACACCTCTTGGTGCAGTCTTGACAGAAGGGAAAAGGGTACGCGTCTTCTCTATTCTACATGGATTTGTTCCTGTCTTCTCACTAGTACAATGTTTTACAAACTTTTTGTCCGGTAGTTGTGGATCAGGTAGTCACTGCAGTTATGTTGACCGGTGCGCAGGTTTTCCCTTTGATTCTTGAGGGTCTTTCGACCCTGTGCACATATCCGGAGGATTCAGATTATGTACTTCAGCTCTTGCTGGCTTTATCCTCGTTCCTTGTCGATGAGAGTCATGGTTTGTATACACATTCTAAATCCATTTGATCTGCATGAGTACCATCTAAAGTTAGGTAATATTGCAAGACCATCATAGCATTTCTTATGAGGGTCGTTCTTCCGAGATGGAAGTGGATGTGTATCTAATTCAACTCTTTCTCATTATTTTTCATTCATTCATCTCCTTTTGGACGAATTTTACCAGGCAGAAGTATTGCAGGTGAATATGTACAGTCGATGGTGAATAGATTGGTACCTGTTTCGCAGTACCAATCATCAATGGTAAGGAGTCCATTTTGATGCTAGCTCATTTCTTCCAAAAGCCGTTCGTAGTTCTCTCTTTCTGAACACGAGCTAAAACAATGCTTTGTGTGCAGAGCTTGTTAGCGGAAGTAGGGCTTTATCCTTTGGCTGACCTGTTCTCAAATTTCCTGGTTTTGTCCAGCTGGATTTGTATGTCACCTTTTGTGCTCAACCTGATTCTTTTTTGTAGATGATTCGAGAATCTGCTTTGCAGTGCTTAGCAGCTATCGTGGGCTTGTCGTTCCCCCGCGTATTCCCGGTGAAGTCTCAGGTCAGATGCCAAACATTGATCGAAACTGGCAAGTAATCTGGTCATCATTTCCGCATGTTTTAGGCTGAAAATATTTACGCCTTGGAACTATTTTCTTGAGTTCGAGGCATTGAATTCATCTTCGTGAGGTTTCACCTTTAGTCATCTCGATGTTTTTGACTCTGAACGTGCAATGATGTTCAGGTGATGAAAGCGATCACAATAGCATTGGATGACAAGAAAAGATTAGTGCGCAAGGAGGCTGTTCGATGTCGTGAAGTTTGGTTAGTGATTTCCTTCTCATCTTGTTTAGGAATGAATTGAAGGACTTGTAACAATGAAACTGCTACCGTTCTAGTCATGGATTCACGTTACTTATTGCGTTAAGTTTTGATTACTTCACCGCGCTGGAGAAAAGTGATGGACCTGTTAGGGGAGGACACACGTCAAGAGGACTTGAGATTTTTTTATCTGCACAAATGTTTTATTATCAAACGGCGTGTAAATACCTTTTCTCAGCTCCGTCGTTGCTCGTTTTTCATCGCAGGTCTGCCATAACGTCCACGTAGTATTCACTTCCGAGGAGTTCAAATTTGTACAGCAAGAAAAACCCAGTTTTGCATATTTTGTTGTCAGGTTCGGGTTCAGGTTCTGCCACAGGCAGCTTTTGGTGAAAGTTCAACTTAGGAAGGAAAGCTGTTGGTCGATGCCAGAAATCTCTTGTAATGGAATTTCTCGATCATTGATAAAACTCGTGAGAATTTTAGATTTTACTGGTTGGGTGTGTGTGAGAGCTGTATGAGGCTCACATTGCACATTGTGTATCAGGACTATCATGTCTTTCCGTATTGTCTAGTCTTGGACATGCTTGCCGCAAGAAGAGTAGACAATTACGTTGTACGTCCGGCCATCAGGGAGGCTTTGTTACTTTCTAGCGTTCACATTTCATCTGTCTACTCTTCACTTTTCGAATCTGTGATACTGCGCAGATTCTTGTACTACAGAACTTGAAATGTTGGCATGTTGATCATCTCCGATTGTCCTGAGAGGTACAAAGAAATCAAACTGCTCCCAAACACATACACAGGTTTGACTGAAAGCAGAAAACTGGTTAAATACCGTCCAACATGAAATGAAAGTTGGCTTTCTCCAGTCGTTGAAAATAAACCAATGTTACAAATGCAAGTCACTTACTGAACATTATGAAGCAGAGATTTCTGATTTCGAATACGCTGACGTGGTGGGCACATATCAACCGTGAATGAAATTCATTCCATTGTTTTAGATCCGTGCTTTCACCACATGAATTTATGTCGTCGAGTTGTGCTTGTCTTGATGAACTATCACGCTTATGTCCGCAAGTCAGGCCTGTTGGTTTTGGCTGACCATCGTGAAGACTACCACACAGGTCCACCCTTCTCATGCGTTACTTCTTGTAGGGAAGAAAAAGTTCTCGCGTGTTGATGCCAGAGGCCCCTTGGGTCGGAAATGCTGTGCTTAAATTCTCAGCTTAATTACTGAAACATATGTTACTTTCTTCAAACTAGCGGATGAAATGTCCGCACATATTTTCCGAAAGAAAGCTACAATAGCTTTCCGGCAGTCCCACAGAGCTCCACTGAATTCTCCTAGATCAAAGTAGAGAGTATCATGTATTTACGGATTCCTGTGTCTTTTTCATAACGGAAATTCGAGAATAATTTACAACATACCACTACTGTGGTCTGGACAAGAACTGATCGCTTAGTTACCACAATGACTCAATTGTATTCAGGAAATTAAGCCAGCAGGGCAATCGGAAGTCTGAAATGAGCACAATCCAACCCTTCTGAACGGTACAGTTCTGTAAAGCTTCCTGAGGAGGGAGGGCTCGAGAAGGGCCTGCAGACTTCTAGAAACTGATGAGTGCCACCGGTCCCAGTCCCCTCACTGACAAATATCAACTCACGTCGTGACACCGGGACCGGGGTTCTGCCATCGAAGTTTCCAGTTTACAGACGGAACTGCTTGTTACCGTAGGTCGAGTAGGACTGTTTGTGTGATAGTAGAAGGGCGGACAGGACAGGTTCGGTTCTTTTCACCGTCCGATTCACTTCATACAGGAACGTGTTGTTACAGATCAGATCCACCTGCACATCGGTACATGACACTCTGCTTCTCGCAACATCCAGTAAACATTATTGACAGCGAGAGTCAATAATGTTTACTGGATGTTGTGAGAATATATGCCTGCATATATGTACGAAGGCCCACCCTGGTGATTTTTTCGTTGCATTTATCTGCGCGTTTGACATTCCAAGTTGGTGAAATATAAGGTCAGTGCATCAGTTTGAGAACTGGGGAAGCATGGGAGACTGAGTACTTTCTGACTCGAACACCTACCTGTATGGTTGCCGGGGTCTGCCTCGTCTTCGTAGCTGTTTCGCTGATCGTCGAACGTGCCATCCACTTTGTAGGCCAAGTGAGTACTTCGTCGCCCTTCCTCGTCGTATTCTGTTGTGCTTGAAGGCCAAGTTGACTACTGTGCAACAGAGGTCAGAGTTCTCATTTTGGATCTGATCTTGCCACTCACAATCATCGTCTGCAATTGATTGCAGTGGCTTTTGAGGAGAAAGAAGAAGCCTCTGTACGATGCTCTGGAGAAGATGAAGGCAGGTATTATCTTCGAGATGTGGATTTGCAGGAGATATCTGATTTAGCAAAAGATCATACTAACCAGGAGAGTTAAAGACTGCCACGCTTAAATCTACCGTAACAATCAAGAAGTAACGTCAAGTTCAGTTTCAATGTTTGTAGGGCTCTATTTGGAGTATTGGAAGTCGAGATCACTTGATGTGCACGTGCTTGTGTGGAGCAGGAGTGTCTTCATTATCGAAAGTGTGTAGATCATCTACTGGCTGCTGCGGTCCAGCTGACGGTGTGTATCTGGGTATCGTTGTGTCCAAAGTTGATGCTTTTGGGTTTCGTGTCCCTGCTGCTCACAGTTGCCCAAAAGCCCATATCCACCATCTGCATGCCAGAAACCTGGGCTCGGGAACAGACCTCGAGCGCTATGAGTCGGATGGCCACGGCCATCGGGAATTCTTCTCCAGCAGTTCATGCAATCGCGGGCAATAGAAGACCTCTCTTTCTGATTGATCACGTATCACGTCGAATGCTGGCAGGAGGACCATTGCATCACTGTCCATCTGTTGAGTTGTTCCTACTCCAGCTGATATGCCTTTGCTTACGTCGAAGTTGATGCTGTGCAATCACTTACGACCTTCGCTGAGCGCAGGAAAAAATTGTGCTGATGTCAGCGGAGAGTCTTCACCAAGTCCACATCTTTATCTTCATCATGGGTGTTGTGCATATATTTTACAGCTGCATGACAAGGACTCTTGGACTGATGCAGGTATTGTACTCTCAGCCTTTATCTAACCCCACCACGAACGTCTTCTCCTTGCTGAGATGAATGTGTGGGACATCCGAGGGCAATTTGTCAGCTTAATTTTCTATTTATCTGTCTGCTACGTGATATCTTGTTCCCTAAAGTTCGTTTCTGTGGTGAATGAGAGGTACTAGCTTTTGTGACGATTAATCAGATTTACCACTGATATTACGTTTCTGTAGGTCCGAAGCTGGGAAAATTGGGAGAAGATGGTTCCTAACAGCAGTTATAGTTTCATGGATGGTACGTACGAAGTGCTCGTTAATGAAAATCTCATATGGCAAGGTCGATGGATGATGGTGCTGTCGCTTCCGCACACACATAAACAACTACAAAACTGGTGCTGTATTTACGGAAACTGGTGCTGTATCGTATCAAGTAGAGATAACATGAAAATAAGAGTCTAGTGGAGAGTCGTTTTCAAATCTGACAACAGAAGTCGCCACATATACACAAGGTCTAGATCTAGAGTTCATGTCAAATGAGCCGAATCTCAGCCGAGAATTTCGTGAGCAGACAACTTTTAGTCATGGGAATGGTTTATGGCAGGACTCCTTGGCCAAAAAATTTCTCGAATCTTGACAGGCAAAGTACCTTCGTAATGTCTCGAACAAGTAATCCGTGGTGCAAAACACCGCTGGGTAGCTACGTGGTAGGTTGATCAAGCACCTTTCCTTTCAAATCAACATTGCTTGTGATACTCTGAATATTGGGTGTCTATATCCCGTCTCGATATCTGCGTAAATGAAAGACTTCGAGCTCGTAAGGTGAATGTGGCTTGGAGCTTTCTTCTTGATGAAGCTTTCAAATTGATGACTTGTTTCCGTGCATATGTAATGTGTCAGCAGACCCACAACGCAGCCACCTTCGATTTCCATCGACACATGATGCGGAATCTGGAGGATGATTTCAAAACCGTTTTCGGCATCAGGTATGGTGCGTCGATTGCGCTTAATGGGGTGCTCCTTAACGGCGATACTTCTTTCGGGAAGAGTCTTTAAGTCATATGTTAGTTGAGTGAGGAGAATATTCTTACACTTGTAGATCTGGACGGTTGCTAGCTACGGTAGAGCTGGTTACATGAGAGTAAGAGCTTACATGTTGGTTAAGTTTTTTTATCGGATTTGTAGTACATTGTGAGATGAATAGTACATGATTATTTTGGTGATTATCTTTAATAAACTACAAAGTCTAAACTCAAAGAACAAAATTCTAACGCTGTGCCGTATTACCATGTCTCTAACTGGCTTCTGTATAATGCTTTTGTTCCAATGAGAATACTCTTCTTGATTCTTTAGCACGAAGTGGTTCTACTCCAGAAGTTTTAGTTGTTTGCAAAAAAGCGATTAGTTCAAGAAGCTGTTGATGCACTGATCGATAATGGTATTCGAGGACAACGTATGAAAGACAGCCATAATAGACCTTACAAATCTTTTCTGCTTCCACTGCTTGGGATCTTACCGTTTCTTATGTTATATTTCAGTCCCCGATGGTTCTTTTCATCTTTCACCTGTCACGCTACTTGGTGTTCAAAATAACATACATACCAATTTTGACCAAAATGCGCACACACACACACACACAGCGCTGTTTGCAATTGCTTGCGGGTTGGATGCCTAATTGTCTAGGCGGTACTTTTTTTTGAAAAATAATTTAACGAAAATAATTAAAATTTAATAGTGAATTTCTAAACCATTTTTTTAAAGGAAAAAATTTGTATTCAAAAACTGATTGGAATGTCGGTAATGGTTATAATAAATTTGATAAGAAAATTGATAATGGTCTCTTTTCTATTTTCTTATATATATATATATACCCAGGCAAAGGAAAGCAAGGTTTACTTACAAGAACAGATTATGCAGGTTTGTACATCAAAGATCCTTTACTAAGGTTTTTTTTTTCTCACAAAAAAAGAAATAATGACCTTTAAGATTTGAAGTTTGATTATTTTCTAGTTTTTTCCTTCTGAAAAAAATTTTAGTTTTTAAATTTCTGACTAAAATAACAAATATTTTTTTATTAATTTGTAACCTTACTATAGGATATACTGGAGAAGATGATAGTCATGGTTGACTGCTTCCCCCTTGTCTAAAAATTTTTCGATGTAGATTTTAGGGATTGCTATCGTTATCTTCTTACCTACAATAAAGTTTGTTTTTTTTCTAAAATATTTTGATATGTTGATTTCATTTTCAAAATAAAGTGGTTACACGAATAATTGATGACACTCCTAAAACAAAAAGGAAAAAAAATTGGTATAGGTGATATATATAAAACGACTAAATTAAGAGTATGGAAAAGTGAAGGTTTACCTGTACGTTCATCAGAAAACAGTTCTAAATCCCAATACACCCAATGCCAAATAGCTGCCAAAAAAATAATCCTCATAAAACAATATGTTCTGCACCTACTCCTACATATTTATTGTGAAATTTATTAGTTCTCGTCAAAATAAAACATATTAGTCGCTGAAACGACTTATGCTTTGTGTTCGGCGGAAGACGATAGCCGCCAGGAGATACATCAGGTCACCTTCAGCGGGCTTTCTTGAGACGTTTAGAGCATGTCACAAGCTGCTTCTTCATGACGAGGTGAAATAAACGATTCAGGGGCAAGAAGGCGTGTGAGACAGTAGTAGGAGTAGAGAAGAGCATATTCCACAAGCTTCTGAAATATTTCGCACCTCCGGCCCTAATTTCTAATTCTGGCAGTTTCCTGTGCGTGCAGCGCATTCCTGTGGTGTTTCGTAGTCATGTTCATGATTCTGAATGTCCACGGTAGGAATTGCTCACATATTCCGAAGTCAACATGTGGTATATGTAGCAATGGGTCTCTCTTGATAAGATTCCAGATTCCAGATCAATAAAACATATTGAACGTCTCAAATATGTTGATTCTAGGGTTCAATTTTCTATTTCCCGCTCTAAGCATGCATGCACCAATCGATAAATTCAGAAGCTTGGAGCAATAAAAAGACCGAAATCCAAAAGAGCTCACTAGTACACAGCTTATCGAGTCGACGATGTAGGGTGTCCGATTGTTGATATTTATGTAGATAACTTCAAAGTAGGATCAAACAGAAGGGAAACTTTACCCAGTTGAAATAAGGTAGCTGGTGGAAAATGTATCAGAGACCAACCATCTATTTTGCGAAGAAAACATAACCTGAAATGAAAGGGTGTCCTTCCTTGATTGCACTGCAATTGTCATGCTTCATACTACGTGCTTCTTTTCCCCCATAAGCGCTGATCTGCTAAGAACTTGGCAAGAATGGCCTTGCCTTTCGAAAAGGTTGATTCTGAATTTGTGTCTTTTACGAACTTTATTGGTTGACACCTGAATTTTATTCCTGAATTATTCAGGAATTTAAATTTATTCCTGAATTCCTGAGTTTGATACCTGAAAAATTCAGGTATCAAACAAGAAACCGTTCACTAACTCATACACCTGATGATAAGTAGTGTTTAAAACTGAAGAAAATTAAAGGTTAGCGAGCAAGGACTGAAGTATTTCCGTGTATAATGCGCGCTGCAGACGCTACTCCTGTGCCACACAAGCATGTATTATAATAATGAAAACAAAAAATTACGTCTTTTGTTCTCTTATGGCTCCTGACTTAATTACGAAAATTATTTCTGGTTTCTGTGCAGGGCACATATGGTTTTCATACATGTCTCCAGGATAAGTATGGATTTATTTATATTCGCGTTGTCATGAGGTATGATATCGTCACTTGGGACAAACTCAACGGATTGTAATAGCTACAAGAACCTCTTTCCATATGTAGCTAACATGTTTCTTTGCAAGTGGAAATCCTTTTCGAGATTCAATTATAGCAGTTACCATAAGCCTGCAGATTGCTGCCCGGTGATGATTAACTGCTGGCGCAAGAATGATCTCCGTAATACTTACTGGATCTCGCAGTTTTTCTCCGTTATCACAGAAATGCAGTTCATTAGGTCTCGGAGTTATTCCAACATTGTAAAGAATTCTGGTCCTCAGGAAAGCTTGGAAGAAGAATATTGATTCATGACTTACCTTTAATACCGTGCATAAATGCAGGGCACTGGCACAATTCTTATGCAGCTTCAGCACCCTGCCCTCGTCACTCAGGTACGAACCTTCTTCTTCTTTGGAGCCGATCGAAACTCTTCATAATATCGTGATTCTTTAATAGAAAGGCGATGATTGGTTTAAAGTATGTTCTCGATACGGCAGTCTTGAGAATCCCGTGACCATGAAAGCAACTCGAAGAAGTCAGGTGACTTGTTAGAAGTGTAGTCTAAGACTAAAATACTCCGGTGGGAGAAGTCTCTCAAGGAAGCCTTGAACCTGATGTACACCAAATACTGAACGCAAACTCTCAGGAAAAGTTTTGCCTCCGTGAAGCTTATATAATATGTGCATCCGGATCAACTTGTCTTCAACGCCGTTCGCACCAGGAGTTTAGCCCGAGGATACTTGTTTGCAGGCCATGTGTAACGAGATGACCTCAGCCCCATAGCACTCTCCCCACACTCAAACCATCTCCTGTCTGTATCGATGTCCAGATGGGTTCTCACTACAAGACGACGATATTTGACGAACCGGTGAAGAGTGTAGCTGTTAAAAAGCGACGGAGGAGTGGTGGTTTTGAACAACTAAATGACAGTGCAAACTCCAGCCCTGTCAATCAGAGCTCGCCTTTCCGATTAGACGAGGTTGAGGATGGTTCCATAGTGGTGGTGGATCGAAACCCGGAGCCAAATACGTCGGAGCAGGGAACCCAGACGACGTTCCCTGATCATGAACATGCTTTTGAGATGTACATCCCCTCATCTGACATGACTCCGACCAGGCCGAACTTGGACAGCTGTTTCGAAGCCAGGTCAACGCGGGAAATGAGCCTTTTCGAGCCGCCACAACTCCCATGATTGCGACCTTGACCTGACACCAACCGATTTTGTTTCCTGGAGTGTGATGGAGCCATAACCCAAGTAAGGTCTACACGTCCTCGAATCAGAGTTCCATAAGATTCACAAGAAGCAAGCATCATGATGCCAGATTCCAGTTGATGCAATCTTTAATTGGACTGGTTTTATTTCATGATAAAATATACAATTTCCATCTCCCACGATACTCTTGGCCATTTTCATCGTGTAGATCCGTGTTGTGGATAAAGAAGGCGAGAGAACAGTCAATTCCTATTGAACGCAAGAAGCTACAAGCGCATGCCCTGGGGGCATGCTAAAGTTAAAAAAGGGCAGCTGTGAGGGCTCCCACAGGAGTGGCTCCCTCTGGAATGTAAGCGCAGCCATCTACGATTGCTGGTCCGCCATAAATCGAGCCTTCGGTTGGTGTTGTTGCCGATGCCCCAAACACAACACCGTTTGCGTGACTCACCTGCATGCACAAGAGTCACCCTATCGCATCAAAATTCTGTGCGGGAATCGTTACTTTCAAGTTCAATGAACGAGCTCAAACAAGACCGGACAATGTTGCCTTCCACCAAGCACAGTCGGTTCTGCTACATTATTCAATCCCTGATGCGGAGGTCGAGCAGCTTAGCGAACCAGGAGTCCAGCCAGAGAAAGGATTGGCTGTGGGCCAGACTACTTTTCCTGCCCGTGCGTCCAACCCAACCCATCCTCCTGACTTGGTGACTGTGCTGCTGGGCTCTGATTGTTGATGATGCTTGCGAATACTCTCTTTCCCATCCGTCGACATGCCCCCTGACGAGCCACCCAAAGCACTCCAGGTCCTGCATCCTGGAATTCACGAACGTAACCCACATTCAGTTCATGGTCGACTGAGTGCTGCCCACTCCCCTCCTCCCAGCACCACTACCACCGGCAGTATTTTCAGCTGCTTACAAACGTGCATGCGCACAAGCCAAAAGGAACACGGATGCCGGTGTGGATTTCGATGGCCAGCATGCATCGCGCGTCGACGGCTGACTCTGATTGCGGTAGTCAATCTCGCACTTGTCCACCTCGCTGGAACTCTGTAATCGTTCCCGGTCGTCACGTAAATGAGGCCCCTCTCGACATCCACCGGCGGATTGATGCCCCAGATGGCAGTCCCGGCATTCTGATCCGCCTTCTCTTTAATGTCCGGCATCGTCTGCGCTTTCCAGAGCACTTCTCCCGTCGACAACTTCAGCTTGTGAAACGCTCCGTGAAAGATGCAACAATCCTTCTGAGAGTATGAACCCTCGTGCAAATGCCTGTTCCACACCAGTGAGCCACATCGTCGAGACTCACACGAACACTTTCAATTCACATCTCTAATCGTCCGGAGTGCTCCGGTAGCGGGACCGAACATGGAACAATTCAGTGCCAGGAGCACTGCGTTGTCTGGAATCTGGATACGAGTGACGATCTCAGGCACTCGGACCTGCCGGTCGATCCGATGGCTTCGGTCTGATCCGAACTTGAATTAGCGTGATCGGTGAGGATGAGTGTGCGACTCTGCCAGTTCGTACCCGTCGTAGATGGTGGGGGACTGCGTAACGACGGCGAACGGGTGAGGGTCCAACTCGGTGGCCCACATCAAGTACCCCGTTTGGCGATGGAGGGCGAGAACCATGCGTGGTCCGGAGAGTGCGACGACCAAGTAGTTGCCTGCGGGGACCGGCGTGGATCAGGACACCACGGGCCAGCGTCGGTTGGTGATTTCGGTGGGGTTGTGTTTCCAGACGGTTTCACCGGTGCTCTTCTCGACGGCGTAGATGCTCCCGTTCCAGTCTGCGATGTAGACCGCTCCGTCGACGACGGCCGGAGTGGCTGTGACAGCGCCGTCGGTCTCGTATATCCATTTCGTCGCCAGATTCTTGACCGAGGATTTGCTGATTCTGGTCTCGGATTTGGCCCACCTCAAATTCTCCAGCCCGTTGCCACCTCCGTGATCGAGGCACTGCGTGGACACATGCGCATCGAGCTCTCAGACTGATTACTGAAGACAGCCCATCGTCATCAAGATGCTTCAAATGCTGTGGTGGACCTCAGTCGCCAAGAATTACTCGAATTCGCTGAGTTCTCGCTCTCACCTGATCGAGAACTGATCGTTTCACATGTCCAGGAACGCATGCATGCAAGCAGAATTCAGACGTACACAGAGTCCCGAAGAGCACAAGATTCAGAGCCCGTATGCGATTCGCTTGTCTCTGCGGTGGAGACATCCAAGCTATCAGGCATCCTGAATCTTTCCTTCTTATACAGCTGGCATCGACATCTCACAGCAGGAGCTGCCGGGTCCGGACGTTAGAGTCCAAGTCCATGAGCCAGTTTCAAGCTTATCGCCTTCGACCCACGATTCGTGCCCGGTCGACAAGAAAGACGGCCACGGAAGCCAACTGATAGTTCTGATTCAGCCCCTCCAGTTCGCTCGCTCCTTTTGGACCTTCCGGCCCAAGCCTGAACCTGAACGCATACAGCAATTTGGAGCTTTCTGTGGAGGATCTGATCACATTACCACGCGTGAAAAGTGACATGGTCTCCAACTGATCCCAGAATAACAGATGAGCGAATTTGCAGGCAGGTGCAGTTCGACAGTAGAAACGAACCAAAGTCGAGGTGGGAGGGATGTTGCGAAATCTCCGTGTACTGAGCACAAGGATTTCTACTGACAAGCTGCTTGGATTTGTTCGACGTCCTCCACTCGCCCTGCTGGGCACTGGTCTGTTGAGAACCAACACGGAATACTGTGATATGAAAGACAATGTCGACAAAGGACTTAATGAGGTCAGTCAAGACTCAAGCATGGTAACCTAGTAACATGAAAAGTTGGCGAGACTTCCTATGGGTTATCCGGGTTCGCGGTCCTTAAAATGCTGCGGCAGGAGGCGGACATCAGTGATTATCATGTTGTTTCAATGAATCAAGTTTCAGCATCTTTGTGACTTTGACTATGTCATTCAAATGCTCATGCTTCACCAGCTTCGCCTCCTATCATCTGAAACTCCTTTGTTTGGTTTATCCAAAGACAACGGTTTATTTTTTCTCCTTTCGTTCTGCAATCTTCTTTCGACCATCTACTTGCAGCAGCACATGCGTTTGTAAACCGTTTCTATCTTAGTCCACCATGTCATCTCATTCAGTTTCTTTGTCGAAATCTTATAGGCTATCACGGAATTTTCGCTCCGAACACTCAAACATAGATCATAGATTATCAACAATCTTTGTTTATTGTTTAATCTCGTCGAAGAAAGTTGGAATATCTTTAGAGCACACAAGAAAAAGGATGGGAAATGCCCCATACAGAATTTGGAGATACTCAATGTTGCATAAACAAAACAACTCGAACAACAATTTCAGTCCGAAATGAAGACTCTTCTTCAACGGGTTACGACTCTAACTAGTGAGAACTGGCATCTAAAAACTGAATCCAGTTCTCTCGAATTGGGGCAAAAGTCTTGGGCTCCGAGAGGTACCGAAGGTAGCTCTGGAAACATTCGCAGCTTAGCATCAAAGGTGGTCGCATCAGTCGCCGAAGAGGAAACCACTAAGCTCCTGCTAGAACGGTGAACTTGGTGACAGTAGGTCTGGCACACAAACAAACAAGGCGAAGCTACTTACCAGCTTTTTCATTCTAACTTTTAAGCTTTGCTGGGTCAATCGATTCCTCCAACATACACATGTAGAAGAACGGAATCAGGAAAAGATGGTCAATTAGCTCCTATGTTGGTCTGCTTTGATAGCATCACAGTAGTGGGAAATACAAATAAAAATCAGGTTATGCTCAGCAAGTCACTGTCCAAAGACATTGGCAACCGTGAGGATTTTTTCTGACCTCACATAAAAGGAACGAAGTCTGCTACCTCTTGGAAGAGAAAAATGTTAATGCCGAAGACTTGTGGTCAAAGATGAGAGAGGGCATGGCAAGCAAGCCAGACGCACGAAGTATGTCTTTGTTTACTGCAACGAAGCAATATCAACACTCTGCATCTACATCAACCGGTGCCTCACCCACGAACTTCAAATTATTTGGAAAGCCCAATTGCAGGAGCCAAATGCCCAATTTTACGAACTTGTGTGATCAGTTCTCTCTCCATTTATGCATTTTTTAATCACTGTATTTTAGTAGACTCCAGATTGAACTTGATTGTATGCACACTCTAACCATCACCAACATCTTCACATAGTGAGCCTTGAGAAGAGCATTGCCGAGTTAAGATAGAATGTGGGTGACAAATTATCAATCAATTTATCAGATTTTCATGAATCAATGAAGATTTTCATCTTCATTTCATCTGATTATTCAAGGAATGAAGTAAAGCATTTTGAGATGAGATCATTGATATAGAAACCTGTATACACCTTTCGAATCTTAATTGTCTAACATATCAACAAGATATAAATCATACTCCTGTTGAAGCATGCAAGACACATATAAAACATGCTGAAATTAAAAATAGTGAAAAAACTATATGTTCCCTACACTACACCACCAAGCTTATAATAGAACTCAATCAACTTCAAGACAGAAGGCTACAAATCCCTTATGCCCTATGCAAATGTGAGTGCAACACTTTTCGAATTAACAGTTTTAGAAATTATACTTCTAGAACGGAGATTGAACTCGTTTTCAGCCAAATATAATTGTTACAAAAGTTGAGTTTGGATGTATTACAGTTTGGGGGCAACCTGAACTTTGAACTTACAAACTTTTCAAATTTAGATTTCAAAAGATCCACAAATTGAGAACAATGAATAGTTGCAGTATATCAACGGATGCTTGTCTAATCTTTGAGTCAAATCCATAAAAATTCATCAAGATGATTAATTTAGTTTGAATATTGTGTATGATAAAAGCTTTTTTTTAACACCGACTTCAAGTGGGTGATATTGTCTAGTTATTTTTGACCCATGAACATTCACTCTTAATTATATTTATTTGAAATTTTTAATTTTATCATTCAGTCAAATTTAATCAAAATATTGATTATAGTTCTTGTAATTGTAGTATAAATTTTATTTTTGAAAAAAAAAAATTTAAAACATATTGACCAATGAGAGGGTCATGTGACCAACTTTTTATTTCTTATGTGACAAAAAATATATGATACACAAAAGATTATTTTGCATCAACAAAAAACATGGAACAAATAATAATTTTCAAATTTAAAAGCATGATTCAGTTTTTCAAAAACATGTGTTTCATCAGCCATGCCAAAATCAAGCTTTAAATTTAGACATAAAATTGAAAAATGATACAAGTAAAACTTTCTTCAGATTCTTTTGCAAGAATCTAGGCAATAATGTATGAATTTAAATAAAAGATTGGAATGAATTAAACATTCATTCATAGGAAAAAATGTATTTTGAACTTCATTTTTTATTTCTGATAGAAATAAAAAGAAGTTCAAAATGCATTTTGTACTATGATTGAATCATTTTTTTGATTTCTATAAAAATTCTACACTTTGGTTAATAGATGAAGCTATGAATTGGAACAATGAATGTTGACTAGCCATTGCAAGTAGTTGGAGACAACTTTGAATCATTACAATACATGACAAGATAAAAATTATATTGTATTAAATCATTTTATAACTAAATCTTCCACATCATGATCATATTGTTAAGAGTACATAGTTGTTAAACATTGCAAAAAATGACTCTGTGATTTTTTTGATATTCATACTTTTTGGATAGCAAAACAACAAAAAATTTGAAAAACGAATATTTTTATTATGATTGTTTATTATTTTAACGAATGTTGTATTAATGAAGTCAATTTCTAAAATACATATAATTTTTCTGTAATATTAATTGAATCAATCACACTACATTTTATGTAAAGATTGGTGAAGCTTCTAACCAAGTTCATAACTCTAAATTAAAGAGGGATTGAGAACTAAGCCTACAAGTTTTTTCTTATTCATGAAATTTTAGGATATTTCCATAGAATGATTTTAAATGTAAGATGGATTAAAATAATTTCACTTTCAATCTAATTTAATTATATAATTAGTATTGTGGTTACTTTTAAACCTCATTGGCTGTAGTGAAAAGAGTTAGCTCTTGTTGATACTGAACAATGATAAATATATCATTATTTCTCATACAAAAATTCAAAATTTTGCTTATAAAAAAATCCAAAAAGGAATACATGTATCACAAAATTTGATGTCTCATTACAAAAATAATAATTTCTTTTAAATTTTGTACTGAGAATGGAAACATTTGTCCTTCAAATTTATTGTAAGTTTGATTTGCAAAAATTTCAATTTAAAGATGAGTTTGGAAAAATGTTGAATTTTTTATTTTTATAATTTTAATGTGATTATCACAAACCATTAATAATAATACATCGAAGCATATAAAATTAAATTTTCATGCAAATTTAGCTCAATTTTTTCACATTATTCAAATTTATGAAACAAAATTATCTATGTAAATATATCACTATGATGTATGATAATTGCCTCATAAGGTTTTTTATTTTAAAATTGATTTTAATTCAAATCATGTTTTTTTATCTCATTTCAATAGATATTTTGCCCATTTAAACCGACTTTGATAAATTTATGAAAATATAATAATAATTTGAATAAAATCAATATTTTTATAAAAAATATGAAATTAAAAAAAGTGTATAATTTCAATTTAATTGTAATTCAAGTTTTAAATGACCATACTCCACTAATTAATCAATGACTAAAGGATATAAAATTTTTAAAAAAAAATTTTAAAATTCCAAAATTTATTTCAAATCAAAAAAAATTTCAAAAAAAAAGAATTTTTTTAAAATTAAAGTAAATAATAATTTTTTGTTGAAATTTTTTTTGCTAAAATCATAGAAAAAAATTTAAAAAAAATTTATTCAAAATTTCCTTACAATTATTGTTTAAAAATAAATTTTTTCAAATGATTTCAAACAAAAAAGGCTTACAAATTTATTTAATGAGAATTTTTCATATTTTTTATTGACATATTTTGTGTTGATAAAAAAAATATTGATTTTTTTATAAAAAAATTAATAATTCAAGATTTTTTGATGAATTATTTTTTATTTCTATTTTTTGTTTTTTTATAAAGCTGATGATTTTATCAACATTTTTAATTTTGCTAAGTTTGATATTTCATTTATCAATAAAATTATTTATTTTATATTTTATATTTTATATTTTATATTATTTTAAAAATAATAATTTTAAAATTTAATTTTGTAAATTTTTTTATTATTTTTGTATTTTTGTTTATTATTAAATAATTTCAAATTTAATTTAAACTCAATTTTATTAATTGAAATTTTTTTATATTTTAAAAATTTTAAAAATGTTGTCATAATTTTTTATAGCTAAATAATTTTTATGCATTTAAAATTTATTTATTTTTTATTATTTTTTATTATATAATAATCATTTGTATGTATGTTTTGCATGTTACATGTAAAATAATAAATTTATTATCATTATTATCTCAAATATTTTTTTCCATAGTTTTTCATTTAAAAATTATAGTTTTTATTGAGTGATGTTATTATTGAAGTAATGAAAATTTTTTGAAAAAACAAACTTGTGGTTTTTTCAGACTGTATTATGTTAATGAATACATGGATGATTTTAATTTTGGATGTTTAGAATCAATTCAAAGTGTATTTTGAAAATATAAAAAAAACTGGTTCAAGTTGAAATTCAATTTTTCTAGTTCAAAAATTATTCTTATACATCATTATTTTCAAAGAAAAATTAATTTTAAAATTCAATAAATTATTATTTTTAAAATAAATAAATAAATGACTTTATATATTTTTAAAATTAAATATATGGGAATAATATAAGTTGTGATTCTTTATACTATGATTTTATTTCTTTATAATTTTAAATTTTTAAAATTATATATTAATGAAAGTGAAATTCAATTATAACAAATTGAACATTTTTTTAGATAAAACATGAAGAGAATTGTCCATGAAATCATAAAAATATATCAAAGTTCATATCACTAATCAAAACTAGTCAAAATTTTATGAAAATATCAAGAATACAATGTCTTACATTATTATAAATTTTACAAATATGAGGAAGAAAAAATTATGAAATTTTTTTTTAATGACAATAATTTCATATATGAAATTATCAAAAATAAAGTTAACTCTTGTAACAACTTACAAAATATTTATGATGATATCATTGTATGATTCCAAAAACTTCATTCCAATGTCATCTCCAATCACTTGCATACAAAAGAAGTTTCATTTCAGATCTTTTTTTATCATAAGAAAAAATTATTGAAATAATAGTAATTTAGATCCTGCATTTATTGATAATTTTTTAAAATTTATGAATGTCATGATATTTATTTTGAGTTGAATTTATTAGCAAATATAAAAAATAAATTAATCTTCAAAATAAAATGAACTGCCATCAGATTGCATTATTTTAGAATAAGATATGTGTTTAAGCACAATGAGTTTTGAGGTTTCAATTATTTCATTGTATTTTGTGAAAAAAGATAAAATTAATTTTTTTATTTCAAAAATCTGAAGCTGAAATTATATAGCTGAAATTTTAATTTTTTTACTATTCAAATAATTTATTGTATAAAAAGATATTTATTAATATTTTTCCTAGATGTATCTACTAATCTACTCAAATATATGTGTTAATGCCTTGAATCTATGAATATATGAACATGAACCAAATGAAAAAAAAACATTTGTTGTAATTATTTAGAATAAAAAATTTATAATCAATGCTTATTACATATTACTTAAGATATCAATTGATGATCACATGTATCAAATAATTAAATTATATTATGAATTGAATCAAAAAACATTGTTACCATTTCTATGCAAGAAATGAAATTTTATTTCATACATATTATTATAGTTTTGATATTATTTTTAGGAATTCAGATTATACAATTTGACCAACACCAATTCTGATTCAATAAGTGTGAAATCCCATTTCATAATACAGTTGAATGGGAAATTTCCATCTAACTTCCAAGCATAGCCTATATTTACATGAAAAGGAGAGTTATATATGATGATATTTACTAAAAGCAAACCAATGATAGTAAGTATGGGTTCTCATCATCCATCATTGCATGGTGTTCTTCGACTTATTGTTACTTTAGATGGAGAAGATGTTTTGGATCCAAAGTTGAATATGGAGAGGAAACGGGGACAAAGTATAATAACAAAAGGGATGGGAAGACCCCATCAAATCGTACAAGGATGGAACCAAACCAGTAACATGGGGCTAGGTCCCAACAGTATCACATTGGGAAATATGTCCTACAGCACCTAAGATATCTGAACTATCTAGGTCAAAAGGTCTACAAACAACAGGAGCATCCGAAGAAACATCACCTAATGTGATTGCTCTCCTATGGATTGCACCAGCTAGTGCTCTCTATAGAGCAATGGAAACATGTTGCCTAAAATAGACTATACATTAAGCTAAAGAGAGTGATACCTCATGTCGCATAGTATGATAGGCTCTTGCGCACTCCCTCACGAACATGTCGAAGTCGGTGTCCATAGCTCCATATAACTCCAAAGCTAGAGGAACAAAGAGGTGACCTCTCTGCATACCTCTATACTTGGAGACCTTGGCTACTACCGCTCCACTCGCCGCCCATCCTGAGGATGGGTGATCACCCCCTCTAAAACTGTGTCTCTAATAGGATCAGTAACCACCACATCAACCACAAAGACCTGGTCCTCCCGAACCAAGTACAGGTCTGTACTAACCCTAGTCGAATGCAAGGCATACCAACGCTCTCTCCATGTGAGGTATACACCCTCTCGTGCCATTGCAAACACCACATCCCTAGTGACATCATGGGTAGCTATCCTCTGTCCTCCGAATGGACAACGAGTCATATGAACACCTCCTGCATCTAAAGTGATACCACACTCATATGTGACTGATGAAGATGTAGATGGTTGGACCAAGCCAAGACGGAACCTCATTGCTGTGGAGAAAGCAACTGGTGCGAGTCGGAAAGCCCTAATGCATGGTTGGGCCAAGATCCACGAGCATGCACCCTTGCCCGAGCAAGAGCGTAAATAAGCTCTAGTAGTATGAGGAATGGCCAGATCCACTAAGAGTGAATGTAGAGCCTCCTGAAACTGTCAATCCATCAAGATAGACTGTAGACCCCTAGTCCAATTGGTAGTCAAAGAGGAAAAAGATGGGAACTCATGTCGTACCTCCCGTGATAAAGCATCTCTTGTATGTCGTAATAATACTTGTAAGGGAAATGATCATGTATCGACGTCCCTCGTATATATCTCCAAGATAGGTCTATCTGCGATCACAAATCAAGAAGATAACAAAGGTGCAACGAGCGCTCAACTCGCCAAGAATGCCGTATATGTCGTCTCCTCCATCAACAATAAGCCTACCCCTCCACACGAAATTGGCAAAGATGTCTGTCTCCTTGCCAAATCTTGAGTCACTCACTTGAATGTCCCTGGTCCGATGATGTCACCAAAGACGTCCATGATCCTCCTATCAAAGACTGTCAAACGTAATATGAATGTAGGTGAAGAAGGAACCGTGCAAAGAAGGTAAGTGGGTCGATGAGCAATACTAGATGATAGTATACCAAACATCACCTGCGGATCCCCTAGTAGAGGAAGGTCGTCTACATGCAAAACATGCTCGGCCAATGCAACGTCAAGGTAGCGTGAAACAAAATCCTCAGACCCTACTGACACTCATAGAATACGTAAGCCGTCTGTCGATATCATACATCCCTTTGGAAGTTGAAGATGAGACGGAACGCCCAAAGAAGACCAAGCCCTACACTTTGACACCTTGACTCTCAAGCCTACAAGATGAAGCTCGGTAGTCAAGTACAGTAGCCTCCCACTTAAGTACGCATCTCGGTTAAGTACGAATTTTATGACAAAATTTTTAGGGATCAACATTTTTCAGTGGAACATATCATGAATCGTCATCTGGCGCAGGTTTTGGTTTTTTTTGCGTCTGGCTTTGAGGACGACTGGTCGGACCTTGGCATGGAACTCTTCAAACGATTTTTTGAGATCGTCGAATGCTTCTTCGGCTTCTGTTTGTACGTTAGAGCAGAGCAGCTGATCCTCAATATCGAGAATTTGCTTATACAAAGACTCAAATCCATGAAATTCAACTCTATCCTGTGACTCGACAATCTGCTCTGGTTGATTAACATCGCTATCTTCATCAAGCCCTTCTTCATTAATCTTCATCTGCAAGACAACGGTACAACTAATCGCAATAAGATCTCTCCAATAGCAATCGGTCTGATGCCTCTAGTGTCCTTCTTCATCACGAGAAGCCGACTAACACCCATAACCTAACTAACTGACAACGGAATGTCTCCTCTCGCAACTGATGCAGCCACCTAGAACAACTCCGTGAAACCACTAGAGGTATCATCCGCCTGAAAGCAATCTCGAAGATGCTCATATACCATCCCTGACAAACCCCTAGAGGATAAACGTGAGGCTGTGCATAGAGAATGAGCAAATAATGATCTATCAAGACATAATGGCTCCTATGGCTGAAACTCCAAGACCTCTAATGGTATCTCCTCGGCCATGGGTGGATGTAGAAGGCGTAAAGAGGAAATCGTCTCCTCAGTAGGACTAGCCATGGACAAAGGATGAAGGGACCGTGCAGCCCTGCTATACTCCCCGGCCTGCACCAAGATCCGACACCTTCGCAATCGTGCCGAATCAGAAGTATCATGTGACTGAACCCAACTCCTAACCTGTGTGGCCCGAACAAACTCCTCCTGCAATGTAGCCCAATCCCCTGCTCGGAGTCTCCGAAATCTAGCTGCCACCTCCCTATGTCCAGCACGTCCCCCTCGAGTATAACGTAGACACCATCGCGGAAGAAATAAAAACAAAAACCATGCTAACTCGTCTATGGGATCGCACGCCAACCGATAGAGCAGTAATCAAAAAGCACATCTAGTCTCGTCATGCAGTGCCCGAGGAAGCCTATGGAATAAACGTGGACATAGAAATCTAGTTTCAAAAAGCCCTAGAATCGAACCTGCATGGGAAGCTAACCACTCCCACGACCCGAACGGTATACCCGGAATGCTCAACAAAGGAATCGATGTAGTCTGCGTGTTCCCCGAAGTGACAAATATCGATGTCGATGTGACCGTCCTCCTCACATGCGCATCCCAAGTAGTCCAATCATAATCTTTGTGCATATTTCCCACGTGTGTCTTTATCCCTTGCGAGGTAAAGAGACAATGACACACCTGACATGGTGTATCACGCACCACTTTTGGAGGCCCCTTAAGGGAAAGTCAAGCTATAGCTAGCACAAAGGGAACGATAAAGAAACCCAGCACTCCATCATGCTTTCTATACATAAAATTAGTCAAGACTTGTAGCATACGATTTTTAATTCTATACAAAAATAAAATTAATTATTGCAATGTTTACATTTTTATGATTCTTTGTTTGAGTATAGATTGCAAGCAGTAAATTTAGATATTAAATATAAATATAGATATCAAATATAAATAGAATAATTAATGATCACATTTAGATTATAGCGTGAAAGTATTCAATAGTTTCAAAATTTTTCATTTTGAGATTTGTTTATTACATTTTTTTTAAAACATTTGCCGTTGCATTCATGACGTTATTATGACGTTGTATCCTCATATATTAATATGAGGATCATACCTATTGTTAATGTTGTCATTACTCATAATGCTTTTCATCTTTGGTACGCTGTTATCATCAGTAAAAGTAATATCATAAATTACTTTAAACAAAAAATGAGAAAGATTTTATTTAGGGGAAGAACTTATCACTACAATACATTGTTTTTGGGAGATAAATAGAGTATTTGAAGGGATTTGAGATATTGTATTTAGATACGGTGATGAATATCTCAGAATAAATTAACAACTTGAAACTTGAGCTTACAACATAAGACATTGGTATTTAAAAATCAGTCAAAGTTTCCAACTTACCATTGATGACATCTCATTCTTGGAAAGCAAAAAAAAATGCTAAGATTGTAGTGCATTCTGCAAAAACTATCAAACTCCATATCTTTAGCTCACTTATCTGAACATCTCTTCTCCTCCTAACTAGGTGATCAAACGCTCATTGTCGGAGCTATTGAAAGTTAGATTGATAACTCACAAAAATGCGTAATCTGATTATGCGTTATAAACTATAGCCTTATTGTATAGAAGCCACTAGAAAAAGTTGTAGGGTCTGCGTATATATTGCTCATGCGAATTTGGACTGCGCCTCGTGGTCGTAGGGTTTGACCTTTGGAAGTCCTTCGCAAAAATTTTGAATATGTGTGTACGCGACTTCTCTCTTTGGAGCGAGCCTCTAAGAAAGCCATGGAGCAGAAAGCTATGGAGAGGTTCACGTCATGTCATATCACTCCGCGGTGGCGACAACTAGACTCCATGGCTAGCGTCGTAGTCCATCGACATAGGCATGCAGGGAAGTATGAACTTGGAGAAAAGAATTCCCATCCATTGGGGCGAATTTGAGCGTTTGTCGAACTTCAGCAATCAAGTGCTGAAGTTGGAGCGTGGGACCCAGCGAGCAAGTCGTCGTCAGCGGCCGCAGCAGCAGCGCCAGTGAGTGAGTGAGTGAGTGATTGCATGCGGAAAGAGAGAGGCCCTGCTGAAGTTCCTAGAGCGATGTTCCTCCAGCCGGCCTACGCTGGGACTTCTGGGAGCAGAGATGGAGGGCGAAGGCATAATCGGTAGAGTGGAGTACAGCCGGCTAGGGTGAGGATGCTGCAGAGCGGACGATCACGTCACTGTGGACTCGCAAGTCACTGGGAAAGGAAAACGTAAGCTAAGCAGGCAAGGCAGTCTGCCCTGACGGATTTGTCCTGGCCCGAGTCCAAAGCTTGGTGACATAGCGCCTCAGATAAATGTATCGTGGAATGGTGAGGGGTGTATGGGTGATGGGCCTGGGCCGCCTTCTTCCTCCGCTTGGCATGCGAGCTGCAGAACCAGCAGGACTTAGCAGGGATCTTAACGGCAGAAGGGGGATGAGGTTAGATCAGAATCATCAGATGGATCACACATGAAAAAGCGAAGAAGAAAGAGAAGGTGAAGAAGCGAGGGAGAGGAGAATCAGATAGATCTTGTGGGCCGCCGGATTGGTAGAAAGGCCACAAGGGCTGGTCGATGCCATGCGATGCGGGTGGGTTCCCGAAGAGGAGAGTGAGGGCTCGATTGGGAATCGTTGTAATGGAGAAGGAAGATGAGGGAAGGAAAGGAAGAGGAAGAAGAGCAGGAAATGTCCTTCTGTCATAGCTGAGCGTCTGACTGATTGATTGATTCTTCGATCCATCCATCAATCGATTTCTCTCTCCTTGCTTTATACCGTAAGGGCCGGTCCGGTCCGTGCTATTCCATTCCTTTCCAGTCCAGGCCAGGCAGTGTGATCGAGAGCAGAGGAGAGAAGATAAGAATGATTCTGCCCTCCTCGTCTTGATTCAAGAAGAAGCCATACGAGTTGCAGGACAGACTTATCAGTGAGATGAGAAGGAAATAACTGACGGACCCTCCAAGAGCTCCACGCAATTGAAAATCCTGGTCGAACTCATCCCTCCAGGATGTCAGTACGCACACTCATCCGGCATTTGCACTACATGTACGTTACTTCACTTGAGCCTGGATTAGCAAAATTATGGCAGTACAAAAATTTCCCTCCATTTTATGAACACTTCCGTTTGTACCCCGTCACCATTCTTCCGCTCTCGAATCGTTTGGGAAAAGACAAACTAAACTAGGTAGTACGAGATCTACGTCTGAGGACCATTAAGCTTCTCCGCATCCCCCCTTTGGTCTTGGCTCCCTCCTTTCCGTTTAATAGTCCATACTCGTAAGTTCACGGTCACGAGATGTTGTCAAGTTTTGAAGATTTGTAAGTTCAAAAATTATGAAACCAATTACACTTGCATCAAGGAATCTTTTAATCATGTTTCTAGCTAGAGACCCTAGGATCGGCTAATTGTCTAAGGTGAACCCTGACAGAATTCCAGCTAGATATGACGCGGAGATTTAGTTTCCGGCAGTCAGTTAGCTACAGGCATGGTTCTTTGAGATAGCTTTTCGCTCGGTCGGTTCGTAACCGACTTCGCACCATGTACTCGTCCGAATTGGTGCAAAACACTCAAGAATTGGAGTGATGAAGTTTTGATTGACTAACTCATCTTTGCCGAGGCATAGATACGTGTTATTTTGTTCCCATTACTTTTATCTTTTTGACGGGAATCACTACCAAATGCGCATGGCATCAGTTGGGCTTGACATGTTACTCTGGATTCCTCTGTGATGCAGGTGGGCTTCATTCATTGTTCGGGTGCAGGTCATACTAGACGCTGCAGTGAAAACTGCCGGTCCTTTGTACATCCTTCTTGCTCTCTCTCTGCTCAGGTGCCAAATCTTTTGTGCATACATTCAGCTCCTGGTCAGTTGTGCATCACCAAGTAGTTTTCATGGGCTCTGAGAAAATATAAGAAACAGGGAAGATCAAATTTGAGTGCTTAGTCTTCTGCCTGTGTGTAATCCACGGTTTCACATGCAAGGGAGGTGCTTGGACACCCCCGAAATTCAAGAACTGATTCCGGTGTCTCTTGCAGCTGTATAATATATCTATACTATACAACAGTACTTCCTGCCGTCCATGATTTGCACTCGGTTGAAGGACTTGCCCACTTATTCCTTTCAGCCTGGCTCGTTTACAATGTCTTCTTCAACTACTTTTGGTGCATACAGACTGATCCGGGCTCTCCACCCATGAATTTTGTAAGAATACTGGGGCCATATCTCTTCCTCATTCACTGTTATGTTGTGATGTTGTGGAAGGAGTAGTGCTGATCATAGACTAGCAAGGAGAATCCGAATCTAAGCTTCTTAGGCTGGTCACTCATTTGAATGTTACTGGACTGCAGGACGTAGGAGAGGATTTGAGTAAGTTCGAGACAGATTCTGGTATCCCACAAATCAGATGGTGCAAACGCTGTAAGTGTTCAAGGCATTCAAAGCATGACTCTCTACCACCGCATATATATTTGTTCATTTGTCGCGATTATTTCAAGCCTCCTTGAAATAGTCTTGACCGTATGAATGGAAGTATCTACCTATGAAGAAGCAGTTTTAAGTACTATAAACAGTCCAATCCATCTTCTTTCTGGTTTGCCGCTGGTCCTTGGTCATCCTAAGCTTTAGACTCAATAGATTTGGTATTGTACACCGTAAACCTCTGATGTCATCCTCCGAAGTCTCCTTACACCTACTCTGCATTTCTTGATCCTCACTATTGCATGACATTGTCCAGGCCGGAGATCAAAACCTCCAATGACTCACCACTGTCACATCTGCAAAAGGTACCACTTAGAAGGTCCTTTCTTTTTTTTGTGCAATAAGTCCCGCTACTGTCTCGCCTTCCATGTCAATTTGGTCAACTAGACTCTCTTCAAAATGTTCTGAAGAGCTTTCAGTAGGAAAGGCTATTATATGGAAATGCCACTGATCTGCTTCTTGTCCTTGCTATTATTTTGTTGATGGCAGATGCATATTAAAGATGGATCATCATTGTCGTATCCTTAACATGTGGACATCTACCCTTCTACACTTATGAGTGATCTGTCTATGATAAATGAAGATAATCAATTTACTGATCATCAAGGGTTGTAGGTTTAAGGTGAGTTTGTTATTAATGTAAGTGTTTCCGTCTGTGTACTTCGACAGTCTGGAGTCCCATTTCCTGTAATCGTTGATGTTGATTGACCTTAGACTTTTGCAATCATTTATTTGTTCCTTAAAGTCTATTTTCAAGACTTTTATGAATGTTCTGCCTTTCATTGTTTATTTTTCTCCTTGACTTCCTATAGCTTGGATGCACAACTGCATTGGCTATTACAACTACAGATACTTTTTGGTATTTTGTGAGTATTCTTAACCTTCGCACTAGGAGTTGCAACGAAGCATGTTGGTACTGACCTCTTTGTTGACATGTCTTCGATCTTAGGCAGATATTAAGCTTGGTGTCATTATTCTTGGATTTCTCTTCATATCAGAGAGTTTGAGTTGAGGTTTATCATATACTCACGAAACCTTACATGTTGCGACTGCACCAGTGCTGTATTTGTGGGCAGGTTGTATATATACTGTTTGTATGGCATCGATTCCCCTGTTTGGGACATCAGCACATGTACGAATGTTCTCTTTCTCTAGCGTCTCTCTTCTATGTTCGCTTTAACGCGTGCTTGATAACTCGTCCATTATTTTCTAAAATAAATTTAAAAATTCTCTTCGCAGGAAGTGTGTCTGTTCCATGAGAGTCGTGTCTGTTTAATAAAACCCGAGTTATGCTTTACCTGAGGTGTGAGTGAGTACTGAAATAAACAATTTACTTAGTTCCTGTTTCCACAGGAGCCTTCCAAAGTGAACGGTGTTCTATTTACTTTTGTGCTGTCGCTTGCTCTCTTCGGTTCCTTGTCATGCCTCCTCGGCTGGCATATTTACTTGGTCCTCACTGCGCAGGTTAGTTAACTCTGTTCATATAAGATATGATCAGGCCTGACTCAATTTCCTCTCGCTTTTTGACCTTACGAATCTCTGAGCTGGAAGCTATATCAGTTTATTTGCTTGTCACCATGCAGTTTCACATCTGGTCTGCCATTCTTTACTGACCCAACCAGTTGTGTGCAGACAACCATAGATTTCTACAGCAACCGCCAACGAAGGCGAGACGCAAGGAGATCAGGACAGGTGATGTTGATAAAGTAAATCTACCAAGTCGTTAATTTCCAGTTCCGTACTGATGACACATTGTGCTTCCTTAAAACCGTGTGATCTTGCTGTTCTTGATACGACACAAAGGTTTCTTGACTGCGCTGAGAAGTTACCCACGTCCTCCCATTCCTTTCTTGAAGAGGTTAACGATGGTGCCTAAGTTCCACAAGCAGGGATTGGTTTAAACCTTTTAGAATAGTTAAACTGGTTTTAGTGAGCTCTCTCACCTTACTTACTAAGCTCGTCCACCATGCTATAGCATCCATTGTAAGAAGCTACTTGCGTTGGAAATAACTGTGGTTCGTGACATCGTTCTGATTGACTGCAGGTTTGGGTGAACGAGTTTGACATGGGGAAAATTCAGAACCTGCGAAATGTCTTTGAAACTAATAGTAGCGGGATTTGGTGGCTAAGAATTTTGCTCCCAGTTAGAGCTCCACCTAAAGGAGATGGCGTTCGTTTTCCTTCCCGATATGGCTCTTCAGATGCAGCCTTTGCTGTCAATCATCCCCATCATCACGATCTACCCTCGAGTTCTTTGGCAAATGGTTCCGCCCCAAACAGTAGGGACGTTGTAACCCTGGAAAGAGTTTTGGCTGACAGTGAAGACAACTGGAGGTCAGAAAATATGGTTTAAACCCTGTTATGTCGTTCTCGTTGTCTTCGGTCCAGAATGAAGTTTCTATTCTTGATCTGTTATGCTCCTCCTGTGCAAGTAAAGACAGATGCAATTTTCTACATCTCATTGTTATGAAATTCATACTTGAGAATGGCTTCAACACACTTGTTCATTGCCAACACGCTTCAGTTCCCAACATTCGAATAAACTTGCATCAGATCCTAGACAGCGCAGCAGTCAGCAAACATTGTCTTAGATACTCCTGTCGCTGGATTACGGTTTGGACTGCATCTCTGACCGGGACGGGGAAATTGATTAGTTCAAATTTTTCCAGTCTCCGGGGAGCTCATTTTTTTTATCATGTGGCATTGCTAACCAGTTCAGGGGAATATGTAAAGTTGAGCATGACCGTTTGACTGAAACCTCTGCCAGTGCATGTCGACATGGACTTGAAATAGCACAGTTTTTAAAAACAAGGTCAAACATATATGGTAGATTTTATACTTATCATTACATCCAAAGTTTGAATTTATCCAAATCCACAAATTTGAATGATAGAGTATCATGTTTAGCTGCGTATGCTTTGATCTTGAAGATGATCTCCACTTGTTTCTAAAATTCTCTCTCTCAAACATGAAACTAGTTATTTGCCTTGCGAAGATGCCCGTTCCTCATTTTTTCAGTAAACATTCATTGCTTCTCAAGCACTTCTTGGCAAATAAATACTTTCGAGAGTGAAGAGTTGAAAATTCACTAAAAACCATCCGCACAATTTCAAAACATATAAACTTACAGAAATAAATACATTATAACATAATCAAAATTGCAGCATCCAAAAGTACCAATGTCATGATCATTTTTAGAACGTTTGGAAACTTCTCACCCGCATGCTTCCTTTCCTAGCAAAGGAGAAAAAACAGTAGATGCTTAGAAGATTTCAACAACAATGGATAACTCTGAGGTAGTGGTGGATCTAAATTTACCTCCTTTGTGGCAATAGTTTTGCTCACCTCCCCTTGGCGACACACAGTAGCAAGCTACAAGCTCCACTGAGTGCAGAATGTAGCCCTGACGGTAATTTAATTGTTTAGTCGGCTAGTGTTTTTGCAATGATCACCACCTTGGAGAAGGCCATATAGAAAATTTGCAGTGAAAGTAGTGCACCAACAAGAATATCTCTTGCGTGATTATGAATTTCACCAACTTTCCTAATGAAATGTTGTGCTACAATAGCAAACAATAATACTAATGTACCTTCAAATTGTGTGTAATTCCTGACTTTTAGATATGAACGTGAGTGAAGGGAAGAGTGGAGAGTGCGCTAGGAGGCTAGATTAGTTATTCACACATTGTAGGGTTATAGTTTGCCAAAAGTGGAGAGTGAATTGACAATTCTGTTTATTTTTCATTTTTGGTTCCATTATAATAAAATTGAACATTATGGAGAATTATAGATATTTATGAATTTATTATTTTTAGAGTTTCGAGTGATTTTTCTCAAATTTGACATATGGGTCGGGTCTTTTTTTTCCAATCTCTTCCTCTTCCTACCTTGGTTCTATCGGGATCTAGTTGGAAATTATGGAGATCATAATAGAAAGTTAGGATTGTTTTTAGATTTTAGGGTTTTCATAGTCATCATTTCTTCATGTGAGGTGGGATGTCAAGGGGTTGTGGTTTGCAGGTGGGAGGAGATATATGATGGAGTGTCATATGTCCTTATCGTTCTCTTTGTGCTAGCTATAGCTTCACTTTCCTCATGGGGCCACCTAGAGCAGTGTTTGATACATCATGTATGGTGTGTCATTGTCTCTTTACTCCGCAAGGGGTAAAGACCCACATGGGAAACATCCACAATAGAGAATGGACAAAAAGCAATCTATCAAGACATAATGGCTCATCTACCTGATATTCCAAAAACTCTAATGGTATTTTCTCGCCCATGGATAGATATAAAAAGCGTAAAGAGAACATAATCTCCTCAATATGACAAGTCATAGACAAAGGATGAAGGGCTCGTGTGGCTCTACTCTACTATTTGGCATGGTCCAAGATCCTACACCGTTGCAATTGACCCGAATCATAAGTATCATGTGGATGAACCTTACTCTTAACTTATGTGGCACATACAGACTCCTACTCTGCAATGTAGTCCAATCTCCTATTCAGAATCTATGAAATCTAGTTGCCACCTCTTATTTTCTTTTTATTGAAAATAAATTCATAAAAAATTTTTAAATATCCATATGTCTAGCATGTCCCTCTAGTATAACATATACATCATCGTGGAAGTAAAGGAAACAAAAATCACACTAACTCATCCATAGAATCACATGCCAATCGATCGAGCACTAAGCAAAAAGCACGTCTAGCATCATCATGGAATGCACAAGAGAACCCATGAAATATATGTGGACATGAGAACCTAGTCTTGAAAAGCCCTAGAATATAACCTAGTTAATATGCTAATCACTCTCACGACCAATCGGTATACCCTGAACGATCATGCACAGTCCACGAATATTTTTAGGGGACTTGTCAAGGATGATATATGATCATCTTTGAGATTGCTTTAAGAAAAATAATCCCTCTAATGGTTTCACTGAGTTGTTCCAAGTGGTTGCATCAATTGCAAGAGGGAGATTTCTTTGTCAGTTAGTCACGTGTTAGGTGTTAGTCAGCTTTTCACGATGGAGAAATAAACTTGGGATATTAGATCAATTGTCATTAAGGAGATCTTATTACTTAATATGTCTTGTTAGTCGTATTGTGGTCCGATAGCATCATTCACACTTCCAACGTCATCTTTGTCCATACCAGTTTGAAGTCGCCACATCAAGAGATTGTGAAGTTGTATCATTAGACATCAAAGCACTTCTAGATATCCATCCGGATTGGGTTGTCTTGCATGTGGACATTGGGAACACTTTTAAAAATGTCTCACATGCATCCATATCTAGACAACTTAGAGAGGCTTGTAAATCTTTTTCGAGCCTCATTCCTTTCATACAATCTTTCTATGGTTCAAACTCATCTCTCTTCTATCAACATGGCTTTTCACATAAAGGAGTTACCGTTCTGCAATCTACGGTTGGTACTTGATAGGGAGATCCTTTGGGAGGATCCCTATTTGCCATGGCTCATTATAGAGCTCTAATGTTTACTGCTTTGGACGTGTCAGGTTGTGTGTTCCTATGCTTAACGGATGATATACATATTGTGGCCCATGTAGACCACATTATACATGCCTTTGATTGCTTGGCTACCGAGCTTCATCTTATGGGCTTGAAAGTTAAAGGCTACAAGATGTTGTAACAAGACCTTTGTTATCTTCTTGATTTGTGATTGTAGATAGGTCCATCCTTGAGATGTATGCAAGGGATATGGATGCGTGATCATTTCCTTTATAAGTACTATAACAACATAGGAGAGATATTTTATCCCCGAGGTATAACATGAGCGTCCATCTTTTTCCTCTTTGCCTACCAAATGGACTAGAGGTCTACAAATGGACCGATAATTTTTCAATAAGCTTTATATTCACTTTTAATGGATCCGGCCATTCTTTGTACTAGGGCTCGTCTATGCTCTTGCTTTGGCAAGGATGCAAGCTCGTGGATCTTGGCTTGATCATGCATTAAAGCTTTGCGACTCGCATCAACTACTTTTTCTACATCAATGAGGTTTCATCTTGGATTGGTCCATCCATCTACATCTTCATTACTCAATTATGAGTGTGATACTACCTTAGATGCAATAAGGGTCAATATAACTTGTTGCTCATTCAGAGGGCAAATGATAACTACCCATGATGTCATTAGGGATGTGTTGTTTGCTATGGCGAGAGATGGTGGATATCTCACATGGAGGGAGCGTTGGTATGCCTCGTATAGGTACTCAGGTTATGACATACCTATACTTGGTTTGGGAGTACCATGTTACTTTTGCAGAAATTGTGGTTATAAATCCTACATATGACATACCCATTCTCCTAGATGGACAGCGAGTGGAACTGCAGTCGCAAGGTCTCCAAGTATAGAAATATATAGAGAATTCAATTCTTTGTTCCTCTAACTTTAGAGTTATATAGATCTATAGACATGAGCTTCTATAAATGGGTGAGAGAGTACATAAAAGACTATCATCCTAGTATACATAAGTATCACTATCTTTTGTATAGTATTTTTAGATAATATATTTTAATTATTATATATAGAGCATTAGTTGATATAATCCATTGGAGAGCAATCATATTCATTTATATTTCTTCATGTACTATGCTGTTAGTGGATGGTCTGACCTAGATAGTAATGATCTGTAATAGACATATTTTCCATTGAGATGCTGTTGTGGTAGTGAATAACATCAGTTAATGGGGTCTTCACGTCCTTTTTGTTATTTCATTTTGTCCCCTCTTCCTACATACCTTCGATTTACGAAGAGTACGGCCGTTTAAGTTTGCTTCTTAGGCAGTTAGTTTACATTATTCTCGATTTAGCCTCATCTAGTATATAAACTCAATAAGTGTGCAACAGTGCGATGCACACCAACGGGGTCAGTCACCTCTGAAACACGCCCTCGTATTTAATGTGCAGCACACTAATAAGGGAAGAGGATGTAAGTTATACCTTTTATGAAAAAAAAGAAAATTAAAAAAAGAAAGGGGGACGTTGTACGCACCGTTTCCCTTGTCTCATTGGGACGAAAAGAACGGAAGGGGAATGGAAGGGGGACCTCATCAACGCCAGTCCCATCCAGTCATAAAGTGAGTCCGTCGGTTGGTGCGGCAATCCAAGGCAAGCCCAGGCCAGAGGCGCCAGACCAGACCAGACCAGTCCAGGCCGTCTGCGTGTGTCTGTCGATCACTTTATCGCGACAGAGTACGTACGTCGTACATCATCTGCGTGAGGCTCCTACGACTGGACCGTAACCAGAGTAATGAATCTCTCCCTCTCTCTTCCTCGAGCTTTCCCCGAAGAAATCGCGAGCCCGGCCTTCTGTCTTTCTTTTATTTCGGTTTGCCGTGGCGCCTGGCGGAGCGCATACATGTGCAACAGCAGCAGCTTGTTGCACATTTATCCTGTCTCCCTCTTCCACCTCTTCTTCCTTCCTTCCTTCCTTCTTCCATTCTTTCTTATTCTTGCACTTGAGTTCTTGTGCATCGTTATCGTGAGTGGAGAGGCACGGGCAGTCACTGACAGTCTGAGGGAGCTTGACTCGTCCTGGACCAATCGGAGCTCGGCAAGTACGGCAAAGGAGGCACACGATGGAGCAGAGGAGAAGGGAAGAGTGAGTTGAGTCGATGAGAGAGTGGGAAAGGGAAGGGGAGGACGACGGACGTGCCTTGGCAGAGAGTGGGCGCGCGGTTGTGCCGCATCGATCGGATCCGTGTGCGGGCAGCCAGCGTTGGGTGCCGTGGTGATCGTGGTTGTGCGTCGAGGGAACGGATCGGCAGCAGCTCGTCGTAGGCTTGGTGGCGAGTTGATCGAATTAGAGTAGTTGTGACGGGAAGGAGGTGCGGTTTGGCGCTGAGGGCGATGACGAGTGGTCGTCAGCGGTCGGAGGTTGTTGTGATGGCAGGACGTAGGGAAGGGCAGGGCAGGCGAAGTGAGAAGAGACAGCAGCCGCGATGAAGGCGATGGATTGAGGAGGAGGAGGAGGAGGAGGAGGAGGCGCAGCCGAGAAGGACAGGAACAGGGCGTGGGTGGTCTTGAAAGCCGGGCACGATGATGAACGTCAAAGGAGGGAAGAGGGTTATTGCGTTGGAGAATGGCGATAAGGTCGATACAGGTATGTCAGGAATTGATGATTCCGCTCTGGCATCAGCGATTGGCAACGGAGAGGATTTAGGACCTTTTATTCGAGCCGCATTCGAGAGCGGAAAACCCGAGTCGTTGGTCCACCAGCTGCGGAACTTCGTCAAGAAAAAGGAAGTGGAGATTGAGGATCTTTGCAAAGCTCATTACGAGGAGTTTATCCAGGCCGTGGATGAGCTTCGCTACGTATTGGTGGATGCCGATGAACTCAAAGGAGGATTGGCCGAAGAAAATTCCAGGCTGCAAGATGTCGGAAACACTTTCTTAGCGAAGTTGGATGCTTTGATTGAATCCCACGGAACCAAGCAAAACCTTGCCCATGCCATAGGTTCTCTAAGAATTTGCACAACCGTAGTCGAGTTGTGCCTGAAAGTAAATGAAGACATTATGACGGATAGCTACTATCCGGCTCTGAAGAGCCTGGACATATTAGAAAGAGATTTTCTCTCTCGAATTCCGGCTAAAGCTTTCCGCCTGTTGCTCGAGAAGGAGATTCCCATCTGTAGAAATCATATCGAGCGAAAGGTGAGTGCCGAGTTCAACGAGTGGTTAGTGCAGATACGAAGTATTGCTCGAGAAATCGGTCAGCGGTCTATAGGTCAAGCCTCTTCCGCTCGGGAAAGGGAAGAGGAGCTTAGGGGTCCGCAGCGGCAGGCAGAAGAACAGAGCCGGTCAGGCTCTCGGGAGTGCGTGTACATGCTGGAAATGGAAGATCTGGAGGAGGATGACTCGCAACTTAAATTTGATTTGACTCCAGTGTACAGAGCGTATCACATAAACACGTGCTTAGGTCTCGACGAGCAGTTCAAGGAGTATTACTACAAAAATCGACAGCTGCAGCTGAATTCCGATCTTCAAGCATCATCCGCTCAGGCATTTCTCGAGACTCATCAAACCTATTTCGCTCAAATCGCCGGGTTTTTCATTGTTGAAGATCGTGTGCTTAGGTCTGCTGGGGGACTCATCACAAACGCGCGGGTGGAGAGTCTTTGGGAGACGGCTATCAGCAAAATGAATGTTGTCATCGAAGACCAGTTTTCTCGCATGCAAACGGCCAACCATCTGTTGCTGGTGAAGGATTACGTTAGTCTGCTGGGTGTCAGTCTGAGGAGGTACGGGTTCCAAGTGGGACCCTTGCTGGACGTGCTCGACACCATGCGTGATAAGTACCACGAGCTTCTTCTCAACGACTGCAGGAAGCAAGTGAACGATGTCCTTGCGAACGACAAGTACGAGCAAATGGTCATGAGGAAGGAGTACGAGTACCAGATTAACGTCCTCATGTTCAGTCTTCAGACCTCGGACGTCATGCCGGCCTTTCCGTACGTCGCACCCTTTTCAGCAACCGTGCCGGATTGCTGCAGAGTTGTGAAGTCGTTCATAGAGTTCTCTGTGAGTTTTCTTTCCTACGGAGGGCACATGGACTTCTATGATCTCGTGAAGAAGTATATCGACAAGCTCATTATCACTGTCTTGAACGAAGCTCTCCTAAGGCTCATTCAGAATCCGAACTTGGGCGTATCGCACGCCATGCAGATTGCTGCCAACATGACAGTCCTCGAACGTGCTTGCAGCTTTTTTGCAGAGCATGCCGCAAAGCTTTGTGGCATTCCCATGAGGCTTGTGGATGGTCCGCATGGAACTCTGTCGGGGAGAGCGGTGTTGAGGCAGTCTCAGGCCGTAGCTCACGAGCAGATGTTGAAGCTTGTCAAGTCCAAAGTTGACGAGTTTATGTTGCTGACTGGTAACATCAACTGGACGCCCGACGACCCTCCTCTCAGTGGCAATGAGTATCTGAACGACGTGACTATCTATTTGGAAACTCTGGCAGAGACAGCGCAGGAAATCTTGCCTTTGGACGCTTTTGATAAAGTGATCAGAGGCGTGCTGACACATATCTCGGAGAGTATCGTGGCCACTCTCTATGGTGACGAAGTGAAGAAGTTTAACATAAATGCTATGATGGGCATAGATGCCGATTTGAAGGTGTTGGAGTCTTTCGCAGACGACAGGTTCCAAAGCAGTGGCTTAGACAAGCTTCCTGGTTCTTCCAACCTAAGGACATGTTTAGCGGAGGCACGGCAGCTCGTCAACCTCTTTTTAGCCAGCAACCCTGAGCTGTTTCTCAACCCTGTAATTAGGGAGAAGAATTACAGTGCTCTCGATGCCAGAAAGGTGCACAGAGTAGCAGAAAAGTACAGAGACTTGCCGGAAAGATTCTCGCTAGGGCGCCCTAGGCATCCTGGGAAGAAGAAGTCGCTGGATGCCCTGTGTAGAAGATTGAGAGATCAGTTGTGATTGCAGCCGGGCAAGCTGGATAAAAGAGGTTTGGGATGGCTTCAGTTAACAACCGTGTAAGACCTCGCCGTTTTCAAGGCGGGGCAGGGGAGAAAAAAGGGATCAAAGTTGCTTTTTATAGCTAGTACAGTATACGTTTTTTGCTTGCTACGTGAGGACGAGCATGCACTGGAGTCGAACGAGATGAAAGCTGGATGTCTTTTAAGGTACTTGTGATGGTCTCGTGTTCTTGTGGGTTTCAAGCCATCGACATTTTCTTGTGATCGTCTAAGCTGCTCGCTGTTACTAATGAACCTCACTCGTTCCTTTACTGTCCAGGTTCTTTCACGGGTTGTGACGGCCGAGGCTGCTCTCGAGAACGCAGAGTCAGTTGTTTTAATTGTAAAATGAACTCAATCTGAAATTACCTCCTCTGCTTCCCGATTCTTTAATTTGAAGAGTTACATTTATTGGCCAGCACCGCTTAAGTTCTCTTTTGTGTCCGTGTATTGTTGTCAAAATTGTTTTAAGGTATGAAAGGGGTTTATCTCCCAACACAAAGCCATCAGACTGACTGGATTTTACAACGCTGATTTCCCTTCAAAGCATGGATTGTTCTGAAGTCTATCTATCTTGGACGTGAGTTTAGTGACTCGTAAATATATCAGTGGGTAGGTGACGCCCTGTGAGATGAGTAGTACTGTGCCCTGTCATTGCCAGGAGGACTGCAGGTTTAGTGCCACTAGAGATCAATTTCATTCTCAGTTTATACGTGTCCACGCAGAGCTACAAGCCTACAAGCACATAGGACTAGCTGATGATCAGGTGTCTACGCCCCTCACTTGGTTCACTTTATTAAATTCATATTCTCCCCCTGTACAGGTGTCGTAGCAAGGAACGGCTTGAGCGTAAACCCTTTGATTAAAAGATGTAGCCCTCTTCACAGCTCTCATATCGTGTCTTCTGTTTACCCATTACCATTATCTTGGTCCCAATATCCCTTCTGAGCTTTTATCTCTGGAGCTAGAATACATGATTAGCAGAGAAGAGGCAACTGTTAACTGAAAACTTCAAAGCCATGGAAACAAACTGAAGTAACTTCCTTGACCAAACCAGTAGACACAAGGTTTGATCGCCACAAAATCTAAACATTGCATTTGGAGTATTGGCAGCATTTAGATTCAGTTGATTCAGAAGACTTGCTGGGTATCGTTTCCTCGGAGAAGCAATGAAGCTCGTGGCTACATTCCTTCTCGAGTCTCCAGGGTTGACTTGGTAATTCCAAATGCTTGGCAAGTGAAGAGCGGATGACCAACTGCTGCCACTCTCGTGCAATCAGCAGTCTCTAATCATACTTTTTTAATTTTATTCCACTTTTATGCTACGAATGATAACTCAATTTCTCTGCTCAAAATAAAATTTGAACTTTTAGAATGACTTATCGGAATTGGCTTTTATTCATAGAAAAAAACAACCAAACAGCGATATAAGGAATGACACTGAAGTGATCAACGTGAATGGAATTATCTAGCCGGGAAAGCTGTAACGCCCTCGCAACCAGGGTTTCAATAAACACTACCTGTGTCGATATAAAAACCGAAACATCGATAGAAGTTTGTACAAGTTTTGCTGCCTACTCTAGTAGAACGGTACATCATTGTAATGTCCTGCCCATCGCATGCCACTCGAACGCCCTTGGACAACACGCAATCGTGGTCCTAAGATATTTGCAAATTCAGGGGGACAAATACTGCCCTGTATTGCCAAAACTCGAAGCGATGTTTCCTGGACCGCCAAACACCCACGAACCTTATTTAGCACCTTACTCACCCTCGAATCTGTCCACGAAAAAGAACTGGTACAAGAAAACACAAGAACTTTTGCGCGTTGTACCTTGGAATATTTCACTATAGACTGGCAACTCGATCTGGTTAACTTGCAACCGATCAAATCAAGGAACACAAGAGTGGTGCTGAGGCGAGGCATCATGACCGCAACTGCATCGTCCCTGATGCGCGAGCACTGATTGAGTATAAGTACCTTCAACCGTCTGCAATGAAAAGCGATAACTCTGCAAAGTTCAAATGCATATTCTTAGTCATTCCAACCTCCATGAATATGTTCTATCTTATCTAACCCGTAGCAAGAGACTCGAATGTAAATAGCTGGAGTCGAATCCAGCTATACACGTGACCGTGCTTTAAGACTCGATCGAAACTATTGCAGGCAATTACAAAGGTCCAGATGCAAACAGAAAAGGCAAGGTAAGGGACTGTTGCAATGAACATTTCACTTTCGATATCTGTGGGTAGCATACAAACATAAATGTGGTCATTTAGTTCATAGGATACAGCAGAGATGTTATTAATGCTCACTTGGAACAACAATACTTCCTAAGATGGACTGTTTCTATGCGCAGGCCTGTGATTTCTGTTGCTACGTGCTTTGGAGTGCGCTCTTATCCGTGCTTGTGTGTTCGTGTAGAAAAGAAAGGATGGCCCACTGTGACTAAACTGAGACTCATGACTGCAGAAAGATGGGTGTAACTTGTAGTAGCTTTCAGCACGCAAGTTGGCTCAGAAGTGTGAGAAAGGATATCTTACCGGGCTGATCTAAGAGTGATATTGCGACAGCCTGCCAAACAAAGCACTCTCAATTCCGGGCACCCTTCGGCAAGTGCAACTACACCTGCATCTGTCACTAATTTGAAGGAGGCAGGGTTGTCGACTAATCCATAGCCCTGCCAGTTGCAAAATCAACATGATTCTGAAACCTACGAACGAAAGTTTGAAGAGCTTGCAGGTAAATACATGGAGCTAAGTTTTGGAAACGGAAATATCAATCTGCCTTTCAACGGTAAGTTTGATGAGAGAGTTTTATTCATCTCCCCATATGCTTTGAGGATACTGCTGTCGACCTACATAGCAGCTCACCTGGAACCGCAGCTCTTTCAGCTTTGGACAATTCAAGCCAAGCCTCAAAAGAATAGCATCTGTAGCGCATGGAAGCGCTAAATACTCCAACTTCTTCAGCACCGGAACTAGACCGCACAACATCCCCTCTTCAATCTGCACGGTGTAGTTGGAAAAGTCGTCAGATCGTGCATTTATCCAAACCACACTAGATGGACTGGTCATCCAGAGCCGCAATTGCTTCAACGATTTCAACTCCCGAGCACAAAAGAAGACAGAGTTGAGTACAAATCAGTGAGAACCTTCGTAGCTTTCACGACAAGTTTTTCTCAGTTTGTTTTATCATGGCGTATGACCCATAAGGCTAGACCTGGTTATAGAAAATCAACTACTTGACGGAAGAATTTCAGTAGAGTCCAAACCAAGGACCTTAAGAGATGCAACATTAGAAAGCAGACTAGCCTGAGGACACCAGACGGCAGGTTCATATAACATTTACCTAGAACGGAGAGACGCATCAAACAAGAAAATCCTTCATGTAGCGGGTTCAGTGATCATGGGACAGCATCTACATGAGGAACACATACCTGAGTGAGACTACAAAACTCGACTTTGCAGTGAGACAGGTCTAACAGCTTCAAGTTGGTACAAAAGCATTGAATCACTTCCCAGCCGGTATTGTATACACCTTGTGCATGCAGATGCGACAACTGCGGACCATATTCCTCGAGCACTCTCAGCATTGGTCCCGTCTCCAGAGAGACTGATCGATTTGGAGAACGATACAACCGAAGAGAGGTTAACTCCCTAGGCAACGCGGGCAGATCGGGAGTACGGCCGTTTATAAACAGATCTGGCCGTCTAAACGGGCGACCTTCGCCGAGGTATTCCAACTTTTCCTCGAGAAGCGGTGAAACCAGAGAGAAGTGTCGCAGAGACTTACAGCTTCTAAATATCTCAGCCACTTCGGGCCAGCCAAGTTCATGACTATGCAGGTCTAACGATGTCAGAAACTGGCATCCTTGCAGAAGAGTGCCAAAAGCTTTCATTGAGACAGTGCTGCAAAAATCTAAGTTCAACTTCTGTAGCTTCGGGCACCTTTGATGTATAGCACCCACAAAATTATCATCGATACGTATACCATGTGTGACACAATCATGAAATCTCGTTGTTGCAAAGTTAAAGGAGTGAAGATCAAGGCTGAGTAAATGAGATGGTAACTGACGACAAACTGCTTCCAGGTCTTCAAACCCAAGGTTTGTACATGATACAATAGACAGATCCTCCAGCTTCGGCAGCTTCGGTAACAAAGAAATGATATCACTGCCTGTCAGACGTTTCAACCTGTACATGGTCAAATTGCAGAATCAGAAAGCAAACTCGATCTTCCAAAAGTTTGACACGAAAGTGCGACGCAGTCTCTTGAGTAATGTAAATAAAAACATGCTTACCCTTGAAGACTTAATCTCTCAAGCGATGATGAATGGGACACCGCAAGTGGAAAAAGCTGGGCCTCATTCTGGAGAAAAACAAGTATGCGGCATTAGAAAACCAGCAAAATCGTCACCATCACACAAAACCTTGAACACTAGAACTGAGACCTTGAGAGAGGAAGTAAAACTAGTATCATTCTGAGGTCTTATACGAAACAAGTACAGATTGGTGATACTTGCCATATGTCCCCACGGATTTTCACTTTGGTTGTACGGGGAAGGTATAAGTTCATAAACCTGTAGAAAATAAAATCCCAGGTAAGCAGCATTCGCACACCAAGCTCATGCAAACGACATACGAGCGCAACGTACAATATAAAAATATATATAAATCACTTTGTAATCATAATAGTTGCATCACAATCTGTTCGGCTTCGGGTTCCACTACGTTTACATGGCTTTAAGTAAGTTACATACACCGCGATATTTACAATTATCAGAACATAGCCCACCATATGATGACTACTTCACTGAGTCTCCAGATAAAAGAGGTGTCAATAAGGGAGTCTTTCCTCCTCTTCGAAACTCTAACAAAAGTTACAAGTAAAGAGGAAAAAAGACTCCTGTTATCGATGGAACAAGCTCCTCAAAAAGCAAACCGGACGATTGAACATTTTAGTTGATAATATCATTGCACTGAGCTCACTTACCAGATATTGTTTACACATACGATGCCATCTTTTACAAACAAACGCTGCACTGCAAAGCAGCTCGCGGGTTGGGAGACTTCGCAACATAAGAATAAGCGCATCATCCGAAAGCAGAGATATCAGAGAATGCTCCTCTCCGGATTCATATGCCTCTTTCATAGAGGACGAGGTTGAAGACTCTTGTGTAGAGAACCGGATTGAAGGGAATCCCTTCATGTGCTTTCTTCTGATAAGCATTGTTGGTTTTTGGATGATGAGCGACGAGGAAGCAAATTTATGATTTATGTCTTCAGCAACTACTGCTTCTACAAAGAACGTTAACGACTCGCCTTTAGGGAAGTAACCACCCGCACTCTCTCTTACTTCCGTACTCCTGCACCCTCGCTTGAGACTGAAACAAAAGAATGTCCTTGAGATTGAAACAAGGGACGGAAGTGCCCTGTGAACCCAGCTAAAGGAGCATTCGTACAATCTGTAAAATTTTACAAAAGCTCCAAAGTTATGAAGTTCCTACATCGAAACCAAGCAATCAATCACTTGTAGGCAGATTGACAGATTCACGGCTGAAATCACAGATTGAAGAGAATCTGCTGATCTGTTTTTCCTACAAAATTGCTCCACGAGATTGAGCAACGTCTGCTGATATCCTCCTCTCCTTCATTCCCTGGCTCCCTCCTTTACTGGCTGGAGCTGTTCGTCCCTCCGTCGAGACCTCGGAGGCTCGGACACCTGAAGCTCTCATAAATGATCCGCAGTACCGAAAGAGACAAAGCAGACAGAAACTGCTCTGTTTTCACATTCCTGACCGCCTTGCAAATCAAGGGATGCCAAAATTACAGTGAGACGGTAACACCGCCATCGAGGTGGATATAAAAAGCTAGCTCATCCTGAAAACGCCACGCTTCCGAAATTGATCTCTTCTGAAATTGAAACGCAGGATCCACTTGCCACTCTCCAGTTCCACTTTGTGTAAGAACGATAGCTTTCCAATCGTACTTTTAGTATGAAGTTATGCAGCGTTAAGGGGGGAACAATCGACTTGAACAGCCATGTCCGCATTTCAATTCCTCTTGCTTCAATGCTTGTGACTCTTTCCACAAGAGGAGGCCGTGCTCAATTCATATGCAACTTTTACTCATTAAAAGTCGCTTACTTGTTCGCAAATCTTCTCCTAAGTTAATGGAAAGAGAAGGTATAAATAAAAATTAGTATACATATATATTCTGTATTAAATACTACTTGGAGGTAAATGAATCCAATTCAATGGACTAACTTATTAAAAAATAATCATTTCAAAGTGAACATCCAACAACTCTGGAAAAAGAATGTTGACATGAAGTTCATAAAGGAGAAACAACTTAAAATATTGAGATTGTATTAAAAGGAATCATCAAGTTATTGATTTTATAATTGCATGTATAAACATGCCATGCAATTGTCACCTTTTTATAAATATTTTGTCAATTAAATTTTTACTGATGGGGTTAAAAGGGAATGTACATGATGAATTTGCTAACTTAATTTTTCATCAATATCAAACAAATAATAATTTTCAGATCATAAGAAAAAACTTCTGAATGAGCGTTAAAGTAAATAAGTTCATGTTTTGATTTCATATTTTTCTAACATCTTTTTTTACTATTTAATAATCTTACTTTGCTTTAGTTTTTAATTGATGATAATCATGTATGAATTAGAAAAATATTCATTTAATTCTTGTAAGTGATAAATTTTTTACGCCATAAAATATTTATATTAGATTAATGTATCCAATGAAAATGAAAAGATTAAAAAAATGAAAAGATACACATTTTAGTTGTATTTTGTTATCTTTACAACTTCATTACACATCAACTGTAAAATATATTTTAAGTTTAAATGACATTTTTGAACAAAAATTATTGAATAAATAAAAATCATGATTTCAGTAAATTCATATCTCAACATCAATCGTGTATTTTTTAAGAGAGATAAAACAATCACCAAAAAAAATGTAAATAAAATAATGTATAAAAAGAAATCATCTGTATGTGATAAATCTGCAAATAAAAAAGGAAATATAAATCAAATTTACATATTTTATTGAAAACAGTTTGATATGAAGTTAAAAAATATAATTATTTTCAAATCACATGTGATTAAATAAATTATCATTCCTTGTAATTGGGCATGATTCAAACTTAACATTTTTTATGGTCATTAAAATTCTTATGAAAAATCTAATGTGATTCATGTGGTAGAATATATCACATCATAATAAGTAAAATATGTATGATTAAAATATATTTATTTAATATAAATATTTTGATAATATTTTTGAAATATATCTTATAAATATTAACAAAAAATGAATTGTAATTAATATATTTATTTGAAGTTAAAATTATAACAAATAATTTTTTTTAAATTTTATCTTTTCATTTAAATTTATATGATTGAACAGTATAATTTTAATAAATAAATAAAATTTATGTATATATATAATTAAATCTAATAAAATTTAATTTTAATTCATGAATTATAAACAAAAGATGAATTATAGACATATTTATAAATATAAAACATGATTCATTTAAAAATTTGAACAAATAATTGAATTAAAATTTTATTTATTTATAAACAAAATATTTTATTTTATTTTATTTTATTTAAATTTAAAAAATTTATAAGAAAAATCATAAATAAAATTTTTTTCATCTTATTTTATGAAAATTAACTCAAAATTACTTCAATAAACAAGAAAAAATGAAAAAATATCATTCATAATATTTCAAACATATGATCCATAGTAATATGTATTATTTAAATCTCTTTTGAAAAATATTAAATATGATTTTTCATATAAAGATTTGAACATGACGTGATAAATTTTTTAATTTTAAATTCTTTAAAATTAATCATTTCTCAATTTAAAAAATTAGACAAAACAACATAAAAATAATTTTAATTTTAATTTGTGAACTTGTAAAAAATATTATTTTTTTTATTTCTTGCATCATACATTCATATTATATATTTTTATTTTCAATTCATATATATCAACTAAATATTTTTATATCGATTAAAAATAAGAAAAACACATTCAAGTTGAAATAAATTGTTTTCATTTGTTTTCATTAATTTTGGAATAAATTTTTTTCCAAATTTTTAGTTAAAAATTTTATTTATTTTAAATAATATCATTTTAAAAATATTCATATACATATTTAAATGAAATTAATTATATTGATTAAATATGAAAAATTGAATCTTCAAAAATTTAAATGTATTTTTGTCTAATCATTGTTATATTATTATACATATATTTAAAAATTAAAAAAAAATATTTCTATATTAATTTTTAGTACTTAATTTTATCACTTTATTTAAAAAATCCAATTTTATTTAAGAAATATTTTTATATTTTTTAGATAAATAGTTTTTATTTTAAAAATTCTATATTTTATATTTTATATTTTATTTTATAATTATGAAAATTAAAGGATTCAATTAATCTAGAATTATTAACAATTTGATGAAAAATTTGTGGCGAAAGAAAGTTTTCTTACAAAAATTTGAAAGTTAACTCATTTATTTCACTTTAAAAATATCATTTGCATAACATTGTACAAAAATTTTAAAAAAATATATTTTTATATTTTTTAAGCTAATTTACTTTTAATTCACATTAAGTTTTAGTTTAAAAAAAAATTTACCTGCCATAGAAGAACACAACAAATCACAAGACACATAACAATACGCAATTTGTTGTGTAACCTCCATGTGTGGAGGTTACAAGATGGGAAAGAATTAATCACTCTCAAGATGGGCCAACAATCAAAAATAATTCTCTAAAGAACACAATGTGAACATAAACAACACTAAAAATCAATTACATACTTCACAAAGCTAATATTAAAGGATCAAATGTGACAATCTATTATCATGAATGACATGGGTGTTTGTCAATTATGTTTATTTTGCTTGTGTTGGGATACACTAAACATGTGTTTGTAGAATTGGATTTGATATATCTGATTCTTATTCACATATAATTCTTGCTTTATCTTAGGAATTTGGGATACACAAGATAATTACCACTAATTTTAATTCCAAATTTTTTCCATGTCTACTTAGTTACAAATTTACTCCTTAAAAAGTTGCAAATGATTGGTTTATCCAAAATCAAAGCTTTCATTTTGGATTATCTCATAAACAAATATTTTTTCTTAGTCTTAGTCATTTGGTACTGGAGTTGATTTGAAGTTACTCAAGAGGCTTTTTTTAAATGACTCTTGAGTTTCTCTATGTTGTAAACCATAAAAATGGGCAAATCAACAAAAACTAGTCATAACCAGTTTAAACAACAAACACAATACTTTACAACAATGTGTAATTTCTCAAAAAATGTATGACCAAGCTAATTATGTATCTACATATTTGTTGCTCTTAAAAATCATATTGCAACCAATTGACACATAAAATATCAATGTTTCATGAATCATTGTTAAATATAACAATACATAAATTTAGATGAGATAAAATTTCATATGATAGAGATACTAAAAATTTTGTATTCAAACATGTATTGTTAGGAGTTAACTCAGGTCTTGAGTAACTCTGGTTAATTTGACTATATTTAGTTAGACTAGAGCTAGGGCTGGTACTACTATATAAGAGGGTCAAGCTCTCCTGACACAATTAGGGTATTCAGTAAAATGACTCTATGTGTTCCGTGGACGTAGCCTCAGAGTGAGGTGAACCACGTATTTCCTGTGTTGACTCTTGATTGCATGGTTTTCCTTTGTGTATTTCTTATTCGGACGAACAATTGGTATCAGAGCGGCCGTATAGCGTTGTAGATTACTAGTCGTTGCTTTGGTGTATCGTGCTTCGAAATTAACCAAATTCTCACTTATGTCCTCTATCTTTGTTGTGGCGTACTATTCAGAGGGAAGAATATCGTCATTCCGGAATGTGCCCACCGTATCCACGTCGATTGGAGTGCATTCCTTGTGAGGAGCTCTTGGTTGTCCGGCCTCATGGAATCATTGCAATTGAGAAGGACCATTCTTTACAAGGCCAGATTGGCCATCAAAGGTAGCAGACTGAGAGAAACGGCATGTACTTGGGCTACATTGGCGCAAATGTTTCATGGACGTACATCTGTCGAGCAATTCACGACGGGCCATAAACCTGAGAACGATTGAATCCCATCAAGGAGCGCTTGGAGCTGAGGAAAAGATGAAGAATTGACAAATAGGGCCAGAATTTGGCTGCGTCGTGGCCTTGATTCTGGAACCATTTTGGAGTCAGCTAATTTGAAAGTACAGGGAAGGGCAGAAAACGGTGTGTTTTAGGGCTCGAGAGCAACAATATCTCTTGTGGTTTAGGGATTTTTACTTAGGGTAAATTTCCTTTTTTTCTCATATGATTGGAAAGAAGTCAAGTTTGGAGGTTCCATTTGATGACCAAACGACACAAGGGACGAGTTCCGGGGCTAGACGGAGCGAAATGGCAATTATGAAGACAGGAGGAGCTGGATTTAACATTGTCAAATATGATGGGCGTGGTGACTATCTTCTATGGGAGAGGCAAGTCAAAGGCAAGTTACAGGCTTCCGGTTTAGGCAAGTCATTGAAGCCTAAACCCTCTACATTCAATGATGAAGACTAGAAGGACCTTTAGGAGCAAGCAGTGAGTATTGTTATACTCCATCTACAACCTTCAGTTCTGAAGCAAGTTGATGAGTATGACAATTGTACTTTATTGTTTGAGGTTCTTCAGCAACGGTTTCATCGCAAAGAGTTATCAAACAAGTTGTACACCTACTTGAAGCTGATGAGCTTCAAGATGAAAGATTCAGATACGAAGATACAAGATCACATTGATGCCTTTGATGATCTTGTTATTGATCTTCATAATCTTGGAGAGGAGATAACTGATGAGAGGAAGGCCCTTCATCTATTAAGTTCATTATCTGCTTCATATCAATCATTGTCACGAGTGTTGCTCCATTGTGATAGACAAACGATCACTTACAATGAGGTTGTAAGTGCTCTATTGACTGATGATCTACAGCAAAAGATGATGATGCCCTCTACTCCATCCTCTTCATCTGGTACAGTGTCGCATAGGACATTTCTTCGCTTTGAGAACGCCTGAGCGCCTAGCTGTAGAAGAACCCTCTAGAACCTCGTGTGAGTTGACAATCTCTTCTTCTTCTCCTCAACACTCCACATTCGAGTTCATTACAACTGGTAAAACTTCAGCGGAAGAAGCTTATGATATCCAATGATCGGACCAATAACTCTCGCTTAAACTTCACAGAAAATTGCTCCACGACCCTTTCAATCTCTCAGAAAAGTTTCATATGTTTCTCTGCTCTATATCTCTCAGAACAATTGTTGATTTACACACTGTATCACAAGATGATATGCAGACCCATGTGTACTAAACCCATCTTACATCCCAATCCTTGATTCCAATTGCTCTCAAATTTCATGAGAAGGTCATTATCGTCCAAACTTCAATCGTGCAAAGTTTTATTGACAAAACTTTCTGATATCAAAAGATATGATCGATATACTAACTTTGTGATAGTAAGTGCAATCCTGCAACTCTAACTATATACACAAACTTCAACCTATCACTCCGTACTCAAAGCTCATCCAATTGAGTCAAAATTTCGATCCAAACACAAGCCTATATCACAATCACAATTGACTCAGATCTTCCAAAACCCTCGTAAGATTCTCAGAAATAGCCCAAATACACTCAAAGATCTAAATTTTTCACTCTATCTTTGAATCACCATTTCAGAGTGACAAATCCTTCAAATTCATCCATTCTTGAGCCCACGTTGTAGCTCGTCCTGTCAGCTTTGCAACCCTATCCTCATATCTTTGAATCCCCCGTGGAAGGTCTCCAAAATCCCTAAAAACCTCGAAAAGTTGCCCTAGTGCCCTCATTGGCCAAAACTCCTATACCAATGGGAATGGAGAATGTTATTTTGACCTCTAGTGTGGCCAAATTAACTCCATTGTAACTTAGAGCTTTACAACTATCCTAAACACACTACTTAGATATCCTATAGACAATATGAGTTGTCACTAATAAGAGTTAAAATGACAATTCAAAATCGGCTAAGTATACCCGAAAGTGATCACAATGAAGACACAGGATGTTGATCACAAAATGGACTCGGTTTCGATACATCTGGAGGATCATGTTTTCCTCTATACATGTCCTACATCGACTCCATTTCGATCAGATAAGCTCCTTAGTCATCAAGGTGATGTGTCTAGATCTCTCCGGCTCTTAACAGCCTTACAATGCCGTCGGTTATCATAACCTAAAGTATCGCCGTCATGACAACAGCTCTGAAGATGACACATGTCATCATCTTCTCATAGTAGCCGCATCATAACACGACAACGGCACTTAATGTGACATGTGGACGGTCACAATCATAGAATAACAAGGATGGGAAGAAGTTTGGATCTAGAGGTAGATCCATGTCTAGGGGTAAATCCCAAGACAGAAAGACGATGGTATGTTGGAAATGTGGCAAGAGTGGCCACTTTAAGAAGGAGTGTCATGTGAAGACCAAGGCTAATGATCCTCCTTTGGCCAATGTGGCTCAAGATTTTGATGAGGAGGATGACTTGCTCGAAGATGGACTATGAAGCGAGACGTATGCCCTATGCAACTCACCAAAGGGCGTTGGTGATGTATGGATTCTAGATAGTGCTTGTTTTTTTCACATTTGTTATATTAGAGAGTTTTTTCATACTTTCTCAATATCAAACGGTTTAGTTCTTATGGGAAATGATCAACCCTATAGGATTGAAGGTGTTGGATCTGTCCAGATTCACATGTTTGATGGAGTCAAACGTACATTGACTCATGTCAGGTTTATACCTGAAATGAGAAAGAATCTTATCTCTCTTGGAATGTTAGATTCAAAAGGCCTTGAGTGGAGTTCTAAACAAGGAGTGCTTGAGGTGAGAGTAGGTAATAAGATTATCTTAAGAGGACACAAGCATAGAAATCTGTATGTGCTAGAGGGCAATACCATTTGTAGTGAAGTCAATTTTACCATATCTCGGCCTGAGATGGCTCATGTTTGGCATTCTAGAATGGGACACATGAGTAACAGGTACTTGACTTTCCTTCATGATAGGGGCTTGTTACTTGGTTTAGGTGAAGTTGACATGGAATTTTGTGAGCATTGTGTCATGGGTAAGCAACATAGAAAAGCCTTTGGTGTTGGAACTCATAGTATGGATCAAATAGATGTTGTCACGGCTTTTCTATATGGATATTTGGAGGAAGAAATCTACATGAAACAACCTACTAGCCATGAGAAGAAAGGTCAGGAGAAGTTAGTTTGTAGATTGCTCAAATCTCTATATGGATTGAAGCAAGCTCCTAGGCAATGGAATGCAAGATTTGATGAGTTCATGAAAGCACAAGGATTTTCACGGAGTGTGTTTGATCCATGTATATGAAGAAGATGAATAATGAGATCTTTAGCCTCATTATTCTGGTACTCTATGTGGATGACATACTCATTTTAGCAAAGGAACAATCTGACGTCGATAGATGCAAGAGGTAACTGAAATCTGCATTCAAGATGAAGGATTTGGGTGAGTCCAAGAGGATATTAGGTATGGATGTTCACAAGGATTTGAAGAAGAGGAAGCTATGATTAACTCAGGGTAAGGACATTCAAAAGTGCTTGACAGTTTAACATGGCGGACTCTAAAGGAGTGTGGACTCCTTTGGCGGCACATTTTAAGCTCTCGGCCAGCCAATGTCCAATTGATGCAACTGAGAGAGGAAAGATGTCGTCAATTCCCTATGACAAGGCAGTGGGTAGCCTCATGTATTTGATGGTGTGCACTAGACCTGATATTGCTCTAGCTATGGGAAAGGTGAGCAGGTACATGTCAAATCCAAGATAGGTGCATTGGGAAGCTGTGAAGTAGATTATGAGGTACCTCAAGAGTACTAAGGATTATGGTTTATTGGACAATGCCAAACCCTTGTTGGGTTACGTTGATGCTGACTATGGACAAGATCTGGACAAGAGGAAGTCTACAACTAGGTATGTGTTTCCACTTGGAGGTGAATATGTTAATTGGAGATCTACCTTGCAGAAATGCATAGCTTAGTCAACTACGGAAGTCGAATATGGAGCAGCAACAGAAGCAACAAAGGAGGCTATTTGGTTGAATAGACTTATCACTGAGATGGGATTGAAACAGGATGTTGTAAATCTCCATTGTGATAGTGTGAGTGTCTTACATCTTGCAGAAAATCAAGTGATGGATAGTAGGGTGAAGCATATCAACATTAGATATCACTTTATCAGAGATGCAGTTTCTGATAGGAAGGTTGAGTTAGTCAAGATTGACGATAAACTCAATCCAACTGATGCTTTAACCAAAATTATTCCTTTAGAGAGTTTCAGGAGGCATTGTGCTACTATGCAGGTTTTGCACAAGGAGCACTAATAGAGTTACTCTAGCAATTGTTTAATTCTTATATATGCTTTACTCCTTCCTAGTTAGGCTATGGCTTAGTTCTAGTTAATCCTTGTTTACAGGAGGGACTATGCTTCAGGTTTCCTTCTATGACTTCCCGCAGAGTATGTATATGGATAACAAGAGTTAGAGATCCCAAGACATGAGTCAAGGGGGAGATTGTTAGGAGTTAACTCAAGTCTTGAGTAACTCTGGTTAGTTTGATTATATTTAGTTAGACTAGGGCTAGGACTGGTAGTACTACTATATAAGAGGGATGGCAAAAGCTCTCTGTGACACAATTAGGGTTATTTAGTAAAGTGACTCTATGTGTTATGTGGACGTAGCGTTAGTAAGGTGAACCACGTATTTTCTGTGTCGACTCTTGATTGCATGTGTTTCTTCGTGTATTCCTGATTCATACATACAGTTTCTAGAGGCTTATCACTCGTCATCTCACGACGGTTTATACTCTGCAACAAAATGTTGTTTCTGAGAGGCTCAACCGAACATTATTGGAGAAGGTGCATAGTATGTTGAGCCAATCTGGTTTATCATATGAATTCTAAATTTGAATGTCAGAATACCGCAAGCAGTGTATTTGGTAAATTTGTCTCCTTCAAGTGCAATCGATTTCTTGACACCGTTTGAATTGAGGCTCAAACGGAGGGCTAGTTATAGTCGTTTGAGAATTTTTGGGTGTACGGCTTATCCTCTCATACCTAAAGAGAATAGTACCAAGTTGGATCCTACATCCAAGAAGTGTCGTTTTCTTGGATATGCAAGTGGTGTGAAAGGTTGTAGGCTATGGGATCCTCAGAGCTTGTAAGGTGATTATCGGTAGGGATGTATCTTTTCGATGAGCCCATATCATTGAAAGAGGGGGATATCTCGGCCTCCCCCGTCTTGAAAAGGGCAAATCTCCACTCACGGATGTTGTTGAGGGGGAGATTGATCATTATGGGTTTAATGATGTGCCACAAGGAGAAGCTCCAGAACAAATGAAACAAATTCCTGAACAACAAGAATTGGAGGAGCAAGTTGTCGTTGCAGAGCCTCAAGACACAACACGAAACGATGGAAATCAACCAGGACCATCTACTAGGAGATCATCAAATCGGATTAATAGAGCTCCCGAAATATATGGAACACGGACTGATTCATCTATTCTTGAGTATCATGATATTGAATTTGAGAATGATGATGGCAATGCGTTGATCTTGGAAGAACGAGAACCTTGTTCATATAGAGAAGCTCAAGCCTCTATCAATAAGCTTGAGTGGGATATTGCTATGGAGCGTGAGATGCAAACGCTTGTTGAGAACAAGACTTGGGAGCTGGTGGAGCTTCCAAAGGGTCAACCTTTGGTTCATAGCAAGTGGGTGTACAAGTTGAAGTATAATCCAACGGATGAAGAGAAGAGGATCTTCAAAGCCAGGTTGGTGGCTAAGGGCTTCACACAAGAGAAAAGGTGTGGACTACAATGAAGTCTTCTCACCAGTAAAAATATGCTACAATTAAATGCAGTATATGCACTTGCTACGATATTTGGTCTAGTTATGGATCAGATGGATGTTGTCACGGATTTTCTATATGGATCTTTGGAGGAAGAAATCTACATGAGACAACCTACTGGCTATGAGAAGAAAGGTCATGAGAAGTTAGTTTGTAGATTGCTCAATCTTCCCCTTGACTCATGTCTTGGGGTCTATAACAAGAGTTATAGACCCCAAGACATGAGTCAAGGGGAAGATTGGTAGGAGTTAACTCAGGTCTTGAGTAACTCTGGTTAGTTTAACTATATTTAGTTAGACTAGGTCTAGGGCTAGTACTACTATATAAGAGGACTGGCAGAAGCTCTCTGTGACATAATTAGGGTATTAAGTAAAGTGACTCTCTGTGTTCCGTAGACGTAGCCTCAGTGAGATGAACCACGTATTTCCTGTGTCGACTCTTGATTGCATATTTTTCCTTCGTGTATTCCTAATTCGGACGAACATGTATAAATTTTTAGGTATTTTTATTTTTTATGTCTAATATATGTCTAATACAGATGTAATATTAAGTTATATATATTAGAGTCAAATATTACTCTATATTAACATATATGATTATATATTTTATTAAAAAATTTAATATATAACTTTGATCTAATTTATAAACTTACAAAACTAATAAATTTGATCAAAATTTATAAGTTTGATTATTATCAATCATCAAAATATAATAAAGATAAAAATAATATTATTAAGCTACAAACATGACAATCATATTAAATTTAAACATCAAATGTCAATAAATTAAAGATCAAACAGCAAAAAATTGATAATAAAGATAAAAATGATATAAGTAAGATACAAAACAGAAAGCTGTATTGAATGTTAACGTCAAATGGTAATGAATTAGGAATTTTTCATCAAACAACCAGATATTGTTGAGAAAAAAATATGAAGTAGTTATGAATACATTGAATTGAGATTAATAACTACATTATTTGTCTCAATGGCTTGTGAAACGTATGTTAATATTTGAATGAGCCAATAATTTCTGTTGCTCCAAAGTTTGGTTGAATGGGAATATACATTATTAATCATTAGCAAAATATTTTTTCTAGTTATATTAAAAACCCCTGCATGAGGTGAAAATGGTATCTAAGATACAAATTTACTAACCATACATTTATGTATATTAGGTGAGTAATTTGCTATGGATTTCATATGATATCCCTAAATATGACACAAAAATCACAACAGATCATCTATGATATAAATGAATAATGTTATTTAGTGAAAAATTACGCATATTTGATAGAGATGAAGAATAGTGAATAATTAAATCCATAAAAGATATGCAAAAGATCAGAGGTTTCAAAATAACACCATAAAGAATATAATGGAATAAATCAGTTACCGTAAGAATGAGCACCTGGACTTTTAAAAGTTGTAGGGTAAGACTAAGGTATCCGGCGGTTAGAGAGTAAGTATGCTCTCTTAGTATGCAAGCGGAATTCCTAATAGCTCCCGTGTATTTATTGAATTTTAATTGTATGGGATTAAAAGATATACGGAATGAAAAGATTACTTCTGTGGATCCATAAAATATTGTATAGATAGTTGCAGTGAACAAATTTTTGTTAGCATACTCCAAAACTTCCAAGTAATGTGTGAATTGGGAAAAGTGAGCAAAAACTTTAGGTGAATGATAGATTCATACACGTAAATCTACAAGGTACCTTTTATGACTCCCATAATTTGTATCTCGGTGATCGGCACTTTTCAAGTGCGTTTTGAATTCTCCCAATTGGAAAGAAATAAATATGACAAATTATTCGAATATAAAATTACATATCCCTCGATGAGATGTTTTTACTTCTTCATACCCATGCGGACTAATCTCGGCAATCAACCAGTGAACAAGAAATAATTATTTAAAACAAAGTATTCTCTAGAACATGTTGAGCGCGGTTAAGAGAGACCAGTTGCAGGCGAAATTTAGTAAACCTTAATCCACTTTTTATAACAAGAAATGGAGCAAAAGTCCCCACATTGCATTGGAAGACGTGAATTTTAAATTTGAGTATTTAAAATCTAACAAATGTTTCAGCGGGCCGTGAACTGATGAGAATGATAGGGTTTGTACACACCAGAATTGAATTTGGACAGTGAAGAATACATTAAAAGCTGCAGAATAAAGTGAATAAGGCGATCGCACTAGGAGTCTCTGAAATTCATCAACCTCAGCAACTTAGATTTACATGGGCCGAGATTTCCATGTCACCTTCGCGCTTGGTTACTTCTCACCCTATGACCGTGGACTGTGTTGATAAAGTACACAAGATACACTTGAATACAAGGACATGGCAACGGGCTGAAACGGTACCGTTTCATGCCCCCCAGGGTATGAGGAAAATGAAAGCTGCATAAATCTATGGACAATTACGAAAAGACATGATTTCAAGATCTGTGCTGTGTAGAAGCAAAGCAGAAAGCTTCAAAAAGAAATTTTTTGCCAATACTGTATTTTGTGTTACAGATTCTTTCTATTCAACCGGATCGCATTGGATCCTATATTTGCAGTTGTTGGGTAGAAATACTTTTGAAGGTTACGTACTCCAAGCACTCTATTGACTCCTCCGCCATCCGCATGACCCGCTATATTTTCTCCCTTCCCGCAGTACCGTAGACAAACCCTACGGCTTTGCCAAGGTGGCGCAATGAAATCCCCTCCCTCTATACTCACAGGAAAAGAGTAGAGGATATGTCCAACCGAGCTACTTTGCAGGAAGAGTGAGAATAGAGGGTTGGATTTTCTCCCACCAAGCTCCTTCTACTCCCTTGATGATTGCTAGTTGTAAAGTTGTTAGTATCGAGATACTTCATAAAATGGTCACTTCCTCTTGAACTGCTCAACTTAGGAAAGATATTATATGAAAATTAATAATTCTGGAATTCAAAAAGTTCACCACATTGTCAAGTTGGTTCAGATGTTAACCAGCCTAAAATGACCGCCTGAGGAAAGAATACTTGGAGACCTCGAATGTTACAAATCAGTGAGAAAGCCCTGAGCAATTCCTGTTTAGAAGGATTAGAAGGAGCTTCACCTAATTCTCAGATGTGATCAGAGTAGGAGAATGAAATCACCAACACTAGACAACATAAAATCTTTGACAGTTTATATCACTATACTTCGCAGGAACCGTGATCAAGGGCAATCGCATGTCATGCCAAATTTCGTACTCACATGAGTTTGAAAGCGGGACGAGCTGTACCTTCATTGTCAAGGAAAAGTCAATCCAAAATGATGATAGCATATAAAAGCACGAAATAGATGACTGGTGTCAAGCACGAGTCTGTTATCTGTTAGTCATACGACACAATCAGGACTAACCTTCAGCCGTACTAATGCACGTTCTTTCAGAACTCCAACCAATATTCAATGGTATGGAATCAAATTCAACCCAGCATATGCTGTCTCTGAAACATGTCCAATTTAAAGACAACCCTGGAAGTTTCAGGTCTTCTTGGGCATGTCAGGATCTTCCTGCAATAGATAAAACTTTAAACATGAAGACGCATCACATCGTCTCGATACAAGGTGAACCAGTGATATTTTCAGCGCTGCTCAGTTGCAACGGTCTCTTTGAATATCGTCCATTGATGGTGCAGTTTTCTTTGTTGTGCAAAGGAGTAGGCTAACGTTAAGCTACGGTAAATGTGTACAACTTCTTAACTTTCAGAGTAATGATCCAGTAGTTGCTGGAGTATTCATCGACCAACCACGAGAAGAAAACTTCTGGTTTCATGGGATGTATGCAACTAGGTACATCTCTCTTAATATCGTCCATTGAGAGCGCATTTTTCTTTGTGTGCAAAGGCTTAGGCTAACGTTAGCACAAAATTTTAAGTTAGTACACAACTCAACTCAGAATATTGGTACTGTGGTTAGTGAAGAATTCATCAACCAACCACAACGGATAAAAAAGATGGCTTTCATGAAATGTACTCAGTTTTGTACTGAACTAATCGTTGGTATCTGTCACTACACGCCATTCGACGATGTGGGACAAATTCTTCATGGTGAGACTCAGTTCTGAATCAAGCAATCATGTCAACACTCAATTCTGAACAAAACTAGTGAGGATTAGTATATCAGTAGTAGTGTAGTCCCTTCTCAGTATTCACGAGCCCTACACGGGCGCAATGTTTGAGCAAGGTTACCGACCCATTGATCAGAAACCCATATCTTTAGAACTCGATAAATCCACTCTTTAGGCTGTTTTCATTTCTCCGTCTCAATGCTCACCAAGGTGGAATTAGCTTACGTCCTACTTATAGTAAACATTCTGTAGTTCTGAGATAGAATGATAATGAGAACAGAAAGAACTAATGAGATGCGCATGTGCACATGTGCACAAAGGCAGTTCACAAAGAGCATTCATCATAGAAAGGCTACTGGTCATTCTTAACTCCACCTTGAGCTGGTACTCAATTTAGGCTTCAGGCACAGACCTTAGCACTAGGAGTCATGGGTTTCCATTACGGTGTTGTTTAAATGGGAGGCCTAGCCTCAATTGAAGCGATCTAGCTGCAATCCAGTAAACTTTGCAAAATCTACTATCTCTGGAATAAGTACGACTAACACTTTTTAAGGCGATTTCAAGGGACTTTTAACTACATAATAATTATTATAAATATATGTAGAGTACCCTGGATTGGCCATCTGAAAGCCATGTGAAATATGAGATGGTCATGAGGTTTTGTAAGGTTCTAGTCTAAGAAGGAATTGAGAACTATTGTTCATGCAAGTTCAATTCATTTTGAGAAGATTCTCGCTCCAACGAGGACGTAAGAAGGGTAGACATTGTGGGCATCAATGATTGAGGCGGAAGCATCAAAAAATTATCGGAAGAAGCTAAGAGCAACAGTTGTGTTGAGTGTTGAGCTTACCTGCTAAAATTTACCGTGGATGCGCAAAACTTACATTTGCCGTTCCTATGTGCCTACAAACAAACATGCATCAGTAATCTGATAGTTTCTATGTAATTCTAAGCACATATGTGAGTATGTTAATGCGTAACTCATAACAAGGGCTGGAAAACATATCAAGGAAGAATAAAGAAAAAAATAAAAAATAAGAGCAAGATCCTTAATCTTCACATGCGTGATGCATATAAGGCTTATTAGACAACTACTTAACATTTTGGTATCCTTTGTAATAGATATATTAAAATTATATACTCGAAAATCCATTTAATCCTGACATACAACATTGACGTCACTTTGCATGTGCTCATTTGAAATTACACCTTTATCTTTGTTGACATTGTATGGACTCTGCATGTACTCATTGAAATTACACGGTGTAATCTGTTGAAGGTCGAATATGAACAAGGTCTCTGGTGAGGTGGTAATACTACTATCATTCCGTTCCCCATCAAACGTTGAACCTAAAAGCTTTCGAAACTACAGTGTAAATAATCGAACACCTCAATGTGTGTAACAATGCCACTAGATGAGATGACTTCGCTCGAGATGAAAAAATCCATCAGATACCTAATACCTCGATGACAGCAAATACGTTGCAAGATGACCCACCTGTTTTGAGAATAGAAAGTAGAGCTGCTAAGAGATATTTTTTGCGATCCAGTGAGTCCTTGATCCGAGAATACGAGCCGCAAATCTTACAGGTACCTTGTCAACGAGTTGGCCAACGAGTCCTCTCATTGAGGATTAAATTTTAGCACGTTCTTATATAGTAACTTAAAAGATCGAGCAGAATGGGATAGAATCTTGCTATAAAGTAGGAACGTAATGAATGGGAGTAAATTCCCAGCACATGTTAAATGTAGTTGTGTAGCAAGAAAACTAAAAGAGAAGTTTGTAGGACAGGGGGAGGAAAAGGAAATATAATCAGAGAATGAACCACAGATGTGTAGAAAATGGAGTAAGAAATATGAAGAAGATTTAGTTATGTAATATAGGAAAACTGTGAGATTGTTTGTGATGTAGGGGCACTGTCAGTCTAATGAGACATTAAACGAAGTATTCTGAGCTGACGAAGATTGTGTTATCCAAGCAGTGTTAGATTAATGCAGAGAGAATGAAGATATTATGTGAAAATAATATGAAAGCAGCACATAACAGAAAGAATGCAGATCTAAGAGGAGGAAATTTCCTACCAAAAACCAATTGAAACCATTTAGTATGTATATGAGCAAGTTTGTGAAATCAACCAATAAGAGGTAGATGTATTCTAATCCACAAGTGAAGTCGATATCAGAATACAACATATGAACAGGAGTCAATACGTAAACAGCGGATATAGATAAACAAAAAATCTCCTGATAGAGCTGATTAAGAGATTATGATAATTTAAAGATTCGCAGAAAAAAATTAGAGCATTCAACGTACATTATCTGAATGTCGTTGAAACTGTCCTGTCTAATCTGCGCTGAGAGATTTTAGGACGAAAAGTGGGTCAAAATTTGGGAATTTGAGACCATCCTCATTCAGTGTTCTTGTCTCATCCATATGTATCTCCAACATTCAAAATTTCCTAGATGCATTTTCATCAGTCACGCAGAAGAGAAAAACAAGAACGTGGTTGCTCAATTTATGCCCAATCTGAGACTCACAATCCATCACAAACCCTGTATATCTTGCAAAAAAATTAGTTTTCATAAGAATTCACTTCTAAGATACAGAATACAGTTTGCAGCAAATATGCCTTCCAGATGGATTTCCTGCAATTTGTTACTTTAGGCTTCGAGTGAAACCTCCGACACGCAACAATGACCTACCCAATGAATTCTTGATTCAGGACTATGACCTGGACTGATTGTGATATACATTACAGTGAAACCTACTGTTAGTTCATTTTTCAATTTTGGAAGATAGAGTACTTGATATATGGACATGGGTGTGCTGGAGCTTACCTTGATAGATGCAAAAGTGACAGCCTGGAGGAAGGAGATCTATCACTCGTAATGGATGGCAAGCAAGGATATGTAATGTGCTTATACAGCCTCTCCTTTCGAGGTCTCATCCAATGGACTGAAACCTCCTTGTGTCAGTGCAAGACATGCTAAAAATAGAAAGCTATTACGAACAAATAACTAGGCCAAGTCTATTATTATGAGGAAGACCCAGAATCAACAGATTTTCATGAGAAAACGGAAGCTTTTAATAGAAATAAATTTTATATCGATCTTTTCTGAAACATCAAAACATTAGTGTGAATTACTTCAGCCGCAATGCGATACTTACTTTCGACCCCGTAGCTCTTTAGCTTAAATAAATAGATAATAAATTTGAAATTGAAATTTGCAGTAAAGTTTATCCACAATATCTTTCCATGTGACGCGGAATTGGATATTGTCACATCCGATATCTTCAACCATTCACAAAGACCAGTATTCCCGAAAGCTTACTCAAGCCAAATAAAACGATCATCGTAACATCATCTGTGAGAGATGCATATTTTTGAATTTTTTACTATTCGACAGTCATGGCGCTATTTAGGTCTCATTGTCGCAGCTGACCAGGGGATTTTCCCTCTACGGCTGATAAGAAACTTACAGGAACCGACTTTTGTATCACACTGATCTTAAGTAAATATGGCGCTTTAATAAAAGATGGTCTGAATCACTGCCGAATTTGAACTCACCAGAAGCTAATGTCCATCACCTCCGCTAGATCAAGCGATCAACATAAATCACAATACGATGACCGTAGGAAAGAATTTCTCCCCAGGTTATTACAACATAGGTCATACGATTGGTAAAGCTAGCCTTACATGATCAACCAACGTTGTGAAACATGATACAAGTTTCTATGGATCATCTTCCTGTTGTTATATCGCGACGTTGGTATAGACACCTAAGAGAATTAACAAGTGCGTCGTCAAAACCAATGTGTCTTTCGGTGACTAGTGGATTCTTACGCTGCAGACAAGCGTGTGCAACGAAATGTGAAACTGCTCTTTGCGAGGTAGGGTCAGCTGATGTTTATTTCAGGCATAGTGAGAGAAACTGATATAATTTGCTCCCAAACTCCAAATGGATGCTATGTTTGCCACTGTACCTACTCTCGTTTACGGTCTACTAAATGGCTCTCAACTTGTCTACATCAATATACGTTATCTCATCTTAGCTTCCAAGGCCAGGAAGAGTCGATAAAATTTAGCTATCGGGCATCTGAATCTGGATTTAAGATGCTACGGCAAAAAACATCTTCTCTTCTACCAAGTTGAACTGATGGGTAAGCTCAGTGGAGAACATACACTTTAGCGTCCTGAGCAGATGAGGTCTTCAGTCTTGTTAATAGCTGCTACTCAACACTCCCCGATCCTGTTCCAGAACTGAGCAGTTATCCGATAGTTGGGAGCTAGGATAGAGAAAGGTGACGTTTCTACCGTGAAGCAAACATGTACTACTTCAACCTTAACATACTGCAGGAATGGAGCGAGCCCATGCTGCTACCTTTTAACGAATCATTCACAGAATAAAAGCTCTACCTTCTAGTTAGCTGCTTCGTTCACTTATACATTGACTTATTGTGTTTCTTTTACTTCTCTCTCTCTCTCACGATCGATCTGTATATGTATATATTTATTTATATAATATCGTGTGAGACCAATGAAACGCAATTTCATGATCAATCCTTCATAGATGGTAATGTAATCGACTATAATTCCAGATTTCTTCTCTAGGCACTTCCAATCCTCATGAGTGGCCATCAAAGCTAATAGAGATATCACAGTGATTCAGCTGCAAGTTAGCACGCTGTTCTTGATGGATATGGTAACGTTAATGACCAGAATATAAATGATCTCTCAGTCTGTCAACCGACTGCACTTCTGTTCGTACATGCCTCCTCCCCATTCAACATTCTCTACAACAAAAAAAAAGGTATATTCTACGTTGATATCTGGACCGCGCTTTCATTAGGCATCCCTTTGAATATAACATCACCTACTTGCGTTTCTTCTCCACACAATTCATTCAGCTAGCAAGCACACAACTTAATCAAGCTTGATCTCCGGACTTCCTTTGTCATGTTTGAATATGACATATGTTCCTGGGCGCTTGCACGCCCTACGGCTATAGATATCAATCACTCACGTTCAGACAGGATACGTGTTAAGAACTGAATCGACCAATAGTGAAAGTATTACTCAACAGAAGATATATCAAAACCTATTGCTGTACGGAAAGTAGGTTTGAATCGGGTAGACACCGTGTAATAATTTTGGGATCATAAATACATTCAAGCGATGATCCTTCGGCTGCACACAAAGGATACAAGATCGATGTAAACTCGTCAAGTGCCCGCATTCAGTCCAGCCCAGTCCAGAAAAAAGACTCAACTCACCAACCGGTGCGGCAAATAAGTCTTCTGACGCGTCGCTCAACTTAAAGATTTGAACAACTAGGCTGACGGTGGAACATATCCTTAGAGACACCTCCTAGAATCACAAGAAGTACTTTAAGCTTAACACCGGCCTCGGACCATCAAAGCATTAGTCACAAAAGAGTGCAAGCCAGAACTACAGAAATGAAACACCAAAGGATGTGCACCAGTCTGTTGCAAGCTCTTCCGTGGATCCACTGCTAAGCTCAACAAGAAGCTTCCCTGAATTTAAACCCGAGCGACCAGTCATTCAGACACTCCAACATCCAAACCCCATAAAAGAGAACGGGAAAGAGACAAGTTTACCAAGTATTCAAAAGTGTTGGAGAAAGTCAAAGAACTGCTAGTACGCGATGAATATTACACGCACCTCGTAACACTCGACATTGAAATGGAAAAAATACATGTGTGAATGACGACCAATAAGCTTCAGTGATATCCTCAAAAGAACTGCAAGCAAGTAAGCAAGCCCTTCATCCCATTCTAGGATGCCGCGCCTGGACGTTCATTGGGACCTTGACATGGCGACTACTAAGTAAGTTCTTGAGGCCTTGGGACTCTAGATTTTCGTACCGAAAGTGGTGACAATCCGATGGAGCGAGAAAACGGCGACTAAGCCGAAGGCGAAGGTCCGGATGAGTCGATCGACACAACAGGTGTGAAGTAGAGGACCACGTACCTGCTCGCGATGTGGGATAGTTCAGATATAGTTCCTGTTGGGTGGGTCAGTGGGTACGAGGGTCGAGGGAACTCGTTGTACTCGGGGACTTGCTCATGGACGGGACGAGACTCGAGAGAGGCGAGGCAGAGGCGCGCTCGCCGCGCGACTCGAGTCCCGACTGGGCGCCGCCGGGGAAGACATCCCGAGAGAAGGATAGGGTGGGGTTTATTAACGGAATTCGGTCAGACATACCGAAAGCTTTATGCGAATCAGTGGACGAAGACCGGTAACCGGCGGCTGAGAGGTCATCTCGTGGTGCTCCCGTTCCGACACGAGGAGCCATATGACGGCTTGGGCGCGACACACGACAAAGATTGTCCTCCAGCCTGGCGACACCAGAATTCCGACAGAGTCCACAAGGGCAACATACTGCTCTGTGATTGGCTCGGAGTCGTGCAGCAATCTTGCTCCCTCACGCCCCTACCGCGTGCCTAGCACGACGTACACGCGATCTCCACACGGTAAAGTGTGTGATTCCCGTGACTTACACGCCGCACGATTCGACCTGGAGCTGATCTGTCGAACATCGAAATTGTACACGTCATCATATTTTACTCTCATTCCTGATAACTACATGGGTAAAATCACGCCCTGGGTGTTTTATGTTCTTCCCAGCTTTCAAACTAAAGGTTCAGCCCATCAATCAGTGACCACCACGTATCAAAAGGTAAATGTTGTGAACTTTTCACTGATCTGAACCGAGATCGACGCCTTGACGCTCCTCACCAAGCTCTTGAACCCCAACTTCAAATCTGAAAGTCATGAAGGGCCACAATATACTCAACTCGTCACCTATGTGACATTTGATAACCCGGTGTAGATACGTGGCCATGCTGTACATAGACAATACAGTTTTTGAGATCTCAATAACTAACCTCCATTGGTTCGCCGTATGAGCATTTTAAACCCGTACCCAACCTCTCTCTACCCTTCGTCCATCTCTCTGCCTTTGAGTTTGATATAACAGTCCGTATTGTGAAGTATCTTTATTTAAAATGTTTATGGCAATTTTTTCATTTGGATAAAATCAAATATGAGCTTTTCAAACATGATGGACTAAATTGTTGCATACATTTACATTCTCGGACAGCACATGTCAAAGAATTCCTTACTTGTAAAAGCTTCAGTTATAATTTTTTAATGACAACCTGTTGCAGTTTTCTTGGGCGATGTCAAACTCATGCGCAGGTAGATGAAGCTGGAGATAATGGACTGCATTTCCTGCACATCCTCTATGGATTCGGGTCATAAATATGGTAATGCACAAAAATGTTGATATCATGCAAGGTTTGAACCAGAGAGCAATTTCCGAGGAAGTACGCATAAACTCGGCCAAATAGGTTCAATCCAGGGTTTTAATGGCCTGAAATTATTTCAATAGTCCCTTATATTTCAAAGTATTAATTAAAAGAAGGCCTAAGGAAAATAACAAAAATGATGGGAAGACCGCATCAAGTCCAACATGGATGAGAGCAATCGGGTAATATGGGGCTAGGCCCCAATAGCATCACAATGGGAAATATGTCTTACTTCATATGAGATATTGGAACTATCTAGGTCAAACGATCTACAAACAACAGGAGTATCCAAAGAAACATCATATAAGATGATTATTCTCTTGTATATTGCACTAGTTAGTGCTGTGTGTAAAGCAATGGAAATATGTTACCTAAAATAGGCTATAAAATAAGCTAAAGAGAGTGATATTTCCTATGACTAGTATGGTAAGCTCTCGTGCACTATCTAAATAACATGTCGAAGTCGGTGTCCATAGCTCCATATAAATCCAAAGCTAGAGAAAAAAAGAGGTGATCTCTCTACATACCCATGTACATGGAGACCTTGGTTATTACCGCTCCACTTGTCGCTCATCCAAGAGGATGGATAATCACCCCCTTTGAAACTATGTCAAGTGTAGCATTGATAACCACCACGTTTGCAACAATAGCCTGGTACTTCCAAATCAAATATAGGTATATCCTAACCTAGTCGACCGCAAGGCATACCAACATTCTCGTGGCATAGCAAATATCACATCCCTAATGGTATCATCGGTAGCTATACTTTGTCATATAAATACATGATGCATCTAAAGTAGTACAACATTCACATGTGAGTAATGAAGATTTAGATGGATCAAGCCAAGGCAAAACCTCATCGTTGTAGACGAGGTTTTGCACTGATGTAAAGTTTTACTAAGTCTATATATATATATATATATATATAGACTTAGTAAAACTTTAGATAGTGAAACAATACATAATCTTATATTTTTAAATCACAAAAAATCAAAGATGATCTATGGATTTATATAAAATCCATGTTTTAGGTGTATCAAAATATATTATTTTCATAAGGCATTGATTTGAATAAATATAAGTCAAAAGGAAACAATTAAATAAATTAAGAGAATCTCTATTTGATGGAATTTAAAGTTAATATATGACCATATTTGATTAGCAAGAATTATAAATAGATTCTTCAACACCACCTCACTAGATATTTTTCAGAGAAACATGTGTAAGCTTTATTAAACAACTCCATTCCTCCTTTCTTTAATAGACGATTCAAAAAGTTATCATCAGTAAATCAACAACCTATCAAATAATTATGGTGATAATTAACGGAAAAAATGATTTACAATTACAAGTTTTTTTAAGATTTAAGATATTCTCATTTATGCTTCTATCAATATGTATATGATGGATAAATATGGATGATCTATTTTTTAAATTTGATTATTTTTTTTACCAACGTAATTTTAACCAAAATGTTAAATTCAAAAAATCAAAACAAATTTTGATTCTTACAAAAAACTAAATTATACATTGTTGTGGTTAATTTTTAATATAAATATTTTGGATTTTTTATTATTTTTCAAGTAAATTACAAAAAAATATACTATATCACATGGTTAAAATATTAATGTACATTTGAAATGAAATGAAAATTTAGATAGCCTTATCACATATGATTTTAGCTTTCTTTCAACATGTATTGTGCCTCATTTATCATATCTCAAACATACATCATGTTTCTATTTCTTTGAGATATTGATTGTCATATTTTGATACGAGATTCACATGTATAATTTTGGTTTGAATTCAAATATATGATTCATCTGAATGAGTTTTTTTTATATTTATGCGTAAATATAAAATCAATATTTCTAATCAAAATCCATTTATTATCAAATTTAAATGGATCTAATTTTTATCCATTTAAATTTGATAATTCTTATGTTCATTAATCCTTGTGATTGATATCTTTAAAAAAATTATATCAAATATTATTATATTTTTTTAATTTTATTATTACACTTTACATATTAAACAAAAATGTTAAAAAAATCTACTTTTCAAAAAGATTATCTCACAATTTAAAAATGTTTGACATGTGAAATTTTGAAAAATAGATGAGAAAAAATATTCAATTTTAATCATATTGGGATAATATTATGATTATTTTTTTTGATCCATTTAAAATGATAATTATTTGCATAATCATAAAAAAATTGTATCTAGCTTGTTCCAAACACTGATTGTAATAGTATATGTAATAACATTTTGCATCACAAATTTTGTTTTCACTATGAAATTGTAATTGACTCAGTCCTTCATATACAATCCTTTTAACAAATAAAAGTGTTCATGATATATCCATTTAAGGTTTATTGGGCTTTAGTTTTATAGAATCATATCATCATGACTCTATAAAACTTAATTGATAGCCACATATAATATCCTTGGAGATTTGATAGATAGGTATACACACAATCGTTGAGGAGAATGCATATGCTTCATGAAAAATAAAATTGATAACTTTTATGTAACATGTATGTATGTTTCTAAAAACTGGACTTTATAATCATCAAAATTTAATTTTTCCTACTAAAATCCCCACGGATAGGGATCTACGACAGACACTCCTCAATTGTGTTGGCTATGCATTTGCTTGGTACGCGAGATAAAAGGATTTGTAAACAAGAGTGCATGAATTTTCAAGAATGTGTGAGATAGGTAACAAATCTTCTTAACTTCATGCTTTTGCATATAGGCCATAAAAAACACACAAGTGTAGCAATGGAATATGTTTTTATAAATGTAAGGTTGCTTGATAAGTGTTGCATGTTTGAAGCATACATAGAATCTATTTCTTTAAGTCTGCATGCAAGACATTCGACAAGGTGTATGAGAAATAATGAGATATCACGAAAATATTTAGTGGTTTTCTTTTCTAGTGGATTTGATTTGAACAATAACTAGTAGTTTTTGATATTTTAAATCGTGATCCCTGTTTATCTTCTTTTGATTTCGATATTAAGGATTGTTTGCATGAATTACTGTTTTAGCAATCAAAGTTATTATTTAGATACGATGACGATCCGGTTTTTTGGGTTCGATTGTCTTAACACATTATCTTTACTCTTGCCGTTTGGTTATATGTACTTCTTGTTGTTGTCTCTATTTATTTCATCTGTTTTTCTTCTACACGGTCGCACAGTGTTGTATTTCGCACAGGATCCGTCGTTCGGTACTCAGCTGCTCTACGCTGTAGATGATGATTTGGAACTTCGGTTGGGCCACCCACGACCGACCGAGTCCGACGGACTCCGACCCAGCAAAACTGGGACTACATAGGGGTATTGGGCCTACAGTAGCTCCTGTATGGGGGTTATACTTCTCATGTTAGAACATAGTCGTAGAACATGCCCGTCTTTGTTCGTTGCTGTTCCAGGATCAATGCCCACAGTACAACGCAGCTTTATTGCCGACCCGACCGGAGAAGTTTCCATCATCATTACGCACATCCATCCTCTCCTCTTTCCGTCACGTGACTCCATCCGTTCTCCGTTGACTGCTGTCCAAAAGACGGCTGTTTCTGGTTTCATGTGAATGTCATAGATAAAATGGGTCCACTCCACTCGCTAGAGGACAATGCAGCACACTGGTTCCTCCATGTATTTGATACAGAGATGTTTGGAACTACTACAGAACCATAAAAATATAAATTTAGTCATCATAAAACCTTGAAACTTCAGCGCGAATGGGAGATGCGCAGATCGACAATCTGCAATGCCAACGTCTACCCGTGAAGTGGTGGGACAGATAACAATTTCGGGAATATTGAAAACCCAAGGCTTCGCGAGATCCACAGAACAGTGAAGATCGACAGACGGAAATCCGGCCCTGGAGTTTCAGAATTAACCAGGTCACAGAAGAACCGGCCGAGGTAAACAAGGCTAGGTTGACGCGGCGGCGGTCGAGCTCGACCTGGCAATCGAAGAAGTGTGACACCGTGCGTCAGGGACCGGCGCCGCGTGGTAGCTGTGGCCTACTTTCTGCCACCCGACACGACACGACGGGAAGGGTGAAAGTCCATTTGACGTCCTGACGCTGCGACGGTCTCCTGCAAAAAGGGCGACAATGGAGGAGAATAAGAAGGAAGGCTGCCCGAGGCCATGAGCACCACAGCGCAGCAGCACCCGCAGCAGAGAACAATTTGAGGCAAGGAAGAGGAAGAACATCTCATTCGCTACTCCTACACCTTACCACTCAGTGTACCCTTAAGCAGCTGCACCAATCCAATCATCAAGTGTTTGCAGTGAGTGAGTGAGTACAGTGCATACGCTCTCAGCTGCCAGCAGCGCGACGTCCACTTCGGGGAGATAATTTATCTATCGGTTGTGGGTGGGAAAGAGTCTACCGGTCGAGAAGAGTGTGTGACACTGTGTCTTACTGCCTGAGATCCAGCACTCTACACTGCGAGATTCTTTAGACTGGTCATCTAAATCCGGGAACTGGACCATCGGAGAAGAAAAGTTACAAAGCGTGAAACATTCTCCCGCATGTTTGGGTGAAGATTCGAGTTGGAACCGAAAACTTTCTTCAAAGTGCGCGTAGCGACCGACGACTCGATTTAGAAGCGCGCATCTAGCGAGCCCCTCCCACTCGTCTGCCTGCCTCCTCCCATTGCCTCGGACTCCTACTCTTCTAAAGGGTGTTGGATTTCTGAGCTGGTGTCCAAGGCTGGTCCCGGCCGGTGCTTGTGTCTCTGGTGTCCACTGCTCTCCTAGTTCTATATCTGCCGTTTCTCGACACATATTTGCAGACGTTGCGCAATCTTTCTTTTTCAGAGAGAGAGATAGTTACCGTTTCAGTCTCCAAAGCGAAGATGTCGTGCGGCAATGGATGCGGATGCTGCCCGAAGTGCGGTTGCCACAGGCAGTGCACGTGAGTCTCCCCTGAGTGCCATGGCATTTACTCGCCACATCTCTGAAAAGAAATCTTTGTTTTGATTGCATGTTTTCATCTAGAAGACGGATGAATGTGAATGTAAGTCGAGTGAAGCCTCTGCTGCGCGGCATTAGTTCGTCTTCGTAGATGGCTCCTCGAGGTCACTCCTAACGATGAGTGCCGTCAATTGAACTGCAGATGCAACAGAAAGTACGCCGTGGTGTCTGGACCCTCTGCGTCCTCGGTCTACAGCCTGGAATGCAGGTAAAGTATCAGCTCCCTGCGCCACAGTCTGTCTTCACGTTCAATTCGTTGCATTGTTCCTGAACTAGATCTCCCTGAACCTCTTACAGGGTTTTTGTCCGGCTGGTGGTACTTACGGCATAAACCCTGCCAAAGTCCTGAGTTCTGAGTACCTTCTCCGCTCTTCGGTCCAGCAAAATCTACATGGTTTTCATGGTTTTGCATGGACACACTAGCGTGATTGCTGCTCTCTCTCCATGGCCTAAGTGTGCAAAGCATGTTCTCTCTTTTCTTGCAGTCTTTTGGTTCGGTTCTTCGAGCAGTTGGAACGTTTCTTTTCGTGAGAACATCGTTAACCCAGTCGACCTAAATGAACAACCAGGTACATTCCTTCCCAACTCATGTATTAAAATTATCAAGCCTATGCTCTCAGAATTTCTTCCAGTTCCACCATCTCTTCAGTATTTAGTACTGACTGGGCACTTTCACACAATTGCAGCTTGCTACCTTCAACAAAAACGGGATGTGTAAAATTTGGTGGCGGTTGTTGCGACGGGGCTGGTATGGTTGGACAGCATAAGCGTAAGCCGGAAACGTCTTCCCGGTGTCCAAATAAGCAGCTTCAAGCTGAGAACCATCTGCTTCTGTCCGGAGTATAGTACATACATAGGACACTTTGTAGAAACGGAAAGCCTGCACACGTTTAGAAGCATGTGTTTTCCACGGAGTCGGACGGGAGAGGCGGCAGAGTAGTAATTAAGAGTGATCGGATGACCTATAGGTTAATTTTGGGTTTTTTGTAAATCTGTGGGTGTGAGAATTCGCGGAAGCTATTACGAAACTCCTTAGACCGCAAGCTCAAGAACTAGGAATAAAATGTGGAGAACTTGAAACTTTGTCTCGGGTGGATTGCCAGCCCACTGGAAATCTCCCTATTATCTAAATACAACTTTTGCTTCTGTGAATCTGTCTGTGGTGGAAAGAATGTGAAGACCATAAGGATATGTCTAGCTTTGAGACCGTCTGCACACCATTTGAGATTGCAGTAGGCCTGCAATTATTTTCCAAATATATTTGTGTGAATTATACTTATAGTTTTTCCACCTAACTTAGAGTCTTGAGATATTGTTCGATGCAGTGTACATGAAAAATTGCACATTTCCTCTAGCTCTAATTTGAGTTTTCACGTACATGTGTCCTCTTTCCTTCAAAGATATATATATACTTGAAAGTAACTGATTATTTCTTCTCGAATATAATGTGGACGGTCCGATATATTATTGATAATGAGAGAGAAGACCGAATTGACACTGAAAAGAGAATAGAATATAATATATGCAAAATTTAAAACTAAAATTTTCTTTGCTCTATATATGTATAGATTATATCATATTTATAAAAAATAATGTTTAAAATAAAATGAATAAAATTTAAATTTTTTTAATATATTTTATTCTGATTTTAAATAAAATAATATACATTATGAAAATTAAATTTTGTTTATTTCACTCAATCAAATATTATTTAAATTTGATTGAATGAAATAAACAAAATTTAATTTAAATAAAACATATAAAACAAAAATCAAGTAAAATAATGAACGAAAGAATAAAAACATTAATTTCACATCTTGAACATGTATTGGGGATAAAACTGATACTATCAAAAACATAAAGTATTCCAATTTAACTCTATAAGAAATTTCTATAAGAAGTACAAGCAAGGTTCAAAATTCCAGGGTATTCTTACAGGGACGATGAAACGCTATCTGGTAAATTGTCTTGCAAGTTCGTCTTGTCCAACCATGTATAGTAACCACATCACCATCAGAGATCTCAATCACTTTTAAGTTCCACATAAGTTTGAAAGTTTACCTCCAAACTACTGCCGAAATTCCATGTTGTCCAATTCATCTGCTGCTATAGTCGTCGAGCTTGTGAGTACTGCGCCCACAGCCATTATCTTCTACGCAGCACTCAGACGTGCTTTCCAGTATCCTATTATGTCAGAAAGTTGCATCGAGTTCCTGAAAGGCAGAACCTCTTTCCACTGATTTGTAAGCACCACTTTCTGAGATATATCCACCAGATTGACGAAGCTTAAAGCAGCGTTCAGCTGCAGAAGGTTTTCTTAGCACCTTACTATTTTTAGCTCAGGTGTGGAGAGATGTAGACTCCAGTTTAGAGGTGCAGGTTTCATGTTCTTTGTTAAGTTTACCTTGGGGAATTTTTTAAATCTATTATTTTAAGCTCTGGCCGCTTATATAATGACAAACTGATAAAGTCTGAACAGTAGTTCGGATACGATTTCGCGATTTAGGGCATGTGTCTAGTACATGATCATGTCACTTCGACTTGAGTAGAATCTTGAGAGCAGACTACGACCGGCTGTACCGGGAACATGAAGAGCAAGCGAGTGCAATCGCAGATCAATCCATGCAGGCTTACGCTCTAGTGTGTCGGCCTATGAAACTTGGGACCGAGAGACTCTCATCCTAAACAATACAGTAGTGGGTGCACCAACCGTCTACAGTACACTGTGTTCAGGTCAATGTAGTCTTTGGTCGTCCGTCGATTCAACAACTGACTTGGTTTACAGCACAAACTGTGGCTTATCCTGCGGTGGACCATGTTGTTACACTACGATCAGATGTAGTTTCAATTCCTCGAGCTGTACTGTACTGTCCTATAAATCCCCACGAGCTTAACACTGGCGACACAAGGTCAGCCTTGACTAAACTTAGACCACGGAGATGAAAGCCACGTAATAAGAAACCTGGCATCGCCATGTGCAGGAAGATCTAACGAAGCTGCTAAATCCATGGATACAGTAGCCACAAACTCATCTCGAGAGTGTGGAGTGCTGAGGGATGTTGGAGCTCCAATTGCAACATAAAGGGCAATACGTGAGGACATCCCCCGAGTGGGTTCTTTGAGGTCGGTCCTTCATATACACAAAGTGGGGCCCATGACAGGTTGATTCAGTTTCAAAATGAGAAAATAAGAGAATTGAGATGGGTAGACTAAAATTCGCCTTCGACGATCGATGACCTCAGGTCAGATACCAGTTCATCTCGGTCTAAACTAACTGCTATGGAGCATCTTTACACGGGCGGCCCGTAGATCAAACCGATCTGAGAGCCCTCTCCCGTACAGAATCTGTCAACCTCGGGATCCCGTTCAGAATATGGATGTGATGTGAAAGGTAAAATAAATCAACACCTAGAGTAGACACTTGACTACAATAGTGTGCTTGAAAACGGGGCCAGAGAATAATGTCATCCATCAGTTGCATGCAAGGATCTTTAAGCTACTCCTCTCCCTCGGCGACGAAGTCCGAAATCTGGCATTTCCAGGCAAGCTAGAACCTTGCTTTTGGGTATGAGGAGCTAGCGTATCTCTCTCTCTGCTGCAAACATCCATGGCTTGGGAACACAAATCTGTAACATGAATATACCATGTGTAATAATGTCGACATTCTCTTTGCAGGTAACACTCTCGGGTTCTGAATCAGTTTCTCGCCAGTTTCCAGGATTCATTCCTAGTACTGCAGGTATGCAGGTCGAAGCCAGACTTCCGTGCTTCCATAAAGAGTGATTGCCCGTCGTGCAGGTCGAGAGGGCCAAGTTTGGAATATCCCCACTGACCAAGTATCTACATGTCACTCCATCAGCCTGGGACGGGCCGGGGGAGCTTAATTAAAACATCCCTCTACTCTCGGCAGTAAGGTCACCACATGCGCAGTGACAAGTAAAAGGCCAGGTATAACCAGAGTACTACGGTGTCCGATGAAAAGCCCTGATGCTGCTGCTGCAGCACGAAGTACGAGCGAACTGTTTACTATGGTACCGGTAGAGTAGTTGCGCTGGGAGACGGCTCTGCAGGAAAGGTCATGTCCGACGCGAGACGTGAGCGAGCGAGTGAGCCAGTGGATCAGTGGTATTCTTTTGTCTCGAGCATGTTCCTTCCAAAAAGACCGACCGGTAACCGGTCGGTCTTCCCATCATGCATCCAAACTTTCCAAAGTTGCAAACTCCAATTCAATCCCATCCAAGTGATCCAGCCTAATATGTAGATAAGCTGGAAGGTGGAATCAGTCTGAAGCCTTCGATGCTCCTAAAAGTGGAGAAAACAGGACAGAAGAAAGCCAAGGAAAGGCGCTGTTACAATGCCCAACATGCTAGACAGGCCAGGGATGAGTACAATTTAGGCGCATCGGACGTCGCGCATGCGGTGTAATATTCATGCGTGGGCTTCTTGCAGTCACACATTCCCATGCGCAGATCATTCTGAATAAGCCAGCAAGGCACCCACTTCCAGCGTGGTGGGTCCGGCATGTCGCTTTTGAGACGACAAGACTTCACCAAAGTGTCCAGAGTCCAGGCCTATAAAGTTCTCACCGGGTGGGTAAGTGCCTTTAGTAGATATGTTCTGCCGTCAAGAGGATCCAGTGTTGCAACAACTTCAGGTGCTACGTTGCGTAGGCCACAAGCTCCAGCCTCGATGGTCTACTACTGTAGGCAGTCCAAACTCCAAAGCCTGTTCACTACTACGTACCACTGTCAACTTTGGCTGGATGGTAAGGTCTCCCTCCATGCGTCTCCTTTCGCGGTTCGCCCATCGAAAACGATGAAACTCCTTCGGAAGTTCAGAGTTTTTACTTAACGCATGGCCTAGCAGACCTGTACACGGCCACGACAAAGATTAGTTCGTAGTATTTTTTCTTTTTTTCTTTTTCATTGTACATTCAGCTGAAGTCCAACAGACGGTTCGCACAAATGTCAACATCTGCACAATTCAGGACTAAGAGCTTTACTGGTGGAACGGAGATCATTAATCCTTGACATTTCTGCGAACCGTTGTCTAATGTTTCATTATTTAGACAGCTCTTCAAAACATTCCAACACCAGCAAGCCAAGCGGTAAATGTCCGCTCCTCGGACATTTACCGCTAACGGGCGTTTCTCCTTCTAGGACATTTATTTATTTGATACAGATTGCGCTAAACCATTATATATAAACAACCTAAATTCTGTTAGGGCTCTTCTTCGATCTCGTTCATAAAATGGCTAAGGAATCTATACCAATGCAATTTGGCTGCCTGGTGAGCAAAATGTGGAGGGGTTGGGTGGCGTGTAGGATACCAAAAATTCCAGGTCGGAAAACCCTGAAGTAGAGAAATATATACAAGTAGAAGATAGGTACAAGAAAACAAAAAAAACAATATCATCCCGCATATTTTGTGAACTTGTGACGTGTTTGAGTATAACATTTGACATACTAGAGCCATATAAAGTAATGCATCTGCATCCTAGTGTTGAAGCCAGGATTATAGTACAATCGGGCATCATATATAATTCATGCCCGAAGTTGTAACGTATAAGAGATATCACTCATAGAATTATGATAGTTCAATTCATGCGCGCATTTATCTCCAAGTATCGTATGAATTTCATGAACATTAGACAACTGAATTTATATATACATATATAGAGCACAATATGTAACACTTTTACGTACAAACATTTTTTAATGGACTACTAACACATGGATAAAGAATGGACATTGAGAAAATTAAGGATTCCACTCATAAATCCGATTACAATTTGATCCGTGATCCTTTAAAACTGTTATCGCTAGATGCCACAACACAGTTGAAAAAACTAAAAAAATCAAACTGTCATAAAACAACACATAATATTTTACGAGAAGATCATATGTGAATGAGGTATCGATAATGAAGATGGTTCCATATATATATATATATAAAGGAACAAAATTTAAATTGACAATACTACTTCCACCAATCTGAATTGAATGATAATTTTGAAACCATTCAACTAGTTACGACAGGATTTCTGCTAAAAATTATCTAAACTTAACTTGTTTGTAACAATCTAATTCATACTTTATTGAAGAAGTTAGTCCATATGAACACCATACCTCGATACTATCAACATATGATTAGAATATCAATTTGATTATTATTTTTTATGTTGGCTCCAACTTTGCTTGAAATTTTAACCTATGCTTTGTATATCGTTAGTTACATTTGGTAAATTTTCCTTGTCATTCCTTGTGTACAACTTTCCCATCTAACCATTGGAAACTCTTTTCAAGCACTAAATATTGCTAAATTGAAATAACAGTAATAAATTAGGAGAAAAAATTAAAAATTAGCTAAACTTTGAAAAAAACAACAATTTATTTAATTTTCAAAATACTCAATTAATAGGAAAAAATATAAATTATCATATCAAAATCAATATAAAAACAAACAAGTGTAAAAAAAATAAAATTTTAAATATATATATGACAGGAAAAATGAAGAAAATAATAATTATTATATAATTAAAAAAATTAAAGCTAAAAAATATGAATTTTTAAATATCAAAAAATTAATTATGAGAATTTTTTGAATACTTAAAATTAATTATTCAATGACTTATATAATAATTCAATTTCAAGAGAATTATCTACAATCCAAAAATAATATTTTATAAGAATCATACATCACATTATGAACATCAGAAATGTGAAAAAAGAAAAATAAAATATTTGATCATTTTCCATTTCTCTTTTTAAAGATTTCAAATAAAGATAATAATGAAAAAAAAATATCAGAACAGAGTTTAAAATCAAAAAAAATTAATTTTAGTTCTAGTCTAAAATTAGAAAACCTAAAATGTAAGCTTAAAAAATAAAAAATTATATATATATATATATAATTTAATTTTATTCATATTTAAAATTGATTTTTTTAAACATGATATTTGATTTTGTATCAATTCTGTAATTAAAAATTAAATTCATATCTTATTTAAATCTATCAATATTTGTAAATAAATCAGAAAAATCTACTTTTTGTATTTTTTTTTATCTCAAAACAAACATTATTTTAAATATTTTTTAAGTAATTTGTAATATGAAATTAAAATATCCAGTAAATTAAATTTGAATGAAGTGTTTTATAATTATAACATATAACATACATTTACAATCTATTAATTTATACTTCAATTTTATTTATTTTAAGACATAGCTTTGATTATAAATATATATTACTTTGTAACTTTATATTTAAATTTTAAATTTAGAATAGAATCATTAAAAAATGATTCTATTCTAATTTTAAAATAGAATCATTTTTAAAAATATGATTCTATTTTAAAAAATCTGTATAAAATTAAAATTCCATCTAAAGTAAATATTTCATCATTGAATAATTAAACAAAACTCTCTTCAATCACCTAAAATTGTAAAACAATTCCAAAAAAATTGTAAATCCAATCATTTTACAATACATCATCAATTGTGAATTTTGTAGCTAAGACTCACTCATTTTATAAATATTGCTTGCAAAAATTTCTTCAATCCTAAATTATATCCATTAATTTTTTCAAACCTCCCACACCACAAATCATTTGAACACATGGCTCTATCTTCTTCACAAGTATTGTTATAATATGCTCAAAAGTTTAAAAGCTTAACTACACATGAAAATAACACACATCATTATCATTACATTCATATAATAGCATATATTCATTATCTTTATCATGATTTCTTTTATGAAGTTATTAACATATTTTTGTCCAAAATTTATATCTATGATCCAATTGTTGGTCCAAAGGACAAGAAATACACTGAGAAGCAAAATGCATCAAGAGACGAGACAGAAAATACGTGGTTCACCTCATTGAGGCTACGTCCACGGAACACACAAAGTCACTTTACTAAATAACCTTAATTTGTGTTACAGAGAGCTTCTGCTAGCCCTCTTATATAGTAGTACCAGCCCTAGCCCTAGTCTAATTAAATATAGTCAAACTAACCAGAGTTACTCAAGACCTGAGTTAACTCCTAACAATCTCCCCCTTGACTCATGTCTTGGGGTGTCTAACTCTTGTCACCATATAAGTCAATTCAACCAAATAGACTCCTTTGTTGCTTCATTTCTTTGCTACATATTGGCTTCCGTAGTTGATGAGCTATGCATACGCAAGGTAGACCTCCAACTAACGCATCCACCTCCAAGTGTAAACACATACCCAGTTGTAGACTTCCTTTTGGATCAAACACACTCCGTGAAAATCCTTGTGCTTTCATGAACTCATCAAACCTTGCATTCCATTGACTAGGAGCTTGCTTCAATCCATATAGAGATTTGAGCAATCTACAAACTAACTTCTCCTGACCTTTCTTCTCATAGCCAGTAGGTTGTCTCATGTAGATTTCTTCCTCCAAAGATCCATATAAAAAATCCGTAACAACATCCATCTGATCCATAACTAGCCCAAATATCGTAGCAAGTGCACGTACCAGATGAATTGTAGCATACTTTGCCACAGGAGAGAAGACTTCGTTGTAGTCCACACCTTTCTCTTGTGTGAAGCCCTTAGCCACCAACCTGGCTTTGAAGATCCTCTTCTCTTCATCAGCTGGATTATCCTTCAACTTTTACACCCACTTGCTATCAACCAAAGGTTGACCCTTTGGAAGCTCCACCAGCTCCCAAGTCTTGTTCTCAACAAGCGATTGCATCTCACGCTCCATAGCAATATCCCACTCAAGCTTATTTATAGAGGCTTGAGCTTCTCTATATGAACAAGGTTCTCCTTCTTCCAAGATCAACACATTGCCATCATCATTCTCAGCTTCAATATCATGATACTCAAGAATAGATGAATCAGCCCATGTTCCATACCTTTCGGGAGCTCTACTAATTCGATTTGATGATCTTCTAGTAGATGGTCTTGGTTGATCTCCATCGTTTCGTGCTCTATCTTGAGGCTCAGCAACGACAACTTGCTCCTTCAATTCTTGTTGTTCAGGAATTTGCTCCATCTGTGGGGCATCATTAAACCCATAATGATCAATCTCCCCCTCAACAACATCCGTGAGTGGAGATTTGCCCTTGTTAGTATGGGAGCATGAGATATCTCCCCCTCTTTCAATGATATGGGCTCATCGAAAGATACATCCCTACTGATAATCACCTTACAAGCTACAGGATCCCATAGCCTACAACCTTTCACACCACTTGCATGTCCAAGAAAACGACACTTCTTGGATGTAGGATCCAACTTGGTACTATTCTCTTTAGGTATGAGAGGATAAGCCGTACACCCAAAAATTCTCAAACGACTATAACTAGCCCTCCGTTTGAGCCTCAATTCAAACGGTGTCAAGAAATCGATTGCACTTGAAGGAGACAAATTTACCAAATACACTGCGGTATTTACAGCTTCAGCCTAGAATTCATATGATAAACCAGATTGGCTCAACATACTATGCACCTTCTCCAATACTGTTCGGTTGAGCCTCTCAGAAACAACATTTTGTTGCAGAGTATAAACCGTGGTGAGATGACGAGTGATCCCCTCCTCTTTGCATTAACTTCTAAACTCCTCTGAAGTATATTCCCCGCCATTATCTGAACGTAGATATCTCACCTTGTGACATGTCTGAGTCTCAACTTGGGCTCTCCAACTTTTGAAAGTTGCAAAGACTTTAGACTTGTGTGTGAGAAAATATACCCACACAAATCTTGAGTAATCATCAATAAACGATACATAGTACCACTTCCCAGAATGTGAGGCTTTAGGAGAGGGTCCCCACACATCACTATGTACATATTCAAGTAACTCTTTGGAACTCTGAGTTCCAACACCAAAGGCTTTTCTATGTTGCTTGCCCATAACACAATGCTCACAAAATTCCATGTCAACTTTACCTAAACCAGATAACAAGCCCCTGTCTCGAAGGAAGGTCAAGTACCTGTTACTCATGTGTCCCATTCTAGAATACCAAACATGAGCCATCTCGGGCGAGATCCGTAAGATTGACTTCACCACAAATGGTATTGCCCTCTAGCATATACAGATTTCTATGCTTGTGTCCTCTTAAGATAGTCTTATCACCTATTCTCACCTTAAGTACTCCTTGTTTAGAACTCCACTCAAGGCCTTTTGAATCTAACATTCCAAGAGAGATAAGATTCTTTCTCATTTCAGGTATAAACCTGACGTGAGCCAACGTACGTTTGACTCCATCAAACATGTGAATCTGTACATCCAACACCTTCAACTCTACAGGGTTGATCATTTCCTATAAGAACTAATCCGTTTGATACTGAGAAAGTATGAAAAAATTCTCTAATGTAACAAATGTGATAAGACCAAGCACTATCGAGAATCCATACATCACCAACGCCCTTTGGTGAGTTGCATAGGGCATACCTCTGGCTTCATAGTCCATCTTTGAGCAAGTCATCCTCCTCATCAAAATCTTGAGCCATATTGGCCAAAGGAGGATCAGTAGCCTTGGTCTTCACACGACAATCCTTCTTAAAGTGACCACTCTTGCCACATTTCCAACAGACCACCGTCTTTCTATCTTGGGATTTACCCCTAGACATGGATCTACCTCTAGATCCAAACTTCTTCCCATACTTCTCAATCCTTGATTGTGACCGTCCATGGTGTCGTGTTGTGACGCAGCTATTATGAAAAGATGATGACATGTATCATCTTCAGAGCTGTTGTCATGACGGCGATACTTTAGATTAGGATAACCGACTGCGCATTGTAAGGCTGTAAAGAGTTCACCGTTGGATCAACTTTGTAGGGTCAGGATGTTGAAAAGGCTCCAAGAGATATGATCTTGGACCTTATCAGATATAAAGCGCAGTTAGGATGGAAAGGGTATGGGAGAGAGCTAGACACATCACTTTGCTGACTAAGGAGCTTATCTAATCGAAATGGAGCCGACGTAGGACATGGATAGAGAACAACATGATCCTCTAGATGTACCGATGCCCAATCCATTTGTGATCAACATCCGGTGTCTTCATCGTGATCACTTTCGGGCGTGATTAGTGTATCATTTTAGAGATAACTTTCTGCAACAAGTGATAAATTCTCCAAACCCGATTATTCTTCTAGTTGTTTCCTACGGCGCGATTTGGGACGTAACAATATATGTTTTGATTTAGTTTGGGCGCTATGGATCTGAACTTACCAGTAGTGGTGGCTTTCAACACATGGGTTCCAATCCATAACTATTGCTTAGCGAAAACAAGCCATAGGAGATTGATTGTTAGCAACTTTGGCGAGGAGTATTATTCTCAAGTTATAAACTCCCCGGTTCCATTCATACTTAGCCGGTTTCGAGTTGTCATTTTGACTCTTTATTAGTGGCAACTCGTATTGTGTATAGGATGGCTAAGTAGTGTGTTTAGGATAGTTGTAAAGCTCTAAGTTATAATGGAGCTAATTTGGCCACACTAGAGGTCAAAATAACACTCTTCATTCTCATTGGTCTTGGAGTTTGGGCCAATGAGGACACTTGGGCAACTTCTTCAAGGTTTTGAGGAGATTTGGAGACCGTCCAGATGGACATTCAAAGATCTGAGGATTGGGTTGAAGAGCTGACGGGACGAGCTACGACATGGGCTCAAGAATGGATGGATTTGAAGGATTTGTCACTCTGAAATGGTGATTCAAAGATAGAGTGAGAATTTTAGACCTTTGAGTGTATTTTGGGTGATTCTGAAAATCTTACGAGGGTTTTGGGAGATCTGAGTCAACAGTGATATATTTTATGACTCAGGCTTGCGTTTGGATTGAAATTTGGACTCAATTGGATGAGTTTTGAGTATAGAGTGATAGCTTGAAGTTTGTGTATACAGTCAGAGTTGCAAGACTGCACTGACAGTCACGAAGTTAGTATGGAGATCATATCTTTTGATATCAAAAAGTTCTGTCAATAAAACTTTGCACAATTCAAGTTTTGATGATGAGTGACCTTCTCATAAAATCTGGGAGCAATTGGAGTCAAGCATTGGGATGTGTGATGGGTTTTGTACACAGTGTTCTGCATATCACATTGTGCTATAGTGTGCAAATCAACAATTGTTATGAGAGATCTACAAGAGAAAAACATCTAAAACTTTTTTGAGAGATTGAAAGGGTTGTGGAAAAATTTTCTGTAAAGTTGAAGCAAGAGTTATTGGTCGAATCATTGGCTATCATAATCTTCTTCTGCTGAAGTTTTACCGGTTTATAATGAACTCGAATGTGGAGTGCTCAGGAGAAGAAGAAGAAATTGTCAACTCACACGAGGTTCTAGAGGGTTCTTCTACAGCCAGGCGCTCGGGCGTTTTCAGAGCAAAGAAATGTCCATGCAACAACAGGTTACATTCAGTGCCGTACCAGATGAAGAGGATGGAGTAGAGGGCATCATCGTCTTTTGATGTAGGTCATCAGTCGGGAGAGCACTTACAACCTCATTGTAAGTGATCGTTTGTCTATCACGATGGAGCAACACTCGTGACAGTGACTAATATGAAGCAGGTTATGAACTTAGCAGATGAAGAACCTTCCTCTCATCTGTTATCTCCTCTCTTAGATTCTGAAGATCAATAACAAGATCAAAATGCATCAATGTGATCTTGGATCTTCATACTTGTATCTTTCATCTTGAAGCTCATTAGCTTCAAGGAGGTGTACAACCTGTTTGATAATTCTTTGCGATGAAATCATAGCTGAAGAGCCACAAACAATAACGTACAATTGTCATACTCATCAACTTGCTTCAGAACTGAAGGTTGTAGATGGAATATAACAATACTCACTGCTTGCTCCGGAAGGTACTTCCAGTCTTCATCATCGAATGTAGAGGGTTTAGGCCTCAGTGACTTGCCTTTCCCACAAATGATAGTCACCACGCCCATCATATTTGACAATGTCAAATCCGACTACTCATGTCTTCATGACTGCCATCTCGCTTCGTCTAGGCGCTGAACTCGTCGCTTGTGTCGTTTGATTGTTAGATGGAACCTCCAAACTTGACTTCTTCCCACTCATATGAGAATAAAGTAAATTTACCCTGGGTAAAAATCCCTAAACTATAAAACAATGGGATGTTCAAGTGTGCTTATGCTCGAGAGAATCCACCACTGTCCTTGGCACTCGAAGCCCGGTCGCTGGCTCGCTCGAAAGTGGCCATCATACGTAATTATTTAATGTTCCAGATCAAGGAAGGAATATGCGTCTTGAGACATGTGCAGTACTCAACTCACTTAATCAGCTCAATGATGCGTTTAATCATTAAGAATACCTACAACATGAAATTTTATCTGCCTGAAATTCTACACTATGTGACTCCGTCCTATGAGGAGGCAGTTGAAGGCCTGCAGATCAGACTCTCCAGCGAATCGGGGGACGCAGGAGAGATGTTCTCATGTTGTAGCTCGGGAGCGCCGGATTGCTGCCAAGAAAACCCTAGTCCAGCATGTCTACTCCTCTCCACTTAGTCCTCTTCAAACACTCTTAACGAGGTAATAACCTCTTGCAACGCTCTCACACACCAATGATGCATGTTGCCTCTGCCTCTCCTCCGTCGTCTCCCTTCCTGGTGCCAACAAACGATCAACAAACGACTCCGAGGAGCACCCAAAGCAGACAGATAGATAGATGGAGCGTATGGGACAATCAGTCCATGGAGCGGTGGATGATATTTGCTTGCTGGCTCGAAAGAGTGCTGTTTTGCTGCTGCCTTGAGCTGCTGATCACTGCAACTAAGTCGAACTTCTCGTGTCTTTCTCTTCTTCTACTAATTAGTGGATTTCAGCCTTCGATGTACACCCACAGCGAGCCCGTGTTGAAGCCTTCGCTAATACAAGACCTCAACGGCGGAAGTATACAAGTATACACGTGCACAGGTCAAACCAACTGATGCCTGAGAGAGTCCAATTGTCCATAAGACACGGCAAACCGAAGTATTACGCCTCCTCGTAATCCACAGCTCATCCAATGTTGTAGATATGCCTTCGTGAATTGGTGTACTATCCCTAGTTCCCAACACTCGGAACGAAATTCCAGAAATCAAAACCAGATATGCCTTCGTGAATTGGTGTATTATCCCCAATTCCCAACACTCAGAACGAGCGCTCTAGGCTAACAAACAGAACGTTAGTCCCTGCGACGGCAGCCCCACATAAGCCTTCGACAAGAAACCATCCTCACCAAATCAAGCTGAATTATTCTGAATCTTGAGTGATCACTAATCTGCCGTTTGGTTATCGACCTTCGAGACGAAACACTTGGAAAAACTTGCGCAATGTCTGATCTGAATTATTCAGCCTCAGTAGATTGTTATACATGGCCTACGAGGAATGATGGACTTCGTGATGCGAATAAATCCGAAATCATAGGCAGTTGTCAAATAGCTTACACATGCACCGATTGTTGATCCAAAGGACATGAAATACTCTGAGAAGCAACATGCAATCAAGAGACGAGACAGGAAATACGTGATTCACCTCACTGAGGTTACGTCCACGGAACACACTAAGTCACTTTACTAAATAACCCTAATTTGTGTTACAAAGAGTTTCTGCCAGCTCTCTTATATAGTAGTACCAGCCCTAGCCCTAGTCTAACTAAATATAGTCAAACTAACCAAAGTTACTCAAGACCTAAGTTAACTCCTAACACCAATATCAACTTCATTTTCAAATCTAATTTAATAAAAAAATTTCAAATTCTGAATTGACATGATGTAGTAATACATTAAGTTGTTCAATCATCAAAAAATTAATTGAAATATGATATCCTTGATTCTAATGAAAAAACAAGGTTGTATTGTCAAAAAATTCATTGATATTAATTATCAGATCAAAAAATATTTTTTCAAAAATACCTTTAAAACCTAGAGTAATTGATCCATTACATCACATCATGAAGCAAAACATATTCATTTTAAAATACTTATATATGCAATCATGTATGTTGCACATATAATTATTATCAATCATTGATTTGAAATTATTTAATAATACAGTTTCATATTCCATTGAAATTCTTTATTTCATTTGGTTTCATTTTCTAAATAATTGTGTGGTATCCATAGATTAAGACTAGAATGCAAAAAATTGTCAAATGTACAAAAGTTAATCCTTGAATAATAATGAATCCAACTAAAATAATTTAAATTGATATATTTTTATATAAAAAATTGATTATTTCTTAAAGTAAATCCAAATCACAAGATGAACTAATTTATTGAAATAAAAAAATTCACATAGATTTACATCTAAATATAAGATAAATTTTTTTTTTTTTTTTTTTTTTATAAATTTATGTAAAAATTCAAATAATTGAAATAAAAATAGAAAATTGATTTTTTTATGTTTTATTTTATGAATTTAAAATATTTAAAATTCATATCAATTTATTTAATTATATTTTAAATTATTTATTCATTAAAATATTATAAATAAATCTAATTAACTATTGAATAAATATTTCCATGTCCACTTTTATTCTATAGGCTCTCTCGTGCACTCCATGAAGAGGATAGATGTGTTTTTCGCTTACCGCTCGATCGGTTGGCTCGCGATCCCATGGACGAGTTAGCAAGGGTTTTATTTTTATGACTTCCGCGATGGTGTCTACGTTATACTAGAGAATGATGTGCTAGACATAGGGAGGTGACACCTAGATTTAGGAGATTCCGAGTAGGGGATTGGGCTACATTGCATGAGGAGTCTGTTTGGGCCACACATGTTAGGAGTCGGGTTCAGTCACATGATACTTCTGTTTCGGCGTGATTGCGGCGGTCTGCGAGATCTTGGGCGGCCGGGGAGTATAGCTTGGTCTCTTTGTGACCTCCGGGCTGACTCTCACTCAGGTTTACCTCCGATGGCTTTTTGGAAGCTCATCATGAATCTAGAAGGACTTAGTCCCACCCTTTGCCTATGATCCTATTGCTCACTCTTACACAAACTCTCAAAGTCCAAGCTCTATTATGCACATTATCACCAAGAGTAAGATATCACTCAAAAGGAAAGGGATACTTTGGTGATCAAAGTCTTCATTGAATCAAGGTTCCACTCCAAACATGACATCTCCAAGAACCAACCTCCCCAAAACTAAGATCACCACACTATCTTCTCCCAAAACTAACTCTCATTGAAAAACTACTTGAGAGGTGCTTCTCAACCTCTCTATTTATACTACTTAGAATCTTACCCAAGTAACTACAAGTAATCACCATGTAACTTCCTCTTACCAAGTTTAAACGAGGTAGAGATCACAAACCCCAATGAAAAGGGGTACATGGCAACATGCAATTGGTCCACTTGGATCTTCTAGAAGCCCAACTACTCCCTAATTGACTTCTAGTGTACCAAGTCAATCTCGCCCCTAGATTTAAGGGGTCTTCACCAAGTCCAACCAATGAAAACTAGTCCAAGTCAAGGGAAGTCAAGATACCCATGTGATGGAATCTATTCCTTGACTCATACTAAACAACAAAATAGTAGTTCTCATCTACCACACCAAAAGTTACTCTATATTTTCCTCCAACTTAACCATAACTAGCTAAACATAGTCATGACTAAGATAAACTTAGGCACAATTTAGATATACTTTCATTTTATCCTATATGTACAACCCTAGGTCTTACATTTACCCCCGGACCAAGATTTCACTCCGTCCTCGAGTGAAAGAATCCCCGATCGTCGATGAAACCTGCTTCAACTTGTCGTGATTCACCCGGTCAAAATGTCGCCCTCCCAACTCCTTCAAATCGTAAGTAAAGTTTCCCACACCTTGTGAACTATGAAAGGACCAAAGTACTTTTGGAAGAAATTTCTTTCTTGCTCTCTTATATCTAATGGAATCGTAAAGCATTACCCAATCACCTTCTTTGAAAATCTTCATCTTCTTCGTCCCCAAATCGATTATCATGATACTTCTTCTCGCAATTGTTGAGCCCGCTCCACACGTACCATGGCCACAAATCGAGCCTCCTCCAGCTCCAACAGTTGTTGACATCTTGATTTGATAGCTTCTACTCCATTCTTCCTCTTTAACTTCCGTTGGATAGTTAAGAAGGTCGTCAAATCAAATTGAATTGGAAGCTTTGACTCGACACCATATACCATACGGAAAGGTGAGTACCTTTGTTGATGTCTTCCAAGTCGTCCGATACTCCCACAAGATAGCATGCATGCAGCCTTTTGTCCCAATTTTGCTTGCTCCCCGTCCATGTCTGCGCATCCTTGGCCAACATCATGCAAAGCGTATAGTTGGTTCGCTCACCAACCCATTAGCATTTGGTTTGTAGGAAGTAGTCACCCGTGCCTTGATGGAGAAATGACCTAGCATGGCTTGTATAATGCTTCCAACAAACTCACCACCTCTATCGATACAATTTCTAGAGGGCATCCGAATCTAGTTATTATCCTCTCATATAGAAATCTACCCACTTCTTCCTCACTAGTAGATTTTAGAGGTCTAGCTTCTACCCACTTGGTTAGATAATCAGTAGCTTACCACAATGAACTTGTTACCCCGAGGAGTAAGATTCAAGGGTCCTACAAAATCTATTCCCCATTTTCAAAAGGACCTAAAATAGGAACCGATGTCAAAGGAGGGGTTTTCATGGACTTTTTAGCAAAAGCTTGACACACATCACAACTCTTGCAAAATTCCACACAATCTTTGAAAATGCCCTTCCAATGATAGCCCGCATCTAGGATCTTAAATGCAGATTACCTTTCCCGCAAAGTGTCCTCCACATACCGAGCCTTCATGAAACTCCTTCATAAGTTGAATTGACTCCTCCCTCCAACAACCCTTACGAGTAGTCCATCCGCTCCTTGATGAAACAACACGCCCTCTATGATGGTATAAGGTTCACATCGCTTCACCAATGCATTCCTCTCACGTGAATGCATGCCTTGGGGAAACTCTCCCTCCGAGATGAAATCCCATATCCCCTTGTATTCAGCCGGTACCTTTTTGTTATGGTGTCCATCATCGGCAAAATCCTCATCCGAAATGTATCATCCACCTGGTTGATCTCCTTCCTCATCGTATGCTCGAGACATCAAATCGGCATTGGCATGTTTCTTACCGGCCGATCCTCAATGATGTAATCAAACTCCGCCAAGAACAACTTCCATCTCGCTATCCTATCCTCGGCATTAGGCTTGTTGAAAATGTACTTCAAAGCCTTGTGGTCAAGAATCGATAGTAAACTTCCTCCCAATAGATAGTGTCGAAACTTCTTGAGTGAGAAGATCACGCCTAAAGCCTCCCTTTCGATCACTGAATAATTTCTCTCGGCACACTATCCGCCTACTAGCATAAGCAATTGGATGATCATGGCTATCTTCATCTAACCGGCTTAGAGTGCATCCTATAGCAATGTTTGATGCATCCGTGTAGAGAATGAAAGGTTTACCCCAATTTGGTTTGACTAAAATAGGAGCCGTTACCAACGCCTTCTTAAGAAGTTCGAACGCCATGCACCGCCTCTCCATCCTTGAGGATTAAATCGTAATCCGTCCCCTTCTTCATGTAAACCGTCAAGGCATAAGCTTTGTTGGAGAAGGAAAAGATGAACCGTCGATAGTATCCCACCATTCCAAGGAATTGCCTCAACTTGGTCAACGTCACCGGAAAAGGTAAGTCGAGGATGCGCGTTTCACCTTTTCTGGATCCACCGCTATACCATCTTTGGAGATGATGTGCCCTAACAACAAACCTTCCTCACATCCAAAAATGCATTTTTCTGGATTGAGCGATGCCTTGGCTTTCTCCAACCATTGTAGAATTTTGATCAAATGATCAAAATGATCCTCCTTCTTCCCGTATACACAAAAATCATCTATGAAATCTCGCACAAATTTCCCAATAAAAGGTTCAAACACCTTGTTCATGAACCTCTGAAAAGTTGCTGGAGCATTACATAGACCAAAGGGCATTACCCTAAAGGCAAAAGTTCCCCATGGCGTGGTAAAAGTGGTTTTGAGCTGATCTTCATGAGCAATTTGAATTTGGTTATAACCACTATAACCGCCTCCAAAACTATACCACTCATGACCTCACACCTCCTCTAGAATCTCATCTATGAAAGGTAAAGGATAGTAATCCTTCTTTGTGACAGCATTCAACTTCTTGTAATCTACGCATACACGTAGCTTACCATTCTTCTTCTTGACTATCACAATAGGAGAAACCCATTCAGAATTCTCTACCTCATAGATGAAACCCGCATCCTTTAGCTTGTCGATCTCCTCCTTGACCACCACGGCCGTTGGTGGATTTATCCGACGTTGCTTCGACGCATCGACGAGCCTTCTCCTCTAACTCAATGCGATGAGTTTCTAAGGTTACTTCCTTCAAATCCTTGTAGCTAAAAGGCAAAGACATGGATATATTTTCGAAATATATCCAAGAACCTTGACTTCTCCTCCATAAGAACCTTGGGACCAAACTTGAGAGTGGAGAGCCGTCGAGTTATCTCATCTTTACTCATCTTCATCTTATCGGGATCTTTCACCACCCCCCGGCCTAGGAAGTAAATCCATTGCAGCAAGAACTTGAACTTGAACATCATCGTCCGAGGTATCTTCTTCAGATGATGTCTCCTCATCGGTCGACATGTTGGTGTCAACCTCCAAAAACTACCACTTTCTTCACTCTCGAGACTCGAGTAATCACTGTAGGTCTATCCGAAGCGAGGCCGACCGCCTCCGCCACTTGTGAGAGGGACCTTCACTGATGGTTTTTTTTCGGCCCTATACGAAGGTAACCCTTATGCCACCGATCAGTTGTCCTCACGGCCCTCAACCAAGGTCTTCCTAACAACAAGTCGTAGCTAGCCTCCTCAAGCACTTGAAAGGACAACAAGGTTTGAACTCCCATCACACTTTACCACCACCTTGTCCACCACTCCAATGGGTCGCACTTTTGCTTGTTGGCCATCCCAACAATGATGTTGGAAGGTCTTGAAAGCTTCATCCCCAACTTCTTCAACAAACGTTCGACATGGCATTCACCGCAGATCCACCATCCACTAGTACATCCGAAACATCACGCCCATTAATGCGTATTTCAATCTTCGAAGCCTTTGAGTGCATACCTCCGAGGCAGCGGCATCCACCACTCCTACTCCAACATTCGCCTTGGAAGCTTTCCCTTGGATCGTCGCTTCTTGGTCCTTTTTGGAGCTTAGGCCTCCCCTCAACTCCTTTCTTATCGTAGGATTTAGAGCAATCAATTGGCCAACAGCTATATTGGCTTTTTTGATTCCCCACATCCTCCACCACGTCGTATTTGAGCCGGGTAGATGAAATGGAGAAATCATCCATTCCCAACTTCTTTCTCGGTGCTCTCGGTTGACTCACACCACCGGATCGAGTGCTCCGGCTTGGTTGATCTTCCATTGAGATGGACTCCTCCGCAAATCTTGCTCTCTTCTTCTCGTGTGCAAGAATATCAACTCGAACTTATAGAGCTCTCTCCCTTCTCAAACGTGCACTGATGAGGAAACACATCAATAGACGCTACTCCCTTATCCTTCGATTGACTTGGAGCAGGAGTAGAATTGTTGTGTCTAACTCCATCATGTTGTCGAGGATTAGGACAATTTCGTTTGGAAATGAGGGCCTCCACAACTAAAGCATGAAACCGTGAAGTTCCCTTGTGGTGGATTTCCTTTTGGAGGATAATTCCCATACCCTCTAGATCCTCCCCTACATTCCGATTCCTCCTCTCCCATAGTTGTACTACGTTAATCTTGAGATCAGCGAGTGTTTCTGTGATAGATTTCAACTCATGGTGCAAGTCTACCACTGGAGAATTTACTACTGGCGCAACAACAACAGTAGGAGTTGCCATTCTAACCACAACAGGTGGTGATGCTTCTCTAGCCACCAAGCTAGAATCATCGTCTTCTAGGCTCTCCTCCATTCGAATAGCAATGCGAATAGCCTCAACCTTAGAAGAGGGCTTTTCATATCTCACCTTGCTTCGAATCTGAGGCTTCAAACCTCCAATGAAGTTCTTTGTCAACATCGCCACAATCCCCACCATGGTTGGCTCGACCTCGTCTCCACTCTTTCTCAACACCACACCTAAAAACGTGACTCCGCCTTCTCCGTTCTCTCTACGTATGATCTCACCTTCTCACTCTCTCCTTGCTTCAAAAAGGTGACTTCACACATCGCCTTCTCGTAACTTTCATCCGAAGAAAGTTTTCAACAAGATTCTCCGTCAAACTCTCCCAAGTGTCTTCCTCCACATGCTCCTTCTTGTACTCATTGTACCACTTCAATGCAGAATCCTCCAAGAAGTCGGGCAAAAGGATAGCCCATTCGGGGTTTCCTTCTCTCATTGTTTCCTATGCATGCCCTCTTGAAGTCTCTCACAAAAGATTCTACATCTTCTTTCTCTCTCCCATAGAACACCGAAGCTTCCCATTTCCAACTCCTTTTGTCGTTGTTGTTGGAAATTTATACGGGACTCCCTAATACAACACAAACAAAACTAGCTCCATTCTAGAGTAATTCATCAATGGCAAAATGAACGGAATTGGTTGGTCCAAGATTGCCATGGCTCTCTCTCCTAAACACACTATGAGCCTTACCCTCATCGACATCTTCTCGATCATTCTGAAAATGATCTCCATCTTCAGATTAGAACTTGAGCCACATGGAGATTTCAACTTTTCGGTATCTGCACTCAATTTATCTTCAAAGCCCTCCACTAGTGACTCCAACAGAGCTTTCACGCCACTACACTCGTGTCCTAAGGGAAGTCCGGTCACTCCACAATTTTCACAATAGTTTCCACTCTTGGATTCATGGGGAGATGATGGTCCCAGATGAAGGTTTAGCTCTCCCACGTTTCGTCTCTCTCAACCTCCGATCTTTGGTCCTCAAAGGACAACTCACAAGCTTATGTCCCTCCTCTCCACAATAGAAGCAACTCTCACGTTTCGCTCTCGGGGAACTTTTTTAGTGTCCTCTCTTCAAACTCCACTCAACTCCCTCGTGTTCGAATCATTTGAAACAATCACGCCCAGCCCTTGAGGTATCTTAGATAGCCGGATCTTCCAAAGAGGTTGATCTCCCATTTTCCAATGAGTGTCAAGTCATCCTCACTATGCAAAACACTCATGCACTCACTCTCTCGGAATGACCATAAACAAGGAAAAAGTAAATCTGAAAAGTAAAAAGCAGTTTTGCTCACTTTTATACCCCCTATACTTCAGGTATCATAACTTTCTCTATAAAAATGATCTCTCAACGAAATTTAAACCCACATGTAGCTTAGCTCTTGATATACAATCGTGCAAAGTTTCAAATCCTGATTCAATTCTTGCACGAATTGATAAGCTCTGTACACTTTTTTTCCGAGAGCTATCTTTCAAAACCCGTCAAGACCCTAGCAAATTCTAAACATCATAACTTTTGATCTAGACATGATATGACTGTTATTTCAAGTGCAAAACGTATCCCATCTACTAATCTAAAATAAATAAAATTATCGGAAAAACTTTGGAAAATAAAGTTTTCCTCCCAAATACGCATACTATAGCACTCTCGCCTCATCCCAAACAACACTTAAGTAAACAAAATGTACAAAATAACTTCCAGGCTATCATATAACACTACCGGATACACAAATGGTACATTACTATGCATCATGATCTCGGTTCGCTCTTCCCCCACAGTCCTCTCCATATGAGTTCTCATCGTTGCGCTCTCACGGGCAATAAACTGGATTCGGAACATCTCTTCTCCTTCTAGACTGAGGTCCCGGCAACGGAACCAAAAATGTGACCTCCGGGCTGACTCTCACTCAGGTTTACCTCCGATGGCTTTTTGGAAGCTCATCATGAATCTAGAAGGACTTAGTCCCACCCTTTGCCTATGATCCTATTGCTCACTCTTACACAAACTCTCAAAGTCCAAGCTCTATTATGCACATTATCACCAAGAGTAAGATATCACTCAAAAGGAAAGGGATACTTTGGTGATCAAAGTCTTCATTGAATCAAGGTTCCACTCCAAACATGACATCTCCAAGAACCAACCTCCCCAAAACTAAGATCACCACACTATCTTCTCCCAAAACTAACTCTCATTGAAAAACTACTTGAGAGGTGCTTCTCAACCTCTCTATTTATACTACTTAGAATCTTACCCTAGTAACTACAAGTAATCACCATGTAACTTCCTCTTACCAAGTTTAAACGAGGTAGAGATCACAAACCCCAATGAAAAGGGTACATGGCAACATGCAATTGGTCCACTTGGATCTTCTAGAAGCCCAACTACTCCCTAATTGACTTCTAGTGTACCAAGTCAATCTCGCCCCTAGATTTAAGGGTCTTCACCAAGTCCAACCAATGAAAACTAGTCCAAGTCAAGGGAAGTCAAGATACCCATGTGATGGAATCTATTCCTTGACTCATACTAAACAACAAAATAGTAGTTCTCATCTACCACACCAAAAGTTACTCTATATTTTCCTCCAACTTAACCATAACTAGCTAAACATAGTCATGACTAAGATAAACTTAGGCACAATTTAGATATACTTTCATTTTATCCTATATGTACAACCCTGGGTCTTACAGTGCGAGCCCTTCATCCTTTGTCCATGGCTAGTCCTACTAAGGAGACGATTTCCTCTTTACGCCTTCTACATCCAGCCATGGGCGAGGAGATACCATTAGAGGTCTTGGAGTATCAGCCAGAGGAGCCATTATGTCTAGATAGATCATTATTTGACCATTCTCTATGCACAACCCCACGTTTATCCTTTGGGGGATTGTCAGGGATGGTATATGAGCATCTTCGAAATTACTTTTAGGCGGATGATCCCTCTAGCGGTTTCATGGAGTTGTTTCAGATGGCTGCATCAGCTGCGAGAGGGGAGATTCCGTTGTCAGTTAGTCAGGTTCTAGGTGCTAGTCAGTTTCTTGCAATGGAGAAGTACACTGGTGTAACACTGAAGCAATGACTCCGGAATGACTTCCAAGATGAGAGATGGTCTTCTCAAGACCTCTCCTTGCTTTATATACTGTAGGACTAGAGGAGTCCGAAATCCAAACTATGCCACATGGCTAACATGCGTAGGTTGCATGTTTTGTTATCTTATCCTAACCAATTCCTAACAGACGTCTAGCACACAATCTGATCCACCAATGCATGGTAGCCACCTCGTCATTTACCCTTTTACTTTTTGGATAGTGCACATCACTATCTTGTCTTTTTGTGATCTAGTGACCACTCTACGCTTTGGCTAAACTAACTATGACTAACCAAGATTGGTTACAAACCTCCCCCCATTTAAGTCGCAACGTCCTCGTTGCAAGAAGACTCAAAAGTCTCTACAAGTATCTTGGCATTTGTAAGATTTGCCAATGGTTCCCAAGTAGCCTCATAAAGTGGATAACCTTTCCATTGGACTAGATATTCCATTTTGGTGTTCCGCTGCCCTCTTGTACGTTTCTTGAGGATTCTCTCAACCTCATATTCCTCTACACCATCAATCATGGCTGGTAAAGGAGGAGGTTGATGGGTTGCCAAAGGAAGGAGATCATGGGGTATACTTCCTCAAGAGAGACACATGAAAAACGGGATGTATTTTCATGTGTGTTGGCAACTCTAACTTGTAGGCAACTTCTCCAATCCGTTGGACAATTAAGAAAGGTCCAATAAACCGTGGACTGAACTTTCGGACCCCTATTAATGACAAATTGGTAGTATACAACCACACCCGACGCCTTTTGAAACTCCACATGTCGTCAATGAGCATCAGCATATTGTTTTTGCCGATTTTGGGCAATGGCTAATTTGTGCTTTGCCTGGTGTACTCCTCGTTGGACTCGTGCCACAAACTCGTTCATTGCTTCAACTTGGGTTGATGGTTCCTGCATGTGACCTACACTCACCAAGCTAGATGGTGTGATAGGGTGTTCTCCATACATCAAGAAAAAAGGGCTGACTTTTGTGGATGCATTGATTGAGTTATTATAAGCAAACTCAATCAAGGGTAAAAGTGCATCCCAACCGTCTTGCTCTTCCAAAGTGAAAGCTCTAAACATGTCCTCAATAGTCCTATTTGCTCTTTCAGTTTGCCCATCTATTTGAGGATGATAAGCTGTGGACATGGCTAGTTTTGTTTTGAATAGCCCAAATAGGGTTTTCCAAAACATGGTAGTAAATTGAGTGCCCTTATCGGTGATGAGCACTCTAGCTAAGCCATGTTGAGCAAAAACTGCATCCATATAAATTCGAGCAAGTTCCGGTGCGATGCTCGTCTTTGTTGTGGGCCTAATATGGATCATCTTGCTCAATTTGTCAACAAAAACTACTATTGAATCATAACCCGTAGATGTCATTGGTAACTCACATACAATGTCCATACCGACGTGCTCCCATCTTCTAGTCGGTGTTGGTAGTGGTTGTAGCAATCCCGCTGGTTTTTGATTGCTTGCCTTGTTTTGTTGACACTCCATACAACTTCGAACATAGGCGGTGATGTCCTCTCTTAGTTTTGGCCAAAAGTATACCCTTTGGACGCCTTCAATGGTCTTCTCCACTCCTACATGGCCCGCAATAGCTGAATCATGTGCCTCCTCTAACACTGTTGTACGAAGGGCAACATCTGAGGGTATCCAAATCTTTCCCTTGTAGAACGCCAATCCCCGTTCCAAATGTGCTCGACCCTGCTGAAGGGCTTGTGCAATCTTCTCATCCTCCTTGGTAGCTCGATTCAGGTTCTCCCACCATTCAGAGTGAATCTTCACCTCCGTGATGTGATTAATGCATGACATTCGTGTCAATGCATCGGCAAGCTGCTTCTTCCCCTCCACATACACGATCTTCATGTTCAAACGCCGTCGCCATTCAGCCCAACGAATCTGCCGCTTGGAGAGGTCCTTTTGAGTTTCTAAATAAACCAAAGGCTTGTGGTCTGTCTCAACCACAAACTCCTTATCTCCGAGATAGTGCTTCCAATGTTTAGTAGCCAAGACAATGGCTAACTCCTCCCTCTTTGTGGTATGATAATTTTGTTCCGCCCGGCAAAAAGTTTTCGTGAAAAAGAAAGCAATTGGGTGCCATCCATCTTTCCACTCCTGTTGTAACACTCCTCCAACTGCCACACCTGATGCATCCGTAGCAAGTTTTGTTGGTCTACCAGGTTCATACCATTTAAGGATTGGTGCATGTAAGAGCGCATCTTTCAAAGCCTGAAATGCAATCTCTTGAGCTGTACCCCATTGCCATTTCTGCCCTTGGCCTAAGAGACTTGTTAAAGCTTGAGCAATACGAGCAAAAGCTTCCACAAACCTTCTATAAAAAGCCGGTTAAACCCAAAAAACTACGCAGCTTGAGTCTCGATTCTCCGGGGCAATCCAATTTTGAATGGCTTCCACTTTGTCACTTATGACTTGGATGCCATCAGCTAACTCTATGGCCTAAGTAATCTACTTCGTTTTTGCCAAACTCACATTTTGACATCTTACCATAGAGCTTATTTTCTCTCAACACTTGGAGTACTTCTCGTAGATGTTTTTGATGATCTTGTAAGGACTTGCTATATATCAAGATATCATCTAAAAACACAATCACTAATTTATCCAGATATTTACTTAAAAATATCATTCATCAGTCCCATGAATGTGGCAGGGGCATTGGTTAAACCAAATGGCATAACTAGATACTCAAAATGACCATATCTAGTTCTAAAAGCTATCTTTTGTATGTCTTCATCTGCCACTCCGATCTGATTGTATCCGCTTCTAAGATCAAGTTTGGTGAAATACTTAGCTCCATGAAGTTGATCAAACAAGTCATCCATTCGCGGTAATGGATACTTGTTTTTCACCGTTTGTTGATTTAGAGCACGATAGTCCATGCACATCCGCATGGAGCCATCCTTCTTCTTCACGAACAATACTGGAGCTCCATATGATGACACACTAGGTTGGATGAACCCTTTCTCCAACAACTCTTCCAATTGTGCCTTGCATTCCTCCAAATTGCTCGGTGCAAGTCGATAGGGACTTTTTACAAGGAGGTGAACTTCCCTTGGTAAGATCTCTATCTTGTGATCCACTCTCCTTCTTGGTGGTAAACCCGAGGCAAATCATCTGGAAAAACATGTTGAAACTCGTTCAAGATACAAGTTAACTCCTCATGTGTAAAAGATTGCTCTTTTGAAGCGCTTACATCTCTTATTAGGCCCAAAAAACATACATCTTTGTGACTGATAGCGGTTCTTCCTATCACATAGAGAGGTAAGTTTTTGTGTCCTGATCTAAGTCTATCTCCAAAGATCCTCCAACTCATAGTTTTTACTATCTTCCTTCGCCAATCTACCTCAGGATTATATTTTTCCATCCATCAGATACCCAAAATAGCATCATAGCGAGCTAATCGAATTACTCTCCACTCCAACGATTCCTTGTATTGCCCAATCTTCAACTCCACTTTCCTAGGAATGCTCTCAATGCTCTCTGTTTGCCCGTTTGGCAACTCTACCTTTTCACTCTCATCTTTCTCTAAAGCTAATCCCAACTTTATAGCAATAGATCGAGATAGGAAATTTTCTGTAGCTCCTGGATCAATCAATACTCTCACTTTTACTCCTTCTATCTCGCCATCCGTCACAATCAAACATGTTTCCTTCTTTCTCAAACCATTTACCTCATGTTTGTGCTTCCTTCCTCGCCCCTTCCTCCTTTTCATCGAACCCGGTAAGGCCGCGAGGCAAGGTTCTGGTGCTCGTCATTTCCCGGGTTTCCATCGGTCACTTCGTCTCCACCTTCAAGATTGTTGAGGGCTAGTCGATAGGGGGGTCTAGCTCCTCTTGCCTGAACTCGGGTATGGCAATTCATGGCAATGTGACCAAATCTTTCACAATTATAGCACTGCCTCATTTCTCGTCTTCCCTTCACTCCGTCTCCTCCTCTTGAATTTGCTTCTCGATGAGGATTCGAGTTGCGACGATCTCCTCCTTGTGCGTTCACTCCCCTTGGAATGAAATCTTCTCTCCTCCTTATGTTGCCCAACTCCATAGGCATGGGTCCATAGTATTGATTTGAGGGAACTGATACCTCTCCACCGTTGTGATAAACGTTGGACATTCGTTGTGCACAAGTAATAGCCTCGTTCAAGTTGCTTGGATTGTTCCGAATCACCTCATGTTGAATCTTTTTTTTCAATCCTCTCTTGAATAAATCAACGGCTTCAGCTCCACTCTATCTCGTATCTGAATTCGAAGATCTCGAAACTCCTCAATGTACTCCACACTTCCCTTCTGTTCAAGTTTCCACAACCTCATCCGTGCCGTGATGATGGGATCAACTGCTTGAAAATTCTGAAGAAGACCTCGCTTCATTGCACTCCAAGAACTGTTGGCTCGACTCATTGAGCTCCATCATCCAACCCCGAAACCAAGTAGATGCTTTCTCCAACAACAAAGTACGAACAAAAAGACCTGCAATGTGATCATTGATATTGAACAAAGCAAGATGATACTCCATTCTCTCAATCCAACCTTCCAAAACTCCCATGGTTCGACTACCTCCGGTAAGGTTCTATCTTACAAGCTTTTGTCATCTTGAAATCATGGATGTCTCAAGATCTAGCTCTCTTGCTCGTTGTCTTTGCTTGGGCTTCAAGAGCACGGGCTCTCACTGTTTCTTCACTTTCCACCATGGATGGTGACGTCTCCATCTCCATTGGAGTTTCTCTCATTCTCTCATTTTCCATTCCTCTCGCTTTGACTGCTGTTAATTCTTGAGCTAACTCTTGTACTTGAGTATGACTTTGCTCAAATGCGTTTCTCAAATTTCTCAACTCCTGAATCATTTCTCTCAAAGTGTCCTCCATGATTCGTCTCCGTCCACTCTCTTTCAGTATAGGGTTAAGATGAACACTCTCCAATTTCTCAAGATTGGCAACACAAAAGGAATAGGTGATGCTATCACCTCATGGTAATACTCCTCTCCAAAGTTTCTAATAACTAGGCTACGAAACATAGCTTTAGGATGATACACACAATAGATTTCACACCGTGTGTTGAATCTCACCGGTGGTGGTCTATTGAGGTCCATCTCTAAACTAAAATGTAAATCGTGAGATCCCAAGTAACATTGTAGGTGACTATAGGTAAGATAATGATCTCGAGATCTCATCACTTTTATCCATGAAGTTGGCACCAAAATGATAAACCAAATACTGAGTCAACCTTGCTCTCTCAATGTATAACAGTTTGACATGAAAAGGATTAAGAAATCGGAATCTCGGTACTATTCTATCTCCCCCATCCATAACCTGCACCCACAATAACCCCTTCCACTACTTGCGGCTCAATGGCCACCGCCAATCTAACAAACACTCTCTCTCCTCAAATAATTGTACCAACCCAGACTATTCTTCCAAGAGGGGTGATCCACACTCATAGGAACAATAAGCCTGCTTTGATACCATTGTAACACTGAAGCAATGACTCTGGAATGACTTCCAAGATGAGAGATGGTCTTCTCAAGACCTCTCCTTGCTTTATATATTGTAGGACTAGAGGAGTCCGAAATCCAAACTATGCCACATGGCTAACATGCGTAGGTTGCATGTTTTGTTATCTTATCCTAACCAATTCCTAACAGACGCCTAGCACACAATCCGATCCACCAATGCATGGTAGCCACCTCATTTACCCTTTTACTTTTTGGATAGTGCACACCACTATCTTGTCTTTTTGTGATCTAGTGACCACTCTACGCTTTGGCTAAACTAACTATGACTAACCAAGATTGGTTACAACTGGGGGCATCAGACCGATTGCTATTGGAGAGATCTTATTGCGATTAGTCAATTAAAATGTGCATTTGTCTTGCAACATCGCTCACACTTCCATGAGCATCTTTGTCCACATCAGTTTGGAGTCGTCACACCAAGAGGATGTGACGCATTATCGTTGGGCATTAGAGCACTTCTAGATATCCATCCGGACTGGGTTGTCTTGTAGTTGGACGTTGAGAACACTTTTAATAGCGTCTCATGTGCATCCATTTTTAGAGAGCTTAGAGAGGCTGGTGGACCTCTATCAAGCCTCATTCCTTTCGTACGGTCTTTCTATGGTTCACATTCTTCTCTATTTTATCAGCATGGCTTTTCCAAGGAGGGAGTCACCGTTCTACAATCTACCGCTGGAACTCGACAGGGAGATCCTTTGGGAGGACCTCTATTTGTCATGGCTCATTATAGAGCTCTATTGTCTACTGCTTTGGCCGTGCCCGGTTGTGTGTTCCCCTCCTTAGCGGATGATACACACATTGTGGGCCTTGTAGACAACATTAGGCATGCCTTTGATTACTTGACTACGAGCTTCATCTTGTAGGCGTGAGAGTCAAGGTGTCAAAGTGTAGGGCTTGGTCTACTTTGGGCATTCCGCCTCATCTTCAACTTCCAAAGGGATGCATGACATCGACAGACGATTTACGTATTCTAGGAGTGCAAGTAGGGTCTAAGGATTTTGTTTCACGCTACCTTGACATTGCACTTGCCGAGGATGTTTTGCATGTAGACGACCTTCCTCTTCTATGGGATCTGCAGGTGGCATTTGATATATTGTCATCTAGTATTACTCGTCGACCCACCTACCTTGTTCGCACGGTTCCTCCATCACCTACATTCATATCACGTTTGGTAGCCTTTGATTGGAGGATCATGGGTGTCTTTGGTGACATCATCGGACCATGGACATTCGAGTGTGTGACATGAGATTTGGCAAGGACATAGACATCTTTGCCAATTTTGTGTGGAGGGGTAGGCTTATTATCGATGGAGGAGACGTCACCTAAGGCATTCTTGGTGAGTTGGGCGCTCGTTGCACCTTTGTTATCTTCTCCATTTGTGATCGCAGATAGACCTATCTTGAAGATATATGCAAGGTACTTGGATATGGGATCATTTCCCTTACATAAATTATTATGACATAAGAGAGATGTTTTACCACGAGAGGTACGACATGAGTTTCCATCTTTTTTCTCTTTGGCTACCGATTGGACTAGAGTTCCATAGTCTATCTTAATGGACCGACAGTTTCAGGAGGCTATACATTCACTCTTAGTGGATCCGGCCATTCCTCGTACTACTAGAGCTCGTCTATGCTCTTGTTCGGGCAAGGGTGCATGCTCTTGGATCTTGGCTCGACCATGCATCAGGGCTTTCCGACTCGCATCAGCTACTTTCTCCACAACGATGAGGTTCCGTCTTGGCTTGATCCATCCATCTACATCTTCATTACTCACATGTGAGTGTGGTATCACTTTCGATGCAACAGGTGTTCATATGACTTGTTGTCCATTCATAGAGTAGAGGATAGCTACCCATGATGCCATTAGGGATGTGGTGTTTGCTATGGCGCGAGAGGGTGGATACCACACATGGATAGAGCGTTGGTATGACTTGCAGTCGACTAGGGTTTAGAATTGTACTTAGTTCGGGAGGACCAAGTCACTGTGGCAGATGTGGTGGTTACCGATCCTACTAGAGACAGAGTTTTAGAGGGGGTGATCATCCATCCTCCAGGAGTGGCAACAGCCAAGGTCTCCAAGTATAGAGATATGCAGAGAGGTCACCTCTTTGTTCCTCTAGCTTTGGAGTTATATGGAGTTATGGACACCGACTTTGACATGTTTGTGAGGGAGTGCGCGAGAGCCTATAATACTAGGCGACATGGGGTATCACTCTCTTTAGCTTACTGTGTAGCCTATTTTAGGCAACGTGTTTCCATTGCTATACAGAGAGCACTAGCTGGTGCAATTCATAGGAGAGCAACCACGTTAGGTGATGCTTCTTCATATGCTCATGTTGTTTGTAGACTGTTTGATCTAGATAGTTCAGATATCTTAGGTGTTGTACGACATATTTCCCAGTGTGATACTATTGGGACCTAGCCCCATGTTACCGGTTTGGTTCCATCCTTGTACGCTTTGATGGGGTCTTCGCATCCATTTTATTATTATACTTTGTGCCTTTCTGTTGAATAAATGAAGATGTTCAATTATTGCGCATAATTTTAACACAATCTCAAACACACCATAAAGTTTAAACACATTCAATATTCCAAACACATTACCATAATTAGATTAAAACACTATGCAGATTAAAACAAAAAAAAGAAATTTCATGCTCTTTATCAATGATTTAGATGATATAGCTAGAGTTATTCAACGAATGAATGCATTTATGCGCACTTTTAAGTTGATGGATTGGTTGCACACTTATAAATATGATCATGATATAATTTTTTTGGGATCAAATTAAACAATAAAGAGTGAATCATGAGGTGGATAAAGATGGATTTGGTACATGTTTAGAGATTATTAAATTCATATATGAAATCACATGAATTCTTTAGTTCATAATCATAAATTAATCATGATTATTTTGCTTAAATTTTATAGGTGGAGAATAATCCTTATTAGAGAGATACCTTATAAGTATGGTATTGTAATATGAATAGATAAATATCTTCGTAATTATGGTAAAAAAAATTCAAAATATTTATAAAATTATGATCATGCATTTTACACATCACCATGTGTCTATGAAATATTAAAAATTATAATTCAAGAAACATACACATTCATTAAATATAACATGCAATGTATATAATAATAAAATAAATAATATTATTATTTAAAATTTAATTTTCATAATTGATAGCTCCATCTAGCTTCGAAAAATTTGATTTTTGTAAATGTCCATCTTAAAAAAATTATATCCATTACCATTCATAATTGAAATGATGATGACAATAGATCCAACTACTAATAATCCAATATCTGTTTTATGACATTTTATACTTTAATTTTTTCACAATTAAAGTATAATCATGAAATAATAATTATATATAATTTAAGTATTTTTCACAAGTTAGAGTTTAATTATGAAATAATAAAAATATATAATTTAAATATTTTTCACAAGTTAGAGTAAAAAAATAAGATACATAAAAATCCTTGTTATTTTGTAAGATTTTAAATAAATTATATAAAAATAATATTTTTTTATTTTAATTATAATAAAAAATATTTACTCACATTAGATTCAATTCATATGTTGAGAATCTTTAGAATTGAAATTTTGTTATTTGAATCAGTTTATGATGATATTCAAGTTTAATTTTGATATATTTAATAAAATTATCCAAGATATAAAATTCAATTTTTTTTATAAAATTAAAAAAAACATTTATTTCAAATGAAAAATAAATAAGTGTTTTTTATTTTATCATCAAATATTTTTTTAATAAAATATTAGTTAATAAAATTATCTAAAATAAATAGTAATCTAAATTTTTTGATATCCGTAATCTACAAAGATGATATTGCCAGAGCATTTAGATGTTAAAATTCTTAATGTTCATATATATAAAAAAAATTAATGATTGTGGATTTTTAATTATCTAATATTTGAATCATTGTATGATTTTTTTAATTTAAAATTAAATTTTTTAAAATTATTTCCATTTGATGTTATCAGATAAATATATATTCAAATATAAATTTTAAATATGTATTAATTAAACAAAATTAATTTTTAAAATAATAAATAAATGAATAATTAATCAATTTTAAGTTGATATATTTCAAAATTTTATCAATAATGAAATTATGTGTAATTTCAAATTTAAACGGATTTTAATTTGAAAAAAATTATATATTTAATAATTATTAAATTGAATAAAATTATTTTAAACAAATAATTTTAATCTATGATAATATGAATTTATATATATATATATATATATAAATAATATCAAATTTTCATATATCATGAATGAAAAATTATATGATTATATATCATTTAAAATCAACATGAGTATCTAAACATGTATGTGTAAAAGAGTATGTGAATGTGCATATAATTTTTTGACAAATGTATGTTGTATTTTATTATTCCATTGTCGCATGGTCATTGTTTTGCTCTGAGAACGTTTGGAAGCATGGTGGTAGAAGAACCCTCATAACCATGGTGTGATATAAAATTCTCAATTTCTATTCCTCACCAATCCACATTCCAATTTATTGCAACCAATAAAATTCAAACATAAGAAGATTGTGGTATTAACAATTAAATCAATAATTCTTGTCCAAATTTCACATATAATTATTTTACAAACTTTTTGTTATCTTAGAAAATTTCATTATGTTTATCTTTTTCAAATCTCATGGAATAATTGTCTGATTATACATTGTATCACAAAGTAATATACAAATAACTTTGTATTAAAATTATCACAAATTCCAATTGATTTGAAATTTTAGTGGAATGTCATTTATCATCCAATATTTAATTGTAAAAAATTTTATTGATGAAAATTTTAGATAACAAAAGTTATGATCAATGTACTAACTTAATTATAGTCATTGGAATCATGCAACTTTGATTGTATGCACACACTTAAAACTATCATGATGTATTTAAAAGTTATCCAATTGAATTGAAATTTCAATCCAAACATAATATTGAATTGTAAACTATATTTTTATTGAATCTGATATGTTAAATCACTTGTAAGATATTCAAAATTAACCCAAACACACTCTAGGGTTTGAATTTCACTTTTCTACTTCAAATTATCATAATAGAGCGATAATCCATTATTGAGCCCATCTCATCGTCAGTTTTCCAATCTTTTTCCAAAATTTGTGAATGGTACTTTCGAAAGCTTCCAAAATTCATCAAAACCTCGAAAAATTTCACCAAATGTACTCATTGCTCCAAACTCCACAATCAATAAGAATGAAGAGTCAATTTTTTTAACTCTAGTGCAACCAAATTAAATTTATATTAATTTAAAGTTTTACAATTAATTTATACACATTATTTAATCATTATATAATAAAATATAGTCAAAATACTAAAATTCATGATATTTAGTATAAAAAAAATCATGATTAAAAAATTTAATATTATTTTCAAGAATTTTCTTTGATATTATTTAAATAGATTAAATTATATAAAAATCTTCCAATGATGAGATATAATTAACCATTTGTAGCCAATAACTCAGATTTCTTGCTGGCACATGTCATTTCTTGCTTGAATGTTTTAATATCACTTGTTTTATTTATGTGAGAAGTAATGAAAAATATAATTACCTATGACAATTTTGTAAGACAGAAACTGATCATTCACACAAGAAGAGTTGACTGAAATTTGTTTTTATTAGGGTATTTTGTAACCCTAGGCTTTCGAGAGAATCTGATTCCAAAGAGGTAAAAAGGCTTGGTTCCATAACCTGGATGCCTGTAAGAGTGTTGGTGACCCAGCAAATTCCACTGACTGCAAGTGTGTTGATGTAATCCATAGTTGGTGCGAACATGTAGAAGAATTATCACACGCGAGAAACGTTTGCCCGTTTGAGTTCCTCCTCCACACTGACAGATGATACCAATTTTGTGACGTTTGTTAATCTGCCAAATGTCTGGCTTGCTATTTCACAGTCCCTAGGACGAAGAATTTGCAAGTGAGGAAAATCGATTTCTTGATTGGCAAGGAAAGAGCCGACATGGGCGATGCAATGAGGGGAGCGCACTTTCGTTTGTCGCCAACTCGAAAACAGCGATTGTTATTAGCGCAAGAGCCGCGCTGTAGAGATGCAGCGGGAAGTGTTCATGCTTTTGTCAACGTTGGGGACACGATACCTGTCGACTACGAGAATGGATATTTGAGGTATGGCTCTGTCAAGGGTTTATAGAAGCAATTGGTGCTGGTACGTCTACGTAGTGACGCACCTTGACACCAATATTGTCCTAATTCTCGTTAGTTATTGTTATGCGCAGGGGCCATGGAACCCAGGTAGTAGATGGACAGCTCCTTGCCACTGTTTGCGGAGTTGTGGAACGAGTGAATAAACTTGTTTCTGTCCGACCGCTTCGAGCCAGGTTCCCTCCCTCATCCAACACCTTATTGGTTGTTATCAGATGTTGGCTGCCAAAAATCTTGTGGTTTACGTGCTTAATGTGAGTTCATAGATTAAAACTACAGCCAGTTTGCTTGACATTCTTCTCATGGTAACGTCGGTGCAGGTTTTAAGCAGAGAGCGTAGAGTCGTGTATGCACGCATGGAAAGTGGTGTAGAATGTGAAGTGTGGACGTTAGATTGAGTGGTGTAATTTGTGCAGATACAACCCAGAGACTGGTGATGTGGTTGTAGGTCGTGTGACCGAGGTACGTGAAGTCCATTCTTTTGATGATAAGAATGTTCATGAGAAGAGAAGAAATGGTCTAGTAGGTGCCGTTCATCATAATATAATCATAATACATTTGGGAGCCTTTTGGGTGTATTTTATGAAAAGCTGGAACCGGAGAAGAAGGGGATGGGATCAACTACAACTATCACTTGATGCTTGACGAGTTGATTTTAAAATCATCTGTTACTGCGTAAGTCGTGGATCGTGGTGACTTGACTTGTCGTGTCCGTCCTGTAAAAGTTGACAGATAATTCACGGGGACATGTCACCTAAGAGGAAATGTCTGTTGGTCTTTCCTTTATCAGACTTAGCACGAGAATCATAGTCTGCTTATTTTCAGGATATTCCGAGTCCGCCCTTTAATCCTCCATACGTAGAGAGTATGGAAGACTGAAGAGCTTACTTCATCGTGATATGCTTCTCAGGTGTATCATTTTACTTTGTGCCTAGTCTTTCTTTCACATCCAGTATATCAGTGATGATGCTGTGAATCTCGTCTTCACTGCTTCATCCGTTCACAACAACAGCTTCATAGTCACTTTGATTTTCAATTATTGAGTTTCCTGCAGTCTATCTCTTCTTTCATGTCTAACTCATGCATATACGAGGGTTTTATGTTCTACGCCGATGATGTTCGTAAGGGGCACAGATTCCTACCAACACGTTCTCTTGTCACCTATGACTGGATCTGGTCAAGAAGTAAATGATTCTGCTGTTCTTGAACTGCTTCTTGAAATCGAGTTCAATTTTCAGGTGTCTGAAGTATGGGTTCCATATATTCAAGCAGTTCTGCCAAGTGGGGAAAATTTCAGTTGTGTCTTTGAGAGCTTTTATAACTCGTACCCACATGTCCTGGCACTCTACAGAAAGTCAAGGATACTTCTTTTTGTACTTCGCTGGCAAACTTTTTCCTGGCTTGGCATAATTTGAGGTCTTGTATACTCCTGAGTTGACATTAGGACACACACAACTGCTTCCAAAACGATACTCTGGCTAGAGTTGCATAGGGATTCGAGATGCCGGCTTAAAAGTTATTGTGGGACAGAAAGTTGTGAGTGGACTTGTCTAGATTTAAGGTCACTGCATCGTACTGGGAGCTCAGGCTCTTCCCGCTTAGAGTTTGGCCGTCTCAACGTTTAAATGGAAAAATCCATTTTGTGTACCGATGATAAAGAGTTCACTTTCTTGATAGGACAAGACATGTGGTGTCCTAAACCCTCAGCTCATATCATAGACCAGGTTGTGGACAAGCTCAAAATAGTTGTTTGGCAGAAAACCTCTCTGGCCCTAGTTTAGAACCAAAAGTGTTTCTTGACGTTTGGCTGGAATTTGTAGGAATTTGAAGTATCGTGACGAAGTTCAATCATATCCACAGCGTCCCTGTCAAGACCCTTGTCTTCTGAAGGCTGTAGGAGGTTTTTCAAAAGGAGCTTTGTGGCACTGTTTCAGGTTGCACCAAAGCGATGGAAGGTGGATGTAAATTCCAGGCAAGATGCTCAGCTGATGCTGTCCGCTGTTAATCTACCTGGTGGTATCCAGGTAGGTGGTGTCCCCAGAGCTTTTTACCTCTTTAGGTGACTTCGATCGCTCGTGGTTATTTTAAGTCAAAAGAACCTTCTAGAGTGTTTCACTTGGCTCCCTCCCAGCGGCATGTTGCCTAATTTTCTCTCAATATCTTTAACTGAGGTTAAACGTTAACCCCTCCGAAATGTAGTTACTGAGTACAACCTGTGTTTTGCAGAGGCGCAGGACGGCCACGGATGAACTCACCATGAGGGACCTCTTTACCGAGAACGACCTTATAAGTGTACGTTTTTCTGGGCCAATCTTCCACTCTTGATATCCCGTAGTGTGTCCAGTAGAAACCTGTTTACTGCATCAGTAGCTCCGCTTCTCCCTCCTTTACGTCATTCTCATTTTTTTCTTGATGAACCTGCACGGCGTTCATCATGCACGTTCCCGTTATTTTTGCGGTATTGCACTGGCTTCCCTGTCAGCCGCAAATCAGCTGCTAAACTCGCTAATTTAGCGCGTTTGGCAGCTGAATTGAAGCCTAGCAATGATCACATATGACTAATTTGTTCCTCTGATAGTGTCGTTTGCGGACTTTATATGTGTAATTTTCAAAGCAAACTTGAGAATATCTTAAGCACACTTTGGCATCTGCAGAAGTGTGTCTTAGATCTAGTGCGGCGTGTTGGTTATTCAAGGCTGACATAGCTCAATTTTTACTGTTCCTCCTGATGCACTTGCTTGTTTTGTAGTAGACTGGAGAATAGGAGGAGAATAATGAAGGTTTGCTTTTATGTCTTGTGATTATCTCAGGCTGAAGTACAGACCCTTCATCAAGATGGATCACTTCATCTTCACACTCGCAGCTTAAAATACGGGAAGGTACTTTCCAGCACTCGATGCCCAAGAGCACAATGATATTTGCTTAAGTGCTTCTACTCATTCACGGTATGCAGGTGCTTATATCTACATCTGGCGAGCTTTAGTCTCCATATTAGGGAGCTGTCTTCAGATTTAGCAGGATTACTTGTATAATTCAAGCTATTTGCCAAGGATTTTACACGTGAAATCTGGTCGATCGTAACGACATCTCAAGTGGACATCCACTTACTCCTGTAGAAGTTCTAGGATCTCAGATCTTTGACAGTCGCTGAATGATGTTATAGTCTGACATTCTCTCTCTTGACAAGCGTGGTAAACTAAACAGCTCTCACTCTGTTGTTCGTTTCTTCTACAGCTCGAGAGTGGACAGCTCGTCAAAGTAGCGCCTTATTTGATCAAGCGTTTGAAGCAGCACTTTCATCAGCTGAAGCAGTATGGAGTACAAATGATTTTAGGCTGTAATGGTTATGTTTGGATATCAGCACTTCCTCAGTCTACTCCCGATATTGCAACAGACCAGAAACGTGTTGATTCTGACTCGCTTGAAGCAGCTGTAGGAACAGCAGATAGTCCAAATGTTGAAATATCTCGAGATTTGAGGGAGAGGATTTGTAGGCTGGCCAACGTAGTTCGAGTATTGGGAGCAAGTGGTTTTTTAATACATCCTGATTCCATAGTGGACACTTACGAAGCGAGTTTGAGTTGGGGTACAGAACTCAAACACATGTTTTCTGGAGAGTTCTACGTGAGGGTAGTTGAAAGAGAAGCAGAACAGAGGTCTAAGAAGGGGTAAGCTTCATAATGAGTATCAAATATATACATATATACAATTTTTCCGGCACAGGAGAGAAGTAGAAAGAGTAGCAATAATCTAGTTCAGGATGGTGACTGATTGCATGTAATGTGTAATTCAGAAAGGTCATGAAATCGAGGCGTTTTAAGGAGATGGGACTTTTCACATCTAGGTACGTTGAACTCGGGGAATGGGAATTATATGGCAATACGTACGTGCTAATTTTGACCCAATCATCTTCGCCAATGATGGTTCGTTTCCCATTCTCTGTCAACCTAATGCGCCCTCATATGCTGCGGCCGAAAAAATCTCGCACGAGCCTGACACACGCCGATTTGCTAAATCCTTTTGCCGAGTTTCTTCGCGCACCAAGCGGTTGAAGAATGACGCTTGAACTCCTCCGTGTCGTCTCCGGCCAAGCAATGTAATCCGAACACATCGTGTCTGGCTGCCCGGAGATGCCTTGCAGCATCTGACGTGCAGGCTGGGTGGAGAACTGGTGCAACCCTCCGCTGCCGACCGTCAGCTATTTCTTTTGTGTGCGTCGGCAGCACCACGAAAGAATATTCATGTGCATGGACATGCAACCGGGAGGTCCACGGCCGGACCTTAACGTCGCCCAACCGGGAATCATCAAGCCACAAATATACCTCAAAGAGTGGCCTTTACAGGGAAGAGAATACATCTTGTTTTCGTGGCCGCTGCAGTTAACAATGCCGAGCGGCACATTTCCAGTTGCCTCTCTGTTTATTACAGTGTGTCACCAAGAGGGCAAGAAAACTTAGGAACAACCCTTTGCTGATCCGGGAAGGGAATGGTGGATGGGAGCTTCATCTAAGATATCCAAGGATAGTAAGCAGAGCAATGTACACTTTAAAGGTTACCGCCGTTGTCGGCAGTAGGTGTTCGAAGTAACTGTCCAGGTCCTTGGAATTGTTCTGCGATCGAGTTATGAAAGCCAATGGTCAGGACATACGGGCTGGAAGTTGACATGTTTGGTTACTCTGGGAGCTGGAGCAGTTGGCTTTAACTAGGGCCTGGAAGTGCATACTCTCCCAGTCTTAAGTTGCGACTACATGTTGTGTCCTCTGGTTCCTAGAACAAATCCACTCTGTATGCACACAGAGAGCAACAGACAGCAAACCTGAACCGATAAGCTAAACTCCTCTCTCCTACTATCCACACTTTCATAGCGTATCGTACTCATAAAATCTCCCCTTTTAATCATTATTCATTCACGGTCAGTTTTTGACATGCACCTGCATAGCTAACCGTCCGTTTCAGAACTCAGCAAGAGCCAAATTACTAATGCATTGTCTTCTTTCCAATGTCAGTTTTCGCTCATGCATCTCACGTTTCTCGTTGATCTTTGTAAGTCAATTCATGCTAACTATTTTGAATCAATAATTCCATTAGAAAAGAATTCTAAATGTGTGGCTTGTGTAATTGCTTGCGCAGCAGCTTGATCGGCTTTTGGCTGAATGTCTTAAATTCTCACCTCCGATCATGACTGCTAGTCGATGGTCCATACCATGAAGACTGGCTTTTTAATTTTGAAAAAAATAGAAAGAATATTGCGTCACGAGAGACGTAAATTTCTTATCAGAAACTCAGCGCAACTTACTGGCGTAAAGCTTTTACAGTGTACAGCTGATCTCGTGAGGAGCGAAACAGCAGGGCCAGCGAGCCATATTCGAGGAGGGGAAGGGCACTCAGATTGTAAAGTTCTTCAGGGTTTTCAGGGATGACTACAGTAAATTTAATACCGTCACTGTCCGAGATATTTGTTGTTGCGACTTTCAGATCCGATATTCGTGGATGGCGGCCTCGATAACTCACACTCGTTCTACCACAATTGCAGTTTCACAATAAAAGCTTTTGTGACGCGTATTCGAATTCGAATCAGTTTTATGTAAATATGCATAAGCAACAAAGATGACAACGCAAAGTTGGAGATTGACCAGGGTAACGTTGAATCAGAAGTCACCTCAGTTTTCTCCAATCAGCTTCTGAGTTATCTTTTTGTGGTCGAACCACACGCATCTGCCGCACTCCTCACCTACACTTCTGACCGATAAGCATGGTCCTTGGGTCCCTTCACAGTTGTCTTAGTTTTTCTGTCACAGTTGTACATCAGTCGAAACCTTGCAGTTGTCACCACGGTCAAGCCGGTATTACTGCATATACTTCAGCCTTCCTAAGAAACGACGGAAGATTACTCTTAGTAGTGTCAACATGCACAAGGTATTCACTACAGTAGTAACTTGGTACTTGATAGCATTTTAGAGTTATGAAGTTTTCCTACCCAGCGTTTCATTTTTGTGAATCAAATACGTGAAGAATCCTCACTTTGTAACGGATGGTGAGGTGTGTTACGATCCTTTACCTGAAGTAATGTAATATTATCTTATGATGCTTCAGTATTAGAGGCGTATTGAATCTTTCAAGTATTTTATTGATATATGTTGTTGTTAGATTTCCAAATATTTGGCAGTACTTTTGATCTCAGTGCATTATACGTTTACCTACAAAAATTGATAAATGGCTTTTATAGATATGGAGAAGATGGATCCCCTGATAACATGGAATGTGAGGGTATCAAATTTTGTTTTATTTTTTTGAATTTTGTGTGATACAAATGCTTTCCATCGAACGATGCTGGATAGCTAGCCCTCCCATGTCCATTTGTACGAAAACGGAATGTAAAGTGAGATGCTCTCAGCTTTGGAGTACAAGTTAAACACGATTCCATATGAAGGGAGGTAGCTCCTTGCTTATCTTCACCTTCTAATGTATTAAATAAATCTAAGTAAGAAGGTAACCAAGTAATATATCACAAAAGGATGGGAAGACCCTATCAAGTATTATATGAAACCAAAGGGGTAGATGGCGCTAGCCCCCAATAGCATCACAATGGAAAATATGTCATTATGTATCTAAGATATCGAGGTCAAAAGAATCATCAACTAATGTGATTGCTCTCCTATGCATATTATATACTTAAAATAGGTTATATAATATGCTAAAGAAAGTGATATCATTGTCACCTAGTATGGTAGGCTCTTGTGCACTTTTTCACCAATGTGTCAAAGTTGGTTTCCATAACTCAATAAAACTCCCATACTAGAGTAACAAAGAGTTGACCTCTATGTATATCCATATATTTGGATACCTTGGCGGTTTTTGCTCCACTCGCCGTCCATCAAGGAGGATGGGTAATCATCCCCTATGAAATTGTATCACAAGTAGGATATATAACCACAATTTTGCAACAAAAATCTCCTCCCAAACCAAGTACATGTATGTACTAATCCAAGTCAAATGCAAGTCATACCAACTTTCACTCCATGTGAGGTTCCACCTTCTCGTGCCATAACAAACACCACATCTATGATAACATCATGGGTTGTTACACTCTGTCATCCTCGGCAACAAGTCATATGGAACCGCTTCGTCTAAGGTAACATGACACTCAAGTGTGACAAATGAAAATGCAAATGGGTGGACCAAGCCAAGGCGGAACTTAGTAGTGCTAGAGAAGTAAAATGCAAAAGAAACAATTTGATATGTAAAGATGTTATTGAAGGCATTTATTTATACCCCTCTCCCCGACACGAAACTTCCATAAACGGAGTGCAGGGCAAAGAACCCGGTCGAGAGATCCATGAATATGACAAATACATTAGGTTTAGTTGGTGGGTTATGTCGAAGAAACAAACGAAGGGACAAAGTATAATAACAAAAGGGATGGGAAGACCCCATCAAAGCGTACAAGGATGGAACCAAATAGGTAACATGGGGCTAGGTCCCAATAGTATCACACTGGGAAATATGTCATATAGCACCTAAGATATCCGAACTATCTAGGTCAAACGGTCTACAAACAACAAGAGCATATGAAGAAGCATCACCTAAAGTGATTGCTCTCTTATGGATTGCACCAACTATTGCTCTATTTAGAGCAATTAAAACAAGTTGCCTAAAATAGGCTATACAATAACCTAAAGAGAGTGATACCCCATGTTGCATAGTATGGTAGGCTCTCGCGCACTCCCTCACGAACATGTCAAAGTCGGTGTCCATAGCTCCATATAACTCCAAAGCTAGAGGAACAAAGAGGTGATCTCTCTGCATACCTTTATACTTGGAGACCTTGGCTGTTGCCGCTCCACTCACCGTCCATCTTGGAGGATGGGTGATCACCCCCTCTGAAACTATGTCTCTAGTAGGATCGGTAACCACCACATCTGCCACAATGACATGGTCCTCCCGAACGAAGTACATGTCTGCCCTAACCCTAGTTGATTGGAAGACATACAAACACTCTCTCCATGTGAGATATCCACCCTCTCGTGCCATAGCAAACACCACATCCCTAATGGCATCATGGGTAGCTATCCTCTGCCCTCCGAATGAACAACGAGTCATATGAACACCTGCTGCATCTAAAGTGATACCACACTCACATGTGAGTAATGAAGATGTAGATGGATGGACCAAGCCAAGACAGAACCTCATCGCTGTGGAGAAAGTAGCTGGTGCAAATCGGAAAGCCCTGATGCATGGTCGAGCCAAGATACCCGAGCCTGCACCCTTGCCCGAGCAAGAACGTAGACGAGCTCTAGTAGTACGAGGAATGGCCGGATCCACTAAGAGTGAATGTAGAGTATCCTTAAACTCTCGTTCCATGGAGATAGTATGAAGAAGTCATGTAGAAGAAGATGAAGAACCTGCAAAAAGTTGTGTGAGCCTTTTGCCTAAGCAGCGGTGAGTGAGGGAGCCGAGGGAGGGCAGTTGGAAACGTACTTTTCCGCCACAACCTTCGATAGATCTAGCAGTACTTCCATGAGTGTGTGCATGTACAGCAGTGGGTTGGTCTGTGAGGCGCTGCTGTTGTGGTGCTGTAAATGAAGCCGATGTGATGTGGACACAAGAGCCGAAAGTGGGGCGGAGGCGAGACTCACTCACCGTCTGCCGGGTTTGAGATTCCAACGAAGTTGGCGTTGCTGTGTCACTGGAAAGTTGTGATCGTGCCGGAAACCCGTATATAGTAAATGCTGTCAGGTAGGCGTACGAGTAGTATGGTTTCAAACGCATACGGTGCGGGGAAAGAATGAGGCAGACGGTAGACACGAAGCAAGCCAATTAACCTCAGATATTACGGTACGGGAAAAAGTGAGAATCGGGTGAAAACTGCAGAAAGGTAAAATATAGTGGGTGAGTCGAAAAAGAAATGTGTTGGTATTGATTTTACGTACTGATTCAGTCGAACCCAGAATAAGTTTGGAGAAAACACAGGCACAAAAAAGGCGAACGAATTTCTTTCCGCTTTCCAGTCCGGGCAGGGCGGGCTGGCAAGCGGGCGGGCAGGGTGGAATGGAATAAGACGAGGAGACGACAGGACAGAGCGAGAGAGCTAGCTCAGCGCAGACCGAGTCCAGAGCTTTCACACTTTCTTCCTGCGGGTGACTGGATGGCCCACCGGATGTCCATATTAGGAGTGATTATGCGCGAGATAGTAAACCAACAAGTTCGAGTCAGTCAGGTCGGTCTTCATTCCTTCATGCCTTCGGTCTATATGCAGAAGTACGCAGTCCACTGCATTTGAGTGCACTTGTCCGATCGACTTACATGGTTGCAACTGCACTGCAGGTTCCAATCAGATGCGGACATGTGGGCGGGCAAAAGAGTAAGGCTAAAGGGCACACGCCTCCGATGCCGAGGCTGAGGTGGGGTGCTGCTGCTTCCGTTCTTATTCGTGTTGGTTATAGTGTAGCCCTCTGGTTTCGGTTCGGACAAGCACTTTTCGAACCACGCGGATGAGAGTTGTTCAGGTGAGGCAGAAAGGCAGACACTTTATTTTACTATCCATCATCAGCCGCTTCGGTTACAGCGTCGTCGACGGTGGATCTGCCACTTTTCACTGGCACCTACCGAGGCTGGCTACTGACTACTTCCCCGAAATGACGCCCTGGGCCCCTGACGGAGTTGTAGCGACAAATGGAGAAACGCGCCGGTCAGCCGCGAACTCGGACTGGACCTGCTGCCGCCAGTCTCGACAAGCTCGCTCGTATGTCTGCCGGTTCTACTCAAGAAGAATGCCGGTCCGGGTCGACCGACCCGATCCGTGAGCAGCAGCTCATGCTAGCAGCACTAAACTGTAACGTAACACAAGTAAAGAGAATGGGTCGCGGCAGCGTCGCGCGGGTTGACTGACTACACGAACGAACGAACGAGACAGACGCGAGACGGAGGTTTAGCCCAGCCCAGCCCAGACCAGCCAGCGTCGGCCCCACAGGCAGATTCGGTCTCAGCGTGGGGGGAGTCCGATGCTCTGCCGGCCCTGCCTTAATTCAAATGTCTCGCATCCGTAATTCTGTTCTGTTGGTATGGGTTGAGCTCGGGCTTCAGTTTGATGCATGCAAGGCTGCAGGCTGCTGCCGATCAAGAGAGAGAGAGAGGAGAGAGATTACTGTTGTCCTTCTTCATGAGGAGGGAGAGAGAGCGAGCGAAAGGCGGGCAGCGAGGGGAGTGGGGTCTGGGTTCCTTCGTCCTTGTCACGTTCGGAGAGGGCAGGGATGTGGGGTATATTTATTTACGGTCTTTTACCGAGCTGCCCCGGGAACAAGTGAAAATTGTTCATCAAGCGCCTGTCTTGTCCGTAGCCCATTGTCCGGTGTGGGATGTCTACCCTTTTGCTTCTCTCTTGTATCTTGAGATGCTGCAGTAGAGCTTGCTTGCTTGGCTCGCTTGATGAAATTGAAAGGTTTCTGGTGCCATCGAGCTCTCTCATGTGATTATCTGCAGTCGAAGGAAAGGTTCTCATTCAGTCTCCTTCCGCATTCCTCTGCGTCCACTCGCTCGTGCTCGTGAGGGCGTGCCGAAAGTATCTCTCTCTCTCTCTCTCATATGCTCTGCTGATGATGTGATGTGCTGGATGAGGAGGAGGGGGAGGTCGGTCTCCTTCGATATGTTTTAAGTTGTTGGTGGAACCCCTAAGGTTAGTCGTTCAATCTTTGGCCGCGTCGCTGGGATCATCGGTCCATGCAAGCGTTAATTTATTCCACCCGCGCCGGGTCTTTGTCCTTGGCTGAAGAAATCAAAAGTTGGTTTGAGTGGTCGAGTCTTTTCACGTGCTTTTTCTTCTCAAGCATCATCATCGGAGTTCAGAGAGGTGGATTATGAGGGATGACTCGTGGTGGGTTGTCTTCACTGAGGTGAGAGCTGAGACCAATGAGTCGTGATGGCGGCAGGGGCTTGCGAAGGCGCAATTCGGACCTTGATTGATGAAGAAGGGGTGTCGTGGGAGGTTGTTGTTGAACAGGAATGGGCGGAAGCATGGTAATAAAGGAGGGTAGTAGAGAGTTAGATGGTTCTATCGAGTCTTGCTCTGTCCATAAGGGGACTCTTCAGAAGCATCCGATTAGCAGCCCTGGCTTCTCGTAGTAGGCGGAACTCTTCTTCATCTAATATGGAGACGCGCACCATGATCGATGATGAGAGAGCGGGTGTGCAGTCTCCTCTGATCTTAGTCCCCGGTGTGGGAGTAGGCGTAGCGGTAGCCGAGAGGGAGAGGGAGATAGGGGAACTGAGAGAGGCGGTTGAGAGAGGGTTCATGTTTGCAGCGCGTATGGCTTCCACCCAGCCGATAGTGTCGAGGACTGCATCTAGTAAGAGAAAGCTGGAAGAGCTTGAGATTGGCATCGCGGACCTGTCTGGCTCTGCTAATTCTCAAGTTCGAGCTCGAAGGGAGGCCCGAGATGAGGATTTGGAAGGCAGTGTCGCAGAGTCAAGCGGGAGGGAGCGTTATGAGAGTGGACTCTGTTCTTCCGGAGAAGCTCAAGCCCTTGACGGAGAGAGTTTGATGAGAGAGGAAGGTGGAAACGAAGCCATAGATGCCGATGCAATGTGGGAAGAAGAGCCGGGATGGAATCGGACAGTCTTAGTTATCGCCAATTGTGAAATTACAAAAGTAGTTGCTACCGAGAAGGGAGATGCCGATGATGTTCTCGAGGAGACCGTCGGTTTGGAGGCGAGCAATGAAGCTGGCAGCAGCCTCACTTCAATCCTTGTACCTTCTCAGGTAGATACAGGAGTGTATACGGGACCATCGGTAGGTGTTGCTGCTGTAATTTCGGGTGAGTCCCTAGGGCCCGATGCCGGGATAATTGGTCGAGGACTTGTAGAGGAAGTAGCATCTGGAAAGGATAGCGAGGCCCCGAGAGAGTCGGAGTTTGATGGTCTACGATCAAGAGAGAAAGAAAGAGATTCATTGCTCTTTGGTCACGAAGAGGAATCGAGTACGAGAAGATATACACATACTCTTAGCACAGCATCAGGGGCTAGCCTCAATGAGTCTAGTGCTAACACCAGCGCAGGTGGAGTTCCTCAGGTCAGCGGGAGTCTCAGTGCCTGTGTTTCGAGTCTTCTTGCTGTTGGTTGTAGTGGAAGTGGAAGCGGAAATGATGCAGAGAGTTCGTGCAGTACATCGGGAGCGAGGGTTGTGGACATGGATAGTAGCGCATGTCGCCTGCAGTTTTTTGTGAGGACCTACATTGATGGTCGTACCATCGTTCTTCATGCCAAGGGTTCCGATACTGTTGAATCCGTGCATCAGCAAATTCACTCGAAAACTGGACTCCCAGTCTCCGAACAGAGATTAATCTTTCGTGGACGACAACTGCAACAAGATCAGACCCTAGAAGACTGCCATCTGGCCAACGATGCTACGTTGTTTCTGGTTGCAAGAATGCGTAGCACAGCACTTCCTCACTCATGGCAGCTCATTAACGACCTAGTAGCTACGATACGGCGCATGTGCGCTGTTGGAGAACATTATGCTCCGCTGGGTTCGAAGTTGATGCATTCACAGGACTGTGTGCGGGCAGGAGTTCAAGAGTTTTTGAAGATGGCCTCCAAGTCAGTTCCAGTATCGGAGCATATGCAGGTCTTCCAGCTTGCTGGAGCAACCTCTGCACTAGTCATGCTGTTGTTGTCGCCAATCGAAAGTAATCGTGAATGTGCCGAGGAATCCATCACACTTTTCCTGCAGGCAAACGATGAATATCTACCTTCCCATATCCACTGCCACTGTGCCCCAGTGCTACTTGACCTATGCAAGTTACTAGCAAAGAGTGCCCCTCATCATAATCTTTATGCCTCCTGTCGGAACTCCCTCGCTCGGCTTCTCGACAGTGTTGGTATCGCGGATAACAGTCCCTGCTTTCATGAAGCCAAGGCCGAAACGATAGTTCATGATTTCTCTCCTTTTGTGAACGAATTATCCGTGCGCATATCTCAAAGTTTGCGGTTTATTGCAAAATCTTACGCAGGCAAGGAGGCAGTTATAAATTATCAGTCCTATGGAAAAGAGGCAAAGGACTTCACTGCCTTCGTGATTCCTCTCTGCAAGGCGATGGAGGTTTGTAAAGGAATTGATGCTTCCGGATCAAAGAACTGTTTGAGACATGTGGAAATTGCCCGTATGCGGAGACCATCATTGTTTGCTTCAGATACTTCGAGTAACACAGATGCCTCATTTTCAGAAGAGAGTACGGATGGAGATTCTAATCTTAGCATGTCTCTTGGAGTTGGTGTGGAAATTGGATCACACGGGTGGCTGCGTACACTGTTTTTAGAGCTCCTACAGGAGATCAACGATTGTTTAGAAGCTGTGCAGTCTATTGGTCATGGCGGAGATAAGACACAGGACACCCAGGGTCTAGGATTAGTAGGCCCAGATGATCGGGAGAGATCACTAGGGTTCGCACCGTTTTTGGTCGTCCTCAAGGGTTTGCATGCGGTAGCCAAGCTCTACGAGGGTGCCATGGAAGATTTGCTCAGTGTGCTGATTGATAAGCATACCGCTTTGAACGTTCTCATTAGGCAGTCGAAGTGGAACGACGATGATTTTTGGCTTCTTGAACACAAGTATTTATTGGATTTTGATTCCAAGAGGAGATTGGTAATGGCTATGCTACCAGAGCCGCAAGATGATCATGATGAACGTCAAGAGATGGTAGTTCATAGGTCACAACTCTTGACTGAGTCCTTTGAGGCGTTGGCTTATGCGGAGCCAGAGGTTCTGCAAGGAGGGATTTCAGTAGAGTTTGCGACGGAGGAAGCCACAGGACCAGGTGTTTTACGGGAGTGGTTCTCAATGATATGCAGGGAAATATTTAATCCTCAAAATGCTCTGTTTTTGCCTTGCCCAAATGATCGGAGGAGATATTTCCCCAATCCAGGTTTTGACCTTTCATTTTACTTTTCATGTTTCTAGCATGTAGAGTAAATATACATTCCTCTTGGTTCATTTAAAACATTATTGGTTTGTGTAACATCTTTGATCTGAAAGTTTTTCTCCGTCATAAGGACGTTCAATGTTCTTCTAACCAGATCATCATCCGTGACTCACTGTTGCAGCATCAGGTGTCAATCCCGGACATCTCACGTACTTTCGCTTCTGTGGTCGAGTATTAGCTCTCGCCCTCATGCACAGGGTGCAAGTGGATGTGGTATTCGCACTTACCTTCTTCAAGCAGCTTGCGGGACTCCCTATATCTTGGGAGGATGCAAAGGATGCTGATCCATGTCTATATGAAAGCTGCAAGAAGATTTTAGAGATGGATGCAGAGACAGTCGATTCTGATGCTTTGGGTCTTACGTTTGTAAGTGAAATCGAAGAGCTGGGGTCTCGCAAGACTCTTGAGCTTTGCCAGGGTGGGCGAGAGATGGTTGTGAACAGTGACAATCGTAAAGAATTTGTGGAGCTTCTGGTGCGGCGGAGGTTGGTAACATCTGTTGCGGAGCAAATTAAGTCATTTTCTCAAGGTTTCTCTGATCTACTCGTTAATTCCTCCCATCAACAATTTCTCCGTGCTCTGGAGCCTGAAGATCTAGATCTGATGCTGTACGGGAAAGACCGCAATATTTGTCTCGAGGACTGGAGAAAGCATACGGAATACCATGACTACACTGTTTCGGACGATCAAATAAAATGGTTTTGGCAGGTTTACCGTCTAAACTTTCCCTTGGTGATTATGCTCTCGAGTTTGATTTCTTCGTGATGGAACTTATGTTATTGCTAAATCAATTTTGGTGGCTTTTGGAAGGCGAAATTATGATGGATGATTCAACGAGCCAGTGTATTGCATTCTGTTTGTTTCTATCTCAAGAACTAATCGAGGTTTATAATAATATGTTCTTATCATTTGTAGTTACAGACCAAAATAAATGTTGCAGAACCGCTTTGTCTATGAATGTGGATGAAGCTCAAAAACACATCTAGACGTTCTTGTTGTTAACCTCTACCGTGTAGTATAAATCTTGAACTTCAGTTATCCCAAGATAATTCTCATTCTTTGGGTTGTTTTTATCGCTGTCCTATGTGATCCGTGGAATTTGATCATGCTGAAGAATGGAAAGTTCTTCGCTGGATTTTAATCTCTATTTGATCTCGCAGAATAAATTTTGCAATCTTTTCAATTTCCGAGACTTGTGCAATAGATGTATGTACCGTATGGTTTAGTTTGGAGCCTTCCCACCAAAAGCAGAGAAGGTTAGAACTGGAGGAAAATGGACATGAAAAGCGTTGTTTTCATGTGACAACATGTGAGAAAACCACTTTTATGCCAGTAAGGGAGGAAGTTGGATAGGGGAAGATATTATCGCTCTTTCTGCTATAGTAATTGTGATTTTTGTCCGTAATCACACCTGGATGTGAAATCATAAGAGCATAACTAGGTCTTGCGATCTTAGATCAAACATTGTCTTGAGTGCATACAATCCTGATCCGTATAATTGCTTATGTAAGTACTAGAATGTTTCGTTCACGCATCTGGTGGTACACACCTTCTTTGGATGACTTTCAGTTTACGTTGTGTGGTCATATTATGTATACACTTCTTGTTCTGTTTTTCCTTCCGTTACTGAAGTGTATGAAGGTTATGTTCATAATAAGTTCTTAGACATGTGATACGTTGGTTGTATTGGTTTGTGTCATCATCAGCCTTTCGCTGTCAAAAGTGTGGGATTGTTTTTTCCCGTCGCAATGTGTCAAAGTTCATGAAATTTTGGTTTGTTCGTGTGTCTTCACCGTAATATATAGCTGTACAAGGTTTCTGGACTAGTGCTTGATCATTATAGTTACATACGTGTACCTTTAAACTTTAATCCTGCATCCACATTTGTATACCTGGTGGACACACAAGTGAACTAGTTGTATCCTCACGTGAAGAAAGTATACACGGTACAAAACTTGTACCTTCAATCCTCTGAATGAAGCTTTTGTTAGATTCTTCTTTCCATTTTTTGTTCATGACATTGATTTTAGTCTTATCGGTCAACAAATGATGATGATTTGTCAATTACATCCTTAAATATTGAATTATGTCGATGGATAAATTTTGTTTATGAAGCTTTGTGCTTTGTCTGTTTTTTTAATGTATTTGAAATTATGAGTTATATTTAAAGATATAGAACCCAAAGAGTTTTGGTACTAAGAAGAAGTGAGAACTTTGGGTTTGTATCGTAACTTTCAAATTAGCTTTGAAATAGAATTGTGTGGATATGGTTATTGAGATTACATCAAAGGCCTTTTTTTTCGTCATGATGGAGACTAGCACGATTTCCCGTGTTTATGGATGCAGCTGCTAGGCAGCAACGGTTCATATTAGCTACATCTTGAAGGTCCCCTGGTTATCCAACCAATGCATATTCGATTTCTGCATGAAGTGAATATGAGTATGTTGTTGGAACAGCGTGAGTCCATATGTAATCATCTACAGGGTATGCAGCCCTAGACTTGCCTCTATGGCAGGGGGCTAGTTAGTGTACAGACGTTTTGTTGTCTTTCAAATTGCGCTCCCACTTCCCTTCCTTTTGGGCAGAAATTTGTGCTCCTCTGCATCTATCCGGGATTATCACTAGACTGGATTTCATCCACGGTGCCTACTCACGATGCATTTAGGTGATTTTACATCCTTCACGTCTCTGACCTTTGAGCTCTGCGATAACCTGCGGTCTTTAATCTATGTGGTTGATCTTACCTCTTTGTAATATGTTGTCAGATTTATTGGCACCTTTGTGACTAATTTCAACTTCTGTTCTTCTCACATACCTTTCTCTTCTTATTCGTCCTAACTAGGATTGATGTCGATGTGACACTCAATAGTAAGGAAACCACATGGGCTCTTTTGCTTCTGTTAGGGAGATATGGAACTCCAACACTTGATACTTACTTCACCTTGCACAGCCATATGTACCCAATGGCATATCTATCTTATTGCAGATTACTTACTCTGGTCTCTATCCTATCGTATTCAGCCTTTTGGTAAAGGTTGGACGTAGTTTTGCAGAGAGCTATTGTCGATGCAATTGAAAGGAAGATAGCTGCAGTAGATGACCTTCATTCGGGATCATCCATCATTACTCGTTCTCACGGATTGTATGCAGGAGATATTCGAGAGCAGTTGGAGAGATAGCTTTACATTACCTGAGGGAGTAGCCCTCTTCTTCCACTCCTCTCCCTACCTGTCTCGGATGGTTTCTGCCTCCGCTCATTATTCGATGCGCCTCCTTTGCTCCCCTTGCTATAGATTGAGATTGACAAATCATGAGCTCCGAAATCATAATTTATCTTTCACGTCAGATGTTACGGTCTGAATTAATTTTAGAGTTTGAAAATAGCGGCAGTGATTGTTGCTGGTTATCCGTCTTTCCGTAGAACATCGAAGGATGCAAGTTGATTTAAGAGGTAGAAAGAATCTGTCCGAAAAGTGTTTTTGTTTTGGAAGGCAGTAGCCTTCACTGCGGAGCAAAAAGCCCAGCCGTTGGTTGCATAAACAGCCCCTTCTCTGTTAGATATGCAACTGCTTCATGCAGTCTATTGCCACCGAGCGAAAGATTTGCCCTTGCTGCATCAAGGCGGAAAATGTTAAAGATGTTAGGCCGCGCAGTCATTCGAGGGTGGCTGCTGACTGTTTGAAGAACAGGAGCATTTTAAAGCTGTAACAAGTAACGGTTTCTTCTAGTACAACGGGTGGAAAATAGATGGGAAATGTTGGAAACAGCCGCGGCATGGAAGCGCAGCTGATCGTAATTTGAAAGTTCCTCTTACAACTACATTAAGGCTGTGAATAATAGTTGTCCAGACCCAGACCCAGACCTAGACCCGGAGATTTTGATGTGTGAACATGGTATGGTTCATTCATTTCCTCCAACCATTTGTAGGCGTAGCCGTTAAGATTGTCTTAACGGCTACGCCTACGCCTTGTTCTTTTTTTGTGTGCTCTTGAAAGACAAAACCGTTATCTTTTAAAAGTTGGAACCGCTGGGTAGAGATAGAGCTTATGATTAAAGTGGGTTAGTTGTTATGCCTCGTGGTCTATACCCATACGTTCACGGTTGCATGACTTGAGGTAGATCATAAGATTGGCAAACTATATGAGCCATCACCATGTTAGCTGAAGATTCTTTCCAATCGCAGTGGGAGCAGTTTGATTGTCTACAGGCTGCGAGTAGCTTTTAATTTCAGCAGTTAAGAAGCAACTGGACGCTAGTAATTTTTACCACCTCTCCAGGGAGTATAAGCTGAAGTGGGTCTGATGGTGCTCTGCAGAGAGCGGAAATATAGTTATTTCAGCGTGGCGTCCGTGGTCTATTGTTACCTCCCGACTACCTCTGCAGGGAGGATAGGCTGAAGTTAGTCTGATGGTGCTCTGCAGAGAGCCGAGATACAGTTATTTCATCGTGGCGTCCTAGGTCTGAGTGCTTCCTCGATTACTGGTCATAGACCTAATACCCAAGAAGCCAAAATGCCTCGGACCAACCTTATTAATCATATAGGGCAGCTGTTTTTTGGTTTTTTGTTCTGCTATTTGCTTTCGTGTTTTTGATGCTTTTTTGTTTTTGCGTGAGGTTTCCATCCTGTTGTTGTATACTTTGTGGTTTTCGTTTGTGTTTACCAACACCGTTGATCTGCAGTGAACTAGATTTCATCACTCTGCAGTCACTCCTTTAATTTCATGTGTAGGAGATCCTTAACCCCAGCTGTTTCCCGTAGAGGGACTTCTCATATTAACCATTAGATTCACGTCCTTAATCGCAATCGCAAGTGAAGGATATCTGGAACCTCCGCTTTTTCTAACAGAGCGGAAGTGGACAACAATAATGGCTGTCTTTCGTTAGTTCGACCACTTCATGCTTGAATTTATCATTGGGAGTTATGATAGGAGACAGAGAGTATATCTATCTTTATATGTCTGCGTACATTAATTTAGACAACGTATCAGAAATGCACTGCATCGTGCATTAACTTGAGCGATGTATAGGAATATTTGCTAGGATAGGGAATGTCCGAGCATATCTTTTCTTATCTTTTTCATACATCATTTTAGACAGCGTATTAGTAACGCACTGCAGCGTGCTTTAGGTTCAGCCATAGATAGGAAGACCTTTCATTGCATCTAGTTCTTATGAATTGCATGCGGGAGATATTAGAGGAACCGTAGAAAATGTAGCTATATATCACGATAAGGATTAGCGCTTTTGTTTTTTGAGGGCCTTTGTTGGCTTTTGTTGTGTACCTTTCTGGTGGTTTTTGCCATCGTTCTTTTCATGCCGTGGATCACCCCGTCTTTTCATGATAGAGCGGAAGAAGACGTAAAAGGTGTCACCTCATTGGCATGTTATGTCTGAACTTGTACACCCATTTCTATTATTTTAAAGACCAACAAGTGATCTACGGAGTACGTGACTTGATGAAGGGTTTTAGTTTTAGATCTTTGAGTACATGAATGAAATCAATCTCAACTATCTGAGTGGGAACTTCATCCAAATGGGTCATGGATAACTTGTTACGATCAACTGAATGACTATGTACACCTGTCTTCTTCGCTTGAAAACTAAGTCTACGCTTTGCTTTTTTAATAGTATACAGAGTAGACGTTTGATATGAATTGTAAGCCTTGGCTTTTTATGAGAGTAAAACATGTAAAACCTTTAAAATAAATATTGAATCGAAAGTCTGAAAATGATCAAAGTATTAAGAGCCCTTGGTTAAATTTTAATAATTTTTACGAATCATAGAGCTTTTGGCTTATTTGCATGTGAGAGGTAAACAGTTGTTAGATGAAGCAATGATAAGTCGTATCTACTGTAGATTATTTCCATCGCAGTTTGTGGCGGAACTCTCTAGCAGAATCAGCTACTAATCATTCAGTCTGCAAGTAGATTGAATGAAAAGCAGCAGAATCAGCTACTTTTCATTCAATCTACTTGCAGATTGAATGATTAGTAGCTGATTCTGCTAGAGAGATCCTCCACAAACTGCGAGAAAGAGTGTTTCTGTGTGAGCGAGAGTGAGTATTAGCTAAATCTGCTAGAGGGATCTGCGACATAAAAGCTTGGGGGAGAGAATTTTTGTGTGAACGGGAGTGGAGCATAACTAATGGAATATAAGAACTGGCTTACGCCTGATAAATTTATGCTGCTTCGGTTACACTTATGAGTAGGTTACTAGGTTTTTTTCCACTTTTCACACCATGTACTCTTTTTGTGTTGAACGCCGAGGCTCTTTAGACAAATGAGCGTACTATATGAACATAATGAAGAATTGAAAATAAATTGAAATAAATTATTATAAAATATTACTAGAAACTGCTTTGCAAGAAACTTTTGTACCAGGCCTAATTTCTGTTCTGGAGGGAAGACCATAGTTGGAAAGAATATATATGTTTAAATATTCATAGTTAGTAAATACTCGATAGGCAAGCTTCAATATTGTTTTCTCTCTTATACTTCACCCCCAGCCGACGTAGGTCTGTGCAGCCAGCCCCTGGCCTGTCTACTGTATGGCATTTATCGGGCTCTGCAAGGTGGTGTCTAAGGTCGCTGAATTGCTGGATGTCAAAGACATGCTTTGCATTTAGATGTTAGGAAAGGTCAATGGCTACCGTTGCCTCCAGCATGTCGGTCCCACTACAATCTAGATGATCAGTTTTGTATCTTTTGCTGTCTAATTCACTGCCATTTACATCTGTATGACTTGACTGTATGTCCTTCACTGCTGTGATCTTCGCGCTCTGACAGTTACATGTGCACTCCAAATTATTTCCGTTTTTGTATCTGTTGTTGTCTAGTTAAATGCCGTTTGCATCGGTATGACTTGACTATATCCTTCACATATGATTTGTGCGTTCTGCGAAAATACTCGTTTATTGTTGATCTCTTCAGCTTATTTTTCATTTAATCTTCTTCTTAATTGCATTTACTGTTGAGTCCGATTGGATTCTACGATGTGCATTTTGGTGTCATTAGTTTACTCAAGATCCTGCTGATCTTCTCCGATACAATCACAACAACATTTAAGTATGTTATTTTCCTCACTTGTTAAGCCCTTCTGGTTGATCACATATACGCTTCACTCTCCTGTTTCACCTAAATGTTCCCACACATTTTTCATCTGCTTGTAACGTTTACTAAGTCTCTACGATCAAACTTCTGTTTTCATTCCTCCCTACCGTACGTTCTGTACTAGTTTCCAACCGAGAAAAGGGTTTCATGATTTCTCCTGGCCTTATCGCGAGATGACATATTTTGAAGAATTTTGCCTAACTGTTGAAGTTCCAACAGCCGTCTGGCTATGGGCATTTGACTCGTCTTCGGGAATGATAATCGTCTCGTTATGCTGTAGGTGGCTGAAGATATGACGCCAGAACAGCGTAGGAGATTGCTGTTTTTCTCTACATCAGTTACTCATTTACCTGCGGAAGGCTTTGCTGGGCTCTCATCGAAGTTTCACATACACAGAGCTCATACGGACACTAGCTGGTTGCCAACTGCCCATACTTGCTTTTATCAATTGGTTTTGCCTGCATATCCTACTTTTGAAATTATGCACACCCGGCTCCATGCAATAACCGAGGTTCATATCGCAGAAGGTTTTGGGTTTGCTTAGCCCATGATTGAGAGTGTGACTCTTACATGCGGTTACGGGATGTGTCTCGAATACATCCATGTTGATAAAGTAGTTAGACGCGGTGGGATTGTTTTTTCTTTTTCTTTTCTTTTTTTAATCTTTTGGTTAATTTTTTTCCTCAAGGCTAGATCCCCACTCTTTTAGCAAACGGGCTAGAGGAACGTCAATTCTGCTGTAAATTTAATAGAACAGAGAGGGGTGCAGCAGGAGGTTGGGAGAGTACGAAGTAGAGTTGATTTTCTTTACTGGATCAAAGCAGAGGTTGGATCCAAGTGGGTTCCCGTACTTGCGTTGGGAAATAAAGCATTTGTTGCTCCTAGCTTGGATTTCGTACCCAAATTTCCTAATAGCGTCAAAATGTTACACGCACCCTGGCCGTTAGTACATTCATGTATCAAAAGGGTGTTAACAAAGGATGTTGTAGTCAGTGAAAAACTCTTGGTACCTGCAACTATTAGCCTTGTATGCTTGACAGCAAAATTTTCAGTATGAACTTGCCAAGGCTTCTCACCTCTTCTCACTCAAGGCTACAGCATCGTAATGTAGTTCGCTTGAATTTCATGAATTTGGCACTGGTATTATCATGAGGATACTGTGTGGAGATGGTTACAGATTTACGGTCTCCTGTTGATCACGCGGAATGGATTTACTTTCTTTACAGTGCCGATGAGCATTATGAGCTCAACTTCAATCGCTTCCGTTACGACTAGAGATGGTGTTGCTACGGTGTGGCTGCCCTTTCAACGGGACCCGGTCATGGGAACTAACGAACTAAAGAAGTAATTAGTAGTAAGCAGCAGGCAATCTGGTCGATTCTGGAACACTCTTTCGTGGGCTTATAAAAGCTGGGCCTAAAGCATTGCACATGGCGTTTTGGAACCATTTCATCTATGCGCCTACAGGACACGATCTTGTCTATACTGTCCTTTCGGTGCGGATTGATAGTTCAAAGCGGTTGATATCTTATTCGATAGCAACGAATGTACTCTATTTATTATTATTTTTATCGTATGAGGGATAATGAAATGAATGAATGAAACCTATATACAAAGCGCATAGCGGTCCTTGTTAGGAGTGACACATGACACATGATTGTTAGGAGTGACACATGACACATGATTTTTTGCAATTTGATATCAAAGTATCAATTTTTTTTGAATGATATTTTACTATTTGTGATAATTTGTATCATGGAATTTGGATTTTGAAAGTTTGTGTAAGAATGTACATTGTGGTCTTAAGGTGGGAACAAGTTTTTTTAGATTCATGATGAATTTCCAAAAAACTATCGGATATAAACTTGAGTGAGAGTCAACCCGGAGTTCACATGACCCAAAGACTTAGTGACAAAATCAAAGATCTTGATAGATTTAAGAGCCAAACCCAAACGCAGACTAACATAGTGGTTGGTTGGGTGGCTAAAGGGCGAACCCATGTTAAGGACTTTGGACAGTAGGAAAAATCTGCTTGAAGTCACCAAGTGATTTACTCATGTTGGGGTTATGAGAGAAACACTAGGGGAATAGACCCAATGCACTAACATGACCAAACGAGATATGGATCCTAACGCTAACCTTCAAGTTTATGTTCTTGTAAATTAGTGTTGACTTGCTGCCTACATAAGAGTGAACATTTGTTGCAATGAAGACTCTAGAAGATTAGATTTGTGACACATGGTATCAAAGAGCAAAGGTTGACACAAGAAACAAGACAACGAGGCTTTGGCAAGACTTGAAGCAAGAACCAATGCCCAATGGTGGACAGTGGACCCACTTTTAGACGAAAGGTGAGGAATAAAGCCCCTATGCATCCAAAATCTGTTACATAGACCAAAGTTTCAAGGGGATGAACCCAAAAATGAAATCAACCTTGAACTAGAAGATGACCTTGATGAAAGTTCCAATGCTTCTCAAAGTGGTGATCTTGTTGCATTAATGGTGGTCATGCAAAAGGGGTTCATGAGAATGATTCGACGCTTAGAGGTGAAACTTAAAGAGTGAGATCGGATAATCATGGATCTTCAATCCGAGAAACAGTTTGTCATATGAAACTACACATGAATTTCATCGAAACCAGTATAGCCAAAAAGGTGGATGAGTTCATAACTAAACTTGAGCTATACTTTGAAGTTCAACAAGTGACAGAGTCTAAGAAAATGTCACTACTTATGTAACAACATTCTTAGTTAGATAGCTATTGTAAAACTTATGGTTGTATATATGGGATAAAATGTGAATATATCTAAAATGTGACTAAGTTTATCTTAGTCATGACTATGTTTAACTAGTTATGATTAAGTTGGAGAAAAATATAAAGTAGCTCATGATATAGTAGATGAGAAAAACTATTTTGTTGTTAAGTAGTAATCAAGAAACATATTTCATCATATTGGTATCTTGACTTTCCTTGACTTGAATTAGTTTTTCATTGGTTTGACTTCGTGAGAACCCTTAAATCTAGAGGCGAGATTGACTTGATATACCAAAATCAATTGGAGTGTATTGGGCTTCTAGAAGAAATGAACCAATTGCATGTTGTCATGTACATTTTTTCATTGGTTCATACGTCAAGCTAGGAGCATCCGGTAGGGAAAAATACGTGATAGAAGAGAAATCAACAAACAAAAGGTCACGGACTTGTTGAGTCTAAACACCAACCCGCTATAGCAAAAATAATAAGCATCAAACCTGTCATAACAAGTCATTTTACATTGCTTGTCAAGTGCATATTCTATAGTAATTTAACTCTTAAAAGAAAAGCTGTCCGAAGAGTTTCGCCTTGTCAAGCAACTTGAGGAGGGAGCCAACAGTCCGGCAAGATATTTCTTGCGGATGGAGGAGAAGGCTCCTCCTCCCCTAACGAGGGAGTGGGAAGTATTATAAATATTAGTATTGTCTCTCTTGTTTTGGCTAGTTGGGAATTCTAGGTACATTTGTTATTTTCTCCATTTATGATTGCACATAGGGTCATCATTGAGATGTATTCAAGGGATGTGGATAAGATCATTTCATTAACAAGTTATATTATGGCATATGAGAGATGCTTTGCCCCCGGAAGTATGACATGAACTCCCATTTTTTTCTTCTCTGTCTGATTAGACTAAAGACCTATAGTTTACATTGATGAATCAATAGTTTCGGTAGGCTCTACATTCTCCTTTAGTGGATATGGTAATTCCTCATATTACTAGGGTTGGTCTATGCTCTTGCTTCATCAAAATGTATGCCCGTGGATCTTGGCTCGACCATGCATCAAGTCAACCTGACTCGCACCAGCTACCTTTTCTATATTGATGAGGTTCCACGCATATGCTTCTTCATTACTCACATCACATTCACATGTGATACTACCTTAGATGCAAAGGGGTCATGTGACTTGTTGCCCGTTCGGAGTGCACATGATAACTACCTATGATGCGTGATGTTTGCTATTACACAAGAGGGTGGATATTTGGAGAGAGCGTTGGTATGCTTTGAAGTCGACTTGGGTTAAGGTAGACCAATATTTGGTTTAGGAGTACCAAGTTATTGTTGCAAATATTGTGGTTACATATCATACACATGACGTTATTTTGAAGGGGTGATTATCCATCCATGAGGATGGGAGATGAGGGGAGCAACAACAACCAATGTCTTCAAGTATAGGGGTATGTAGAGAGGTCACCTCTTTGTTCCTCTAGGTTTGGAATTCTATAGAGCTACGGATGTCTACTTCGTGAGAGACATTATCATACTAGCTACAAGTGATATTGTTCTTTAGCTTATTGTATAGTCTATTTTAGAAAATATATATCCATTGATGTACAGAAAGCACTAGTTGGTACAATCCAAGGAAGAGCAATCACGATAGTTGATACTTCTTTGGATGCTAATGTAGTACCGATTGACCTAGATAGTTTAAATAATTAGGTGGAGTAGTAGTATTTCCCATGGTGGAGTAGTGGTATTCCCCATCTAACAACTTTGGTTTCTTCCATGTACTACTTGATGGGAATACCCCATCCTTTTTGCTATATTACTTGGTTCCATACTCTCATTGTCTCTCCCGAAGGCATTTTGAAGCCATGTGACCTCGGCCATCGACCACCCACATTCAGCCGTTGCCATCGAGCAAGGAGTCTATCATATTGCAACCGTGGGGGAGACAGGATGGAACCAAGAGTAACCAAGGACAGACATACAGATTGTCGTATCTATCAACAGAACCAGTCCGGCCAAAATGGCCCGAGAGAGGCGATAAACTTATTCTTCATTACTCACATGTGAGTGTAGTATCACTTTAGATACAGTAGATGTTGATATGACTCATTGTCCATTCGGAGGGCAGAGGATAGTTACCCATGATGCCATTAGGGATGTGGTGTTTGCTATGGTGTGAGAGGGTGGATACCTCACATGGAGAGAGCGTTGGTATGCCTTGTAGTCGACTAGGGTTAGGGCAGACCTGTACTTGGTTCGGGAGGACCAGGTCACTGTGACAGATGTGGCGGTTACCAATCCTACTAGAGACATAGTTTCAGAGGGGGTGATCACCCATCCTCTAGGATGGGCGGCGAGTGGAGCGGCAACAGCCAAGGTCTCCAAGTATAAAGGTATGCAGAGAGATCACCTCTTTGTTCCTCTAGCTTTGGAGTTATATGGAGCTATGGACACCGATTTCGACATGTTCGTGAGGGAGTGCACGAGAGCCTACCATACTAGGCGGCATGGGGTATCACTTTCTTTAGCTTATCGTATAGTATATTTTAAGCAACATGTTTCCATTGCTCTATAGAGAGCACTAGCTGGTGCAATCCAGAGGAGAGTTGATGCTCTGTTATTTGTAGACCGTTTGACTTAGATAGTTTGGATATCTTAGGTGCTGTATGACATATTTTCCAGTGTGATACTATTGGGGCCTATCACGGGTTTGGTTCCATCCTTTTATGTTTTGATGGGGTCTTCCCATCCCTTTTGTTATTATACTTTGTCCCCCAAATGCCAAAGACGATCGACTTAATGCTACTCCCGTGAACTACATCCCCCCGAGTGAGGGATTTATGGAGCCGTAAGTGTCCCGTCCGGATCGAATAAAATTCCAAGCAATAATGTTGTCGGGGTGTTTCTAATTTGATCAAAATTTGTTGTTTTATCTTAAGGGGATTCGGTGCGAATTGTTTTCATGAAGGAGCGCCATATGGGTGTAATGACTTTCATGTGGGAGATTTGCTTCGTTGCGAAATCATGATTGTTAAAGTATGTCCAGAGATTTCAAATAGTTGCAGCTAGCATTGTTTCTCTCAGGGCGTGCGTTGCAAAGACGAATGGCCAGTTGGAGAACTGCGGAAAAGTTCGTGGTTGCATTGACGAGATCCATTTCCAAATCTTTCTAGACAAATACAGATTTTCCTTTATTTCCTAGCTCACGCATCCTACGCACCATCTTTCGGCGACGGAGTTGGGGAGATGAGGGTAACGTCATGCGTTGGTTGTCGTTGTTCTCACATGATTCCAGAGCACCGTCGTCTCCTTCTTGTAAATGCCAACCATCACCTTTTCTTCCAACGATTCGCGTCCTTTGACCACGCCAAGAGATTCCGACGCAATCTTCTTATTCTTACGAACTCAATTCACTGTCGTCAAAATAATTCTAATAGAGGCAGTAGAAGTAGCGAAGAATCCATACATTCGTTTTTGGTCGATCCATGCAGCATTTCAATGCACCGTTTGAAATGTGGAATACATCCTACCCATCCTTGGACTATTTGGTTGTGATGATTATGCTCTTACTCCCAAGGTAAATAAGATCAAGTTTGATACTAACCCAAGAAATATATTTTTCTTGGGTTTCAACTCGCAATGAAGGGCAATAGGTTATAAAATCTTGTTTGTTACATATTGAGTATTAGTTAGGTTGTGTCTTTCAATCAATACATGTCAGTGAAAGAGAGGTAGAAAGGTCAAAACTCGCACAAGGTCAGACCCTTAAAATAGTTGAGATGGAGATTGATCTTGATACATTGTGAGATGTATCTTGATACATCTCACAATGTATCAAGATCAAGTGGTGGATTGTAAATGGGTTTACAGGATGAAGGATGGAGCTATTAATGCTTATTAAGAAAATCTTTAAAAGTAGGTTGATGTCCAAGGTATTCACACAAAGAAAAACTATGGATTACAACAAAGTTTATTCTCTAGTAACAAAATACTGTACAATACGCTCGTTATGTGCTCTTGTAGTTTAGTTCAATCTATTCTTTAATCAAATGGATATTTTTTCATAGAATTTTTATGTGAATCGTTTGATGAAGTGATCTTTATGTGACAATCATAAGATTTTATGGTAAAGGGGAAGGAGAGAATGGTATGCATGTTGCTTACATGCTTGTATGGGTTAAAGCAAAGCTAGATGTAGTGGAACAAACACTTCAATTATTTCATGTGCTCACAAGGATTTATATGGAGTGTATACAATCCATGTATGTATATGAAATAAATGAGTATAGTTAATTTTAGTCTCATTATTTTTGTCTTGTATGTTGATGACATGCTCATTGTGGTTGAAAAAAAGTATGATGTTACTAAGTTGTAGGGTCAGTTGAGTTCAACTTTTAACATAAAGGATTTGGGTCCAATCCAAAAAATCTTAAGCATGGATATTCATGAAGATAATGGGTCAAGTAAGTTGTGGTTCACACATAAGAAGTATGTAGAAAAAATATTTGTCAAGTTCAAGTAATAAAGTTGATATTAAGGAAGCAATGAAGTGGATACTTATGTATATAAAGGGTTCCACTAGACATTGATTGTTGTTTGATGCAAAATCAATCAATGCTAGATCACTTTTGGATTATGTGGATGCAGATTATGGGGGAAATTCAAACAACTGGAAATCTAATACTGGATTTGTTTTCACTATTGGAGGTGGATGCATCATTTGAAGATCTACACTCCAGAAGGTTGGTGGTCAGTATCTAGACTTTCACTATGGAGGCTCATGTACTTTAAGTTTTAGTGAAACACTCGCTATCACATGGAGATTGCTTTGCTCTAAGAATACATGAGCGCATGGTTGTAGAAGAATCCTCATGACCCTCGTGTGAGTTGATACTCTCTCTTTCTCCTCCTCACCAATCCACCTTCGAGTTCATTACTACCGGTAAAACTCTAACAAAAGAAGATCATAGTATAAAACAATTAGATCAATAATTGTTGCCCAAACTTCACAGATAACTGCTGCTTTACAACCTTCTTGTTCTCTTGGAAATTTTCATGACATTTTTCTTTTCCAAATCTCTGGAACAATTGTCTAATTGTACACTAAATCACAAGTCAATATGCAAATCCTTGTGTACTAAAATCATCACACATCCCAATCCTTCATTTCAATTGCTTTCAAATTTCAAAAGAAGTTCATTTATTATCCAAGCTTCAATTCAAGAAAGTTTTATTGATAAAAACTTTTAATAGCAAAAGTTATGATCACTGTATTCATTTTATGACAATTAGTGCAATCTTGCAACTCTAACTGTATGCACAAGCTTCAAATTATCACTCTTTACTAAAAACTCATCCAATTAAGTTGAAATTTCAATCCAAACATAATCTTGAGTTGTAACTATTTTTTCATTGAATCAGATATATCAAAGCCCTTGTAGAATTCTCAAAATTGACCCAAACACTCTACATGGTCTGAATTTCACTATCTAAATTCAAATCATTAAAATAGAGTGAAAACCTACTCAATTGCATCCATTTTTGAGTCCATTTCATCGCTCTTGTTGTCAGCTTTCCAACCATGTTCCCAAATCTACGAATAGTCCCTTCTTAGGCTTCCAAAACTGCTCAAAACCTCAAAGAACTTTACCAAGTGTTGCACATGGGCTGATAAGGTATCCATCTTTGAGGTTGTGGACACTGAGGTGACCATTGCCCTGCTGCCCCACAGTTATAGCACGCATTGGATGAGCTGGTGGTAGTGGTCATGTCCACCAAAACATATCATGATATATGTATAGGGGGAATGGAGATATCCTCAGTCTCTTATACTCCATATGCTTGATCTTCTTGCATACCTTCGTAGGAAGGTACATCCCACGAACTAATCCAATCCACATGTTACACAACATAACTTTCCCTTAGTTGGTGCCTTGCATTGGTGTGATCTAAATCCAGCAAATGGTGCATCACACATTTGCTCTACTCTACATCAGTGATCTCTATTGTTTACTAAGTGAACTTTGAATTCTTCTAAAGACTTGGCCAACTCATCTACTCTAGAGTTGATATCCTTTCGCCCTTCGTCCACGCTCTTCATTTGATGATTTTCCTTCTGCTTTGGAGTCTAATTCCAATCTTTGTACAAGGAAGTGGATTTGGCTTTGGACAAAGACGAACTGCTGGTGGAGAGGCTTTATTTCCTCCTCCCCTTTCCCTTGGAGTTCGTTCGATGAGATCCCTTCAAACTGTAAGCTCCTTTTTGGCATATGTACGATAACTCATACGTCTCGATAGCTTGTATTACTCCCTCCATAGTGTTTGGCTCAGCCCTTTGATAGAAGGTCTCCTGGTCCGGGTCATGTTTTCCCAGACCGGACACGTACCATTCTATGGCCATTGCAGCCGAATATAGTCAGGTGTTTGCAGTGGTTGATGACATTTGATTTAGCAAACTCAAAAAGTGCTTTGTATATTTCCTTAACTTTTGGTGCTTCTCCCATCAAAAAACTCCCAATCTTCGAAGAAGTATCTTGTCGTACTTCATTTCGCGGAACCGGGAGAGGAATCGGGCCTTAAGGCCATCATATGAAGCAATATGATGGCCTGATGCATGGTTCTTCTCCTAATTGTTCATCAATACCTTGGCTCCTTTCCGAAGGAGCCCTAGGAAAATCCATCTTTGATCCACATGGTCTTGTTCTTTATTCGCAGTAGATATGGCTTCAAAGGTGCAAATATACGAATCCTCATCATCCTCATCTGTGATTCCCTTGAATTGAGGATATTGTTGCTTAGTAATCGGGGCCGATATATTGGCCAGAGTGGGATTTGTGATCACATTCACCATCTTGAATCTCCCTTCCAACTTCTCACGTGATAGTAGAGAGAGATCTTTAACCGAACCATTTGTTACTGATGGTCCTTCTTCTTGGAAGTCCTTCCTCTTGTCTTCTTGATCACTTGCTTCATCACCTTATGGATTATTGCACGCGTGGAGGTGTCTGTATTTGGACTCCCCAGGTCATCCAAAGAATTCAAGGCACTTGTCCCTGAATCGGTTTGGCTTTCTAACTTACCAGGGCTGCTTACCCGGCTCCGTCTTTCTTCTTTTGACAAACTGGCCCGCGGTATTCGGGGAGTACGAGTATCATGATCCTTGGTGGTTTTTTGACCCAATACTCATCCAAATTGATATGGCAAGGTGGTGGATTTCTTCTTCCTTCTTCCAAGGGATCATATCCCCCTGCCTTCTCGTTCTCATATCTGTAATTCTTCTAGTGCATCCGTTCTTCTTGTGCATGTTGTGGATTCAAGGGTGAGACTTCTTTCTCCTCCTGGGTGACCACTCTTGCTTCTTTGGTATCTTGAGATGGATTCTCTAAGGTTTCCTTATTTGATATTCATGGCCGATGGAACCTTCGGGGATGCCTTTATTATGATAATAAAGACTACAAAAAGGTTGGCTTCTTCTCGCATGGACTTGCAGAAGTAGCCCACACACCCTTTCTCCTATTTCCAATTTCAATTATTCTTAGAGTGGATGGCTGACTTGATTCATTAATTATAATCTTTTTAGTGTGAGATATCTTTCCTTCCAAGCTGGGCTGTCAAATAGGTTCATTCTCCGGGAGCGGCGCCAAGAGAAAAATTGGTCTACATAGTGTGGCTTATGTAATAACAAGGGTACATACTCCAAGACAATTAGTGGTATATTAGGTTCGTTTCCAAGGGAATGAGGTACCTGAATATGCCAATTTGAAGAGAAAAGATGAGTTTAGTCTTCTTTTAGGGGCTCTGGACTACACACTCCGAAGAGCATTACAAATAGGAGGTTGAAGTCTTCTTATTCTATAGCTTTCCCATTTCCATAAATTAGAGTAATCTTCAGGCACGATGATTTTACTAATGGTGGGGATCTCTCCCTTATGAGTTGAAGTTGATGTGAGAATCTCAATGAAGTGCTCATGATAGGACAAATGTGGCCACACCTCATGGGCAAATACCCGGGTATCTTTGCAGGTATTTGATGTCAGTTGAGGCTAATTCCATGGGTCTCACATAAGCTTTACGAGTTCTGGTTCTACCCAGACTACACTATTGATTCAACAATGAACACTTGCAGGAAAGAAGATGTCACCATTCTATTCATACGCCTATTTATACAAAATTCTAGTGCATACTCCTAAATGATGCCTCTACAGATTGACCTCTCCTTATCTTTCGTGATCTATCTACTCTGCTTGATCGCACCTCCAACTCCCGAGTAAACGTGTTGATTCCTACTTGTAACTCTTGGATGTTTGCATTGATTTCATGTCAGTGAAGACACATGACCTCTCTGAATTCCCTTCACAAGGCTTTATACATTATCTTTCTCTTCTCCTTGGTATCCCCATGATTCTTTATCACTCTTACCAACTTTTTCAACCTTTGCGTCTCCTCCTCATCACACCATGCAAAGAAGTGATGGACACACCTGTTAGCTAAAGACTCCAACCAAGCTGACGCTTCCACATTGACCTTGTTAAGACGTCGCTTCAATTTCTTTACTGCCTCCTGGAGCTGTAGATTCTCCTTCTCCACATACTGAATTTCTGTTCTTTTGATCTTGCAAATCTCAGCATAAGACTACTGTGACGCTTGCACCTCCTTTGCCAATTTGACCTTCTCCTTCATCAAATTTTCCACACTATCTGTAAGCTGCCTAATCTCCTAGGCTTGCTCATGCCTTCACGTGACAATCCTATGCATGGTTTGAATTAGATTCATGTATCCATCCGTCCTATGAATCCCACCCAGATATATAACCAGTTCCCATCTCGTTGAACTCCATAAGCATATGTACTACCACAACTTCCAATTTATGGTATGATTGTAATATGGAGGAGAGTGTTTCTGCAATTTCTTTGGTCGTCTTCACCTTCGGATTGGATAATCATGGAAGTACAACTTTAGCGGACTTCTCATTCAGCTTCTGCCTCTTGACTGAAGTACCAGGAGGACTTTTCTCACTAAACTACCTCTTCCTTTTACGGAAAAATTCTATCACAACTACTTCCGAATCTGAACCCTTCTCTTCCACAAAGATTATCCCCCTTGCTTCAGCAATATCTTGAATAGTAGCACCCAAACTTTGGATAGATCCACTGCTTGTGTCTTCATCTTCCACTTCGATATTAAACAACCCTGTCTCCAATCAATACAAGTGTTTTTATCTTCGAATACATACGTACTAAAATGGATGAAATGTATACTACCCCCTTATCATCTTTCCAAAGTCGACTAGCCATCGCTTGTACATTTCTTGCAAATATTTCTCCCCAATTTACTCGAATTGAGCCACCCAAAAAGCCTTCTACAATCTTATCTTTGTGCATACTCACAAAGGTGGTACATTGAGATGAAAACAACTAATTTAGTGTGCAAGTCAACTTACTTCTGAATACATCTTTGATCAGCGCGATCTTGTATCCATTCGTTTTTTTCCTTTCCATAGGGTTGAACTAATTCACCTCATTGAAATTGAACCCTGTGTGTAAAGCCAACCTTCCCAATCAATGTCATCTTTCTCCTCTTTGTAGCTGCAACCTAACACCTTGGTCCACAATTTGGCATCCCATAGTTCTGGTTATGCTCTCTTTGCATGTATCACTTTCCCTAGATGCACTTCTTCCCACAGATCCGAGCAAACAAAATCCCATTGCCATGACAAGAATGCTCCTCTCATATTCTTGAGTCGCAATACTTCCGATGTCCAATCTGCCATCAGAATGAAAGGTCAAACCCTCCCCATTGACATCTTGCACGCAAGCAGCAACTTAATGCCCTTGCGTCATGACATTGCTCTCACATTCTTCTTTAGCATCTCACTTGAACTCTGATTCTTGACGGATTATCGAGACTTCTTCTTCCCGATCCCCTACTCTTCAAGATATTTTTATTCTGAGCACACTCTCCTGCTTGTGTGAATTGTTTAACTATATTTGTACTTTTTCTAAGATCATCATATTTGTAAAAATACACCGCCATATTCCTCCAAAGATTATATTTTTATAACTCAAAACAAAAATTTTATTCAAATTTCTAGGTCCTAAGCCCATACACTCCCAAATCCTCTTGTTCCATTGAATATATGATGGGTAACTTATCCTTTCTCAAAGGCCTCGGCTTACTAGATTTCAAAGCTTGAATAAGAAGTTTCTTATATACTTTGTTATCATCTAGTAATTGCTTCATTGAAATGTTAGACTTGGCCTCGGCTAGATTTGCGACTATTTCATAATGCTATTGAGATGGCATCTTTCTTGGCTCCTCGATCCCCATGGTTCGGCCTGTCCGACCAATCATTTTACTTGTATTCGGGGTGAGCTCCTTGAGATAGCCTTGTACCTTTGCCCAAATTTTGGCGGCAAACTCGAGAGCGTCCCCTTTCCCTTTAGGATATTCCTCCTCAAACATCATAATAATTTGAGGGGGTTCTTTTTTAGGAGCTTTCTTCTTCTTGTCTTTGGGCTTAACTTTCTCCTTCACCGCAATGGAGGATGTCTTTGTACTTTGGGTGGACACCCTTAACACATCTAGCGCTTCCTTGAGCCAACTCGTCTCTTTGTTGGGCCTTTGTTCCTCCAACCGTACCTAATGCACCCCCACATCCCTCTTGGGTGGTGTGACGAACCATACTCCTTGGGCCGGATATCGTTCACTTTCACCTCAGGCTTAGGGTGGCTTGTCACACTCCACATTCGTATGTCATGGTCTTCTGCTATTGCTACAAAACGGTTGGTACGTCATTCTTCGTCAAGATTGCGGGTACTAGGGAGACCAATGGCTCATGGCGCTGCAATTATAGCAAGCATTTGGTCAATGTGGAGATGGAATTTGAGAAAGATCCCCATTTTCGTTTGAGGGGTAGTAACTGCCATATCCATTGTGGTATACCGCGGAATATGGATCGACGGTAAGGGTAGAAGAACTTCCCCCTTCTTGGACGCAATACATTTGGACTTCGGAGGGGGTTTCATACTGCGGATAGTCCCATACATGCACCCATTCTACCTATTGGGCTGAATATCCCTCTCTAGGCTGATGCTCAGAGTTGGAGTGGCCTGACTTCCTACAAATGGTACACTAGATATTAACCCTCCCTTGCATGGGTGATTTTCTTCGATCCTTATTATTAACTAAGTGGACCTTAAGCTTTTCTAGACTTTTGATGAGCTCTTCTACCTTAGATTCAATCCCTTTTTGTCCACTCTTAGCGTGCTTCATTCTATGGTTGTCTTTTCTCTTTAGAGTATGCTTCCAGTGCTCCTCTGACAACTTTATTCTTCTTCGGCCAAGCTAGTCGATGTATCACTACTAGAAGGGCTTTGTCATCTTCAAGTCTACGGGTGTTCGGACCTTCTTCCCATATGGGAGATGCGTCCCTCCTTCAGTTTCCTCCGATGGATATTGGACAACTCATATGCTTCGGCCGATTGGATGACTGCATCCACTATGGCCGGATCCGCCCTACGACAAAAAGTTTCTTGTTCATGATCAAATTTTCCCAACCTAGAAACATACCATTCGATGTCCATTGCCGCCGAATATGATTTAGTATTAGCCGTCGTTGACGGCATCCTATCTAACAGACTAAGGAATTGCTCCGTGTACTCCCAAAGCTTTTGGTGTTTCTCTCTATGAATAACCCATAAACTCCTAAGAAGTATCTTATCACAGTCCATTTCCTAAAACTGTGCTAGGAACTGGGTTTTAAGCCCATCCCAAGAGGCAATTTCAGGCGCATGGCCTTCCTTTTGGTTATTCATCCAAATCCGGTCTCCCTTCCATATGAGTTACGGAAAAATACGGCAATGATCTGTAGGATCGTTTTCTTTATTTGCCATCAAGATTGCCTTGAAGATCTTAATATACGAATCCACGTCATCGTTGTCGGAGGCTCCCTTAAACTTGGGATATTATTGCTTAGATATCGAGGCCGTCATATTTCGTGGAAGCATACTTTCTTTTTCTTGGAGATTAAATTGTTGTTCCAAGTTGTTCCTCACTTCAAGGATTCCCCTCGCGTTATTTTTGTGAGTTGTCAAGGTAAACTCTATCCAAGGATCCTCCCCTTCTTCTTCTAAAGACGTTACTCCTTGAGTGGAGGTATCGGTAATGGTTTCTTCCTCACTAGAGGAATCCAAAGTCTAAAGTTGAAGCGTTCAGAAGCTAGCTGGGTTGGGCTACTTGCATGTCTTGATCGCCCTTCAACCTTTCTAGTAGGTGACTTTGACAAAGTACTTCCTTCTTTGTTTGACTCCGTCAAAGATGGGGCTCTTTGGTGTTTCTTTGTTTTCTTCCACCCCAAAGGCCTCACCCAACTTACTTCCCATTCTTTTCTTCTTAATTCTTCCCGTGCCAACGCCCTTTGCTCTCAAGCCAAAGGTTTAGGTTGTGATGAAGGAAAGTCTTGCTTTTGATCTTTGTCTGTCATTCATTTATGGGTCGTTTTTCACCTTCCGTTCCTTTGGTTTACGTGGAGATTGCCTTTAACGGCTGACCCGAGCCTTCATCAAGATTTCCAGTCTCTTGGAACAACAATTTCTTCTACTTCTTGGCCACCAATGACATCAAAACATTTCTAACTTGTATCATACAACCACCCTCTGATAGTTGACTAATAGTTTAGTTCCTTGGCAGCGTCGCCAAGAAAAAGTTAGTCTAAACTTTCTTCTTTATGTAACAGACAAGTTACACTAAGGAATGTTCAAATATAGAGAATAAGAGTTCATTTCCAAGAAATTCATTACCAATGGTGAATAAGTGAGTTTACACATCTTTTGCATACTCTGGACAATCACTGTCCGAAGAGTGATACAAATAGGGAGTATCCAACCACTCTATTCAACTCAAATATCACTACCCATGCATTAGAATACACGCAATTAGACATGTAAATGAAATTCCACTCTTGTTTTACTGATGGAAGAATGATCTTTCCTTTACAAGCTGAAATCAAGAAGAGATTATAGATGAAGTTCTATTGGTGAAGCTCATTCGACCGTGGCTCATGGACGAATACCCAGATAACTTCATAGGTATTTTGCTCTAATCTAGGTCAATCGAACACAACTCCCTCCAGCTTCTCGAGCTCTTGTTCTATCTTGACTACACTCGCGGTTCAGCAATGAACACTTGCAAAGGAAAAGTTATTCTTACTCTAATTCTACTCCTATTTATACATATTCTAACACATATTCCTAAACGCTACCTACACGGATCGCATCCGACTACATTTTTAGGCAGTTGCTACATCCTTCGATGACGACTCTTCTCTCCAAGCGCAAACATCAACGCTTATATCCAATTCTCCAATGTCTTCTACGATCTCCTTCCAATGGATGTGCATCATTTCATGTCACTCGCGACCCATGGCCTTGTACGTCTCCTTTTGTTTCTCTTTCGAGTCGTAAGGATTGTTCATCACTAGTCTCTCCAATCGCTCGTGCTCAACCTCGTCACATCCGGTAAAAAGATACTGCAAGTATTTGCTTGCCAAAACTTCTAATCTCTCTCGGTCGTTCTTCGTTGACTTTGTACAATTGCCTCTTTACATTCTTCAATTGCTTATGGAGCTTCTCGTGCTCCACCTCCATGAACTTCAATTTGGCTCATCTCACCGTAGGCCTGCTTCATTGCCTTTGCTTCCTTCTTTGACTCTGCATTCTGCTTCTCCCGACACTCCACCGACTCTATTAATTGTTTAATAGTCTTCGTCTGGTCCTTCCTCCCCTGAGCAGTGCGGTTCAATATATGAATCAACTCCATGTAATTGTGTTCTTGCGGATTACATCCCTAGATGTAGTTGGTCTCCATCTCATTCAGTTCCATCAAAACATGAACTATCATGTTTGCCAGTTTCTGATCTAACAGTAACAGCAAAGAAAGTGAATCTCCTCCATTAACCTTTGACGCCTTTACCTTCGGCCACGATATCTTTGAAAGTGGACTTTGTGGTCGAGCAATCTCCTTTAACTTGAGTTTCATGTTGACAAGCTCATGAATTACTTCCACACTTACAATTCTCCTCTCAACGGTCCCCACTAAATCTCCTTTAACTTGAGTTTCCTGTTGACAAGCTCATGAATTACCTCCACATTTAGACTTCTCCTCTCAACGGTCCCCACTAAATCTTCTCGCACAAATACTAATTCTTCAATCTCTCGCATGACTTTGTCTAACTCCTCCAAAGGCATTTTGTCCATGTCCCCTACTACAAATGACTGCAAGCTCTCTCCTCCAATGGGCCCCAGACTTCTCGTGGAGCCACTTCTTCCGTCATTTACATTGGGCCCACCCAAGACATCCTCGACATCCACTTGATATCTCCACCTCTCTAGTGATGTGAACCACCCCATCCTTAAGTACATATGCACCAAGAACGAGGAGATATACACCACTGCCTTCTCTCCTGCTCTCAACTTCTCCCCCATCGCTTGCACTACTTCCGTCATTTACATTGGGCCCACCCAAGACATCCTCGACATCCACTTGATATCTCCACCTCTCTAGTGATGTGAACCACCCCATCCTTAAGTACATATGCACCAAGAACGAGGAGATATACATCACTGCCTTCTCTCCTGCTCTCAACTTCTCCCCCATCGCTTGCACGATCCGGGCAAAGATCTCTCCCTAGTTTACCTTGATCGAGCCTCCCACGAAGCGCTCTACTACGCTCACCTTATGCATACTTACATAGGTGGTCATATGCGGTGATAACAATTGATTAAAAACGCATGATCTTTCTCTTGAAGTCATTTTTAATGATGTTGATCTTGAATCCATTCGTTTGTTTTCTTCCCAAAGGGTCGAACCATTTAGACTTGTCAAAATTTTAACCTTCCTAGTCGATGTCGTCCTTCTCTTTACTGTAGTCTCTCCCTAAGGTTTCAGCCCAAAAGATGGCATCCCACGAATATGATGGATAACATATTTAGAAAACCTAGGACTCAAGGGGTACAATTCAAATGAACAAGGTCCCATTTTGACAATCAAGGCTGGAGGCTTGATTGGCATAGCTTGTTCGATTCCTCTTTGGAGGGCAATTTTCAAAGTTGAGACATTGAGAGTATGGCTATGGTGGAACAAGCTAGTTTTTGTCCGTGCGAGGTATTTTTTATTTAATATAATTGCACTAGTTAGCATACATTATTGATGTAACGTTTTATGTAATTTTATTTACTATCAATCATCAATAATATTGGCGTTATATTAGTTTACGTTGCAACAAGAATGCATTTGGTTGATATGACATTTAATATAATTCTAAGAAACATAGTATCTCACATTGATGAAATGGTGTAAATAAAGTCAGTAATTTGATAGAGATTTTTGCTATGATATTTCAAATAAGTTGCATCATAAAACAACCAGTTTTGAAAAGAAAAGTAAGTCCTTGAAATACTTTTAAATAAACGGATATGTACATTATTTAAGAAAGTAGAGTACAAGAGGTAACAACAAGCTCGTCATTGCTGTAAAATACAATGAATATTCTTCTACCACCGCATTGCACCATCATCAGAAAGACATTTTGAATCAAACTTTGGCTCTCCCACTTCCCATGGAACTGCCTGTTGATTGTGATTATAAGATAGAAAACTATTCAAAGTTTTTTTCAATAGCTTTGTTTTTTACGTTCATACTTTTACATGTACTTCTTTTCTCTTCTGATTTTATCATTGGCTGGCATATAGATTGAGAGTTTGTAGTGGAGGTGAGAGTGCTAACAAGTAAACCAATAAGAGGAGGAGGCGGTGGTGGAGAGAGAGCCGAATGACAACATTACGTCAGGAGCAAGTGAGGAAGGAACCGTGGGGCTCGAGTCGCTGCACACAGGGGGCCACATGACGACAAGGATGAGACAATCATCGGTCCTTCAACAGGATTCGTGATTTCGTCAGCGGACGAAATCACTAATCTGTTTCAGCTCGCCTCAAAACACGACACGAGAAATCACGAATAAGCGCAGTTGCATAAATCACGACGTACAAATCACCAATCCTCGTCATTGTTTGTAGGCAAACCGGCACAGCTGCACAAATGCCGGTTGGATGGATGACCCATGTAACAGATGCCCTACAATGACGAGGATTGCTCCCTCTGCAATTGTGCGAAAGTCGCTGTTTTCTTCCTGTTGCCTGAATGATGTCCTTCCATCCATTCTCGGCCACCTGCTGCCCGTCGATCAACATTCCGGAGGATGCACCTAGTCCAGGATTCAGGTTTTCCTCGTGGGTATCTTATCTCTTCGTTCTGTGCAGGTTGGGATATTCCCACATCCTCTTTCACTGCCCTCGTTGGTCACAGCTTGCCATTTTTTGGGTGCGCTTTTCCAATACTGTAGTCTCTTAGCAGGCACTCAGTCCAATAGTGGTTCTGCTCGGCAGTTTACTTTGCCTGGTATTCACTGCAGAGTATTATGAAAATCATAGTTTGAAAGCTTTGATGTGGTTGACTGTGTTTTGTTGGAGCAATTATAGTTGAGTCACAGTAGGACGCGAAACAGAGTTTTTTCGTCTCGTAACGACCCATTTTCTGCTGAACTTTCTTCTGGTATCGGTGCCCTTCTTTTCATATGGTTCGTTGTTCATGGCTACGTCCGCATGATCTCCGGCTGCTTGGAGTCGAAGCAAGTAAGAAAGCCAGGAAGTTGAAGAAGCTAGTTGCGGAGAGAGAACCTGCGATGAGCTTTCTCTCGTGCAAGTAGATGTGGTGTCAGCCATTGGATGGGGGCAGTGTGACTGACCGGTCCGGGGCAAGGATTTATGTGTGGAGGATTCTTGGCAGCCCTGGGAATTTTGAAGGAGGAGAAGAGTGGAATTCCGGGGCCTGAGTTACGAGAGTCGTTCTCGTCATTGCAATTGTCGTAACTCAGGAGGAAGGAAGTACAATGGTGGAAGACAATTCTTTGGAGGCTATTCGCTACAAGCGCGGAAGCTTGCAGCTTCTGGACCAGAAGAAGCTGCCTCATGAATCCGTGTACGTGGATGTTCCTGACTCTGATGCAGCGTGGCTTGCGATCAAGGACATGGTGGTGCGGGGAGCACCAGCCATTGCGGTTACCGCAGCTCTAGCTCTGGCTGTGGAGCTCGACAATCTGCAAACTTCTTACCAAGGAGATGCCAAGGACGCTGCCACTTTCATCGAGAAGCGCCTCAAATTTCTCGTCTCCAGCCGTCCAACTGCAGTCAATCTGGCAGATGCCTCAGACAAGCTTCAGCAGCTGACCTCACGGGCATCAACTCTGGAAGGCGCGAATGCCGAGACTGTTTTTTCTTGCTTCGTCGAAGCGGCCGAACAGATGCTCGTGGATGACGTGGTGTCTAATAAGGCCATTGGAGATTACGGGGCCAAAGCCATCTTGCGAGCCGTCGGCGTCCAGAAAACTCTGTGTGTACTCACACATTGCAACACAGGCAGTCTAGCGACGGCAGGCTATGGAACAGCTTTGGGTGTCGTTAGGTCTTTGTTTCTCCAAGGAAAGATCGAGACGGCTTATTGTACAGAGACTCGTCCCTACAACCAGGGCTCCAGATTGACGGCGTTCGAGCTGGTGCACGATGAAATTCCCGCTGTTCTCATAGCAGACTCCGCCGCTGCATCTCTCATGGCTTCCGGACGCGTCCATGCTGTTGTAGTCGGGGCTGATCGAATCGCAGCGAACGGAGACACTGCGAACAAGATCGGTACTTTCAGCCTCGCACTAGCTGCTCACCAATTAGGCGTCCCTTTCTTCGTTGCTGCTCCTTTAACGACGGTGGATCTGCACATCAGTTCAGGGGAGGAAATCATCATAGAAGAACGATCCAAGACAGAGCTCACTCACGCTTTCGGCGGCGCCGGGCCTGAGATCGCTGCCCCAGGAATTGGCGTTTGGAATCCGGCATTTGATGTCACCCCAGCTCGGTATATCTCAGGGATTATCACCGACATGGGAGTTGTTTGGAGGGATGAAAATAGTCGTTTAGATGTTGGTGGATTTGCCAGCGGGAATGCCAAGTATGCGGAAATAGATGCAGGAGAGACCGAGGTTGGCAATGAGGATGGGAATAAGAATGGCAACTCGCCTCCCAATGGGCACCTGGAGGAGGAGCGAAGGAAGTACCGTCCTTTGGATGAAAAGGCTGCATCCGAGTATTTGGCTATGGTTCCAGCCCTGGCCGAGAGACTGGGAGGTTCCCCGCAGGATTGGAGCATCAAGGAAGTCGGAGATGGTAATATGAACTACGTGTACATCGTCGGTGGACCACGAGGATCTTTGGTTTTGAAGCAGGCCCTTCCATATGTACGCTGTGTGGGAGAATCGTGGGCCATGACTTTGGAGCGCGCCTATTTTGAAGCGAACGCCTTGAGAAAAGAATTCGAGTTGGTTCCTGAGTACGTGCCTGAAGTTTTCCACTTCGATCACCCAATGGCAGTCATCGCCATGCGCTACTGCGAGCCTCCTCACATCATCCTGCGGAAGGGACTGATCCAAGGAATCGTCTATTCTCGCCTCGCAGAGCACATATCGGATTTCATGTCCAACACTCTCTTTTTTTCATCTCTTCTCGCCCTTGATACCCACAAGCACAAGACGGCGTCTGCTCAGTCTTACGCCAACGTCGAGATGTGCAGGCTGACCGAGCAGGTCATTTTTTCTGAACCTTACATGGAAGCCCCGAACAATCGCTGGACCTCTCCTCATCTAGACGAAGATGCACGAGCCCTTCGGGAGGACATTGAGCTGAAAGCTGAAATAGCTGAGCTGAAGGCCAAATTTTGCGAGCGGACACAGGCTCTGCTCCATGGGGATTTGCACACGGGTTCAATCATGGTCACGGAGACTTCGACTAAGGTGATCGACCCAGAGTTCAGTTTCTACGGTCCCATGGGGTTCGACGTTGGTGCATTTATTGCAAACCTCATCCTGGCCTATTATTCTCAGGATGGTCACTCTGCGACCGAAGGCGGTCGAGAGGACTACAAAGGGTGGATACTGCAGACTGTGTCGGACTTTTGGACCTTGTTTGCAGCCAAGTTCAAATCTGAGTGGGACAGGTCGTGGGACAGCCCCGGAGATGCTTACGTACCTGCAGTCTACAACTCCCCGGAGGCTAAAGAGCTCGCGCAGAAAAGGTTCATCGAGGAGCTGTTTTGCGATTCTCTGGGCTTCGCCGCCGCCAAAATGATCAGACGTATCGTCGGCATCGCGCACGTCGAAGACTTGGAAAGCATAGCAGACGTGGACGTTAGGGCAACATGTGAACGCAAAGCCCTCAACTGTGCTAAATTGCTCATGAAGCAGAGGAGACAACTACCCAGCATCGCCGAAGTACTGGATCTTGTGCGGAGTCAACAGCAGATGCACAACGGCAGCGTATCGGTTTTTTCTTCCTCGTCCTTTTCTCTCGACGAAACGTTCACTAGTTGACCCTTGCGGCTCTCATTGTCTTGTTCACACCATATGGGCCCAGCTCAAGCTTCGGATTTTGCAAGCCCTGGGAACCCCCGTTTGCAGACACACTCATTCCTGCGCGAGAATCGAACACTTCTGTATACTTGGTACTGTTGAGTTCACTCTCAGAAAATCCTATGTGGTCGGTCCCTAGAGGAAGCCGATGTATTTTACACACACCTGGACATAGGCTGTTGTTGTTCTCTGCAGGGAGAGTGTCAACACGCATGTTACGGTCATGGGTCGAGCCTGTATGAAATCAGGGAATGTATATTACAAATGAAAATGGCAACTCTAGAGGCAACTCGAGTCTTATATTGTTGCCCTCGAAGGTAGATTTTATGTACCACCCGGCGAATGATGCGCGAGGTACTAGTTTCGTACGATTCTACTCTGTAACGAAGCGCAGACTGCCTCTGCATTAATGACACGTCAATCGAGCTTTCTGCACTCATGCAAGCTTCCTTTCGTTTGGACTCTCGTCCTTTGAATCAGGTCTGCGCTGGTCATTATCTGCTGAGCACGTATGCTCTCCGTGAAGTTTCGGGATTTCTTTCTGCTGTTGAGCATCTCGGTAGCCGTTGCAGGGTCTGCTAGGTGAGTGTCCCATAAATCAGCACCATGATGGCGAATGCGAACATATTGAAGTTACGGAGAAAGGATGCTGTACGCTCTTTGACGTTTCTTGGAAGGAAGCAAGCGGAGCAAACGTCCTCCTTATTTGCTCACACCTGACACACACAGAAGCGTGGACGAAAATAGTAATTAGTACTAAGATCAACGCAGTTTAATTTTTACTACCCTTACCGCCTGTGCCGAGTGCGAAATCTTTGTCAACAACTAACACATTGACTACTTAAGGGGTCACCTTTCCTCGACTGTGCCGTGCACGTGCAAGAGTGTTGTACCCGAGGAGTAGCATGCAACTTGGTCGAAACTTCGATGTTCTGGCCCGATCTTTGGAACATATTTAACAGTATACTGACAAATTATAATCTCATCTGCAGTCAGCTGGAAAAAACTAACGTGTTTACTGAAAGACTTCACGCTGGAGCGAGATTCGGACGTTGTCTTTTACTTGGTTAACCCGCGTCTAGTTTGTGGTGGTCTTGTACAGAGCACCAGTGTCCGTGCCATGAGCTTTCTTTTCTCAAAGTACTGGCACCTTTACCCTGTCTCAATTAATGTAAGTCACAAAAGAAGACAAATGAATCAGAAAGGCCTCGAGGATCCGAGGACAGTGAGACTGAGCGGTAGGTGAAGTTCGGAATCTTTTGAAGCACATGATGTAACCTGTTTTAATACTCCTGATCTCGACAAAGGGGAAGAAAACCGAGACATGCAAGAACTCTCCATGCCCAGGACGAGAACGGCCATCCGGAGCTCTATACGTGTACTCCGGACGTCGCTCATGACTGAGCGAATAGCGCCGAATCAAGAAGCGTCAATGACCTGCCATGATTAAAAGATCAGAAGCCGCGAGGACGGCGGGACAGAGCTCGAAATGCCAACAGCTCGCTCCGAGAGCCTGAGTCTGAATCCCCTGCAGCAACGGATGACAAGACGCCTCCAGTCATTCAAGTTCTTGCTTTTGCACTGAGCAAAAGCGCGCAGGCAGAACTAGCAGGGGGGCGGCCCTCACGCCGGGCGATTGATGTCCGTCCGCGGTCCCTCCCTCCCTCGCTCGGGCCTCGGCGCTGCCAAGTTCGTTTGACTGGGACGATGCTCCTCGCTCCGCTGGGAAGCAGCTGTTGGTGCGCCGTGGGTCGTACCGGATCCGCCTCCAAATATGGAGGCTCTCTGGCTCCTTCCTCATCGAGCCTCGAGTACTTTTCGGGGACACCTTTCCACCCCTAATTTAGAGACGGCGTTCGTCCAGCGCTTTCTCCTTGTCTCGAGGAGAGGACAGAGAAGGGAGGAGGAGGAGGAGGAGAGAAGGTTCCGAGGGCCGGTTCATAGACACGCGCGGAGAGCGATTGCATCGTCGACTGATGGTCTGGATGATCGTGTTGGATGTTTGCTGATCGGTCGACCCGGCGCACGGCTCTGTGGGCTTTCTTAGTTCGGAAGCCATGGAGTTTTCGGAAGAGAGTGCATTGGCTGGGGGTGTCGGTTTGAAACAGCTGAAAGAAGCGTAAGTGGCAGCGTACGCTTATGATGGATTGGTTTTGTCATGCTGCAGCGGCTTTAGGGGAAGTCGGATATGTTGCGAGTTTGAAATTAGAGCTGAAATGTAGCTGTTTAGCTACATTTTAGCTCTAATTTCTCCCTGAACTCATGATCGCGACACTTGGCAACTGCGGGGGAATTGTTTCCAAGTGTTTGCGTTTTCGTGATTTCTCTTTTTAGAGATCTAGGAGGACGGGGGCTCAAGTTCTTGACGATGTGGCCTGATTATCACAGAATTGTACTGCATCAGCTCTGAAGTCAAATGTAAATACTTCAAGCTGTACTGGAGTAAGTCTTGCATTATCGTTCTTAGTGTTACTAACACCAAGCATCTGTCAATTTCCAGATTCGTCAGTAATCTGCATGGGTCCACAATGTTGGAGATTGCTGCTTTGACGGCCGTTGTACCTGTGAGTATCTTTGTAGACCCATCTACGTAGCCGGCTTCGGATCGTGCTTCAATTCTGATTGGCGATTTCCTTTTGGGCTCGAAGTCATGGAGAGCACCAGAGTGTGGACTAGATGATATATTGAATCAAGCTTGATTTGGCGCTATATTCAAATCTAGCATATTCATCTGCATTTAGCACCTCGATGTTCAAGGTTTCCAGTTTTTGTTCTGCGTGCAGACATTTATCATCTTGCGACAACTTGGTGGTCTCATCTTACCTGGTGAGCTGATTCTAGATGTACTATCTTTGCACGTTGTGCTCCTGGGTGAATATTTTTGACGATGATCTCGTGACCTTTTGATGATGACTACAAGGGATTTCATGTTTAGAAGTGTATACTTATGGTCAGCAATTGTCCCTACCACCTGCGTTATACCTTCTTCAGCAGCAAGGGAAGATGTCACTAGCAGCAACGGAGAAGCGAAAGGTGACAGGAGTTTAGCTGTTGGCGGCCGAAGTTATGGAACTCGGTTACTCAATGATTTTATTTTTGTGATCCTACCGACTCTTGCATGTTTGACGGTAATTAGCGCATCCTTATTTTGCGCCATTTTAAATTCCATTAACTTCATCGAGTTTCTTCTGTGACCTCTGACTTTAATCATGGGGTTACCCTTGTATACTCTTGACACTACTTTGTATCCAAAAAGAATTCGTCTCCTCTTGTTTCTCAAGTCATGCCCAATGAATTGTACAAATGTAGCGATGAACTTGATGCGTCAGGATTGGCAATATAATAGTGCCCGCTCCAAAATGCCGTCGATCATGACATAGGTGGGTGGTAGACGTTATTCGGCTCACAACCTTACTTTTCTTCTCATTATTTTCTAAAATAATTTATCGTGATAATTACCATGTTTTCTTCAACAAATACTGGATATTTTGTTTGATATATAAGATAGTTGCTTATCTGATTATTTATGAAGTATGAGTATAGGTATGGTTACGAAGTAGCTCTGCCATCCGGAGCTGGTCCAGATTTTGCTCCGAGTTAGCTTTAGGGTTCTGTTCGCTTCGAGAGTTTTCTATGCATGGGTTCAAATGGACCTGCATGTGTGCAGTTTCTTGGTTCTTTTGCAGGTTCTTGCCGATTGGATATACATTATAACTGGAGCTTCTATTGTCCTCACACTTATTGGCGTATTTCTCCTTAGAAGGTACTTGATGTCATATCTGGTTTCTCATATTAAAAATCGGATAAACCACGACGAAGCGGGCGATATTTTTTAAACTGCCAGGAAATTCTCTCTGGTTAGTAAAAGTTGGACAGTGGATGAGAAATATAAAGTCCGGTTTTCATTTTCTAGTTGACTCTACTCAACAGTCTTCTGATTATAACTTGCTTCTTCATGCCTAGTTTGCGCCATGATTTAGGGAGGTGACAGCCCCCACTTTGCTTGGACCTTTGTTCAGACTGCTATTGTAGAGAAGTTTCTCCTGATAAGGAGTTCATCATCAAAGACAGCTTAAGTCCTGCTCGCACTTGGCCGTGCAGGACGAAGTATCAAAGCACCGTGGATCTCTACCCTCAAGTAGTATCGAAGGAAACGTCCTCTCGCAGAACTGGCTTTCTGTCTTCTTTCAGATTTACCGTGGTAAAACCTCACTTGCTTGTCGCAAAGACGGCAGAACATAAGATCAGTCGTCGTTCAGGTTTGATTCTTTCGGCTGGGGTTCATAATCTGGGTAGTCACCCATTATTTCTTTTCATGTGCTCTGTAGATGTTGGTAACATGCGTCAGCATCCTTGCGGTGGATTTTAACGTGTTCCCACGGCGTTATGCAAAAACCGAAACCTATGGAACTGGACTGGTGAGTTGATGAAGCTTACAAGTTTGTTGCACGCTAAAATTCTTATAGTTTTCCACTGTAGTAGCATCTTTCATAGTTGAGCGTGATACGTTGGAAGCACTCCATGCTCCTCTCTCAGCTTAAGTCGCTAATTACGAATATTTGCATGTATTAGAAATGTATGTTTTCCTTGTGAACGCCCTGGCTGCATGAGATAAAGTACACACTCGTAGGATGAAGTTTTGTTTAGTATGTCTAGCCTGTCAATTCAGAATGGGTTAGGTCATGGATAGACGAATCTGATGGACTTTAGCAAAGCTTTATGGAAAGTCTTGGGGCTGAGATCATTGCTTGTTTTAATTTGTGTCCAGATGGATGTTGGAGTTGGATCGTTTGTAGTTGCAAATGGCCTTGTGTCAAGGCAGGCGCGCAACCTGCCACCGTCGTATGTAACTGTTTACATGCCCGACGTGTTTTCAATCGAAGATTAAGGATTAAATTGAGGTCTTCAGCTATATATTTGACAAGTCTGTGTGGGCCGAGTTTGTACCTCAGCAAGTCAAGAGTGCTGAAGATTTAGTCCTTACTGATAAATTTTTTTCGTAATACAGAAAATATGGAGGGGTCCTTCGCAACACGAGTCCTCTTCTAGTGATTGGCTTTGCCAGACTCATTCTTACTAAGGGCGTAGACTATCAGGTTCGCATTCACTTGAGTTATCTGGAGATTCTGTCAGCTATGCAGTATCGAATGACACGAATTAGTTTCGCTACATTTTTCCTTCTGGACATTATTCATTCGACTCTACGCTGATTTCCTTCCGATTACTTTTTCGGCTCTGTACACTTCATCTTATTGATATTGTGCTCTTTCGCTCTTGAAACAGGAGCATGTAGCCGAGTACGGAGTGCACTGGAACTTTTTTTTCACACTAGCAGCTGTTGCGCTTCTAACATCCATCATCCACGTTCCTGCTGCACACTGTGGGAGCTTGGCGGTAGTGATACTTGGAGGTATAGACGAGATTTATAAATATGAAAGTGTGATTGTTTTGGTTAACAGATGCTTTGATTTTCTGCAACGTCATTTAAGTGGGTTTCGATCTAATATATTACTTCATGAAGTCAGTCAGACCATGACACAGTGTGTTCGTGAGCATCGATCATCCCACATGTGAAACCTTTCCCTTACATAAGTGTTCTGTCTAACTCCTGTCATTTATTTCTGGGTTCTAGGATATCAGGCAAGTCTGTCTTATGGCCTAAACAAGTACCTGTTATCCTCTGAGCGTGGTCCGGGACTTATAAGTCTTAACAAGGAAGGCGTCTACAGCATATTTGGTAATAAGTTGTCCTAATCTAGCTCCGTTTCTTTTCTCTCTGCTTTCTTTCTACGGTTGTCCAAGCTGATGTCGTCGGAGTTCTGGGTCAGGCAGTTACGATGAAGGTTTCTGTTTGTCATTCGGCAGGGTACTGGAGTATGTATCTCATCAGTGTTCGATTGGGCAACTACCTTTGCCGTCTACCGGAAAGGTTTTTTAACCAAGGGGCTATTGGTTCAAGTTATGGCAAAAAAAATGGTGCAACTAAGTGGTGGATTGTTGTAGATGTTTGGCTTCTTGACGCGATTTTCTGGTAAGCTGGTTTTCCAAGCGGTCCTAGTTTTTGCTTCCGTATCACAAGTCTTTTGATGAGTCTTGAATTCTGGAGTTTGTATTCCTAGCCGCGTGGATGGAAATGTCCAAGAATATTGATATGCTTAACCATGCTGTAAGTTAGATGTTTACCATCATTCGACCGAGTCCGCTGATATGCTATTAGTCATGCAGGTTGCTTGCAATATTTGTGGACGAGTTCATCGAAAGAGTCTCTCGTCGCATGGTATGATCCACCTACTGTCATGCGTATTTTTCCGCCTCTCTGTCAACTGGGGATAGATTAGTTCCTGTCTTTCCTGTCCTTCCTAGATTTTGAACGCATACTTGAGTCGCTTGCGATAGGGACGATTCTCATGTCCATTTTGGCTTTACGAAGGTGCCCCAATCGTGAAAATTTTGCAGTTCGCTCGAAGTTGGGAAGTTGTCTCGTATGCATTTTATGATGAATTCTACTCCTCAAGATTCTTATATATATCAGTCGCCTCTGTGTACCAAGTGAAGTCTACACGCTGACTGTCCTTGCCTTGTGTGGCAGTGTAATTTGGCATATGTGCTATTTGTGCTTGCTCAAAATCTTGAGGTATAATAATCTGCCGGCTTTGAGAAAGTACATTTGCTCAAAGTTCTGTCATATGCATTAAGGAGTAATAGTACTACCACGACACTGTACATCTGAACGTTAGAAAAGAACTTTTTTCTACTTCATCATACGCTAATACTCACGTTATACAATCAGTTCAAAGAAATCGGGCATCCGAAGGACATCGACTGATCTGCGTTGAACCCAACAGGTTATCGCAATATTTTTGACAGCAGATTCTATACTTCCGTCCAGAGTAATGCCTCTACTTCGGATTTTTGACCAAAATATGCTGGCGACTTTTCTGTGGGTAAGCCTCCGATGTAATCAACATGGTGGTTTGACTCAATCTCAAATCAGAATGTTGAGTTTCTTGAACTTCCCAACACTTTGCTGCAAGGACTAGGTGCAAGGTTTGCTCTAGATTTTACACCAGATAGAATGTTCCTGAAATGTTCTTACTGAAAGATTCTGACTTTGCGGGGTATGCTTGCTTATAGTCGTTTGCTAGTTTATGCCTAACCATATGTGTATTCTTGGCTGAATCAGGCCAACATTTTGACAGGGTTGGTAAACATGAGTATGCAAACCATCTTTGCGCCCACTCACGTGGCTATGGGTGCGTTATTAAGCTACCTTGCATTTCTGGTAGGTGGTATGGGCATTGTAGATGCGTTAGGCTTGAAGTTGAAGTTTTGGTGAACGTCGTACGAGCTGTAAGAGCTATTGTAGGAAGCCACTATACTGGACCGAGTCATTTGCTGGCCGTTGCGGCACATTAGCAGGTAGTGTTGAGGTGAATTAGCCCAACAATTTTGCTGTTGTATCTTTGCGTGTTTGGCTAGATGGGGCACTGCAACCTCACAATGTACATAGATTTTTTGTGGTGACCCTGTGACTAATTCACACTTCATTGAAAACCATTTTAGGTTTTCGATATCGTCCTTCCCACTTGGATATTTCTGTAAGAAGTGCTTCTTAATGAGTCATATTTTACACTTGATTTTGTATTTCTCACTAGAGACTGCCACAAAGTAGTGGTCTCATGTTTGGATTCAAAGTCTGCAGACTGATTGTTCCTGCGACACAGTTAAGGTGAGTTGGGGCACACCCCCAATTAGTCGTAGATTGTGCCCATTCTCTTTCCAGCATTCCAAGCTATCATTCAGACGGATTCAACTTGCTTTTTGTCAGGGACACTTTCCGACCCTTGCTGTGTTCAATCTTGACATTCTGAGGTTAGAAATCACAACTGCAATTCCTCCACCATAAAATCACTTTTTAATTTATTTTTTTTGCCTTACAAAGGTTTCGTGAGACTGGAGCATTCGATCTGGGAAGATCGCCTATGTAGACAGTAAAATTCCGTGGAATGGGATAAAAAAAATTTATCATGCAATATGGTTTTTATTATACCATTGTACATCAAAGTTTTCAACAGTATGTAATTTAATATTTTGTCATGATAACTAATGTATGCACAGTGTGTCTCATCAGAAAGTAGATTGAATGAATTCTCGAGCAAAATATCACATGCATCTGGAAAGTCATGATAAAGAGTTCACATTGTTAATATTGATATAGACATACTTTATTATTGAATGTAAGCTCGAACTAATCAGTATCTTTATGTGGTATCTAAGCGAAATTGCATTTCTGCCTTTAATTATATAATACATCCACGAAGGATCTAGAAATTTCAATTCCTGATGTTGCAATTTAACACTTGTGCGTTGTCGAAGTTATTCTTTTAATCTGAAATTTCGAAAAGTGCAACTAATGTCGGAGGAACATGACAGATGAAGTGCATGCAAACAATACTCATTGATGTAGAATGTGCAACAGTTGCCAAACGAGACAACCCACGATGACTAATAGATATTGTAGACACGATTGGATAGACTGGGCAAAGTCAATTACTTAAGGAGTCTTATTAATGATGCATTGGGATGGGGACTAAAGATTTCAGAGGCAGTTCATGCATTTGATGAGTTTATCCTTTAGAGAGTAAACAATGTGTGAATTAGGTAAAAAAACTATTATTAAATATCATCAATACTGGACTCACACCAGCATTTAACTGATTTTGCATCCAAGACAAGGAAAAATATTGACTCAACTTTCCACCTTCATTCTTCTCCTTAACAAGAATAAGGTGAAAATTCAATTTGAAGTTCTTCTTAGTTCCAGACAAAAAATTAAGAAACAGACTTATCAAACATGGAATGCACCAATCAAACTTCCCGAACTACTTTTACTTGTTTGCTTGCTTAGCAAACATGAAATGCATACCCAGCTCGGATTTTAGTGGTTCTCATTACATGGTCGGTGCACCTTGTATATCCTCCCGTGATTGGTGAACAAGCTTTGTCGTGGTTACTAGTTTTACGAAAATTACCCATATTTTCTAACCAAAACTTGTTCACAACCTAGAATTTCCATATATTAGTTTTTACAGCTTTTACTCATCATAATAGAGTCAAAAGTATAAGTCGTGTGTGTGTGTGTGTGTGTGTGTGTATATATATATAGAATCCAAAACACTTATTCACCTCAGGGATAAAATTCTAAACTGACATAACACAATCTATACAGTTGCGAAGCTTTTACTTGGTTGAGTGAAAACTTGTATTTCAACACTACATTAAATACGGACAGAGTGAATAATTTAGACTCTTATTATGTGCGGTTATGCATGAAGGTCAAAAAAATTAGTAATATTCACATCTTGCACCAAAAACTGAGTCTTGTACGGTATATGTGTCTCCGCTGTAGTTGCAAAATCAACAAAGGCAAGTCAGTATACATCACAACAATTAAAAAGAAAAAGTCAAACGAGTTTCAACTTCGCTCCGTTAAAGTTGAAACAAGACCGAGCACGAATTATTATAAAATCGGAACATAACAAAGCCATCCCCGTCATCACCAGCCATCATTTTGATCGGCAGGCTTTGAGAAAAACCTGCCGATCTTTGCAGGAACATTCAAAAAGAGAGAGAAGGTCACGGAAGAAGTGGATAAAAAGGGATGGAGCAGGAGCACCAAATATTAGACAGAGCTGTCCGGACAGAGAGGGAGAGAGAGTGGGGGAGAGGTCAAGAGTCCTGGTGATGAAAATCAACGTGAGCCACAAGAGGCTGGCCGGCCTCCTGGAGACGGGAGATGGGATGTGGAGGAGGACGGAGGCCCAGCATCTGGCGTCTCCAATTAAGCGTAGGCGTGGAGTGCAACGGAAGGAAGGAGGGAAGGAAAGGTAAGGGAAGGTCCAAGCGTCCAACAGCGGGCAACAGAAAGGTGAGAAGGAAGCTTCGGAATTCCTGAAGCCCAGGCAGCGCAGACACGAAGGACTCGGTGGCGAGACAATCAGTAGGAGCAGCTGCGGCTGCAGCATTGCCCGCTCTCGTCCTTGACGGACCCTGCCATCGCTGGTTTGCTTCCAGGGAAGGGAAGCTGCCATGTCGCTACAAACCGTGGGCGCACAGGTCCGAGGGCGAGCTCTATCTGCCACTTCTTCCTCTGTGTGCCTCGCGTCGTTGAGCTCCGTGGGCGGGAGCGCTGGTGGCAACAGCAAGAGCGAGGCTGCTGCGTGTGCGGCTTCGGCATTTTTGGGTGTGAAGATCAAACTGCAGTGTCCGTCGGGTGGCAAGGCGGCGCAGGTTTGGAAAACCGGGGGACTTGTGAAATTCTCCCCTCTCGGAATGGACGGAGGATGGTTGAGCAAATTGGGGTTCGGGTCCTCCAACAACAAGGCGGCAGCGGCAAGAGCGTCGGCGGAGGCCTCCAACAGCCCGGCTCTGGGGCCCGACGATGATACGCCAGCACCGGGGTGCAATTTCGCAGGCTTCGGAGCGGGATGTTTTTGGGGAGTGGAGCTGGCGTTCCAGAGAGTGCCTGGGGTGGTGAAAACGGAGGTCGGGTACACGCAGGGCCATGTGCACAACCCTACGTATAGTGATGTGTGCGACGGCAACACTGGTCACTCGGAGGTCGTGAGAATTCATTACGATCCCAACACGTGCAGCTACGAAAGTCTTTTGGACGTATTCTGGGACCGCCACGATCCCACCACCCTCAACAGACAGGTTCGGTCGATTTCCCTCGTGTGCCTTCTACTTCTGCATTCAGTCACTCATTCAAACGCTCGCGCGCGCTTTCTCGTTAGGAATAGAATGGAATCCGAACGTTGTGTCTATGCTGACCAACACACGCTCATTGAATGGAAATCCAATGGAGAGTACAGGCCTAGGCAACCTGTGTTGCCCAAAGCTTTTGATTCCAGCGTTCCCTATAGCAGGGGTGTTGTCACCCACGATACAAGTCAGCACCTGGTGTCGGCATATGTTGCCTATTTAACCCGTGACAGGTCAGCCCTCGCCTTTTGTATCGTCTTCTGCCCACTGGGCGGTAGCCCATAAGGGCCATGCGGACTTGACGTCATCCCCACCTTCCTCCAGTATATCATTGGCAGCTTTATGTGAGTGCAGCACATCGCTTGGAGTGTCAATCATTTTGACTGAGACTGAGGAACTCAGTTGGAAGTGTACAATGCTCTGAGAGCAATTCCGAGCAACATAACAAAGGCATAATATTAAACCAATCCACTTTGAATTTTACTTATTTGCTGGGCCATTTTTCGAATTGTGTACGAAATTCCATAAGGACCCAAGATTTCAATAGCAGCTCGTTTTGTGTGGCACGATGAAGCGTGCAGATTCCGGGAACTCTAAGGTTGTAAAGCAGAGTTACATTTTTTTCAAAATGCGTGTGTTAGTTCAGTCCGCAGTTTTCGTGGCGATATAAAATCTCGGAGCGCCAATGCGCATCGAAACGCGTATCAGCCGTATTGGATTCTTTTAAGCGTGTAGAATCCTCTCAACGGTCTAGGTGGTTCGTTCTCTAGATGGTCCAGCGATCGAGCTCCTTTCGATTCCTTGGTCAGAGAAAATACCAGAGAGGACAGTCGTTTCAGTCGTTTGAACACTAGGTCCTGCCCTGGATAATGCTCTGCGGTAGCTCATGAAGTGAATATTGTGGAAGGTACGTTGTGATTGGGTGCTTGAATATGCGTTATAGTCGTCGTTTTAACAGTCGGAGAGTAATGTATTACGCTGGCGGAGGACAGGGAGGGTTTAGCGAGTACGACTTCGTGAAGGCCTGGTTCTGGTGCTTACGGTGTCCGTCCAATGAAGTGTGGGGTTTGCAGCGCATTCGAAAACTGACAGTAGTCTGACAAGGTCTGGTTAATAGCACGAGTTGGTGTCGCCTTCTCATATGTTTGTTTCTTATCCATGACGTCTCGTACCATTGCACATTATCAAAATGTTGTTAGCGAAAGTACAATCTCCATGAAGGCTATAAACCTGGATATACTCAGACGCAAAAAGACTCGTATGCCCGTTGAGATCGACACCGGTCGGTCTTAGTAAGACGTGTAAATTTGAGAAAGCCGAAGCACGTCAATTGTGTGTCTCAGAGTCAATTTCATTCTATGTGTTGGATCTCCCTTTTCTGTGTATTCAGTGATTCGAGAGTCTCGTTACCAGGATCTAAACCGGGAATTGAATTGGATTGATATTTGCAGGGCGGCGATGTGGGGACTCAGTACAGGTCAGGCATCTACTTCTACTCTCCGGAGCAGGAGCAGGCTGCAAAAGAGTCAATGGTGAAGCATCAAGCTAAGATGAACAAGAAAATCGTGACAGAAATCTTACCTGCGAAGAAGTGGTACCGAGCAGAGGAGTATCATCAGCAGTATCTGGCGAAAGGTGGCCGATTTGGTTTCCGCCAGTCCACCGAGAAGGGATGCAATGACCCCATTCGGTGCTATGGTTAATTTTCTCACTAAAAGCTCTTTCTAGTCGTGTACATTGGCTTCTAGGGCAGTCGCCGTCCTGGTCACATTCAGTGATGCAAGTCTTTTTCTGCATTCCACTCTCTGTTTATTAGTACAACGGGTGTGCCTGTAAGAAGTTGGTTTAGGTTAACTAGATGTAAGATGAGCGTCGTGAATTCACGACGATGTATGAATCGTTTTGTTTGTGTCTGTTTCCACTGAAATCTAAATTCGCCTTGGGAGAAGCAACTCACTTAGACTCGGTTGTCTGCGAGCAAGTGATCTATGTAAATACGGTGGAGAGCTACCAGATCTACCGGAGCTTGGGTTCAGTTCACAAGGCTTTCTTCTCTTCCAGCAAACCGGATGTATGGTGTAGTTTTGTATTCCTGGCTCGTCCTCAAGTATCATATTTTCACAAGTGCTGGTTCTGGATAGAACACACTGCCGCTGAAATGTACCTTTGCTTCCGAAAGGTCCGACTGAGCGTTGTGCACTACTTTCAGCTTTTCTTTTCCGTTCATTGTTCCGAATGCTGGATGTATTTCGATCGATGTAACTGCCTCAGCCAACGACTGCTCCTCGTGTGACATCTTGGGGAGCTGGGGATGGGAGTTGATGAACGCGTTGGTCAGTCCTGGAGACAGGTCGAGCATCTCACTTCGAAGCAACATCTCACTTCGAAGCAGCCCCCTTCTGGGGAGCAAGCCGAAACTTGCAACTTCGAGCGATTGACGATTATATCGAGCTACTTTACTGATAACATGTTTTTGTGAAGCTGTGTTGATCTTTCCCTTTCATTGAGTTTATGGCTAAACCACGTTTTACTGGCTGGTACTTCAGCAGCGTAACATGAATGTTTTCCAAAGTGGAAATGCATCAGCTTTCAACAAATAGTAGCTATCCCGCGAAAATTCTGTTCGCTCTATGACTCGACGCCACACATACGCATCACTCGACTAGCGAGTCACTCGACGCTACACACTACGCATGCAATTTGAACTGAAAGGAAAGCACAAAGTAAAATAACGAAAGGGAGGGAAGACTATCAAGACTAACATAGATGGAACTAAATAGTTAACATGGGACTTGTCACAGTAGCATCAGAACGGGAAATATGGGATATATAACATGGATGAAACTAAACGGATAACATGCGACTGAATCTGGCAGTTTCACAATGGAAAATTTGTCATGGATGGTAACAAACGAATAACATGGGATTGGGCCCCCAATAGTATGACGATGGAAGTGTTAGTACTGTACCTAAAGTAGCAGTGCATCTACAAAGAACATGAGCATATTAACAAGAGAGCATAATGAGCAACACTCAAATGTAATTACTCTACGAAAGATTACATTTGCAAGTGATCATTATAGAGAGATTACATTTGCAAGTGATCATTATAGAGATATGATAATATGATGTCTAAAATAGGTTATACAATAAATTATACGGATTATATCATTGCCATTTAGTATGAGAGGTTCTCGTAATCTCTTATAAACATGTCTTAAGCTACTATCCATATAATTCTAAAATTAGAGAAAAAAATAGATGATATGTTTGCATGTCCTTATACTTGGAGACCTTGGTTGTTAACATTTCACTTGCCACCCATTCATGAGAATGTTTATTCATCACTTTGAAACTGTATCATGTGTAAATCGGTAACAACCACGTTTGTAACAATAACTTGATTTTCTTGAACCAAGTATAGATCTGCTTTAAATCTAGTTGATTATAAGGTATACCAACGCTACTTCCATGTAAGGTATCTATCCTCTCGTGCCATAGGAAACACCACATCTCTAATGGCATCATTGGTAGCTATTTGCACTCCAAGTGTACAACAAGTCATATGAATCCATGTTGCATCTAAGGTAATACCACACTCACATGTGAATAATGAAGATGTAGATGGATGAACCAAGCCAAGGCGGAACCTCATCGTTTTAAAAAAAGTAGCTTGTGCAAGTTGGAAAACTCTGATGCATGGATGAGCCAAGATTCACAAGAGCCAAGATTCACTCTTGCGTTAGCAAGAGCGTAGAAGATATCTTGTAGTTCGAGGAATGGCCGGATCCACTAAGAGTGAATGTAGAGCTGAAACAATCGGTCCATCAAAGAAGATTGTAAACCTCTAGTCCAATCGGTGGGCAAAGGGAAAAACAACAGGAGCGCATGTCGTACCTCCGGGGATAAAGCATCTCTTGTATGTCGTAATAGTACTTGTAAATGAAATGATCTTGTATCTACATCCCTCGCATATATCTCAAGGATGAGCATACTTGTAATTACAAATCAGGAAGATAACAAAGGTGCCGAGACTGTCCAACTAGCCAAAGATGCTATAGATATCATTTCTTCCATCTATAATAAGTCTACCCCTCCACACGAAATCGGAAAAGATGTATGTCTCTGTGCCAACTCTCATGTTACACAATCAAAGGTCTCTAGTCCGATGATGTCACCAAAGACACCCATGATACTCCATAGTGTATCGTCTATGTAACATGAGACAAAATCCTATGACCCTACTAGCGTAAGTCATCTGTCGACGTCATACATCCCTTTGGAAGTTGGAGATGATGAGGAATGCCCAAAAGAGACCATGTCTTACACTTTGACATCTTGACTCTCAAACATACAAGACAAAGCTCTGAAGTCAAGTAACAACCTCCCTAATATGGGCTAAAAGGCCCACAATGTGTGTATCATCCACTAAAGAGTAGAACACACAACTTGACGCTGTCAAAGTAGTAAACACAAGAAATCTATAATGAAGCATGGCAAAAAAAGTATTCCCTAAGGATCTCATTGTCAAATAATATAGAACGGTAACTCACTACTGCGAAAAATCATGTTAATAAAAAAGATAAGAATATAAACTGTAGAAAAATCACATGAAAAGAATGAGTCAATAAATATACACTAGACTCTATAATCTTTCTAAAGACGAAGGCATATGAGACACTATCTACAATAACTAACAACTAACATGTATGATTTGGGAAATGTTATTGGAAAATGAATACACGTTTAATTATTACTATAATTAGGTAAGACTCGTCAAGAGACATGAGAAGAGGGGAACTGAAATAAACTTACTGTATCATAGTACCTTGTACCTAAAGAATGACCAGAAAACTTCTCATAGACAGCTACAACCACAACCAGTGATGTGTAGGACAATAAGAATGGGACGATGCTGCTCAGATATTAAAAGCATGAAATTTGCCAACAGAACAATAATTATTATTATCAGGCATCATCATCTTACACATCATTACAGCCATACATACACGATACAGCCAATCGCTCCATGCACGCTAGAGCAAAATGAATGCGAGCCTAGAGGAAATAAGTATGAAAATATGAAAGTGAAAAGCCAAATGCATCATTGTGTACACTATGACGATACATACTATGCCATCCAATTCTGTAATGGGGCAGAAAGGTAGGAAATCGACTATGCTAGCAAAGTATACTTTCTATGTAATAAAATGCAAGAAAATGCTCTGCAAGAATTGTTCTTCTTCTTTTGTGGAAATAAAGGGCACTCGTTTACCAGCTTTTCCAGCAAATTCGCTTTTTCATCTCAATGGTCACACCATAGAGTATGCGAGATCAACGATTATTAGGAGTTCCACGAGTACGACGTCCGTCGAAAAGTCGAGGTTTTATTTCACAACTTATTGGTGCGTGCTATTCAAACGTAAAGAAAACACAGATGTGGCATGCCTGTCTCCATGTCGTTTAGCTGCGTGCCCGAGATGATCCACATTCTGGTGGTTGAGATATCCACAGAAAGTCATCCAATTTTTTGACGAGAACTTTTTTTTATCAATCACTAGCGTACCTGATCTTCGCTTCAAGCCGGAGGTAACAGTGAGCGAGCAAGTGCGTGTGTCGCTCGAACGCCAATGAGAGCAATTGCAAACACCAGTAGAAAAGAGAGATAAATTGGGCCATGTTCATAAGAAGGAATTAAATCAGTCGAAAAAACTACTGCAGTCTTCTGAGCTCTGAAAGGAAAAGTAAACCATACGTGAAGAACGTTGTTATCGACCCGATAGTGGTTGATTCCTCCTGCGCACGACGCATAATCCCGTTCGGCATCCATGACGATCATAGGAGTTGCAGTGTGTCGAAGCTCTATCGGTCATAATGGAACATAGAGCAAGAGGCCCAGATGGACAAACCCCAAGCTCTTACAAGAGGCGCCCAAGAGGGACTGCTTGAGATAGATAGGGCACAGAGCTGATGGCTATGGTGATGGGTCTAATACAGCACTCCAAGCCGCAACTTGCCACAGGAGAAACGTGACTCCTGTGAGTGCGCCATCAAGTGAAGAAAGACTTAAGGAACCATCCATCTACCCAAGTACGATTGATGCTTTAGGCAGCCTTTATCCATTGCTTTAGCATTGGCTGGTGCCATCACGTTACCTGATGTGTCTTGGGATGCATGTTACTTTAGTATGTAGATCATTTTACCAGATAGTCCAGATATATATTAGTTACAGTATGACATATTTTACATTGTTATGTTATTGGGGCCTATCCTACCCTTCTGGTTTTATCCATGTAAGACGTATGGGATCTTCCTATCATTTTTGCTGTATTACTTGGTACTCTTGTTCGATTGATGCTACGAGGAGAGAAGGCAATTAAAACATGCATGTCGCTTGGAGGAGGGATGAGGGAGCGGAGTGGGACCAGAAGGAAAGCTATGTAGTGGAAGCAAGATGTCAACATTACGCCTTCTGGTGTCAATCAATCCCCAACGGAAGTCAAAATCAAGACTCTTGTAGAATCACACGAGTCATGAACCATCGTATCAGGCAGGTAACTCGGAAACAACAGAAAAGATAATTTTCTGTCTGTCTTCGATGACATATGTGGATGTTGTAACCATAATCATGAGAAACGACAGCAGGAACTAAAAAATCTTCCGGAATCCGAATATGTGTGGCAATTCTCCGAACAGTGATGGCTACCTTACAAGCACACGTCGTCTACACCGTATCAGATTTAGTCCAAAAGCAGGAAATAAAGATCTCTTGACAACAATCCATTACCTCTACTCTACTCGATTACAGTTGAATCCATACGGTGATTTAAAGGAGAACGGAAAAGACGAAGACAATTTCCTGTACATGCTATGGCTGCACTTGCGCTCAGACTAACCAAACTGGATATACATCTTTCTTTTCATAAAATGAAGATTCCGGCCCTCGGACGACCAACCCACCGACCCCCCAGATGTAGCACATAGGACATCTGATGTAGATCGGATCTAGATGTTATCACAATGTTCAAAGCCTTTTTCTCGCTCGTTCCTCGGCTCATTGTGCAAGCCACATCATTTTTGCTCACGCCAAGTGTTTCCTTCCTATTTCATGATTAACTTCAGAAATGTGTTACACCAAAAGGTTACATTAGCTATACTCTTCCACACACCTTGTATCCGGACTATATGGACAATTTTGTTAGAGAGTGGGTTTATCATTATGTACTTATTTGGACATATTTATCATTGTTTTCTTACATCCAATATTTTAGACAGAGTATATGCATTGTATTACGATGTTGTCGTGTTATGATGTAGCTACTATGAGAATATGATAACATGTATCATCTTCACGTTGTTGTTATGACAACGATATTTTAGGTCATGATGACCGACGGCTCATTGTAATGATGTTAAGAGTCCATGGTTAGATTGACTTTGTATGATGATGATATTGATAAGGTTCCAAGAGATATTATCTTGGAACTTATCGAATATAAAACGTGGTCATGGTGGAAAGGGGAAGTGAGAGATCTAGAATATCACTTTGCTGATTAAGGAGCTTATCTGATCGAAGTGGAACGAACGTGGGATAGATTGTGGATAGAGAGCAATATAATACTCCAAATATACCAATGCCCAATTCATTTGTGATCAACATCCGATGTCTTCATCGCGATCACTTTCGGACGTAATTAGTATATCACTTTGGAGATAGTTTTATGCAACAAGTGATGAACTCTCTAGACCCGATTATTCTTCTAGTTGTTTCTTACGACGTGATTTGGGACCTAACCGTATACGTTTTGATTTAGTTGATCGCTATGAATCTGAACTTGCCAATAGTGGTGACTTTCAACATGTGGGTTCCAATCCATCACTATTGTTTACCAAAAGCAATCCATAGGGAGTTGATTGTTATGAATTTTGGCAAGGAGTACTATTCTCAAGTTATAAACTCTCTAGTTTAGTTTATACATCTGTTCATATTTAGCTAGTTTCGAGTTATTATTTTGACTCTTTATTAGTGATGGATCATACTATTTATATGATGAATAATTAGTATATTTAGGTTAGTGGAAAAGCTCTAAGTTAACATGGAGCTAATTTAACCACACTAGAGATCAAAAAAGTAACTCTTCATTCTTATTGCTCATGGAGTTTATGCCGATGAATCCACTTGGCGAAATTCTTCAAGGTTTTGAGGAGTTTTGCAAGTATCAACAGAACAATTCGTAGATTTGGGGATAATGTTCGAGAGCTGACTACAAGAGCTACAAGGTGAGCTTAAAAATGGATCCAATTGAGAAGGTTGATTTTACAATACATACGACGGTAGAGTATAAACTCATTGCACATCCCATATGAATAATTACACATCCTTGATTAGATTCAACCGACCTCAGTGCAATACTAAATAATTATAACATTGTCCTTGGGACCGCAAACAATATTGTCTATGTTGTAAATGACACGTAAATTATAGCTATTATAATCATAGGGGTTTAATATCAAACCAAGTACTTTGAAAGAGTCCACTACTTTCAAAGTTCAATATGTTATTTATGTAATAAGTCCAAGCGTGGATGTTACTCTCTAGAAAACTACATGACCTCATTGCAGATTTTTGGTAGTTGCAACTCATCTCTTCCACCCAAGATGGCTATAAATAAATTTAGAAGGACAAATGTATGTTTCATATATTTCATTCTATTGTGATGATTTGAATGTGGAGAGTGAAATTCAGACCCTAGAGTGTGTTTGGATCAATTTTGAGAATCCTACAAAGATTTTGACAAATCCAATTCAATCAAGATATAGTTTGCAACTCAAGATTGTGTTTGAATTTCAATTTGAACTCAATTGGATGATTTTTGAGTACATAGTGATAATTTGAAGTTTGTGCATACAGTCAGAATTGAAGGATTGCATTGACTGTCATAAACTTAGTACAGTGATCATAATTTTTGCTATCAAAAAGTTTCATCAATAAAACTTTCCAGAGTTGAAGCTTGGATGATAAGTGACCTTGTCATGAAATTTGAAAGTAATTGAAGTGAAGAACTAGGATGTGTGATAGTTTTAGTACACATGGATCTGTATATCCTCTTGTGATATAGTTAACAATTAGACAATTATTCCAAAAGTTATGGAGAAGAGAAATGTCAGGAAATTTTCCGAGATAACAATAAGATTGTAAAGCAATTATATGTGAAGTTTGGGCAAAAGTTATGGTCCAGTTGTTGAATACCACTATCTTCTTTCGATAAAATTTTACTAGTTACAATGAACTCAATTGTGGATAGGTGATGAGTAGAAAGAGAGGGTATCAACTCACACGAGGGTCAAGAGGGTTACTCTATAGCCAGGCGCTCATGCGTTCTCAGAGAAAAAATATCCATGCGACAACGTGATTTAGACTCTATTATTGGGAGAAAGATAACTTTGATTGGTGATGCTAGTTCTAAACCTCATGTTATCACGGGTATACTATATGCATTTAAGAGACATATGAGGCTGGATTGAGTACATAGTGATTTATAGCAAGGAAGATTAATTTTCTTCTTTTCTTTTGATCTTTTCTAGCATGCTTTGGCTTTTTGCTTTGTACCTGAGTCATATGTGCTTTCATTGTGCTATATATTCCATCTGTCTCACTTTTTCCCATAACGTGACCTGCAACAAGAGGAGAGGAGACAAGAGGAAGAACAAATCTCATCGCATGGCATACATCGGCAACTGAAACATATGAAGGAGAAAGGACGATCCGTAATTGTGGGAATCGGCAGATGCAACGCGTAAGCAATAGAAGACAAGTGCGTTGCGGTCTAGTGCAGGCCATACGATGTGGGGAACTATACCATTCTGCACTATCCAAGTACATCGATGTCCACGTCTAATGCATATACACATCCCCTCTATTGGCAAAGCATTGGAGCAACGACAAGTTTTCAGAAAAAAATTAGCTGATGGTCACTTGCATCGCTCCTCATGGACCTATGCGTGTGCCATTCTTGTACTGGACAAGAGCGTTGTGTCTCTTGACGATCGAGCAGTACATTGAAGTGCATTATGATGATGATATACTGCCCATCAAACAAATGATAGGTTTTAGGAAGTTTAGAAATCAAAGGCAAGTTTCCTATGTTGTAATAATACCATCGACATTGATACATCAAATAGACTAGGAATACCACTGATGACACCGTTATATGAATACCACAGACACGTTGTCCAATTGACATTGAAATGTGGCCGTCATTGCATGGGTTCAATATTATATATATAAAAGAAAAAATTCCTCGAGAGTTGTGACACTTTTTTTTCCACTCTCGAACATTTTAAGATTTACAGTCTTGCAAATTAGTCTTTCCATATTCTCATGGTAGTGTGTTCTTAGTTTTAAGACGTTATCAACATGAAAAAAGGTAATCTTTGGTGAACTCATCATACAATCACATCACTTGGGAAACCTTTTAAGTCGTTAGCGCTTTCTACTTCCCCTCACTCACACCAACAATCAAGTGACTCCAGAGGTTTGATCGGTTGTGCGTCTAGATCATGACATCAATAAAGTAATTGGCGACGGTAATCCTGAACTATTCTTCTGCGCTAACTACAGCTTTGATCGGTTGTGTGTATGGTTCATGATATCACGAAAGCATTGGGCAATGATAATCATGAGCCCTTCCCATGCGCTAACTGTAACAGCCGGAAGGATGATGCTAGAACCACGAGCGGGTTTTTAATGCCAAGATGAGGTGAGAATCCCTTTCTGAAAAATCTTGGTAAATTATGTTTTAATCCACTAGTTGCTGATGGGGATAATTATCTAATTTGGGGTGTAGATTATAAAGTTAACTTGCAATCACATGACTTATTTTCCTTGATACCAAATACGCATACTACTTTATTTGTTACTATCAGGGATGCAACATATACAAAATATATTCAACACCACATAGACCCTATATTAGGGTTGCAATACTTACCTGTTACTGATCCTTTAGTACAGTGGTTAAACATAAATGAACTTCTTGACCATCATAAGACATTGTTCTTATCCCATGTACTGTATGATTGGATACACTTGAGAGTTTAAGATTTTACTATCATAGTTGAATACAATACGTCTCTCTACATGATTGCATCTCAACTTACACTTTGTGGCAAATCCATTAATGATGAAGAGATGATTGAAAAACACTCTCTATATTCCATGTTGCCAACATTGTGTTAGCCCAGCATTACCTCAACATGAGTAACTCCACATATTTTGAAAAAATGTCTATTTTGCTTTTGGCAGAAAAAGTATAATGGTTCTTTTCTTAAGAACCATGATGCACAACCTACAGAAATTATACCCATGCAATCCTATGTAACTCATGTCATGCATAATGGTAATCGTCCTCCATAATACAAGTTCAAACATCAATGACATCCACACCATTCATGATCAAAACGTGTGTTCATAGAGGTTCACCATCCTCCATCTCGACAACCTATCCATCGTTACCTTCAACAAGAAGGTCAATCAACAAATAAAACAAGAAAATATTTTAAATATGGCATTTTAGGGCATATTGCATCCAATTGTAAAACTAATTCTCATCTCGTAAAACTCTAAAAACTCCATGGAAATGGAAAGGGAAGTTATACTTATCAACATAATGCATTTGTAGAGACCATGGCAATTGAAGATATTGTAATCCTTTTAATGCTCCTTGCATAACTTTTTTTTATTGGATAGCGTAATCATAAATAGTATATTGCACCACAAGCATTATTTTAATTCACTCAAACTAATGATTCGGTGCAAGATCACCACCATCACTAATACTCGGTCCATACAAAATCAGGTTGGTGAGGCATGTCTTGTCATACCTCAAGGTAGGCATATTTATGTCCCAAATGTTATAAACTCTCCAACATCAACAAGAAATATTCTTAGTTTTAAGAATATATGTTGCAACCGTTCTATTTGCAAATTGTTACTCATGATAACTCTTACTATTGTTGGATGAATATTTTTAGTTTAAAGTATATATGTAGCAAAAATTTCTATTTGTAAATTACTATTCATGCTAGCTAAAAGTGTTCATATTGTTGGATGAGGATGATAATTCGATGAAGATAATTCATGTCTACTCCTTTGTTCTTTATGTTGCTCCCCTTATTTTTTCACACAAGGGGAATATCACTATGATTTGTGTGAATAAGTGGCATGACCTAATGGGACACTCTATAGAGACAGTAATGAATCACATCGTTCCCAACACACTAAGACACAAGCTTCAAGTCTCCCAAATCATCAAAGGTATGAAACCTTGTGAATTTTGGACACTATGGAAGTTAATCACTCGCTTTCACAAGAAGAAACGTCCACATGAACTCCCAGTTATGTTTCAGACTATTGAAGGAGATATTTATGGTTCGATAGATCCTTCATATGGACCCTCTAGATACATCCTTGTCTTGATAGATGCTTCTTTCAAATGGTCACATGTTTAAAAACTTAAACTTTGCTCATTTACTAGCTAAAATTATCCAAATAAGAGTTAGATTCCCATACCACCCTATCCAGACTATTAGGCTAGATGGAGCACGTAAATTTAAGTCAAATATTTTTCAATCATATTGTGACTTTATTGGTACCATTATAGAACATTCAATACGTTATGTTCACAAAATAAATGGTTTAGCAGAGTCATGTATCAAGCATTTATAATTGATAGCTAGACCGTTATCGATGAAGTCTAACCTTCTCTCCTTAGCTTGAGGTCAATCTCTACTCCATGCTTGCACGACTAGTTAGACTAAGACCATTAGCTTTAGAGTCTATTATACCTTTAGAAGTTATTTTTGATAAGATACCTAATGTAAGTCACATATCAACATTTGGATGTAATGTTTGAGTACCTATCTCTCTGCCACAAAGGACCAAGATGGATCCCAAATAAAAAAAAGGAATTTATGTTAGGTGTGAATCATTTAGCATTATCAAATACCTTGAACAAATTACATGAAACCTATTATATGGTAGTTTTACTAATTTTTTTCTTGGATAAAGGTGTATTTCTATATTTTATTGGGAAGTCTAATCCTTATAGAGTATAATTCAAGTGTTTTAGTGAATAATATATTAAAATAATTTTTAAAATACGTTAAACAAAACTACTTGACTTTTTTTAAGTCGTATGTATCAATAGTTATTAACTATTGATACATGTGACTTAAAAAAAGATATTTTTAATGAATATCATATCCTTGAAGAAAGGTCATGCAAAGTATCAACAACCACGCAAAAGATGCATCCATACAAAGTTACATGTTACACGTGAGTTGATGTCTTTAGAGACAAGAGCAATAGACTATGAGAGAGAGGCTATAACCAATCTTGGTTAGCTATAATTAGTTAAGTCAAATCTTAGATTGGGCACTAGATCATTAAAGTACAATAGAATGTTGTGCATGATCCAAGAAGTAAAAGGTAAATTTTTACTTATATGGATATATGATGAGATTATTACCATGCATTGGTGGATTAAATATGGTGATAGATGTCTTTTAGTAATTGGTTACGATAAGAAAATAAAATATACAACGTACGAATGTTAGTCATGTGGTATAGTTTAGATTTCGGACTATCTTCGTTCTATAGTATAAAAAGCAAGAAGATGTATTGAAAATACATCTCATCTTGAAAGTCATTCCTGAGTTATTGGCTTTAGTGTTACAATAGTATCAAAATAGGCTTATTGTTACTATGAGTGTAGATCATACCTCTTGAAAAAATAATCTTGGTTGGTACTATAATTTGAGGAGAGAGTGTTTGTGAGAGGCTGACAGTGGTCATTGAGCTACAAGTAGTGAAAGAGGATTATTGTGGATGAATGTTATGGACAAAATAGATAGAAAAGTCCAACAAGCTCGTGTGAAGATCGAATGACTACTTCAGCCGATGGGGCTGAAGCTTAAGTAAAGTATGTCAAATTATTATATATTGAAATAACAAGCTAAATTTAATATTTAATTTATCATTTTGTTGCCAAATTAAGTACAAGTGATGAGATTTCGAGATCCAATTATGTTACTTATAATCACCTATGATGTTACTTGGGATCTCACAATCTACATTTTAGTTTAGAGATTGATCTCAATATACTACCACCAGTAAGATTCAACACAAGGTGTGAAATCTATTAAGTGTATCATCCTAAAGCTATGTTTCAGAGCTTAGTTGTCAGAAATTTTGGAGATGAATAATTTTTAAAGTTGATAGTATCACCTATTACTTTTGTGTTACCAATCTTGAGAAATTGGAAAGTGTTCATTTTAACCCTATACCAAGAGAGAGTGAACGGAGAAGAATCATGGAGGACACTTTGAGAGAAATAATTTAGGAATTGAGAGATTTGAGAAACATATTTGAGCAAAGCCAAACTCAAGTACAATAGCTAGCTCAAGAATTGACATCAGTCAAAGCAAGAGGAATGGAAAATGAGAGGATGAGAGAAAACCATATGGAGATCAAGACATCATCATATATGATGGAGAGTGAAAAAACAGAAAGAGCTTGGGCTCTTGAAGCCAAGCGGCATAACGAGCAAGAGAGATAGATCTTCAAACATCCATGATCCTAAAGATGACAAAAACTTGTAAGAAAGAACCTTGTGGAGGAAGTCGGGCCATGGGAGTTTTGGAAGGTTGGATTGAGAGAATGGAGTACCATCTTGCTTTGTTTAACATCAACAATCACATTGCATGTCTCTTTGTTTGTACTTTGTTGTTTGAGAAATCGTCCACTTGGTTTTAGGGTTGAATGATGGAGCTCAACGACTTGGGCTAGCAAGTTACATGTAGTGCAATGAAACAAGATTTTCTTCAGAATTTTCAAGTAGTTGATTCCATAATCATACACAGATAAGATTGTGGGAACTTGAGCAGAATGGAACTGTGGCAGAAAACATTCAGGGATTTTGAGATCTTTCAATTCAAATACGAGATATGAATGGAGCTAAAGTTTTAGATTTATTCAAGAAAGGGTTGAAGATAAAATTTCAACATGAGGTGATTCCGAACAATCCAAGCAACTTGAACGATTCTATTGCTTGTGCACAACATCAACCACAACATTACAGAGATAATCGTTCTCACTTATCAATATTATGGACCAATTACTATAGAGTTGGATAACATAATGAAAAAAGATTTCATTCCAAGAGGTGAGAATGTTCAAGGAAGAGATCATTGCAACTCAAACCCTCATCGAGAAGCAAATTCAAGAGGAGGAGGCAAATTGGAGGGGAGACAAAAAATGAAGCAATGCTACAATTATGGAAGATTTAATCATATTGCTATGAATTGTTGAACTCAAGTTCCAACAAGCGGAGCTAGACCACCATATCGACATCTCTTCAACAATCTTGAAGGTGAAAATTAAGTGACCAATGACAATTTGAGAAATGATGAATACTAGAAACCTTGCATTGTAGACTTATTGGTTTGATGAATAGGAGAAAAACTCCGGGAAGGAAGGAACGACATGAGATAAATGGTTTGAGAAAGAAGTAAATGTATTTGATTGTGATGGATAGCAAGATAGCAAGATTAAAAGTGAAAATGTTGATTGATTCATGACCTACAATAAACTTTTGATCCATATCTATTGTTATAAAGTTGAGATTAGCTTTATAGAAAGATGACAATGAAGAAATAGAATTGTCAAACAATCAAACGGAGAGATTGAGACCATTCCTAGATACATTGGGAAATACAAGGAATCGTTGGAGTGGAGAGTAATTTGATTAGCTCGCTATGATGCTATTTTGGATATCTTTTGGATGGAAAAATATAATTTTTATGTGGATTGACAAAGAAAGATAGTAAAAACTACTAGTTGGAGTATCTTTGAAGATATACTTAGATCGAAATAAAAAAATAACCTCTATATGTGATAGAAAGAACTGTTATCAATCACAAAGATGTATGTTTTTTGGGATGAATAAAAGATGTAAGCGCTCCAAAAGAGTAATCTTTTAGACACGAGGAGTTAATTTGTGTTTTGAATGAGTTTTAAAATATTTTTCAAGATGATTTACCTTCAGGTTTACACTCAAGGAGAGTGGATCATAAGATAGAGATCTTAAAGTTCTTCTCCTTGTAAAAGTCTCTATTAACTTGCATCAAATGAATAGAAAGAATCCAAGGCACAATTGGATGCGTTGTTGGAAAAAGAGTGTATCCACCCTAATGTGGCACCATACTGAGCTCAAGTGTTGTTTGTGAAGAAGAACAACAGGTCCATATGGATATGCATGGAATCAATAAACAGTGAAAAAAAAATATCCACTACCACGAATGGATGACATGTTTGATTCATTTCATTAAACTAAGTATTTCATGAAACTTGATCTTGGAAACGGTTACAATCATATCATAGTAGTTGATGAAGATATAAAGAAGATAGCTTTTAGAACTAGATATGGACACTTTGAGAATAAAGTTATGTCATTTGGTTCACCCAATGCCCCTGCCACATTCATGAGATTGATGAATGATATTTTTTGTAAGTATTTAGATAAATGAGTGATTGTGTTTTAGATGATATCTTGATGTATAGCAAGTCCTTACAAGATCATCAGAAATATCTACGAGAAGCATTTCAAGTGTTGAGAGAAAATAAGTAGTATGCTAATATGTCAAAATGTGAGTTTGGTTTAGCCAAATCTTAGATTGGTCACTAGATCACTAAAGGACAAGATAATGATGTGCATGATTCAAAAAATAAAAGGTAAATTTTGACTTATATGGATACATGAGGAGATGACTACAAACGGGAAAGACAAAGTATAATAACAAAAAGGATGGGAAGACCCCATCAAATCGTACAAGGATGGAACCAAACCGGTAACATGGGGCTAGGCCCCAATAAGATGGCTACAATGCATTGGTGGATTGAATAGGATGATAGATATCTTTTAGTAATTAGTTAGGATAAGATAACGAAACATGCAACCTACGCATTCTTAGCCATGAGGCATAGTTTGGATTTTGGACTATCTTAGTCCTATATTATATAAAGCAAGGAAAGGTATTGAGAAGACATCTCATCTTCAAAGTCATTCTGCAATCATTGCCTTCAATGTGATAGAGTTACAAGCAAAGTCAATAGATATGGATGTGAACTATGTTTAAACATGCAAGATTTGGAATCGTGAAAAAGTCAAAATTGATGAGATCTTTTCTTTCCACGTTTTATAGTGTCTTAGCGTTGTTGAAAATGTTCTCACTTTTGTAGTTAAGGCTAGTAGTCGTTGTGATTGATCCATGTGGAAAGAGGTCATAAGATCTGAACTCCGATCCTTAAAAGATCTGAAAATATCTGGTCAAGTAGAGATTATACCTAAAGGAGTTAACCATGTGGGATACAAATGGATGTTTGTTAGAAAAACATGACAAGGATGATAACATTTTTTGATACAAAGTATGGCTTATAACTCAAGGTTTTAACCAGCATCTATGCATTCATGATGAAGAAACGTACTCTCATGTGATAAATTTCATCACATTTAGGTATTTACTAAATCTTGTAGCTGACAAAAACTTAGAATTACAGTTTATGGATGTTGTCGCTACATACTTACATGGCAAGTTGGACATTGACATATATATGAAGGTGATACAGATATAAACATTGATCATAAGACTCAAGGACAACCTAAATAGCTTAAGTTAAAGAAAAGATCGTATGGCCTTAAGCATGCTAAACAAAAGTATTATCAATGTTTCATGGATTTTCTTGTTAACTGAGATTTCTAAGAATAATGGCATATGCCCTTACATCTTTATCAAGCATATTGAGAAATTTGTTATTATTGTTACCATGTACGTGGATGATTTCAATCTCATTGGCATAACCAATACCATTGAGTTGATTGTTAATGAACTAAAGGTAAAATTTGAGATGAAGGACCTTGGTGTTATCTCATTTTGCCTAGGATTGCATATTTAGCACTTTTTTGAGTGAATTTTACTCCATCAGAGTTTTTATATTTGTAAGATATTAAAAAAAATCCATGGACATTGTTCACCCTTTGGATTCATCTATGTTAGTTCGTTGTTTAGATGTGCACATGGATGAATATATGTCTTGTTATGAGGGGGAGGAATGTCTAGGATGCGAGACTCCATACCGGGTAACAATTGGAGCATGTATGTATCTTGCAAAGTGCATCAGACCTTATATCATTTTGTATGTGAACATGTTAGCTTGTTCTTGCTCTAAGCCTACCAAGAGATACTAGAACTAAAATAAAGTAAAACAAGTATCACATTACCTCAAAGGGACTCAAGATATGGATATATTCTTCAAGATTGGAGAGAGTAGTGAGATCATTGGATATGCATATGTAAACTACTTGTCTGATCCTCATCATGGACATTCCTATTAAACAAGAATTAACCATTTTTTGAAAGTCAACGTAATATATTATGATAGCTACATACTCTAATCATGCAAAGATCTTTACATGAAGCATCATGTGGATATGTGTGGCCTAGTTCAATTGATGGTTTTATTTGAGGTCCACGTGATTTTTCAAAGGTACATGCTCCCCTAACCCTAATGTACAAGGATATTACGGCATGCATCATGCAAGTGAAGACAAACTATATCAAGAGTGATTGCATTAAACACATTGCTCCAAATTTCTTTTTCACACATGAGTTTTTGGGCTCTCATATCGATGTGAAACAAGTTCGGTCAATAAAAAAACTTTGTAGACTTATTAAAAAAAGTCTCTACCTACAGCATCCCATAGAAAGCATCTATGTGGGATGGGTATGCATATGCTATTATCTCTAAAAGAGACACATAATACTAGGTCTATCTAGATGATTCCACTCTTTTCTACTTACTTGTAAATTTTAAACTCTAAAATGATTAGAAGATTTTTATCCCATATTTTTTTAACAAGACAAGCTATATATGATTATATTTACCCAAAATTTGATGGAATCTTGTTTGTAGATATGATAGTTAAATACAAAATTGGTTGACTCATCGAGGGGGTATGTTATAAGAATACTATCGACACCGACAAGTAGAACCAATATTGAAATGAACTAGAATATCATTATGACAAGGAATATCATCGACATTGAAATATAATCATCATTGCTTGATATCAATGTATCATGTGAAAATATTTATAACACATAGTATATATTTTTTATTCATTCTTGAACGTTTCAAGATTGATAATCGTGCAAATCAATCTTTCCATATTCTCATGGTAGTGTGTTCTCAGTTTTAAATTGAAGTCAAGTTTCCTAAAATCTTTTATCTGAATAAATTATTAAATCTTTATGGATCCATAGCAATATTGTACTATATTATATATATGATTGTACTATATGGGATCAACGTGGCTTTTAGAGTTGAGTTTCACTAAAGTAGTTGTGATGGAGTACTTCATGAACTTGAGAGTTCTGCATTCATATTTTCACCAGATGTAGATAAAATTATATGTTTGAATAATGACCAAAAAAATATAACTTTGTGTTGTTTCAACTCATGGATGAATTTTGAGACACTTGGAATAAAAACGTGATGAAAAAATACAGCTTGCAACATAAAATATAGGCTAGAGAAAATCCATACAAAGGTCCTAAAGAAATGGAGAGAGCTAGTATCTTTCACGATAAATAAATGTCTCTTCAATATCTTTATCTACACCTTCATTTTACTATGCATGCAAGTCATGAAAAATGATGGTTATCAAGGATCCAAAACCAGCATCACTAGTCAAAAAAATTCTATATCTCAATTGCAAAGGCTATGGCACATTGAAAAACTATGCTTATAAAGCTATTTCAAGATTATTGTTAAGACATCAATAATTAATCATGCTTATGTATTCATTGGTTTGTTGTAATAGTTGTGGTCATAATTAAGGATATAGAGTACCTTGAGGTAAAAATATTTTCATGATGATGTCTAATTACAAATTAATTAAGTCATATACAAAGAAAACTTCTCTTACAATCCAAAAAATAATATGTGCATAAACAGTATTACAAATTTCAAAGATGCCAAAACAAGATGAAAAATGAATTAACTTGATTTATTAAAATAATTATTTCTAATAATATATCAAATTAATTGTCATAAAATATGATCATCTTTATTATTTTAAAAATTTTATATTTATATTACAAAATATTAATAATTTTGATAAATATATTTTTCTTCATAAATTATGCAAAATCATTTGATTTTAAAATTAAGATGTTAACTGTAGCAAACTATAAATATATATATATGCAAATTTATATATTTAATTATATTTCAAACTTTTTTAAAAAATTCATTTTTTATTGAGTAAAACTTTTATATGAATTAAGCTCAAGTCTCAATGTTTGAATGAGTATATTTAAGAGTTTTATACTTTTTCATGAATAATTTTTAGATTTCAAATGTATGGCAATCAAAACATTGATAATGAGAGCATTAAAGGTAAATATGAATTGGATAATGTTTTACTTATAAAGAATGTTATATACTTAGTGTAATAAAAATAAAATATAATGAATAATAATGTAATGTCTCACAATGAAAGGAAAAGTTTTGAAATACCGAAAAAATAACTTTGATCGGAATCACATGAAAAATGATCCAACGTTTGAATCCAATGTAAGTAAAAAAAGGTTGGCACAACATGTATGTCTAGATGTGTTTTCAATCAAACATAATATAGATTCAAGGATTTGCATCTTAAAATGTCTAATATTGTAAGTATGTAGGGAATGATGAAAAAAGATTTGAGTGTTATGAGTGTGTAATTTAAAAAATATGATATATTAGGTGTTAGATAATTTTCACAAGGTTTGGGAGTGAAAACTTTCTTGAAGTACATATGAGTTATCTTCGTTAAGCACAACAAATTGTTCAAGAATAAAACCAAGGTTTCAGAAAAAATTTAGAGTTAAAGCATCATAAGAATAATAAGAGAGCAAAAATTGCAAGATATGTTAAGTAAATCTTTGAATAAAATTTTTGTTTATGTTGAGTTTCAGACATAATTTTTTAGTTTGTTTGCTTTTGAATGAAACTTTGGAATATGCATATCAAAAGAAAATTTAGATTTGAACCGATGACTTACGCCCTACCATTGATTAAAAGATGTATAAAAAAATATTCATTAATATAAGATGATACAAACAAACATAATTATGTGATATTTTAAAAGGAATAAATCATGTTATATGTATTTAAAAGTTGAAATTTTAGGATATTGTATATGCATAGGGAGTTGAACTATAAAAGATATATTATGATGAAAGAGCCACTTATTTTCACACATAGACTCGATATATTAGGCATTAATATCATATTAAGAAAAATAATTATTTATATTTAAATTAAATAAGATTTAAAATCACATATAATTGAGGATATATGAATCCATGATACCTTTTTATTTACTTTGATGAATAAAAATAAAATAAAAGAATAATCAACCATAGTTTTTATAGGTCCTAAATATGATTGAATCAAGATTTTGGACAAATAAATTATATTTTATATTCTTATGTCACATACTTTAGTCAATTATCTATTAAATAAATTAGAGAAAAAAAAGGATAATTAATATTTAGCATTATTATCGGACCTCTGAAATTATAGGTTATGAAAAATAACGTATGGATATTAGTTAGTTGAATCATTTTCAAAAGACTTGTAATCTAGTCAAGCCAAGATAATATATTTTTTTATTATTATTTCAAAGTCCAACAATAAAAAATAAAGAATAAACAAAGAGTGAAGCAATGAAAAGAAAAAAAATTGATATATAAAAGAAATCTCCATTTTTTATATATTTTATTTTCTATCTTATATTAATTCTTTCAAATATACTTCATAGGTACTATTTTCCTTTTATGTGTAATATAAATTTAGGATGATGATATTTAGTCACTAAGATGTGACAAACATGTTGTCATATCATTCACATACTTCTTTAATCCTCTTTTTGATATAAAAAAAACTAAATATATAATATTTTTACATAAAAACACTCTATGTTACAAACTTTATCTTTATTTTTTCATCTTTTTGTTTCTATTGCCCATTTTAATGAAAGTTTAGAAAGTACATAACCAAAGTCATTACAAGAAATATGGTAACAACTTCAAAAAATGGTCATGGCCACTAGGAAAAAAAAGGATGAATCAAGAATTACACAACAAGATAACAACAAAAAATGTCAACAAAATATGAATTTATAGGTTGTGTATCCATTAATTATTATCATTTTTTAAAAAAATTATTGAAACATATATAAAAAAAAATTTCAAATTAGAGTAATTTTCATACTCTTAAGTAAGATAAGTTATGATTACACCAAGATGTATATGGTCAACTTTACTATCTTAAAACCTTTGTATTCTTGATTTGCATATATAATCAAGTTTAAACACTTTTTTATTTTTTTTATTTTGGGCTTTGGACACTATGTTGTGTTCAAAAAATCTCACAAGGCTATAATATATTTCCTTGATCAATATATATGTATATGCTTATATGGTATAAAATTATTTCTTGAGTGTTATTTGACATTCATGTAATGTTTGGATTTATCTTAATATTAATTGAATTGATCAAATAGTATCTTCATTCTTTTTGTCACAAGATTTGAATGGATTCAAAGAAGATAAAAATAATCAGAGCTTTGAACTTTGAACTCATAAATCTTTGATCCATGAAATAAACACAAGATTTCATATTAATGCGTTTTAGAGTATTCCATCAACTAAATAAACATAAGATTTTATATAATGCGTCTTAGAGTATTCCGGCAACCATATTTGAACTTATCATGATAATTATATCATCCATTTATGATCTACAAGACTTGATCCTTCAATATATGACCATGTCGAGTCAATTAATTCATCTTGTTCCTTTGTCAATAATACCTTGGGCATTACTAGATTGGTCAAGAAAGATGAATTACATGAGTACCCAAAGATTTGGATTATTCTAACAAGTGTTGAATTATGACAAACACTTGGTTGAAAATACAACCACAAGTTTTATGGCTGCTCTTATTATCAAATCTAGAGTAAATTTTGTTGAAAAATTTAGTAAATATAACAAGAAAGAATACTTTTATTGACATGATCGCCACACATATATCCCAAATCATTTGGAAAAAACAAACACAACATTATTGTTTCTATTTTTTTATCAATTACCAATTAATGATACCATCATCTCTTTTATCCACATCTTCTTATACTATCTACCTCCATTTGGCTGAAATCATGTCATGTTTTCATACTATATGATACTTCTTTAATTTGTATTGCTCCATCCTAGAGACTAATTACTACCATTTAGTAACAAACATGGTATTTTCTTTAATATCATCCTCTTATTGTTACTTTTTGCCACTTTTTATTTCCACACTTTAAGTAACACCTTATTTTTATAGATATTATTCTTTTTTTCTTCCGTATTCTCTTCACCTGTAGCTCTCAATCTCATCTTTGACCTTCCACATAATCTTATAGAGAATCTTATCCTTTCCATCATCAAACATGTTATTTACCTACCTCAAGTAATTTCTCTATTCATCCTATATCATTTCAAGCTTTTCATGTCAATTATTTTATCTACATTAGCTTTTAAATGCTCATTGTTATCATCCACCTCATTTTTTCATTCTTCATATTCATATAACTATGTCACACCCCACATGTTTGTCATTCATATCAGTTTTCAGTTACTTAAACTAATAAGTGTTTTTGTTTTGACCTTTTATTAATTCTATCCATCTTAGCATCAATGCATCTTTCTCACAATCTACATCTTTCTCATGTTAATTTCATTAGATTATTATTTTGTTTTTTTACATGATTGCATATGTTATTCTTTTCATTTCTCATTCCACCAACATCTTCAACTATAAATTTGGTATTTTTTCTCCACAATTTTATTTATCTTCATTCCACACTATCACTCTTTTATATCTTTACGGACTATTGTCCTTTTGTATCTTCCCTATTCCCCCTCTTATTTTATCATCTACTCAAATTAGAAATAATTTTTCCTTTGTGGTTGGATTGATCTATTTTTATCGTATGATCAAATATCTGATTGATTTTATTGTTGATGTATGAAAATCTAAGTATTTTGAAATTTTATATGACATCAATGTATGTTTTGAAGTGATATGTATGTGCATGATATCAGCCATAATCATCACCTGTGTTCATATTAAAATATTTGTAAGCTAATTCATCGGACATATTCAGTTGACATTGTGAACATGTGCATGCTATTACATCATTCTCGAGTGGATAGGATTTCATGTTTTGTGTTTTTTTGTTCATGAGAAAGATAATTAACTATCAGCATATATTTTCTTAAATACATTATAATACTTATTGGATTTGTGAGTTGGAATAGCTTAATGATTCTTTTCAGAAATTTTGTGATTTTTTCAAAAGAGATGATTTCAAGTTTTATTTTCTTTGTACCATATCATTAGAATAGAAACTTTTTTGGACTCTTTGATATCAATTATGTATGTTTATTTTCAATTCACCTTGCTCAAGGGAAGATATTGATTTTTATCATTCCATCTTAACAATATTCATTATGATAAAACTTTTATCTCTTAGAGTATGTTAGTAGAACTTCAAGTATTTACATAAAGTCATATGCCTCCTCATTTTTTTGTAATTTGAGTACATTCTGTTGAGATAGTTAATGTTAGATTATATTTGATCTCTTTCTTATTACAAGTTCGAGATTCTAAAATAGTCATGTCTCCCTTCAAGAATTTGCAAGAACAATGTGTGTTTGTGATCATTCGATCTAGAATTTACGTGGATCTCCATTAAGATTGGATGATAGTTCAATTAAATATCTCTGATAATTTCAATCCATTTTTTAGGAAAAAAAATTTAGTACATGTTGATATTTAGATCCAATATTAGTAGCATTCATTATACATCTGATGGTGATTACACTATCTTACAATGTTTGAAGAGTATTAGAATTGAAGATCTATTAAAGGAACATTATTTATTATGTCATACTCCAATCTTATAGATAGGCTTTTACTTAATTTTCATTTTGTTCACTCACAATTCACTTTTTCGCACCCTATGTGTCTCCTTAGATACTTACGATGTTTACAACATACGTAATATTACCTTCCTAACGCATCATTTTTGTGAAGCAAATTTTTCCCTATTGATACACTTTGTTTGTGGTTTTCATCTTTTGACTTGCCTTTATTCCAAAATTTTGCTTCGTTTTTTGTCATGACTCTCACTTTTACTTATAAATCAAATCGTAAATATCAATTTTTGTTTACTCCAATTCATCTTATATTACTTCCAACAATTTTATCACATCCGACATCTTTATTGTATCTACAACCTTATCTATATCTTTATACGGTTGATATTTTTTATTACAACAATATTGTCAAAAAAAAGTTCTTTAAAGCTAGAGTTAGAGTTATTTATATAATTAATGTATTGTAATGGTATAATATTAATTGACATATAGTATAGATTATACCCATAATATAAATTCATTTTATATCTTACTTATCATATTTTAGTGAAAACTTGGATACTTTAAATAAATTATTATTTTTCTATAAATGAATAAATTAGACACAATTATAATGAATTGGAAAACTCACACTCTATCCTACTAGCGCATACCCTTCTTAATATTTTTTTCATGATCATATGATATGTTTGCAGGAAATTAAATCAAATCTCATGTGAAAAATAAAATGATAAAATCAAAATGAAAAAATAAATAAAATACCAAACTCAACATAAAATTTCAAAACCATAAATTTATGAGGTAAATGTTTCAACATTAAGTCATTAAATTTTAGGAATTTATATTGAACTTTACAAATCCACCTTGAATCAACAATCCACCTTGATTATGTCAAACTAGCGAAGAGGTGATTGTTTGATATAAAAATAGTTTTATCAACTGAATTTATATAAATCAAACATATCAATTCAAGTCCACAACAAGCCAAATAACATTAAAATACTCAAAATCTTGTTTAAAATATAATTTTGCTTATGCACTTCAATCTTAAAATCATCAATATGATTTTTAAATGATAAGTCTTAAATTTAATATTTGCGTAAGTAAATCTCTAACTCTTGTCCAAATCTATTGTTTGGATTATTAAAATATCAAAAATCAGTTTTCAAACTCATGAACCCTTAAACTCAATTCTAATGATACTTTCAAAACTTTATGTCTCATTTTTTTTACAAAAGTACTTGCACTCACATTCAAAAATCATGGAACCTTGCTATGACATCCGGATCACCACTGAGGCAATCATGGTGACAAAATATCATATTATATCATGGGATGATAGGAGAATGGATGGATTGATTCAATCTTCTTCCCCTATTCCATATCTTTCTTTATTCTTTATATTCTTGTTCTTTGTATCACTTTCTATAGCATATTTTGTAATCTATTTTAGGCATCATGTATCCATTGCTCTATAGTGCTATTTGTGCAGCAATCGCAGTAGGTAATACTTCTTCATATGCTATGTAGTATGTAGACCATTCCACCTATATAGTTCGTATATCTTCAGTGCAATAGAAAGTAGAATATATTTCCCATTGTGATGTTATTAGGAACTAGCCCCATCCTACCCCTTTGTTTTCATCCATGTAGGACTTAATGGGATCTTCCCATCCTTTTTGCTATTTTCTTGGTTTCCCCTTCTCCTATTTCAGATCTACCAACGTTATTGGATGTTCTTCTCCCGGCTCTTGGACTCTAGCTGGTCTTTCTCACCTTGCGCTTATAGTCACGACATGACATTGCTCTTGTGCATCATCTCTGGATAAGACTTGGTATTCACACATTACCGGGTTTACGTGCTGGAGAAATTACGATGGTTCAGCAAGTTGTCAGTGCCTTTGTATTTGACATTTTTACTTCCAACAGCATCCATGTGCAGAAGGAAGTGTCGATTACCATTCCTGAACCACCTTCATGTCCACGAAGGGTAGATCTGACGTCCTTCGAAGATGGTTGACACACTTTGTTGGACATCGTAACAGATTGTCCTCCGAGCACCGAGCTGTTACCATTAGTAGAGGGCAACCAGAGTTGGCTGCTTCTAGGGCAGTGGAGCGAAAGGAGGACAAGTATGTCTGACATTCTACTTCGGATGCGCGTAGTCCTTAAGCACTGGAGATCTTTGGCCGTTTACATCATCACCAGAAGGTTAGCATGTACGCCTTTATCAGATCTTATTTCATATGATAGGCAACGTATTTTCGTAGCCTTAACTGCGAGCTCATGCTTCAGTGATTCACCGTAGGGTTATTTGAGTGGCTGTCTCAAATTCTCGACTGGTCAATCCGTATGATATGTTGGAGGTAACATTGGGTGGTCTACTCACAGTTACATACATGTGATAGGTATGGTTATAGTTGGTTTGTCCTTTTGAGTTTTGGCTTTTTGCCTCACTCTTTAGTTTAGACGGTTTTCGTACCCACTTATTTCACTATGGACTTCCGCCTTCTGTACTTATCATTTTGGGTCTCTATAATACTTAAAATCTCGGTTTTCATCGCTTTCAAGAATGGAATCCTAGGTATAGGTACGGGCAGTCTGTGAACCACTTCAGTGGGAACCTAAAATCAATGCATATACACGACGGTACCGTATGGTTTCCTGCTCTGGGAGAGCTTTTCACGGGCCACGACACCTTGCTCCACTTATGAGCGCGGAGCCGGGTTGAAGCAAGCGTTGTGGGGCAATGGGGTCCAGTTGCCTACAACAATGGTCTGAGATGAGACATGACGGACGACTAGACTTTGCGCCACGGAATGAAGAGATGAGATGAGGTAGGTGGTACAATGTGCAGGGGCGGGCGGGCGGGCAGAGAAAGGTCACCCTAGATTTTACTCCAAAAGGCAAATCATTCAACCCATGTCTGTTCGTATCTGTACTAGTCGCCTCATTATACTGGCAATTGATCTCATTCAGAAGTTCAGAGTGTCTTACGACTTATCGTGGTTTTACGTCCAGTAAGACTGCTCTGCTCTGCAGATGTCGTAGGGTAAAGGCGATTCTGGCTCATTCTGATGAATGGTGTGCGATTCGCCGTCAAACAGGCTGTTCTCTCCTGCAGGGGCAGCGACAGGAAGCACAAAGACATGATTCAACTCTTATTGCCTCCAACATAGTTTAGGGCTGCGACATTACTGCAGTGCAGTCAGAAAACCTAGACTTGTGAAGAACTGCAACGTACCTACAGTAGGAATAGCTTCCGCTCTCCACGGAGTCTGGTCAAGAGGATGTGAAATTCAAGGGCCTCCAAGCGAGCAGAAATTCCACCAGAGAAACTGCCGACAAGCACTGAAGAGCCACGGTCAGTGAACATCAGGGTCAAGATCTGTTTCGACCTTATTTCGACTTGCGATACAGCATTACCTGACGGTGGACTTCTGTGACTGTAAATTAAAAGAAGCCTGCGACAAGCTGTGGAGAATGAGCTTGGATCATTGCCCCGGTCGAAACGGACGTAGAAGACAACTCCGCCTGCGTTGCACAATAGTGGACTTGCATTCAGTGCGACGTTCCATGTCGTTCGACGATCCGGCGGTATCATCGTTCTCTAACTCCAAAACGACAATGAATCAAATGCGGCCACGCGTTTCCATGGACAACTTTAGGCTTTGGTAGACTGACTGGAGGGAATGCCACCCTTGCACGAGATTCAGCCACTAGACCAGATTCCGGACTAAAAAAACCGTGAAGCTCCATTGATGGCATCCAGATGTTGGGCCTACTTCGTCAGCCCCAGGCGCCCCAGCTGCCCACTTATCAGAAAATAAGTCGCGCATGCGTGCGAGCAGTGATATATGGCCGACTAGAATAATGTGGACGGTGCGAGACACATTACAATCCTGCTATAATCTGGCATGTGTAAATATTAGTCCTTAACGAGCTTGGCCTACGGTAGGCGTGCGCGTGAACTGCGTTCAGTGAGTCTGAAGACACGATTTGGAACTGGAGCAGACGAAAACTACGCAGTAGGAGTTCTGTGGCGTGTCTGCGGCATTTGATTGTGACGTTGTACAGATGACTGAAATGGGGCAGGCCGCATATATCAATAGACTATCAACGTCACGAGGCCCGAGGGAGAACAGGCTAGGGTCCTGCCGCACAAAGAGACGGGGACTAGACATCCATCCGCCCACACTGACAGGACATGGGCAGTTCTGAAATCTGTTGAGTCATGTTCGTTGCGTCCTGCACGCGGACGGTCCCACCAGAATCTGTGTCTGCTCTGCTGCAGGAGATGCAATCTACCATGACCCCGATCCCTATGAGACCTACTCTTTGGCTCCCAATGCTTCGCAAGGCCCCTCGAGGGCTGAAACCTGGTGGAAAGAGACGGCCCCACCGGAAGAGCAGATCGTACTTGTCCATGTACTTCGAGTAACAACGATCGAGGACTTCACTCCTTTCTGGGAACCGCTTCTCGTGACGAACTGTGTATCGTTCTACGTTACGGCATACCGTCGCAACGCCATGGCTCGTCCGGCTCGCGACAATTGGCTGATTCGAACTGGGTACATTCGTATCCGTTCCCGCGAGTCTGAGAAAGATGTCCAAGCTTGGAAGTGCCTCAAGGCTTACGGTCCTCTGGTATATTCCCGTAGTACGAATCCAAATTGGGCACATCGTGGGTGCGGCGTTAGGACTGTCCACACGCTTGGAGCACGCAAATTAACGCCCTCCCCATGGTGCTCACTCATCACAAGTGATGTGCATTAAGTATTACAATCAAAAGAGGTGGATGGACTGGACTGGCCCTGGTTGTGCCTGCCCAACTTTGCATGCATAAATATACACATGCCCTTCGAGCAGCTGGTGGTCAACAACTCTGGGGACAAGGGGCCAATTGCTCTTGGCATGCAACGCTTGCGGAAGCTTCGAACTTTGCTTAAACAAAATCACATCTGACAGCCTACAGGATATACGACTTCGACCTGGACCAATATCCGCAAATCTACGTCCATAAAACAATATTATCAGACAGTTCTCTTTTGGCCCAAGATTTCTCCAAATATCTAGGTCATGAAAATATCAAATCCCACCAGCCCTCGCAGAGCTGATGGGACCTGGACCAACACTCGAGAAAAATATAAGCCCAAGATGAAAATTCACACCGGAGTACGGCGCGAGCAAGAAACCAGACAATGAAATTGACAGCTTTTACAGACAAGAGTCCGTTCAGACACAGATTATACACAATACCGAACGATTTACAGGGAACCATTGACTGTGTTTTAATTACAAAAGTACACTGAAGCAACTACCTACAAAGTTCCACCCTGATGACTGCCTCTGTTTATCACAATCCCTGCGAAAGTTCCACCCGGCTTCCACGAAGTCATATTTGACATACTCAGGCCTTAAAGAGTCCGGCTCTGAAGAACAGCGCGGTCTTGGCGTTCTGCGGCATGTTGACATCTTCTTAGCCAGGGTGGCAGAAACTGGAAATCGAGGAAAATGACTCGTATGATGAATATACGGAGGGTCTATAAGGGAAAGACCTACGTATCACTAAAAGGGTCCAAGGATCTTCTGGCTGATTATACTATACACACCCTTCCACTTTCATGACAGATCGTTTCCACGCTGCGAGAAAAATTGTCCTACTGTTAATAACAGCCGCTTTCCTTCCGTTCGCTTCGCTTGGCTCAGACTACATGCCTCGCTCAACCTGGCCACCTACATCTAATCCGTTGTTGATTTCTCAAACTGCCTCCTAGGAACATTCCTCAGAGCTTTACAGATAATTTGCAGCTGAACACTCCTCAAATCAACCCTGTGCAACGAGAGGTCAAAATGTTAAAACTGTTCTTCTTTTCGAGCTCGGTATAATCGATATTTAGAAGTCAACAGAAAATCTCTACGAATTGGCGAGACTAGATTTGACACAAGAAGATGTTCTCTACCTGGGTTACCAACTGAAGACGAGGACATCAGCGCGCAGTGATATCAACCATCTAATCCAAAATTGCTCTGATGGAAGGTTGAAACGAGAGGCAATCCAAGTCGTCATGCCTGAAATAGTCTGCGTCAGCGATTGAAGATACACAGAATCAGAAATGTTTCATGAACTTAAGATACGAGCTTGTGTATGCCCCAAAATGTGCCGGCAAAGTCTTTATGATCGACATTTCAAAAAGGGTAAAATGTGGATCCACATTGTTTCTTTAGGAGAGATAGTTCGACCGGGACATACATGCTGGTACCACGACCATGAACTGACGCTAGGTAGCATGCAGCACGGCAGATATAATCAGGCGTATTAAAGGGTTCAATTTCGACTCATCAGTCATAATTTCCACGACGAGTCTCAACAGTGTGCAACTTGAGCATACGACTCTATACGTAGGCTCCATATCAGCATCAAACTTGAAGGAAGTCCCCACTTTGGTTGCAGAGTGCAAGCTAAATCTTCTTCAAAGGTCGTGATTGAAACGTGTCACGGTTGTACCTAGAGGTGAAAGCCCAGTTCGCACATGACGCGAGATAGCCCCAATGAATTGGGTTGACATGTACCTCTTCAATAGGTTCCGACGCTCAGCATTCTTCCCGATCCCACTCCACGGCCTTGAACTCCTTGAACTGGCATCGGCACTGCAGAGCGAATACAAGAGGGATGTCAGTCCAAATTCAGTCAACTGTCATCAGGCGAAATTCACCACATTTGGTCCTCCAAAATTTGGTCAGTAGTCTAGTACCTGCTCCGTTCCCCAGGTGGGACCATGCGTCAGGAGGGAGCGAATCAAACTCCATCCCAAGAAGGGGACCGTCGATTCTGATGGCTCCTCCTAACTGGGCCTCTACCGCGGCGATGGCTGCGTTTTCCAACTCCTGTGCGTCTGCTTTCACTCGAGGGAGTACAGGCAAAGGTCTTTTATATACGCCCCGATCCTTCCGGTTGACCATGCTTCCTCTCTTCATAGGTGGTAAATATCCATTACCAACAAGATCTTCTGCTTCTCCCAGTTCACTATTGTCAGACTCACTGTCCGTCCTTTCGGTCCTTTCCATCCTCCTGTCTACTAAGTAATGACCGTTACTAATTTCTCCGCCCGGAAAAGACTGGGGTTGGTAACCACCATTAGGAACCATGTCCTCCCTTCCATTGAAACTTCCTCCTAATCTCTTTCCACTGTTCAGTTCTTCCATGAAATCAAGGTGTGCTTCACCTCCCTTATGTCTCATCGCGTAGAAGGTCAATTTAACGTCCTCGACACCATCCTTCCTATCCTTGTGGCGCCTGTGGGTGAACCATATTTGCATCTGCTTTTCAGAAAGGCCTAGCTGCGCACTTAGCTTCGCTCGAACCTCCTCCGAAGGATATTTGTTCTCTGCAAGAAAACAAGGAACCTCTTAACCCTCTTTCCACAAAGGGCTGCAAACCCTGTTTCCGGGCGAGCTTGCAGTGTTCACCAGTAACAATTCAGTTTTCCCTAAAGAGCTACGGTTTGATCTTGTCAAACCTCAGTACGCCGAAAAAAGAACAAGCAGAGCTTTGCAGTCTAGAAAACAACAGACCGTGTTCATTGCATAAACCAAGAGTGGTAAACCTAGAGAGGAAGTCATTACTAAAAAGAGAGTCCAGGTAGTGGAATGGGGCAAAGATTAGTGGAGAAACCAAGTACTGACCGGCATAAAGGCGCTCCAAATATTCGATTTGCGCGGCGCTCTTCTTCCGCCTGGAAGTCGTCTTCCGCTGCACTGGACTTCCTCCGTCCTCGTCCATTGAAAGGACTTCCATTCACCTGTCGGTCGCTCCTCAAGATGGCTCGCAGCCGAAACCCGATGAGGTCGCTATGTAAACGCAAAGCACAGAATACAGTCCGTCATGTAGGGCATGGATTCAAACATACTTCACAATGTGTCCTTTCCTCGCTTCAAACGGGTAGCAACATACAATGCGCCTCGCAGTTAAACATGTTGAACGCACGATTTCGGTAAGGCCGAATCGACGATCCCATGCGTAACAAACACGAGAGACACCAAGACACAACCACGTCGGCTCCTAAAGCATTATAATTTGAAGAAAGGAGACAAGCTCCAGACACCGGACAACCAGTGAGGGTAGACTGGCACTGCTATCGGACTCACCAGCTGAGAGAATTGCTGCGCTGCTAAGGCAGACTCACGGCTTCGGAGGATCGAAGCGTGAGCCACGGAACGTCGAAGCGATAATTCACAAAGAGAAGACGGGGCTTCACTTCGGCACCGCTTGATTGCGAATCGGATGGGAGAGAAAAGAACCGCTGCAGGGAGAGATTGCCAACAACGGTAAGGGGTCGGCCGTGCTGATCAGAAGAGTGCACAGATTGAGAAGGAAAACAACTGGGCGGAGGGGGATGCAGGCATAAAGAAGTTGGCAATGTCGAAAGGAAGAAGAAGCACCAGCGGAAGAAAGATGTGTGGGATACGGTACACGAGAAGCGTGAAGAAGGCGAAGAAGAAGGGCAAGGCTAGGGCATAGGGAGCGTGAGATGAGTGCAGAAGCAGTAGTAGTAGATGTAGTATCATGACAGTAGTAGTAGTTGCACCAGGAGCAAGAGGCGAAACAGGAGAAGATAGGCCAAGGTGGCAGAGCGGGCAGAGAAAGGACGGGCATGGCTGCCAATGAGCGCAGCGCTCGCATCTCTGCATGCGCTGCTTGCTCCTCCTCCCTTACTCTCTCTCCCTCTCTCTTTCTTAACTTTAACTCTCCTCTCCCTCGCGCACGTGTGACATTCCCCTTCCGCTCTCCCTCCCTCCCAACCCCTGACCTTCGCCCCCCAACAAAACTCCGAAGCACCAACACACACCAAAAGATTGGACACAGAGTTATTTGCAGCCTGCCTCTCGAGTTCCATTTGACCGACCGCATGGCCTTCCATCCAACCACGCCGGCCGCCAGGTCCTCTCCCCGCTCCCTCTACTCGGGTTCCCACCTCTCTATCTCTCACTCTCTCTCTCTCTCTCTCTCTGTCTATCTGTGATATGATATGACCTCTCTCCGCTGCTGTGTAAACGTTTGTTGTATGTATGTGTACACGCATGCACAACCCGCAGAGGAAGAGAGAAAGAAAGCGAACAGAAGGAGAGGAAAGAGAAGAGCAGCAGCAGCAGCAGCTGCGCTCTCTCTCCGGCTGCAGTAGTCGACTAGCGCACCGGTGGTAGTCCGGATGGGATGGGATGGGATAGGATGGATGGTAGGTCTTCAACCGCGCCTGCGGTGCCTGGCCTGACTTAGCCTTCTATTATCAGCTCGCTCGCTCTCTCTCGCATTCTCTCTCGAGCTTCTTATTTCTTAACCTATTAGGCTAGGCTAGACATACACATAGAAAATACGGGAACATTACGGCGAATCCTTCGGAAGCACTGGCGCTCTCTGGTGTCTCGTGAGATTCAATGTCTTTCGAGACAATAAGACGAGGCAAGGCGAGCAGGCAGGCAGGCAGGCAGGCAGGTAGGCTACGACCGCGACGTAGAATTGTGCAGTATCCGGGCAGCCGGGCAGCCCCGGAAGAATGTTCAGATGTGGTCATCCCCGCGCCGTAACGTACGGTATCATCGATTCGTATACTACCTCGCTCGCTCGCGCTTACCCTCGTGCCTGTTTCATATTTCAAGTGTGAGGACGAGAGACGACTAAAGAATAAATTGAATGCCGCGGCTATGTGCGCAACGGTATGATCTGAAGCGATGATACGAATGATGCGAAGGTGATCCGAGGGAGGGAGAAGCTACAAGCAGAGAAGGAGATAAAGAATGTAGCGTACACAGCGAGAGGAGGACCCTCGCGGGCCACTTTCCTACTGTAGAAAGTACAGTCGTCGGTCGGCAAGTGAGTAAGTCAGTAGAGCCGATAAAGGCAACCGGTTGGGCGTCGGGCCGGGCCGGCCGGGCCGTCGGGCTGCCTGTAGTCGCGGCCTCGGACTCTCGGCGCGTCGTCGGTCCCGTTCAAAGTTTGAACCGTGTGCGTGTGACGGACGAGCCAGCGTTTGTTTGTCCGTCTGATCGATAGATCGATGGATCGATCGCCGATGATCATTGTTGGTGGGCGGTGGGAAGTTCACGTTTCCCTACCGCTTCTTGCTCGCTCGCCTTCCTTCCTTCGCTTCGTTTTTTCAGCGAGTGTAGTTGCGAGTGAGCAGTAAGTGATGGCGACTGTACAGCGTTCTGTACTGCAACTTCCCTCGGCACGTTTTACTCACGGGCCACCAACGTGGTTGGACCGAGCAGCGACTTCGTAAAGGCGAACGAAGGGAAAGGATCGACATCATCGTCATCATCATCTATTCCATCTTTGGTGCGGCCCGTCCGAGGCGAGGCCACAGCGCTGGGCTCATTCATTCATTCATGGGGTGGAGCGAATGACATGCACTGCCCGGCACAGCGCAGCGGCAGGAGAAGAGAAAGCAGGAGGAGGCGAGGAGAGGAGGTTGCAAGACCATACAGGACGGGACAGGACGGGACGGGACGGGACAGGCAGCAGCAGGAGGACTCCAGGAGGACAAGACCGGACCGACCTCATGAAGGGCATGTGTTGTAAGAGAGCATTATGGGGATAAGGATTTGGAGGATCTTAGTCGAGGAGAAAAGACTTACGCGTACAGTGAGGGCACTCATTCCACAAACTCACACACAGACAGAGCACTTCCTCCATTGGTTAGGCAGATGTGGCTTTCCCGTGGAATCTCGGAAGGTGCCAAAGTATGGCCAGGGTGAAGGAGTAGACACTAGAGCCTAGAAGACAAAAGAGCTTGGGAAAAGTTGAGATGGCTGACTGACTTGCTGGCAGTCAGCACGCAGGCAGGCAGGCAGGCTTCATAGCAAAGAGAAACAGGGTGGATGATGCCGGATGGATGGCTGGCAGGGTTGAGGGAGGTGGGGAGAGAGAGAAACTGAGAACAGGCGACCGATTTGTGAGGTGAATTTTCAACTCTGGGTTTAGGGTGAGGTGTAGAGACTTGGTGGTAGTACCTGCGGGTATATCTTGATGGAGCAGCGGACAAATTGTTTAGAAATCTCGGGGACGGATTCCAATCAATGACCTTGATGACCTATTGATGACTAAAAACGGAGCAGAAGTTGTCTACAGGCCAGAAGTCCACTTGGGCCCTCATCACACAAGAGCTCGGTGCAGCATACAAAGGTCGCCACATACTGTAATTGCATGGAGTAGGTGGGAAGTTAAGAGTCCAGCTCGATGACTACACCTCTCTGCTCCTCTGCCTAACAAAGAATATGTCGCGTGACATTTTTTTTGGGTTAGGACGGGAGGAGGCCATGCGCCGATGGTCTCATCTTACACAAGCGAAGAAAGTTGCTTAGCCTGGCTCGCCACAGTTCCCACCACCATTTTCTGTGGTGGGAACTGTGGAAAATGTGCTCTACAAGAATCGGTCAATGATGTAAGAGCCACAAAATCGGCAAGACTCAAGCGAAGTAAATGGGTAGAGGTAATGTGATGTCCGTGGCTGGAGTCTCTGCGAGGACATTGTAAAACTCGAGCCTGCAAGAAAGCTACTGGTGGTTCGGTCGAGATATTTGTTCGACCAATGAGGTTGTGGCGAAACGGCGGTAGTTGTGTAAACATGGGTACAGTGTAAGTACCATGCTCTGGAAGTCCACAAACACACATCGCATGTGACGAGTGTGTGTGTGTGTGTGTAAACTAAACGGGGAATGGAGTTGGAGGGTTCTTCTGGCTTTGGGAACTGGAGGGATGTGCACATGCACAGTCGAAAGGCCAAAAACTTTAATAGTAAAAGGATTACGAGAAGCTGGCGAGTGATTGTCCGCAAATTCGTTCGGTAAAATCTGCTGTCGTTCTTCTCATGTCGCCTTGCTCTCATTTCATCCCAGTAAACGCACAAGACCTAATAATAGTCCGAAGATGATGAGTTCTCGGAAGGATGAGGTGCATGCGCACGGAACAAAACAATTGGGTCGGTCGGGTCGGGTCGGTCGGGCCGGGCCAGGTCAATAAGTGCAAGACTATTTCGCTTTGTATGTGCATCAAAGCTTTTCCAAGCTCCATGAAGAAAGGACCTGAAGGAAAACTGCAACATCTCCCGTGGCCAGCTGAGCCGGAATCTCTGACCACAACCCACCAGCTTGTGTTCCTGTATCAAGTTTGGGACCCATTGCGTGGTTGAGGACTGCTGCCTGGTTGTGCGGGGTAAGAGCCACGTCCTGTAGCGTATTACGTTTGATGGAAAAGAGTCCTGAGCAAGTAGCCTCGTGGGATCTGTTAATAGCTCTGCATGATGAGGGACGAGCATCAAACTGAATTCTCGAAGAGAAGGTACTTTGTTTACTTAAAACCCCGTAGCGCTGAGTGCAGATTACACCTCGGGGTGCCGTGTTGTATCGAATATCCACTGAGTACAGTCGGAACGCTATCTGATCGCCCTCTATCAAAGCTTTAAAGATTCTGCCCGACGTTGAACTTCGAAAAGGTCGTGGACAGATACTACGCGGTGTCTGGCTCCATTACAAAGCAGCAGCAGCTTCCGCTGCTGTGGTTGCTGAAAGCGAGTTCAGACGTGCGCATCGTCTACCGTTTATGTACTCAGCATCCGCATGGAAGCCAGAGGCGAACGAAAGACTATCTGCTAAAGTAGAGCGAGCGACATTGTCAATCGCCGACTTACGAATGTTCGCTAACAGCATCTCCCATAGGCCGAACTCGAAAATGCCCGACTACCAGCCATGAAAGTGGGATGAAAAGCCGTGATGTACCTCAGGCGTCCTACTTAAAAAAGACCTACGGTGCGCTTCGCGCGCGGTAAACTACGGTTAGCTCTGATGGTACAACTGCGGACTTGAATGAATGCAGTCGTCAGTCTGTCTGTAGCAAGGTGGACTAGTCCAGAGTCCTTCGCACGGTGACGGGGAGCATTCTTGAGTGATTGATCGATGAATTGATTGAGTTCGGTTCCTTCCAACTCCTTTTTTGCATCTCAGGCATCTGACCTCTGGCCGACCTCTTTAGGGTGCCCTAGACCTTACAACCTACTACACTCCACTGGCCCTCCAGAAGTCGTCAAGGACAGGGCAGTCATCTACATTTCTACCAGATCCCCTCAGCATCACCACACACAGAGACGGGAGACGGGGTGGCACGCATATACGGCAGTACGTCTACTGGCAGATTATCCTGGCCGGCAGATTTCCAGAGATGGAGGGGCTGCGGCAGGGCTTGTTTGCCGTGGCATTACAGTGGCCCAGGTGCAGCAATGTTTGCGTGCCTTGGACAAACTAGGGCAGAACAAAGTCTTCGACTAGAAGTTATAAGTGGAAGCGGAATTCTTTACCGTTGATTCCGCCTAGACGAGTAAGGATAATGACGTACTTGCACGCAATGTTCGCACTGTGCTGAAACTGTAATTTTCTTGAATCGCAGAAGCCAAGAAGATAAGAAGGAATCGTGTCAAACATAGCTTCGACTTCATCTTCACCTCTGGCGATCCTGACGTACGCTCTCGCACATCCATCATACCCTACGAGACCGGCCTTTTCAACCAACTGCAAATCTCGTTTCTCTTGACAACTCATTCATTGATCTCTCTACCATACGACCTCCTCTTACTCACTAGTGGACGTGGTGCACTGCTTGCTGCCTACACAAGTCCGTTAACCATAGCTCGCAAGCTGCATGTATGTGATATTCTCCTTCCCTCTCTTTGAGCGCGCGAAGTAAACCGAGCAGAACAGCATCCGACCTCTTTCTCACGTTCCTGTGTGTGCATCCTTAACTCTGTGCACTTGACCAACGCGGGGTGGATGGGGCCAAATCTTTCTCAATCGGCATCGAACGCGGGCTGGACGCCTATTGCTCCTTTCCAACGTGTCCAAGACTTTCCCAGACCACCTCCACATCCACAAGCACGTTTTCATCGACGGAGACGATCCTACCGTTTGTGTGAAAGAGGATATTGTGCGGCCATGCCAAAGATACTCCACATTAAGCCAAATTAAACCGACAGAAGGGGACCAAGGCCTAGTTTGGAGTATGTTTGGCATGGCCGCCGCACAATCCTTTCGGCAAATAAAGTGTTTGCGTTCCACACAAAAACAAGTAAAAAAACATACTCCAATTTCTATCAATCTTCTTCCCGGCCTGGTCTTTTCTTTTCTTCTTTTTTGTTTCCTCTCTTCTCCTGATCCAATCGGAGATATTTGTGTATTGTATCTCAAGCTTACTATCCACTATCACTGCAGTCGTTACCTGCAGCCCAAACTCATCCACGAGTGAGATCTCTTCTCCATCACACCTTCACTTAGTTTCTCAAAGATCCGATCCTGATTCTCCATGGAGAGCTCAATTCACTGCATGCATCATGCTATCTGCCTGCATGTGCGAAGAACAAGGTCAACAAGTCGAAATGATTCGCATGAGTAAACACTACAACACACTTATGTACAGTACTCCACTTCCTTGTATATTTCATTATCATCACACCCAAAGTTGCGGCTGTTGCTTTAGGCGCAGCAGCCGCAACTGTGAATCATGATTCGCTTACATGAACATTTGAATGTGGTTTCCTCCGTTTAGTTTTAGCCCACAGTCATACGGTCACAGCCCACAGTCTGGCTCAGCATCAATTAACTTCGTACGTATGGCCGGAACAAAATGTATGAAGTGAAGTGTATGTGTTTCTCTACCATAAAAACTTCACCACAAACCTGTGTTTGCATATTCTCAAGCCTTTGGTTTTCTGCCTCTGTTAGGCCCTGTAAGCTTCTCTTTTCCATCGTGCTTGTTACTTTCATTGCCTGTGTTCATTAACTTTCATTTAATGTGAATCGTGTTAATCCTGTTTTCAGTTTGACGTTATCGAGTCCCATTACAGACTTCCCATCATACAACCTCAGCAATCAATCTAACCAAATATTGTATAAAGTAAATGTAATAAATCCCTCAATGCGCAGAAACTAGGATCAACTTTTAAATGTTCGCAAAGTATTGGAAAGTGATTTGGATGAACATAGATAAACAGCATTTTTAAATGTTTATACATAGATAAACAGCATTCTAAAATTTGAAATCAATCAATTATAACATGAACTGGCCTAAAATATTATAACGCCCTAGAAAACGACTTCTGGAGACTATGTGAGCAATAGTTCGGCTCGGTTTTCTAGGAATTCCTGCACTGCTCAGGAGTAAGCTTAGGGTCATTAGAAAAATAATATCACTCAAGTAGATTTGGGCTTACACTCCATCCGACAACATCATCTACAAAGAAACGAATTTATCTATTCAATGTATATGTCATTTTTCCTTCGCTGCAACCGTAGCATATCATATCTTCAGAAATTATTGCTTTTTTTTTCCAGGACAAGAACATGAAGTAACCAATCTAATTTGATCACTAATAATATTATGATATTCTTATGTGATTAAAGTAAGTAGAGTCTGTCTTGGAGGCCAGAGATATTTCTCAAAAATCTAAGGAGTTACCTCTACATAACCTGTTCTACTCGCTAGAATCAGGTTCAACCTCACATGTGTGTGATTGTTACTATCCAGGCACGTTGTATTAACATCATCATGTTTTTACATCACTCTTCCATAGTTCATGAGTTTAGCAATTGGTAAAATATGCATAATAAAGTTCCCTACTTGTTTTGTAACCTGATAATAGAACAGGTTACATGAATTGCTACTCTACCCCTAAAACCAGCTCACTGCACAATATTTTTTCACTATCCAGTTGTGATAGTCGGAAAAGCAACCCAATAAAAAACCCCAACTGAAACGTAAAGATAAAATTAAAGACATGGGATTGGGGTAATGTATGTGTTTCAGGTTATTGAAACGATGACTGAATGAATTCACGGCTACTAAAGACCATCAGTTCCATGTTCCAGTCTACTTTTGGTGATGTTTATTACTGCAGCTAACAAGGATGTTACTTTTATCTTACTAGGCTGTTTTCTCCTTTGGCCAAATAACAAGTGAAGTTTCTTTGCCCACGGCCTCTTTTCACAACGTTATTCTCTATTTAGCCATGAGTAGAATGTAATAATTGGAAAAGTGTTGAAGGTAGAGAAAAGAATGTAACAAATATTGAGTATATAATGGAAACCCTTCTATATGAAGTATTAATATAAGTGTTGATTAATTTGTCATGAAATTACTTTCCATGAAATAGTTTTGATATGTACATCAAGAAGAGATTACAACTAAAACAACTAACTTACCGGTTGTGAACTCATTCTCACGTTGACCAGCTAACTTTTAAAACAACCCCTAGGTTATACACTATATGTACATGAACTATTTGTAAATATTAAATCCAAGACTGAAGATAATATTTAATTTGAAAAGTCCAAGGAGGGAGCTTAAATGGACTCCATTAATGAACATCAAAAAACAAGTATCTAATCTTCTTATAGTTGAATTTATTCAGTAAATCATTGTTGCAGTGCAATTCATCATGCATGAATACTTAAATAACAAATCACTGCTAATGTAAAAAAACTCACTTCTTTAATTGCTTCTCATAAATAAATAAAATATTCTTAAAAAAAAATTTCCAATCAATCAAAAAACTTGATTTTAATAATAAAAAGCTAATTCTTAGAAACCTTGAGTGTCACAAAAATTGCAAATTTTTATTGAAAAGATTCCAAAATATGATAATCTCATTTGAAATAAACAAAATTTTCAGAATAAAACGAATTGTTCACAATTTATTTCAAAAATATTTTCTGATTATTAAAGCAGTGATAATTGTTCATTATGAATAATAGTAAGTTTATTAGTATAATCATCACCTTTATTTAATCCAAACCTTAAAACTGGCAAGGGAAAGATAAGCGTTTAATAAAGATGATTAAAAACTATTTTTAAAAAAATATAAATATATATAATTAAAATAAATTGTTCAAAAACCATCAAAATAAAACAATTTTTATAATTTTTTGATGAAATCATTGTTAAAATTTCAAAATCTACAAATGATCAAAATATAGAAAATAAAAACATATAAAAATATTTTCAATTGAAAATAATGAATTCAATAAAAACAATTTATATTGAAAATAATTTTTAAATAACTTCGATTTTTCATTTTCAAATTTTATATAATATATTTCAAAATATAATTAGTTAAAGATAATTGATTTTTTTCTCTCACATTTTAATAAATAAAAAAAATTTATATTTAAATCATGTAATTAACATAACTTAAATTTAAAAAAAATAAAAATATAAAATAATTCATGACTAATAAATCTGATAAAAATAATGATCAATATTCATTTTGTTAAAGAAATAAATTTTTTATACAAAATTTATTTAAAAATTAACATACACTAAGATTAAAGAATTATTTTTAAAAAAAATTTATGTATATATAATTTGAAACAAATCTCTTGAATCATGAAAAAAAATATTTTCAATTATTTATAAAAAAATTAAAATTAAAAATCAATTTTAAATTTAAAATTAAAAAAAAATTCAATCAACATCATCAAATTAATTAACAAGTATTTTTTTAATATTTATTTAAATAATTATTTTTTGGATTAAATACTATATATTAAGACTCAAAAAAAAATTCAAAAAATTTCACATAATTAAGTAACCAAAAAATTAAAATAAGAAATTTGCAAGATATAAACTTGATGAAATTTGAATTAGCATACACACAATCATCATTAATGTTGAAAAAAACTTCATGGCATATTTGATCTTTGGTCCAACTAGTAGTATATTCTTTATAATGTTCTCATATATATATTTTATATAATATTAACATATCGAAATGACTTCAAACTAGCTAGATGTTGTTCTAAAAAATATAGTTCTAAAGATGTTGAATTTCATCTTCTATGACAAAAACTTATTGAATCTTCAATACCAACAAAGAGTTGAATCATTCCTTGTTTGGTGTTAGATGATATTTGATTCTTTACATTTAAATCAAGTTATCAATGATATCATGGTGAACATGTTTAATTCATGTCTCATCATCAAGATAGATATCAATATTTCATCTTGACTGAATGTTCCATAATTGATTTTCATAGTCCAAGATCATATTCTAAGTAAGATTATTAAGATGGTACAAATAATTGTATAACTCTACATATTTTTGAAAAAGATTATTAAAATAATCTATATAACTGTTTATATGACTCTACATACTTTGAATAAAATTGTTAAGCTGATCTATATAAATATTTGTATGACTAGACTTGTGTCTGCTACATAAACATGATTTTTCTTAATATTAATATATGAATAATGAAAAAAAACATTCTTTGATCTTCAGCCACTTATAAAAAATTCTAAAATCTAAAATCGAAAAAATTAAAATATTACATCAACCGAAATATCCAACTTGGTTTTCTCCTCAATTGAGTGTGATTGTGATAAGCAACATTAACTCTTGTTTCTATGTAATTGAATTAATCAACAACTCCTTTGATTTATATCACATTCTCATTCACTTCTCATCATTTATTATCATTTTTTCATAAATAATCTATTATATAATTGTCTCATAAAACTTAATTGAAATAAAAAATATTATAAATTTTTATAAATATTTCAAAAAATTTGATTAAATATTTTAATGACTCAAATGTACTTTCAAATTTATAGTTTTAATCATCATTGATCTTGTATCATTAAGGAAGTTAATATGATGATTTGATACATTGTATTTCTGAAATCATGGATTGTTTCATTGTCCATATCTCCCGTTAGCTTTAGTATTTTTCTTCTCAAAAAATGTCAAATAGGTTTGCATTTCACATAAAATTTCATGATGTAGAGTTTAGATTATTCATATCTATTTAAAAATTTGACTTTTGATTTTGCACAATCACACTACTTTATCTTGTTGTACTTTTACAATAAAATTCATGTTTTATCTTAAAAATTATTTTCATTTGTCTTGCATAATTTTTTAATATTTTTTTATTTATTTATCTATCAACCATTTTTATAAATATTTCTCATAATATCATATTACAATACACATTACATCATCAAACCAATGACTATTAAAAAAAAAATTCAATCATGTTACAATATATAGTCCATGAAAAAACTTCAAATATTAAAGAAATATCAGAACTCTCATTCTATAGCACTTGAAAATAAATATTTTTATTAAATAGAAAATATTTTAAATTTAAAAAATTGAATTTAAGAATGTAGAAGCAACCCAATGCACACCCGATATATGACAAAAATAATTTTAGCTAGCTTGATCATAGCTATATATATTAATAAAATGATCGCTTCATCGCATCTTACTCTAGCTCAAATAAATATATTTCATCAGAATATATTTGATTTTTAAAATATAGTTCTTGATTTTTATTATCCATATTTTAACTTTCTTAATTAGAATAATATGTATATGATATAACCGTAGCTCCATCATGTTTTACTCTAGCTTCAAAAAATTAAGTTTCATCAAAAATAGGAAAAAATTTATCCAAAAACATAATATATAAATTTTATTTTCATTTTTTATTATTTATTACTACATATACATGTTCAACTATTATATTTATATGCATCTATTAGTTTCATCAATGTGCTTATTGAGTTTAATATTATATGTGCTTTGCCTAATCAATTCTCATTGTTGAACATCCTCCAAACAAAAAATATCAGGTAAAACATCATGTGATGCATAAACATCACATGTTTTAAATATTCGCATTAAGAACTGTTGTTCATATTCGAATAATTAAAAATTTCACATGTGTGTTAATTTAGTTTTTCTAGAGAAATCTATACATTCATCGAACCATATGATCTTAATTTCAAAATTTTGATTTATTTTATCTAAAATTAATTTAATATCCATTTGATATATCTATTCAACTCCTCTCATAGTTGAGATTATCTATTATTATATGTATTTTATCTATAATAGATGTATTTATCAATACATAGTTTATACTGCATCATATCTAATTTTTAATTGAAATTTTCAACATAAAATCATGTTGTTTCACACTTTGAGGTTAGTTATATCACTAAATGTAAAAATTCACAAAACAAAACATATTATATATAAATAAAATATTTCAACAGATTGATGTATGCAGAAAATTGTCATAACCTAAATTTCTTATGAGTCATATCAAGCAAAAAAATTGAGCTAACTTTAATATATTAAAATCACATTCATCAATATATCAATCAAAATAAAAATTTATTGAAAAAAATTTAAGTAAACGAAAAAAATTATTCATTTTCAATCAAACAAAAATCCTCATAAAATTAACAAAAAGACTGAAAATCAAATTTTAAACTATCATATTTGGATATTATAATTTAGTTTTTTTTAAATAAATAAATTCATAAAATAAAAATTAATAAAAATTATTTATAAATAAAACTAAATAAACAGAAATTTTTTCTTTTAAATCTTGAAAAGAATAAAAATCTTAATTGTATGATTGACATCAAATATTTCAGTTTTTATAATTTAAAATGATGCATATTATGTTAATTATAAGATCTTAAATATGGACACTAAAATTCAATTTGCATAATAAGATGAAATTTGAAGAAATATTATATAGATTTTGAATTTAAAATATTTTTAATTATTTTATATTTTTGAGTTTAATGTACAAATAAGAGTTTATTTACATGTTTAATATAAAATTTTACATTAAAAATTTAATAAAAATATTTTAAAATTTTATTTAAATTAATTTACAAATGTATGTATCATTCAATCATTTTTAATTTAATATTTTTTAAAAAATATTTAAAAATTTAAAATAAAATAAAAATGTTAAAAAATCAAAATATCGATCAACAAATCGATAATTTTAAATTTTGCTTCATAATTTAACATTATCTTCATTTACCTGATTATATATATAATTAAAATTAAACTTTATTTATATTACGAGATTGCAAACTACATGATACATTACATATTATTTTACAAAAATTTCAATTTTAAGTTTATCCATATTTTTCGGCATTTTTTAACATCAATCATCATTTTTTTGTTACCTATACATTTTAAATTTTATGCTGAAAATTTCAATTTTTTAATAAATATTTTTTATTATATTTAAAAAAATAATATAAGTCTTGTTACAATTTTATTGACCAAAAAATTACAAATTGAATCTACAAAGTTATTTATAATAATAAAGACTTACAATTGAAAAATTGGTTCAATGAAATAATATTTTATGCACTAAAATAGTAGTGTGGAGTTAGATAAAACTGTTATCAAGTAACCTTCAAACTTTGAATATTCTTTTGCATTTGAGAATGAGTGAGATTTTTAATAATATCTAAATTTTGAGAAAGGAGACAAGATTTTCTGCATTTGTATTTGATTCTCCAATGATAGATTGAAATGTAATTAATTGCAGTTGGGTTTGATACCAACTGTTTATAGACCATTCATCTCGACATCAAACTTAGGACGGAAGAAAGTAACTGGAAATTCAAATTCAACGTAGTCCCTCCTTATTTCTAGTGTCAAGTCAACTTTAGTTCTTAGGCTATGATGGTGAGCTTTGCATTGGAATATAGTGAGGTTGACAGCCACATGCTAAATCGTGTGTTGCAGTGAACAATGATTCGATCATTGCTATATTTTGCAACATTTGGGGGTGTCGCACCTGATTTTTCTTACAGAAGAGTGGGATTACGGACCTCATAGAGTGGAACTAATCCTCCATGCATTTCCACTATTTTCTCTCAAATTTAATTCAAGAAATCTACTGAATAAGTCCCAAGGCCCTCAGTCTTCCTTAGAAATAGGGTTTCACAAATCTACCTCCTAGAGCCATTCCATATTTACTTTTCTTGGGTGGGAAAAATCAATAAATCGAGAGAAATTAGCACTCACCTCCTTCCAGGACATTATAATAGAACCTTCGCCGGATTTTGTCGACCCTTTTTTCCCTATTATTTTTTGTATTTAGTCATCCGATGTTTATTCCAATTGTAGCCACTGATCGATAAAGCTAATGGAGAGTTGAGGAATACTGAACTTGAAGTTGGCTTTGGGACACACTGTACAGATTATATGCAAGCATTCGTTACAGGTGAACGAGGTCAGAGAAAAGGAAAGGACCCGGAATGGATGAGAATGATAGTAAAGCTTAGAACTGAGCAGTAATTTTGCCTCGATGGAATCATATCGGGCTTACCTCCAATAATAGTTCAACTCCGACCCGCTCTCACTAAACGACATGGATGCAGAAGTTCATGTGATCAGCCGGACTCTTTCCAATAGTCGTGATATCTGCAGGATTGACGAGTGATTCCTGTGGGGTGATGAGGAAGGGTTTGGTCAAGAGAGACACCTAATAGAACTGCAAGGACGGTGGACCCTTGTCAGCTTTTAGTGCTTTTGTGGGCAAATGGTTTTGAGTTAGCAGGAATACCAATCAGGGAAAGGCGTCATGGCAGCACCCAAGGCGAGAGAAATGTGGACCCACACGCAGGAACAGAATTTACAATCGAGTGACTGATTTTTCCGGAAGGTCATAAGCCGTTGCAATATCATGAGGCTGACTCTCACCATCTCTACTCCAACCAGAGTTTCCTAGATGTAAATGTTGTTTATGCAATGCTCTTCTTCGGTAAAGGTATGTTTCATTGAAGTAAAGAGAGGTTTCTGCAGCTTTAGCACCGGGAAGAATGAGTTCCTCAACAACAAAACCTCTCCTTCGGTCGAGGACTTGACATTTACTTGTGGCGAAGTTTTACATTTAAGTGACCTTGTAAACCCCAAAACCTAGCCTTCGGGTGAATACATGGACCTTGACGTTCGCCTGTTCAATATTCAGTTTCGAATTGACGTTTCATTTGTCTCTCTTCCGCATCCTTCGCAACCACCCCAATTTTGCATTATGGCATAATTTCACCAACGACGTTCGTTCAAGGATTGAGACATTTATTTTGGCTTTCATAAAAGGAAGATCCATGCTGCGTTTGCACAAGTAGAGTTGTATTTCGCTCCTTTATTATCCACTATGTTCCTTAGTCCAACTTAGAACAGTTACTAACTAGTAGGCCGTAACATATCCGGTAGACCTGTGCTTTGATCTTCAAACTTCAGCATGTGTTACACTTGAAACTTTCAGGTGCTTTACCTTATGTGCACATGAACCCCTGTACACAGCGATATTGGGACGCACTCAAACTTTCAGCTTTACAATACTAAGATAGGACTTCAGCTTCGCCTTACTTGACGCTTCCCGTGCACTAGATCCTCCGTCGTCCGGGCTGTCGTATTTCACGTCCAAAAAATTCCTCAAAAACAAGGCACAGTAGACAAGCGTCAACATGTTCATCGTTCGACCCTGAACGGCCCTGACCATCAACCGAAAAATAGATGCTAAAATCCCCAGAGTTTCGGACTTGAGTCTTACAAGAGTTGGGTTTAATTCCAAACAAAATCTTGCCATTGAAAACTTATACAAAAATACTCATTTAATATTTCATCTCATATAGCCGGTTGATTTGGAATTCAATTTACAAAATACATCCTACTGAAGGAGAACCGATTCCTAGTGAAACACAGTCACTCATTCAAGATACCCCAGAGCATAGTAGAGAAATTTTGATGATGTTAAAAAGACAATTACGAAAATTCGAACTTTCTGTATACCGTTGTACCACTCTATTCTGGATCTACGTGCACTCTGCACACTTAGATTGATCCCTTGCAGCATCTGGGATGCAAATACCCCCTAATCCAATGTCTCCTTGAAAATCATCCGCAGCCCTTGCTAAGAAGGATCAAGAGCGCTACTGGAACTCAATGAGTAAGACCGGTTCTACCGATGCACTTGGAAAATGCTAATGTGAGGACAAAACTTGGAAACCTCAACAAAAGCTTGCACTCCAACTAATTCATATCTCTTCCATGCTACAACTCTTGCCATTTTACATTGTTATCAGCAGTCACACCTTTAGTTATGCTGTGTTGCATCTCTCGTGTATCCTATGAAGGCACTGCAAACCAAAAAATATGCCACAACATGATTAGAATAGATACTAACATTAATATATTAGTACCTATAACACAACCCTCAACCAGAAGATACAAAGAAACGATTAACTCGTGGGAAACAACCACAGGCGGAACATCGTCCGCCATACTACCGATATCAAGACGGGATTCCAGGCACAGGATTTGAAATAGAGACTTACTGTAGGTAGAAGTATCAATCTGTTCGGGCAGTTCCTTAATGTCCACCTCGAATCGCTCTTGGACCTGCCACAATCCTCGATCAATACAAGAAATAATAAATAGAGCTCGCAGAGTGCTTGATGCAGTCAAGAATACGGCAATCCTCCCACATGAGTTCAACATGCATGCAGGTACATAATCACTAAGCAACCCATGTGTGTAATTTTCTGTCGGATAAGCAGCAAGTACCTGGTTGAGTACGTCAGAGTCCGAGGCAGATGCGACGAAGGTGATGGCAAGACCTTTCGTCCCAAATCTCCCCGCTCTTCCCACCTGATTGCGGAAAAACGAAGATTGTCATTAGAACAGAACGTAAAAGAACGCAAGTAGATGACACATCGCAAACTCTCTAGACAAGGTTGGACATGAATTCAACATACGCGATATAAGTAACAATCCCGTGAGGACCAAATTCACATAACTTCGCAGAGTTGAAGAGTTGAAGAGACGAAGTGCAGATAAAAGGACAAGCGATACTTACTCTATGTAAGTAGGTATCGGCGGAATCTGGCATATCGTAGTTGATGACAATGTTGACCCGCTCAATATCGATTCCCCTTCCGACCAAATCTGTGGCTACAAGAATACGCTTGTGGCCTTCTTTGAAACCCTTGTACCTCGTCAACCTGCACATTACGACAGTCAGTGGCGTATATCAGCAGACTGGATGCATGCCAATCGCCGTGTTTTACTAATTGTCTTGACACAGATGCAGAGATACAAAATGTAACTAGAGAATTAATGTTTGAAGCTGACCTTTCCTCTTGTGACATTCCCGAGTGAATGCAGATCGATGGAAAGTTGCACTCCACCAACAACTTGTTCAGCTCTGCAGCTCGGCTAACGCTCTTCACGAAAATGACCACCTGGTTGAAGTCGAGGGCGTCCAGCAAGTCGTTCAGCTTCCTGTTCTTCTCCACTTCGCTTAGCTTGATGTAGTGCTGATACACGAACAAAACACAAGTGTTGTGAACAAAATAGCAGACAAGAGATAAAGAGGAAAACAAATCTGAAGTGTTGATTCAGCTTGCCTGGACTACCCCACACACGATCACATTACGTAGAAAGACAAGAAATACCTGCACTAGACCGTGCAGTGTCAACTTCGCCTCGTCGTCGACATAAATCTCCATAGGCTGTAAATGGAAACAACGCCAGGTACAAAGGGGTGAGGGAATATCGCCTGCTATAGGTACAAGGAGCCGCGCAGCGACACGGCACTTGCTTCCCCGTTGTTCCAAAGTAAAGCACCACATATCTTGTTGAAAGCTTGGAACACATCACATAGAAGATTCCTGCATGTCCTCAACATAACTGTGTCTCTGTAATTACATTCGGCTACTGCATGAGAGCCACAAAGGATGTCGGTATCATGATCCCCATTTGCCCATGAAGGCAGATCTTCCTCCGTATGCACAATGCACATAAGTAGGAAGTACGACTGTCTGGAAACTGTCTTTTCTGGACCACACCTCCAAGCTTGCAGTTGGAGACAGGAACTACTCTGAGGTATGGCCCGCGGTGAGGCCACGTGACTGGTTACTAAAAAACAGCTGTTGTCATTGCAGTCAGAGTAGCAAATTCACAATTCGTGTGATAATCTTCCAATATTTCCTTGACATTTAAGTATCAATAAAGACGGCAGAAGGGCTGTGATCCCGGTTTCGAAGCGAATGCAGAGTCTTTGGGGACAAACCAAAAACTAAACTTTAGAGGAAAATGCACTATTTACTACGATCGCATCTCTTCGAACAAATCTGTGCTTGAAATCCCCAACTACAGCACTGTTGCTTCCACATATGTGCCGACCCCAAGTCCAACTCTCATATCCATAAGCCAAAAAGGGGAATTCCAGATCGCTGGGTGCCCCATTAGATAAAGAGCAGAAGTAGCACCAATCCATTCATCCACTATCCGGCAGCCATCACCATGAGTTTAAGGTAGTGCCCTTCAAGAGTGATTGGAGAGATATATTGGCCACGGGACATTACATCTTGCATAAATCTCTTGCAGACTGGACGAATCTCTTTGCTGAGAGTGGCCGAAAACATCATGACTTGCTTGTCATGCGGTGTCAACTTGAAAATTTCCTGTACATCCTTCCGCATGTCTACAATACAACTCGCGTTAGAGGTACCAGAATCAATATGCGATAGTCCCTCCACACATCGCGGCAACAAAAATATCGTCAAATCACTAACCTTCGATAAACCCGACCACACTTCATCAAAGCCAGGAAATAAAAGCTAAGAGCTACCCAACCAGCTATTTTGACTGCCTTCCTGTTGAAAAAGAAGTAATTTGAAAGGTTAGATTGCATACCCAAAGACTCTAGCATCTTATCACACTCGTCAAGGATGAAGTGTCTAACACTTTTGAGACTCAAATCCTTGTCCCTGGTTAACGCTAAGATGCGCCCGGGTGTTCCCACAACTATGTGTGGACACTCATTTTTTAAAAGATCCTTATGGGTCTTGATGTTCACACCGCCGTAAAAGACGGCCACCTTGATGTCTGGGAGGTACGTGCTGAACCTTTCGAACTCGTGGCAAATCTACATTCAGGTGAGTGCAACTTTTAGGAAATACACAGAAGAAGTCCAATCCAAAGCAACACGCGTGAGTGCAGATACTCCACATCCATCATCCTCATGGTGCGGCCAACATGGTCTACGTCCAATGTAGAATGACAATGAGTCCGGGCTATCGAGATGCCACCTAAATATCAACTGACCTCCAAGATGGCGTCAAATGCTACTCTGACAAGCGAAAAAAAAACTCACTGAAACAGAAGTAGATATATACCTGGTAGGCTAATTCACGTGTGTGACATAGTACTAAAGCGGCAACTTGGCCAGGTACTGGCTCGATCTGCTGAAGGGTGGATAATACGAACACCGCCGTCTTTCCCATTCCTGACTTCGCTTGGCAAATGACGTCCATACCAAGGATGGCCTGTGGTATACATTCGTGTTGAACTGCTCGGCCCATGCGCAAATGTTTGTTAGCCTAGATGTAAAAAGTTGAAAAACCTGTAAACGATTGGATTTGCTTCAAACACACGCGGTGGGCGAGATAATTGAATCCTGCGAGATATTTACCTGTACCAAAATGAAACATGTTAGCCTTGATTTCTAATCCCGGGGAAGGAGGAGTTAACCCAATATCGTTGAGAAACACGTGCCTACTAGCGTCTGCCTTCAGTCAACATTTCCCTGACAGCTTTAAGGATATTTACGGCTGAGCATGCACCATCGACGTCACTTTGAAAACAAGAGACGGTTACCATCAAAGCACCTTCGCTCAGGGGAGCATGCTCCGTCGCACGTTTGGTCCAGCCCTCCATTACATCGGGTCATATCTCATGGGTCTACTAAATTCATCTAACTTATGTCGAATATGTACATAAAGCTCAATCTTGAGAAGACTAATACCAATTTTTGCTCCTAAACTTGCAAAGCATGTGTTAGAGGCACAGCCTTTCTCCACGAAGCTTTCACGAGTCAGGCCTACAGAAGAAAAAACTAAAGAGCATTGTAAAATGAGAAGTGTTACCTTCAGATGGATGTTCAAATCCACAATCCACAATGGCACGGAGAAGTTCGGGTTTCAGAAGAAAATCTCTAAATCCCGAACTGTGAATTCCCACGTATCCTCTGCGCAAACAACGTGTAAAACCCTTAGTACTTGACAAATAACGTGCGAGGAAAACAAAATCAAAATAATTAAAAGCCCGAAGTCGCTGAAATGCCCAACCAAAGGACAACTATTCAAACTTTGATCCGTAAGAGATAAAAACAAGTGCACAGGAGATTAAAAAACTCGGCATGGTTCACTTGTGAGGCGGAAAGTGATGTAATTTAAAATATACAGATGTTGCCAAAGGGCATGATTAAAATTTCTCTAAATGTTTCGCAAGGGGCGACGTACGCAAGCTCATGGGCGGTGACACTTGATAGGTACTACTCTATCATTCTTCCAAGTTTTCGGGGCCATCGAAAGGAATACCATGCACGTCTTCAGTAGGCAACAGCTCTAAACGCTATTCGGGCTCAAAGGCTCAAGACACTCAAAAAGCATCGATGACCACCTTGAGGCAGCAGCGAAGACCTCTGCTCGAAGCGGCAAAAACAAACAAAGATGGGCCCTTCGAAGCATTTGCCATTTTCAAAGAGGAGAGCACAGGACAAGCAGCAGGTAGCAGATGCAAGACATACTACTAAACTTAAGTATACTCAAGCTAGGTAAGAATAAGACAGGGAAGCCCTGCTGTGTTAAAACTGTCCAACGTCATCACTTCGCTACCCGTTGTCCACAATACTGACACAAACCTACATCAACCTCATGAGCTCTCACACGAGCTGTAACCAAGATGATATTCGCATCAAAAAACGACGCGAACAACGCTGAAACACGCATGCGAAAGCAGGGTCATACTCACTTCTTAACAGTCTCCCCGGTTCCTTTCGCGGCGACTGCCTCAGGGGCTGTCTCTAGGTCTTCCTCATCGTAATCCAGGAGCTCCTCTTGGTAGGTGTCTCCTTCCTTGGCCTCTCCCATTGAAAGCGACAGTCGAAACCTGGATCCTCAACGAAAAAGGAAACCGGAGGCGCAAGTAGTTCTTGACAAGAAAGCTCACTAGTCAAATCGAATCTCGATAGCCACGCAAGAACCACCACCACCTCCCTGTTTCCTTCCTGTGAACCCTAAGCAACTGCTGTAATCTAACCACCTTCAAGCTTGAGCCCGCCTCTCTTCAATCAACTCGCTCTCCCTCCAAGCAAGCCAACCGCCCAACTCTCTCCCTTTCCCTGACTCTCTCTTCCTCGAGGCCACAATACCTGTCCCGCGCAAACCCCGCCACCCCCAAACCCAGGATTATCAACGACACGGCAGTGCACTGCACGCGCAAATGCACTCTTGCGCAAACCGCTGACAAGCTATTTCAAATCGCTAAGAAGGATGAACGAGTCCTACGACTTTCACGAAATCAAATACCAGCCAAAGGTACTCTCGCAATCTGTTAACTCTAACAGTCCTCTCCGTCAACAGGTCAGGTCACGCACAGCTTCTCCTCTCTCTTCTTCCTCTCCAGAGCGCTGCCGCGTTGCGGAGTGAAGAACGAGAAGTACCTCAAGTCCCTTACGACGCTGGATAGGAAGAAGGGGCAGAAAATAAAAGATCGCGAAGATTTGCACGGCCTCCGCTTCTTCTCCTCTGCCTCCCTCTGAACGGGACGTCGTCGTCGTCAACCGGAGAGCAGCAGCGGCAGCGCGAGCCAGCGACCTAGCGTCTAGCGAGCGAGCGAACGGGCAGGCGGGCGGGCGGGCGGGCCGGACAGAGGGAGGGCAGATAGATGGGCTCACTGCTCTGGATTACCGAACATTTTCCACCCTGCCCGCGACGGGCAGGTCTCGCCACCCCGCGCTCCCGCTGAGAGCTTCGGCTGCCCGCTCGCAAAACCCTAGTCCAGCTTCAGCCCGGGGGGGCTCGATATTTAGACCGTCGCTATTTGGCGCTCACTACGTGACCCAGTCCCCAATTCAAACCCATCACGTCGTCCGCTGCTGAAGCTCCTTCCATAGCGCTGTCTGCCTGCGTCCAATCCTTGCCATTCCTTGGATATTGGCTGCAGGTGTACGCTCGTTGTGGCCGTCTTTGGGAGCAGCCAATTTTCCAAGACTTTCTTCTCTTGTGTTATGTGACCATCGTAGGATTGATTAGCGGACACGTGCCCGTGCTCGTCATCGTAAATTGATTCTCTAAAGCTTCCCACAATCTTTGACAATTCTCAACCCCAAAATCCTGCCGCTCCAAGTTTGTATGCTCCTGTGTTCAAGACTAGTCTACCCGATGAAGTAAGGATAGTGGCAAATTACCGCAAAACACGTCACGGATAGTCCTATTTTACTATAAGAATTGGTATCTTGGATTTGGTAAACTGTAGAACATGAATCAGGAAATGAACAGATCCGACATTAAATACTCTCAAGGAGAAAGCTATTACACAAACATTGGAGTGACTACACTCTTTCATTCAGTTTTCTACACTTCTCTATTCACAATATTCGATGAACCGAATGTAGAAAATCCTACACATTTTTTATTTAAATAGGTCAATGCACTTGTAATCGCACTTAACATACTCAATTATAGACGATGTGAGAATTCAAGATACCAGTTTCGTGTGATTGCGCATACAGATGACCCAATTTAAAATTGTGATGTGAGGTGTTCTTTATCTACTAGATGATCGTAATCGAAAATAGCTGATTATGTTCATATTCAATATCATAATAACATGTAGCGTGTTAAGTCTAATCAAGCGCGCACATGTTGGTCTAAGTTATGTGACACTACTGTATAAAACGCCTACCACTAACTATATTGTCCTTACATAAGATGTTACAACATCAAGTTAAAAAAAATTAATTTGATTATGCACATTAGCGTGTTTATTTTTCAATATCCAATAGCTTTTCCGCACATTTTTTTTTTATATCCATAAGAGAATCCTTTAAACAAATATATAAGTAAAATGATATGAATTGAATGTTTAAACAGATTTAATACTTTTTAAATGTTATCAAATAATAACTTATGATCTGAAATTATGTAATCAAAATGTACAAACAAAATCTTAAAATTGATAAATAATTTACTCAAGCACATACAAATCTCTATTCATTTTTTATTTTTTAAATTATTGAAAAAGTGCTTGACAAATTCTTGAATGTTGATGATCACTATCATGATTTTAAATATACATCATCTACATATTTTTCCAAATACATGAAGAAGATAGAGTTTGAGATAACTAGAATTCAAATTTAAGATAAGCAACAAACAATATCATATTACATGTAGAGATTGTTTTCAAAGTCCAAGTTATTAACATGCATAATTATCTCAATATACAACTCAATCATAGTAGGAGATTTCAACATATAGAAAGTCAATTTACAATGATGAAATAAATTTTTTAAATAATTTTTTTTTTCATAAAATTGAGTCACCTAAATTTCAATTTTTTCCAAGAAATTTTTGTGTGTTTTGACTTACGTAGTTCAATTAAGAGAAAATTATTTTCCTCACTTATCTAATTTAAGTGTTCATTCTTGCAAACAAACATATAAAATTTTGGCATATGCAAAAACAACTCATCACACATTTTTCATATTTGATACATGTTGATGGATGTGTCATTGGAATAAAAAATTATAATTTTGTAAAAAAAAATCTGATAAAATTATTTAAATTATTATAACATATAATTTAATAAAATTATTAAACTTAAATCGCAAATTTTTTTATAATGGAGTATTCCATAAATTTTATAAATTTATTTCTTACTTTTATGATTTATTGTCAACTAAGTGCACTCTAGTGCTCTAAAGATTAATCCGTACACAATCTCACATACATATACATTGATGTTGTGACATGTATTACAAACAAAAATAGTTTTAGAATTTTTCTTTCATTATTTTGTAAAATGTATTGAAATAGAATTAACATTCATCATTAAAATAATCTACAAGATGCTTACAACACTAGCAGGTAATATTAACACGGATGAAGTAATTCACAATAAATAGATAAATATAATGTGGATTGCTTAGTTGGATTTGTGTAAGTTTACAAAAATGTTCAATTTGTATATCCATGTTTTAATGCATGTATTGATGCATGTTTTTATTAAAAAATGTCAAACTTAAAGTCTAACATTTGAAATGAATGTAGAAATATCATAGTGGTATCTCATGTAGACATAGATTGGCACCCTAACTTATTATCATACAAAGTTTATATCATCTTGGGTTTATCTCCAATCACGACTTGTTATATATTTGCAAGAATTTTTATGAACGAAAGACTTAGAGTCATAGTTTTATACAAATATTAAAAAATGGATAAATCTACAAAGTTTTTAATATACATATTTAATTTTGTCACTCATGAACTATATTTTGTTAATATAAAGATTATGAATTTGACAAATTTGTCATGCATGTTCAACAAATGATTATTTATTGAGATTTTTTTTTAAATTTTCAAAATCATGCAACATAAACACACTTAAAAGTTAAAATTAGATATAATTCCACAAAAATAACATTATATGCATAAATAAAAGCATAATCATAAATTATTTGAATCATTGAAAAAGTTAAAATTATACGTGTATATTAGATGTTGGAGGAAAATATTTTCTACAATTTTATTAGCGCTTTCAGAGATCTATGCTTATGCCACATAAGAAGAAGAAATTATAAGAATTACTATGTTAACCATTTAGTCATATGGAAACGGTACACAATATGCATGTAGTATTATATGTTGTATAATTCTTAAAGTTGCATAAAAAACAAAATTTTCACTTATTTCTAATGATAAAATTATAATACTTTGTATTCAATAAATATTATAATTTTATTTAATAAAAAAATTTGTATTTATTATTTATAATGTATAATAAATTTATATATTATATATCATAGTATATGATTTTAAATTAATTAAAAATTTATAATTTTACTAAACAATTTTATAATAAAATCAAATTTTGTTGTTTAATATCATAAAGAAAAATATGGTTCACATCTTATATATTTTTTCAATCAATTTGTGAAATAAATAATTTAATTTAAGATGATATGATTTATTAAATTTGAAATATAATTTTTTGTTCAAAATATGCATTTCTTAATTATGAAAAATAATATTGAAATCAAATTAAAATAAAATCACTAATTTTGAATTATTTTGTATTAAATTGATTAAAATAAAATAACTGATATTATCAAAAAAATTATATTATATAATATGATCCACAAATAAATTTATAAATTCATCGAAAAATGTATATTTCAAATAAAATATTAATTTTTTTCAAAGAATTATGTTTGTAGCTAAATGAAAATCAAAAACATATGATAAAAATGAAAACTTAATAAATAATCAAAAAATAGCATGAAATCAACAAATGTATCATAAAATAAAAAAATTGAGTTTAGAAAATTTTGTATCAACAAGTTAAAAAATTTATAAAGGTATAATTTCACACAAAATGATATATCATTGTGTAATTTCAATTTATTAAATCAAAATATGTTAGCAGTTAATGATTGAAATATTATATTTACATCTGTTATACAACAATTGTATGTTCAATCAACAAAATTTGATTAAATAAATTGAAATTACACAATGATATATCATTTTGTGTGAAATTATAATATAATGTAAAATTTAAAATATATGATATTATATATAAAAAGTGATATAATAATAACAAATAATATGAATGCAATATACAAAATATAGAATCATTGAATAATAATAATTCTAAGATTTCATTATGTATTATAAGATTTATATTAAAATATTTATTTTTACTTTTATGATATATCTATTTTGTATTTACGAATATTTATTTAATTAATATATAGATATATAATATTATAAAATTTATGATAATTATTTAATAAAAATATATAATTTATAAATATGTTAATAAAAATACATAGAAAATCATTATTTTACAAAACGAATTATTTTTTATAATTTGTCATTAAATTTAATTAATTTAATTTTAAGTTTAATTATTAATAAATCAAAAATATAAAAATAAATTATATAAAACATTATAATTCAATGAATTATTTAAAATATTATATATTTATATTTATATTTAATTATTATAAAAGTTGCAAATGACTATAAAATATTATTTTGACATCTTAATAACTTGTGATTTAAATTTATTTATTAATTTATCATATTGTGTAAGAGATATAATATTATGATTAAAATTTAGAATTATTTTTGTTTAGATTTGTACAATTTTAATTATGTATGAAAGTGTCTATGCAATTTGTGCAACTCTAAAGTTGATATTTAAATTATCTTTAATCATAATTGTGTGTATTTCACTAGGTTTGTATAACAATTGTATTACATGTGAAATTGTGAATATTAATAATTTTTCATATATTTATGATGAAAAAAATTCAAAATCATTTAACATATACGAAATTATGAATTTTTCTCATATGTATCATATGAATTATGATGTAAAAATCATAGTTTGACTTACAAAATAAAAAATTTAATGAAGTTAGATGAAAGAAATAACATACAATTGTCATGATATTGCTTATGAGGCTTGCTTGTTACATCTAATAATCAAGATATAAAATTTTAACAATGAACAAATATTTATGATATCATTACCAATAAGAGACTTTATTCATTAAGGATATCATGTTAATTATAAGTACTTTGTGAAATAAAAAGATTAAAAATTGTTAATACATGTGATGTTTAAATATGTAAATTTAAGATTCATCATAAGTATTTTAAAATAAAATTGAAGCTCTTAAATCAAATATCAAAACAAACAAATAATAAATATATTTTTTATTCATATTGAAAAGCTCATTTATATTTGTTATTGTGATATTGTGAATAAAACATGTTAAACAAGAAAATAAGAATATAAGAGACATAAATATAAGAATTATTGTTTTCAATGAAAATGTATTAAACCTTCATTTGGTGATTGTTTTAACACATTACATGCTTATGTGACGTATTATTGTTTAATAAATCATAAAATTTGTACAATTATTATATGGTAGACTCTCTGTTGAGTTCACAACTTGCCATAATACTATACAATATGTACATTATGAAGACACACATATTGTGAGGGATTAGTTTTTTTTATAAATAACTATATTTTTGTCCCGATCAACATTATTTTTGTTAAATAATAAACTATATATTTATCTAATTGATAAGCACATTGCAATGAATTAAATAAATAAGAGCTTGTAGGTGAAGGATTGTAAATCTAGAAAAACATATGAGAGAGATAGTATGATAGATGATAACATCAAAGGAAGAAGATAAGAAAGTGAACAAAACTTAAAATAGGACGACCAATTGCAAATGATGAAAATTATATGTAAGCATGAGATCAATAAAAATGAAATAGAATATATGCATGATAATATAACAAGTATACTAATGATATATATATATATATATATATATATATGAATGATAAAAGAATGAAATAATAAAAATACATAGAAAATCAAATAAATATTTTCAATCAAGACTAAGTTATATAAAAAATGATTGAATTTATTTGAAGTTTAAAATTGGACCAACATAATTTTTTCAAAACCTCATAAGAATATGATATATCTTATGTTTATGATATAAATAGGGTTTAGCACTTGTGTTTCATTTTTTTGGCTTAACAAGCACGAACATGAATGATATGTAAATTATACAAGTTCTTAAATAAATTATCAATATGTGGAAAAAATTAGACCTACATCCATTTGTTGTTAGCAATCTGGTTGCCAATGAATATTAGCAGTAGATAAAGAAAAGAAGTCATATCAAATGCTTAAAGCAAAATCACTTGTAGATGTGAAGGAAGATGAAGGAGAGATCAAACATAATCAAATCTATTATTCATTTCAACCTCACCTTGAACTAGATAAGAAGATGAAATATGAGTTCAAAAAGAACATGAAGTAAACCAGGTACCAAATATATGATATAAGCTTGCAAGATATATATCAAAGGGAAAGAAAAATAAGAAAAAAAACATATAGATACAAAAAGTAAAAAAGATAAAATATATGGTTATACAAAAAAACTTTTAAAATGCACATTTTGCTTCAAAAAATAGTTACAAATCATAAAATATTAAAAAATAAAAATAACATGTTTACATTTGTGATAGTGTATATATTTTCTTATATGAAATGAAAAAAATAAAATCCATGAGATTGTGGTCCAAGACATTAGAAAATGTTAATTGCTTCAAAATCATACACTTATAGATAACATAAATATATATTTATGTTATGTTAAAAAAAAGATAAAAGTGCTACTTTTTGAATATGCAAATAAAATATGTCAAACAACAAAATATATATAGCGTAAGAAAATATTTAGACAATTACATATGACATGATGAAAATGTTTACTTGTTCAAACATTCATGTTATTTTCCTTTTTGTTTTACTGTCGATTCTAATCATGGATAAATTCAAATCATAAAACTAAAATATCATAATGGGAGATAGTAAAATTGCCAAATTAAAGTACAAAACACTAAAAATTGTTTATCATTATGAGTATATTAAGAAAAATATTGAAAGTAAAAGATTCGACAATGATTGTAAGTGAATCTTTTTCATGGTGCAACATGCATCTTGAGAGCCAATAATGCAATTTAAATAATATTTTTTTTGATAAAAAACAATTATCAGCAAAAGGAAAAATTGAAAAATTTAATTTGAGCATCAATTTGCACATCATTTTGATGCTTTAGATGAAATTACTACTGTTATGAAATCATAGGATGATAATCATGTCGATTAGGAGATGCTGCATGTTCAAATTTTGCACTTTGCTTTGCTGCAAGTTTGATGTGAGTGGCATCCATTGCACTCGTAAGATCTAGAAAGCCATTGCTAATTTTACATTGACAAGACCCCATTTGAAATGAGAAAAATACAAATCCCTACTTTCTTGGATTGGTTAATTTCTCCGTGAATTTCTTGCTGTATTTCACCAAATAACTAATGCAACCATATATGGTGCAGTGACAATGCGTGGAGGCACTTCAAAGGCTAGAGAGAGCAAGGCAAATGGAATGGCTAATTGTAAAACCAATGACTTTCTGAATGTTTAACCAATGACTTTCTGAATGTTTTATTGCTAAAAAAATGGACAAATGTGTTGAACCAGCATCAGAAATGGATCAAAACACATGCGGCATTAATTTCTCCATTGCTCCTCATAAACTTCTCTCTGCAACAACTGTCATGCTGTTATGAGGATGTTGGACCAACTCACAAACTGCCATGAAAATATCCACAATTCAAGGACATATATTCTACTTTTGTAAGATGGATTGTATTGACAAAAACGATGGATAAAATGAAAAAAAAAGGTGAGAGTTCTCACTGAAAATAACTGCATCCTTCAGTAAATTGAGCTTCCGTTTATCTTCAGCACCAAAAGTATCATAGTCATCTATAATAATGTACTCCATGGTCAAGAAAACTATACTATAAACGCTGTCAAGAAGGTGTGGAATAATCACGCGTGGAAAGAGTCTTTCAAAATGCAAAGAGGAATGAGGAAATGAAGAGATAAAAAACCAAACTGTCCAAGTACAAGGCAGACTGGCGAAGTGGAAAAAAGGAGACAAGAAAACAGTATAAGCAATATCATCTTACGGGTGTCTCAAACGGGTGTCTCAATGGAAAATACATTGAGACAACCGTAAATTCATTAATTTCACACAAATACCTGAGGACGCGCACCAATAATAAATGAGAGTACTTCCACAAGAGAGGAGGTGAAAGCACACTTTCCAATCTTTTGGGAGTAAAAACTGAAAACTGAATTGTGTACAAGCCATAAATCAGAACAAAATAGCCACTGAATAAAAAAAAATGAATGCAAACGTGCACGTATACACAAAGAGTACAACGCTGGAATACACACCCAGCTTTCGATATGACAGTTGTGGGAACTAAATGAGCAGTTTGGAGTGCCATCCGACAAAAGAAGGCCTCCAGTGATCATCAGCAATATTTGAACTGAAAGCGTCGAATTCCCGTCACACAGACTCAGCTGCTCATAGACTGGAAAAGTAACATATTCACGCATACCACCCACAGGGTAAAGAATTCTGTATGTCCTATTTATTGAAATTTCGACCGAAGAAACCCAATAGGATCTACGGACAAACAACACTTATATTTCCTTACCAAAGGTACACAAGTATTGGCAATGGTTTTGACAGGATATGTAGAAGAGCTCTTTTTCTTCACAACAAGGGAATAACCTGCTTCCACCTGCTTTTGGTAGAACGAAGTGATCTCCCGCCTCTCTCGGCAACGTATGGCGCTTAACTGAAATGATTATGAGACATATTCTTGCTCTCATCTTTCCAGGAGCTAGACGGGTTTTATACAACAAATCGTCTACAAACGATCAGATTTCCAACCAATGGTCCTCCGGTAAAGGAAGTAAGGCATATACCACGAACTATTCATCTATTCCACCAAAGATCTAACGAGACTACATGACTATGTTACACTGCGTATTCAGTAATTTCAGCCGATGATCCAATTTCAGAATGAAAGTGAGCTAGGAAAGCCCATGGTGCTCGTTTGATTGACGACGGAGGACTGTAAACCGCACGCAGCTGTATTCGATTCTGCAGACGTGTCAGCGCGAATGCTGGTTTTCCATCAACACTCAGTTCCCGTCCATTGTTCAATGTATGTAGACAACATGACCAGCAGTTCAAAGAATCCGGCTTGAGCAACGGGAATGAAACATGTTGACCATCCTTTCGGTATCCTCAAGAATCGAGGACTTCAACCATGATGAGACGTTACTGTGAAGTTTCTGCTTCAAAGTCTCATTTCCTTCACCAAGTAAAATTGCTGAAACCGTTGACGTGCATACTCAAGATAGTTGAAGTCGATGTCTGAAGTATGGGCCTGCGCAGGCAGCAATGCATCCAAACCGCGTTGATTACAACCTTGTCACCCTTAAAGCACGTTACCCTTGATTTAGTAGAAAGAAATACAATATAATGTTGTGGAAAGCACTGCGTTTCTTGACTGCAGTGCAATAATGACATGATGGCCACAGCTTTTGCGTTTAAATCCTTTACGGCAAAAGCAAGCCCACTTGTTCAAAAAGGGTAAACCAAGTATTTTTCTGCTGATCTCTTTAGCAAGACCAGTTCGTAGGAACAAAATATCTTCAGCGGTTAATTATTCAAACCATATACTAGTTCTGACTACATCAATCATATAGACCATTCCAGACCCTATAAAGGCAGACATTCCGAATATCATAAAGAAATTTCTAGTAGATATCGACAGAGCTTAATTCACTAGAATGCAAGACGAACATCGACAGTACACCACACAAAGGAGCTACTTACGGAGATGATACCCCAACAGCCCCAAAGAAGATGACTTGCAAGTCTATATGAATCCGTATCCTTCACTAAAGCATCTATCTCCGCCTCATCGACAGATTCGCCTGTAAACAAGCCGACAAACAGTTAAATCAGTACTATCAACCATAGCATCCTCTGCCACATCACAAGACATAATATAAGTCATTTCTCATCCGTCTCCGGTTATTTTGGAAAGCTAACCAAATCACCAAATCTAAGAGAAAATTTTGTCCATGCCCTTGGCAGCTGAACGCCCATCTGAAATTCTAACAATCAAACAAAGCAAAATACCTGTTGCTTGCAAGTACATAGCTGCAAACCTTCGACGATTCTCGTAATCTGCACAAATACATGGTTTGCACACAGTAATCAGTATTTGGATAGAACTCGGCATCACAATAAACATGTTGCACTTCTATTTCCTCACCAAGGCTCAAAAAGGCGCTGAGAAAGACTTGTGGAAGGCAAGTAACACAAGCTAGATGTCGTGCTCTTCTCCTCCATGCACACGCACTAGCCATCGGGGACTGACTACAGTTCCACGACAACGTAGACTGAAGAAAGAAACTTCAGAGCTTCAGGAACTGCTGATAATCGTAGTCCGATTGTTCGACCGACTTCGATTTTAAGTCCATCAGACCTGCTGCTGATTATTACATATACTGAATTGTCTGCCGCAACTTTCCAACCAAGACCCAGTGGATGAGAATCATAATTGAAGACTTCCAAGCTCAAAGGCATAGGACTAGGGTGAACTGGTGACGTCTGGTTCTTATTGAGAAAATTCATATTGCATGGACAAGATCCTCACCAGGATATTTGCTATAATCCAGCACGTGAGGTGTGTCTGAGTGGTAGTCAGCAGCCATTTCGCAAAAATAGTTGGCGATGTCGTATGCCACAGGATTGAAGCTCGCATACTCGTAATCCTGTTTTTAATCCAAACGCAACGCAATGAATCGAAAACTGAATCCAGCATAACCCGCGTTCAAGCACATCTCCCTTCCATTAAAGAAAGGAAAAGGTGGGTCACAAGCAGCTGAAAAGCTTATGAAGTCATGTCTGTCCAAATCTGAAGTGCAGGAAGTACTAAATAATGCAAGACATTAACCCAGAAAACTGGAGGTTGTGGTCACATACAATTATGGTGAGATTGGTTTCGTTATCGTCGATCATCAAGTTTCCATATTGAAGATCATTGTGGCAAAATCCAATTCTTTCTCCAGATCTTCGGAGCATCTTCTGCAAATCGGCTATTTCTTCGTGCAGTTGATGCAGTCTAAATTCTTCTACTTGATTCGGGCTAGCTAATTCCAAGGCCTTCTCCAACCACATGCTGCAAGAGTGTGCAAGACTTGATCAACTTCATGCACACGAAGACCAACCAACTTCTGAACATTGGAAATGCTCCTATATTCCACACGTTCTCATAATATTTGGGGCTTGAATGGTGTGTAAGAGATGGATCTTGCGAATATAACCTCGCTTGTGAGCCCCAAACTAAGTATGACCGTACAAATTTCAATCCTGAATTCCCGTCCTAGTACTAGTTGTAGGATTGATAGCACAAAGAGTAGCAAATAATATCATGACGTGGCACGGACGGACTACAAGTTCATACAAACCTCAAGCGTTGCCATATCATAGGCTCAGCTGGTCCGGGCATATCGAGTGCATGGAATTCTCTCAACTTAACCGCAACTTGATCCGATATTTGGGTGTTCCTCAAATCCACTGATGACAAAGTCTGCTCCGGGAAAACAAACGACTTGTTAATTCAAGAGCGAATGTCGATTGCACACACCTTCAACATCTCAATAACTAGAGTTCGCGCCCTTCAGTACCAGGTCAACGCCTAAAATTATAGACCCGCAATACGCCAAGACCAAAAGAACATAACATGGAGCGAATATGTGCCACTCCCACGCCTCTACATACTGTCCAGAGCAAGGGCCAAGCTACTCAAAGAGTTTCAGCTCGTCGCGAAGCAGTACCCTGGCATTCAGAAATTCTTCGACGCGGCCGGTACTAAAGCGCGCAAGAAGGCGTGGACCCTGTCCATGCTGGGACATTTTCTCAAATGTCAATATTTCGTTTTCTCTGTTGAAAAAAAGTTCCGAGCTCTCTCCATACAAACGCAACAGCACCTTCCTAGGCTTCCCTCTCTTGTTTGCCAGTGCCCAGTGACACTCGAAAACTTCATTGGTCATGGCACCCTTCAGTTGCCTCAAAGTCAGATTTTCATTGCCGGAGATGTCCGTCCACTTTTCAGCTAACCTGAGTGCCAAACAAGACTCGAATTTAAAGAATCGTACAAAGTTTCGCAAAGCGCAGCAACAAAACTCTCCATCAGAGAAAAATGTCTGACAGAGCACGTCGCTGAACGCTCTCCATTTTCTTGGTAATATACTGGCCATCAGTAGACAGATCTACATCTCATGTAAAAGTAATCGTCTCTGGCATGTCTAACTAAGTGAAGACAATCTTTTGAGGCATCGGGAGGAATCTTGAAGAATGTCTTACCCATGAAGAACGGTATATGCTTCTAACGGAATCTCCAACTCATCGTCAGCAACTTCGGAACCTGATCACGACATCAATGATTGAGCACACGACTTTCAAACAGCAGCATATGCACCTCTGGGGAGGAAAAGCGGCATCGGTCTAGTGATTGTCTACGAAGAACTGGCAAGGAAGATTTGTCAGCTAAAAAGGTCATAACTCGTTCAACGTTAGCATACGAACCTAAAGACTGACTTCGAAGTGTTAACTTATCAGTTTTCGAAGGACGATCCTCCATCTCCTTCTCGAGTTCCAATTCCAGAGCAACCATCAGCACGGCCGGGGAGATATCTCCAATTCAAGCCTTCTGGAAAAAACAGGTTTCGACCAGGCGAACGATTGTAAACACGAGTGTTATCAACGTTGGACATATGATTGGTCACCAATTAAGTCTCAGCGACATTCTCGCTCTGCCAACAATCAACGACTGCACGATCGACAGAGAATCTCGAATGGTCTCGACTACAATGAGAAGACGTCCAAATCGAAGCTGACATTCACTAACGCGCGCTTCCCACTTCCACCGCTGTCACTTCCCAAGAACAAAGACCGCTAACCAGCATTCTGCTCTAACAATGTCCTCTGCATCACTGTCAACGCCTTTTAATAGCAACCTCCCCACAAAACCCTTCACGCCACCTCCTCTACGGAAACACCATGACGCCCCACATTTCCAACTTTTCCTCCTTTCCACTCCCAATTACTCTTCCTCCCTCGTTCCTCGTTCCTTCCGCCCTCCCCCTGCTTCCTTTCACATGTACCTGATACTCCAACCAATCCGCTGGTCCACAATCCACGAACTTTGGAACTCCTCACTCAGCAGCAACACAGTTACGCTTGCAATTGCTCCGAGTTGCTTGCTCGCTTGCTCGCTCGCTCCTTCAGGTCAAGATTGCGTCGGGACCTGCAGAGAGCGTGGACGACAACTCGAACTCGGATACGGATTCGAAATCGGATCGCACGACGACGAAGCAACGCGCCACTACTAGAAGGAAGAAGGCAGCCCGCTGGTGCTGCCAGGCCCAAAAGAGCGGGGCAGGGAACCGGAGGCCGCTATCCCCTCCCCTCCCCTCCCCTCCCCTTCCGTGAGACGATTGTCCAGCTCATTACAATTTTCGAGTCAATTTTCCGATTTTCTTTCAATTTGTAAAACGCGTGTCCGGTCTTCCAGCTATCCGTACAGCCCATTCTGCGTCACGGACGAGTCATATCATGCTTGACGTGGGCGCTTTCCCGGGCCCCACGTCAGACCGCTGAATATTCACTCCTTCCACCGACTTCCTTCCATTCCGGTCCCAGTTGAATCTTTGTTCGCTCTCTTGTCTTGTCTTCTCTTCTCCCATGGCTAGAATCTTTCTAGTCGCATGGTCAATACCGCTCTGATTCGGACGAGTGAGTGTTTTACATGAGCTGGTTGAAACGGACAATATTTGGCTGTAAATCTTAGCGTTTTTACCCGGTCTTTGGTTTTCTCCGGGTTTCAGACACGTGTACCATTCTTCCTGCATCAGAAGCATTATGTTGTTGATGTTCGAGGAGTCCGGAGTTTGTGGTAGTGGGCCAGCGGATTCGTTCGAGTGGCAGGGACATGAGCGGACATGACATCTGCTGGACATGTAACAAGATTCAATCGTATCAGAAACTTTTCAACGTTGATGCGCTCTTAGCGGGAGACCCTGATAGGAAATTTTTTTGCTTGGTTGGTTTTTGCTTTTTCTTTTCATCACAAAATGTGCTATTTATCCTAACTCTCGCATAGTCTTCACGGTACTGCACTAGAGACCAATGTGTCACGGAGAGCAACCAAGCAGCCTATTATTAATCTTTGTTGACATTTTCCCTTAAATTGTTTATCACGGTTTTCTTCTTGCTTTCAACTTATTAGTGGATAATCACCATGTTGATTTGTTGTCACATATGTTGTTTACCGAATATAATCTTAATGTATCCGGATCTTGATACATGATCTTATTACAAATGAGCCTTTTATGCAATCGGTGTAGAACCTGCGTATAGGCCTTTGCACCGGTAAATACTTTTCACACTTAAAATATTATTACAATATATATAAAATCTAACATATTACAGCTTACATGCCAAAGATATATTTACAACGAAAATACTTTTCACACTTAAAATATTATTACAATATATATAAAATCTAACATATTACAGCTTACATGCCAAAGATATATTTACAACGAAAATAAACACATGTGAATAATGGCATATTATTACTCATGTTATTAATATGAAGAAAAAAGAAGCTTTCATAAACCATCCATATAATGATATATATTTATTATATAAATTAAATATATACTGTTGATAACAAAGAGTCACATATCAACAAATGATGTCATGCTATTAGATCTCAATATTTTAATGCAGTGCATATAAAAGTTATCCAATTTGACTTTGTATGCATGCATGAAACAATTGTCTGCCCAATGATTTATAACAAAAGTCGTGATAAATACATAATACTTTAATGAAAAAATCTGTGTTGGGTTGGGCCGGCAGGCGCGGTCAGGGGTCATGAAAGGGCAGAAAAGTCCTTTCATGTTCCCTTGGCCTATCTCTCGTTGACTTCTTGGCTTGTATGATTTTTTAGTTTAGGGAAGGTTGGACGAAGGTCTATATCAAATAAATGCAAATGTCAAAATGGTGTTTATTTATTTGAAAATAATTTGAAATTTTTTGATCATATTATTGTATGTACATAATAAATTAAATTTTAATAACAAAAATTCTTCACAATATTTAATCAAATAAAAATTTAATATTTATCATCTGATTTAGCTATTGCAATAAAATAAGCATTAGATGAATCATAGTTTTGAGGATTCATTTGTTATAATATAAAATACCAATAGAATTTTGAAAATTGAATCAAAATTGCATTTTCCAATGATAAAGTCATCAATCCTTCCCCATGATGAGCATAAGTTGGTATAAAAGATGATGATGTCCCATTTATGATCAGAAATGGACCTAGCCCCATCCTATCCCTTTGGTTTCATCCATGTATGGGGTTTTTCCATCCTTTTTGCTATATTACTTAGATACCCATGAAAATTTATTATCAGAAATTAGTTTTGTTATATATAACTTGTTGATTACATCATGTGATAGATTGTTTTCATTTAGCAGTTTCATTTCATCTAATATTTTTAAGAATCAAATGCTATAAAAATTAAAGTTCAAAATATGTTTTTAAAAACTTTCAATACATTATTATGAGTGAAAGATATTTCTCAAAGAATATTAAATTTATTTTATGTTTTATTATAAAATTGATAATATAATAAATATTTAATATATCACATTGCATATCCAGTATGATCCATCTGAAATTTATGTAGACAATATGTTCACAACATGTCTGGAAATTTACAAGTGTCAAAAGTAAATCTTATTTAGTTAAATATCATTATAAGTCATGCATACTATACAAAATATTTATAATAATGCTTGCAAATATGGATTTTTTAAAATTTAAAGTCATGATTATATATGATTCTATTATATCTCACTTCAAAATTTCTTTACTTATTAAATTATCTCATTGGGTGCTGAATAGAAATATTTTTAATCAATTAATTGTGTATCATGTAAATTTTGGATGTGATCAAATGATACCACATGTTATTAACAAAATGTAATTTTTTATGATTATAAATGCCAAGTGATATTATAACTAGCAATTTGATTTTTTCTCCATGGAAAAGTACATGAATAAAATTCGTTATTTATGTAATATTTTGATTGTATAGTATTAAAATTATAAAAACATAATATGCAATATATTTTGATGGTTTGAAATTTTGTTAATTATATCAGAGAGCTATATTACATGATTTTTATTTTATTGACTTTAAATATAACAAATAATTCATATATAAGATTAAAAATTTCAAAAGTCATAATAATTAATTTATTAGTATATATTCATGAATCATAATCAATTATAAATTTTAATTAGTACTTCAAACAGATTTTTAAAAAGTGATATCAGGCTCATGATATATCAGTTTATGTTATTGTCATAATTCAAATATCAACACATATACAAATTCATAAATCAATGATGAAATATATATTTTATTGGTTTATAATTTTTGTAACATGTAAAATATATCTCTATTATTTGTAATGAGCAAACATTGTTCTATTGATAAATATTTTTTATATGCATAAATTTAATATAAACAATTTATTTCAAAACTTTGTAAAGATAAAATAATTCTTATGACTACAAAAAATATAATTGATAATTTCTTTTTCCATAGAATGATAGTAAACAATAAAATATCCATAAGTAACATTAAACTTTATGATGAACTCATCAAAGTTGGAGGAGAAAAGTTCTCACCTCATCCATGGCTCCTAGACATCCTATTGGAGAGATGAGGGTGCAAGCCAATGTGGATGTACTTGGAGATGGAGCAAGTAGGGAACAACCATCAACATCGTATGAGGTAGCATCTAGTGCAATGTTGGGGGCGGCAAAGACTCTTGTTCATTTTCATGTTTTCTTAGCCAAGGATTTATTGGCGTTGGGGATGTCATCATCCCATGTACTACGATTGGTAGCCACACTTTGCGAAAGAAAAGAGGATGTGTTGGTTGCTTCTACTAGTGTGAGCACTAGTAGTGTTGATCTTGGGATCATGACAGCTACTAGTGGAACTTGGCAAGCTGTTGCCGCTTGAATGATGGAGTTATCAGCGAGGCCGGTCTATGAGTTGTTGCCGCTTGAATGATGGAGTTATCAGCGAGGCCGGTATATGAGCGTACGAGGGTGTCACCAAGTGCGGTGATGTTGGATAATAGAAGTGGTGTCTTCTATTTGGTCAGACCTTCAGGAAAGATTTATCGACCTCAACGCGTGTTGTTGGATTCTAGTACACAACCCCTTATGTTGGGTAAGGATGCACTACTTGGTCTTGGTTTGCGAAAGACCGATGTGGAGAGATGTCCATTCCAGATTCAAACATCTCTTGGAGGTTCTAGTGATGCCCCAACACCATACATCACCCGGGTGGGATTGACTGTGCAAGTGCAACCGGATCATGTCACAGATAGCTCTACAACGCGAGCACGTGATGTGATTACACTAGCAGAGTCTTATGATATATTGGTGGATACGGCAGTGTTATATCCGATGGGATTTAACATTGATTATTGGGAGGAGACAACCTCTTATTGGTCCAGCTTTGGCAAGGGGCAAGGGAGTCGACACTGCACGATTCATTACCGGTTCTAAGCCTTTACCAAGTGGAGGTTTGACGTATGTTACATCCTTGAGTACTTGTGTTTCTTGGCTTGGTGATTTTTTGGAGGGTAACATTGATGTTCATGATAGTCATGGTCAAGAGGATGTGGCTATCATGCCAAGTCTTAGTGGAGTAGTGTCATCCACGTTGGATGGAACACTATGTACTTCATGTATGCAGCTACAATAGATGGCTGAGCAGCTCATATCTGGCTTGGAGTGAGTCTTTTGCTCCGGAGAGGGAGGAGACGAAGGAAGTTATTCCCACTTCCACTACGTTGTTACTTTTAGATGCAACTCATATTGCTTGGTAATATCTAGAGGATTATATATGTGTGGTGGATCTATTTGGAGGGATTAGCACAGGTTTGGTTGTTGTTTTGCAGTCTAGCATACGAGTACATCGATACTTGTATGTGGAGCGAGATGAGATTGCAAGACGCGTCTCATTACGTCATGTGGCACAATTGGTGTGGAGATATCCATATCTTCTACCAGTGTTGGCAGTTCAAGGATATCAGCAGGCCTTACCGTACGATATTTTGTTGATGGCGATGCAAGACCTTATTCGGCATGGCACCATATATTTGGTTATTGCTGGATGGCCATGTCAGGGACACACACATGCTGGTAATGGTCGTGGGCTACATGATTCACGTTCTGGCATTTTTTGGGAGATGTTATGTGTGTTACATTCTCTCCAATCACAACAAACCTATTCTTAGGCATACATTTTGGAGAATGTTCCCTTGTTGGGTGATCCACGTGCACGGGTGATGACGAGTGCACATCACGTGCGGTCATGGATTGGACCAGTGGTATTGCTAGATGCAGCAAGAGTAGGATCTCGTGCACACCGTTCACATATATGGTGGACAAACCTTCCTCCAAGGAAGGTTTTATTGTGAGCATATAATGGAGTGGAGAGGCCCTCACATCTCGAAGTGGAGAGTATTTTGGATGTGGGTAGACACTCCTATGCAGTGGTCTATGTTGACAGGTCATCCATGGCAGTGGTGAACCTTGTGGGTCAGCCAAGAGCTGCATTACCCACGTTGTTGAGTTACCTAGCTTCCCATGCTTACAGAGAGGGAGGACTTGGACTTGTATGGAATTCTCGTTTGCAGCGGTTGGTGGAACCCAACGTTGAAGAGTAGTATCTACATTGTCAGAGGTATCACGACGTCAGGTGTTGGGTTAGGCTATGGATCTCAACTGTTTGACATGGATTGTGAGCCTTGGATTGGCTGAGCAGAAACACATGCGATCCACATGTATGACTGCAAAACCATTAGTAAGCTCTTTGCCTACCGAGACGGTGGAGGCAAAAGCTGGGGGCGAAGTGTCCAAGATCTCATCCTTGGTCTTATGGGGATATTAGAAAGGAGAGATAAGGTCTTCTTCAAATATCGTTGCAGTTTTTTGCGCAGAGCAAGCGGTGGTTACCACTTTAGACCTTTGTGAAACAACACAAGAGGTTACAGCTACAACAGTAGGATTTGTTCACACTAAGATAGTGGAGCCAGGTATGAGAGAGCAGAAAAAGCTTTCTGCTCAAGAGGTTGTCATTTAGCAACCAGATACTACGTCTTCTATCTCTAGTGTTGATGGAGAGGAGATTTGGGATATTGAGATTGGTCCCAAAGTGATAGGAGAAGAAAGACGTAAGGTGTGGAGGTTTATGAGGAGTTTCAGAAACTGTTTTGCCTTCAAAGATGAAGGATTTAGGGCCGCTTTGAAGGGACCTGGTATACAGATTGACTTGACAATAGATGCATCAGTCTTCCGTCGTCCCTATACATGACAATTATATAGATAGACCCATGTGTGATGACTACGATCTATCAATCAAGAGACAAAATCTGATCGATATGCTATGCCTACACCTAAGGAGATCTTTGATGCAGTTGGGCATGCAAAGGTTTTGTTGGAATGACTTGTATAAGCCATTACAAACTCCTTCCCCTCATCATCATGTTGGGTAAGCATTGCTCCAAAACCCAACATACTCCAATCAGTATGTACTTGAAACATACTACCTCTCACAGGTCTCCTCAAAATAGGGACATATGTCAACCTTCCCTTGAGCTCAACAAAAGCTCTCTCCTTTTCATCTTTCCAACTCCACTCTTGATCTAGCTTTGTCAGCTTTGTCAAGGCTTTGGCAATAGTGCTAAATCCTTGCACATATCGACAATAGAAGTTTGCAAGTCCAAGGAAGGCTCGAACCCTACTCACATCCGAGGGTTATAGAATACGCAAGATTGTCTCCACCTTGGTTTGCTAAACTCCCAATCTTCATGGGTATATGGTATGACCCAAGTACTCTACTTGCTCCTGAAAGAACTTGCACTTTCCAGGATGCAACTTGAGGCCATGAGCAAAAAGTCGCTCAAATACCTCATGCAAATGTATCTCATGCTCCCTCACTGTAGCACTATACAGTAGAATATTATCGATGTAGGCTCTAGCACAATCAAGTCCGGCTAGGATCCTATCCATCACTCTTTGGAACTCAGTAGGTGTATTGTTCAACCCAAATGGTAAGAACTTCCATTGATACAACACATCCTTGCCATGCGAATCAATTGCCCAAAAGGCTATCTTGGCCTTATCCTCATCTCAAATCCGCAACTGATGATATCCTGCTCGTAAATCCACACAATAAGACATTCCTTCAAAGGAAAGTGGTGTGTAAGACCAAGAGTCTTTCATGCAACTTGATTAGACCGACCGAATGAAGATTCTGTACAAGGAGTCCGTGAGGATGCAAAATCCAAAAGGATGGAGGCGGGAATGGAGTGGATGCTCAAAGCACCAGAGCGGTTATTTGACAAACATGCAATCGCAACTCCAAAGGTGGGGTCGAGGACCATCCTACACTTGATTCTCGAGATACACATGCGTAAAACGTAACACCTACCGCCCGCCTCTAATGTCGCTTCTCCGATTCTCCAGGACAATGTGCCAGAGTTGTAATTTATGTAATGTGCAAATTTAGTGCACATTGATTTTAAAGCTGACATACATTTACTTGCAGCATAGTGCACCAACCACATTGGATATTATGGCTGGTCGCACGATTCTACGAGTACGTGAGGTTATATCTTCTGGAGTTTTGGTATTGGAGGATTGTGATGGTGTGATTTGGAAGGATGATGTGCGTAATTGTGAGCCATGTCACCTTCCAAACATTGATGGTACTATGGATCCAAGCCTGACAGTTGTACGTGCAGGCTTGAGATGTATGTTATGTGGATCACTTGGTGGAGTAGTCAATATGTTGATTTGTGATTCTTGTTCGAGAGGATGTCATATGTCATGTTTGACACCTCCTCTCAATGAGGTGCCCAGTGGGTGGGGGAGATGTCCTCGATGCGTTTAGTAGTCAAGCAAATGTGACCGTTATATGATATGGATTGCAGATATGCGACTAACGATGGGGCATTATAGCACCCGGCCTCCTGATCTTAGCCCCACGAAGGGCATATCATGTTATGGACTAGATGACTACTTGGTGTTAGAGGGACCTAACCGCCAGTTAGGAGAACGATTGTGACACACTTGTGTTGGTGTATGATGATCTATGTGTTGTGATGTTTGATGTGACAGCGATGTATGTTGTGATGTGATATGTATGTGCATGACAGCTGTCACGACTTATGTAGTGGCATCTCTAGTTAGGTAGATGTGCGTATGCAGAGCAGATACATCAGTTAGAGCGGGTTTTGCAGTTAGCTCCGTTCGAACTAGAACTGCCGTTAGGGTTGACAGCGCCGTTAGGGGTCATAGGGCTCAAGGGGTAGAGTTCGAATTATGACTCCTTGGAGGGTAGTTTTCGAAGTTGAGCCTTTGAGAGTGTGGCTATGGTGGATAGTAGCTAGTGCGGGAACCTAGAGTCTTTGAAGCACAAAGTGGGTTTTGCTTGACTGTAATCTCTCTTTTATGCTATGGTTATGAGCGGAGTGTCCTTGTGGACGTTTTGAAAGTAGAAAAGATTATTGTGGTACACTTGTGTTGGTGTATGATGATCTATGTGTTGTGATGTTTGATGTGATAGCGATGTATGTTGTGATGTAATATGTATGTGCACGACACCTTTAATGCAAAGGTTGTATTGATGGTGCTTTTACATACAATAGGTTCACAAAGGTCTTTGTCATGTTCAAAATTTCCAGCTTCTTCCACAATGCTATGGTCAAATCTTTATCATAACATTATACCTATGCAAAATATATACATATCATGCTTGTCTCTCTTACATCAAGCTCCTCCTAGTCACTCATAGAGTTACACTACAACATAACACAAACATGTGAATCTATAGTTAAAATCTAACATTAAGTTATTAGTTTAATTTTTTCATGTGTTAAGTACAAAAGATGAAATTAAATGCTCATGCCACATCAATATGAAACTAAGTGTTCCTTGCCATGACTTTATGTTATGATGTCAAGTTTCTTAAGATTGCAATAGTAAAGTAAAGGTTCAGAATCAGATTTCAAACTATAACCACACATCCAAAATTGCCAATTGTATATGCATAGCATTACAACATGCTTTAATTTATGGCATAGAGGGAAAGCTAATTTTGACTGGCGATGCATGTGCTAGACCTCATGTTATCATCGGTACTAATAATCTGCAAGTACGAGACATTAGAGTCGTTGTTTGAGACAAAGTGATTTATTAAGAGAGAGATTATCTCTCTCCTTTTCTTGTGACTCATGGCTTGGATTTTTTTGCATGCTTTGATTTTTACTTCATACGTGAGTCAATGTGGTCATATTGTGCCTTTTATTCCATGTATCTTCATCACAAAAAAATAAATCATAGAGTTTAGTTTATTGAATTTCAAATGTGGATCAATATTATTAAAAAATGTAAATAATGGACCCAAGAAATATAACAAAAAGGATGGAAAGACTCTATCAAGTAGTACATGGATGAAACCAAAGGTGTAAGATGGGGCTAGATCCCAATAACATCACAACGGAAATATGTCATGATGGAACTAAGATATCTGAATTATCTAAGTCAAAGGATGTGCATATTTCATGAGCAACCAAAGAAGCATCTCATAATGTGATTGCATTTAGCTAGTTATCTCTATAGAATAATGAATTTACTATATAATAACCTAAAAAAGTGTAATACCCAGGTCTCGTGGTATGGTAGGCTCTCCCTCATTCTATCTAGAGATGGTATCAATATTATTTGCGATGTAGCTCTTTCAAGTTCACTATTACATCGCTACAATCCAATGTGTTATAGGATAGCAAAATTGAACATGAAAGGCAAAGATGGGAGGACAGCCTTGACCTACGTGAAGAAAGAGTTCAGATAAACGAATGAAAATTAGTGCTGGTCAGGTGAGTTACCGGTACTAAACAGCATAAAGTGAACAAACCTTTTTTTTTTTGGTTTTTGAATTTCCTTCCATTTAGGCTATCACTCACCTTCTGTAATTGGTGGTTTTCGTAATTCTTTGGTTCCCACTCATTTTAAGAAGATTAATTTGTTACAGTGTTTACGACCTCCCGTTCAGGGACATAACTCCCTCCGTGTGCGCCGTTCAAATGTGCAAATGTGTTAACTCGGGATTCAACTGAAATAAATACGTCCATTCAATTACTCCCTGCCCTTGACCGCAGCTCGGGTAACTAGAAATTCATTACACAACATATAAATCGGACTGAAAGAAACATTTTTTACATGATAACGTTTGCCCCTTGAATGTGTCCTGGACTCTCCTCACGGACTGTTACGTTCGTTTTGAGATTGAGATGAAATGACACGAGACATAAGTTCAAAACTCATCTGAACGGCAGAATGAAGTGCACGAGAATAAAAAGAATATATAGAGAATGTAAGAAGTGCACGAGAATTGGAAGAATGTATGTTTGTTTGTGAACTGTATGTTGTACTGTATGTTTGGGTGAACGTATGTTCACACAAACATTTGTTTGTTTTTTGTTTTTCATACAGTAAGTAGAAGGGCTTGACACGACGGCTGCTTGTGCACCTGACTGGATCGTATTATCGTAAACAATGAAACCTCCTTACCTTTTTCTCTTGCGCTCTTCCGTTCTTGACGAGCCTTCATCAATGGGGGAAGAATCTCGAAGGGACACCGATAGTTTCAAGATATTTCTCACTTGGACGAAAGTCCGGGAAAGACATAATTATTATTATCATCGAACTTTTTAAAAAGGGGAAAAGTCGCTTAAGTACTTTAGCATACAAGATATACGGGGCACCTTTTCAAGAAGACAGAAACTAAAATAAATAGTAGGGTTGAAAATATATATGAAAATCTGTGGGAAGAGAATAATTATAGTTTCAACCTAGAAAATAAATATATTTTATGTAAATGGTAATATGTTTTCCATACAGTGAAATATATATTTCCATAAAATAAAAATCACTTGACCCGACATGTAATTTAGACCTATCTTTAGTCAAAGAACCATCGTAAAATAGAAAATCATTAAAAGAAATTCATTTGTTTCACAATATAATATTTACGTATATCTATAATCACTTATGGTTTTTTTCTTGCTTATAAGATTGTACAATTTTTTTTTTTAAATTTTTGTTTTAACCATATAATACTCTTATTATATTAGGTTGCATCGCCAGAATAAAAATATATGTATATAATTATGTAAATCCATATAATATTTTATGGGGAAATCCAGAAAAAAGTTTGTTCTTTCCAATACTCCAAAGTTTTGACAAAAAATGTGTGGAATGGGAAGAGTGAACAAATGTTTAACGGGAATGTTAAGTTTCCCATAAAATCTAAAGGGTCAATTTTAAAATATACCTTTTAGATGTTTACGGTGTCTATTTTGATATTTTAAAATCCCATAAAATGTCATCCCTTTACCCCGTAAAACCCTGTCAGGGGACTAGTTTTTAAAGCCATCAAGGGTGAAGTGAGTGTGTTTAGATCACATTAAGAGGTACAGATAATACATTAGCCTTAATACGGTATTTCTTGGAACAGTACTGTACCTTGACTACAGCGAAAGAGTCTTGCTTGCCTCTGGCCGCCTTCGTATTCCTTCGCCTTCCAGAGGCTGCAGCCGTGGCAGCGCTCCGCGTTGGGCTTGCCGAGCAAGCATCGACAGCTGAGGATCGAAATTACCGTCGCGGTTTGAAGCGGGAATGCGGAACGGCCTCGTCATCTGAGACTGGAGAGTAGAGCGTGGAGCGTGGGGAATCTGGGACGAGGAGAAGTGTGTTGCTGTACACGTGGATGTTTCTTGGAGGGAGTGGGGAGTGGGGGAGCTCAGATGGAGCTTGGATTGATCACTCCGAATTTGCCGACGGCTGTTCTTGATTTCCAGGGACGATCAGCAGAGATGGAGACGTTCAGCTGAAATGTGAGCATCGGGTCGGTCAGTTCACACTGGGGCTTAGTGATCAGGTGAAGGGAACGCAATTATCCAGTTTAGATTACAGGTGGATTATGATTAGTCTGAAACGAGGAGGAGGAGGAGGAGGAGCAAAATTTTATGCTACGGCCAACTACAAGAACTAGTGGCGCAAAAGAGACGAGGCAAATGTACGGTCCCAGCAATGGGTTGGGCTTGTCATATCATGATCATGATGGACGTTGGACAGGGTATGTGTGTCTTTCTTGTCTCTTAATTTTGATAACTTTCATGTTTTTCATGCCGATGACCCTTCACAATACACGTCCATCGGGGATGAATTCAACGTTGTATTCAAAAGGCAACGTTCGTTTGTAGGACGGTGTTGTGGATCTCATTTTCGGTCTCTCTTGCTGTCGCTCAGAGCACGCATTGTAGGAACAATTCCAGCTTTGTTTGGGTGAGTTTGTAATTGCCAGTTTGCCGCCACACACACACACAAGGGTTAAGATTTTAAACTCATAGAGCAGAAATTGGGGAGTAAGTCGCAGAACTTGGGCAGGGAGAACAGACTTGTGGCATTCGCATATGATTATGGTAAAGACCTCCGCGCTTGAGCGTTGAGAAGGAATTTGACGGAATCCATCTCGCTCTGTTCCTTTAAGCTTTGTGAACCTTGTTCATCCCAGAAGGCAGAGGCGGAACGAGTGTTTGGATTTGTCATATCGTGGCAAGGTGACCGACCTCATTTCTAAATGTACTTCGATTTGAAGGTCATGCTGGGTTTGTTCCAACTCGTCGCGGGGACATCATCCTAGGGTTTATGACGAGGAAAAGCTTCGGATCAAGAATGAAAGTATGTCTTTTAGACTATTGAGTCGAGGGCGTCACATTTGTCTGTGTCTTCATCCAGGCCCTTGCACACACTGTGAACTTCATTCTTGGGAGCTATGGATATTATTTTGCAGCGAAGGTGTCCTGTGGTCGAGCTCGCCGAAAATTGTATTGAGCTGTTTTGAATTTGTTTTCGTGCCCTTGAATCATGTTAACCCGCTGTACATTACTAGTCAACTTGGCCAAGATGTTTTGCCAATGCATTCGTGTTCGTGGCCGTTTGAATAAGAGAACTAAATTTCCCGGGAATTCATCAAGCTCAGACACATTTCACCCACATAATTAGGTCCGACAAGGCCAGGGTGGGCTTCCTTATGTTCATGAACAGCTATTTTTAGTGGTTTGTATGTTAATTCTCGGTTCTATGGCAGGCAAATGCTCGCGCTGCAGCACTGCAGCAGGCGCACATGGACAATCAGCGACTGTCTAGACTCCGTTCGCAGGCCTCAGTGAACGGGGTACCCGCTTCGAAACCTCCGAGGGTTAAAAAAGTAGTGGAAATTTCTGGGGATGTACGTGTCGATGACAGAGAGCTACCAGTACTTCGAGGAGAGAACAAAAGAAAACGTGGTCTTAGGGGAGCAGGTAGAAGGCTTAAACAATCCGTCGAGCTTGGGAAGGAGACAAGTGACAAGCTCCACGAGTATGACAATGTCACAGAGAGCAACAGGGAATTGAAAATTGGGGAGAAGGACGGTTATAGCAGCGCAGGGGAGGCTTTTTCTACTGCTGCCAGTCCTTTGGAGAGGGAGTTCAGCACAGATATTTCTGAGGAGCCAAAAGCGATGAGGCAAGAGAGGCGAGAGAGCTCACGGCTCCGGGTCAAACCGTCGAAGTTCAGGGAGAGTCTTCCCACAACTATTTTGAAGCCGAAGGAGCAAAAGGGAAGCGATGATGTTTCAAGTTCTCTGGAGATTGTTCTACCGATGGATGTGCAGAACCCATCAGCAAGCCAGCCTCTGACCCATCTGGACAGTGAGATTGACAAACCAACCCAAACTGGGAGGCGACACATCAAAACCACCCAAAGGCCTTCCCGATCCAGCGAAACTCTTGGAAGTGCCCATGAATCGTCTTCGAGTCCTAGAAGGGGATTTGAGGATAACGGATTAAAGGCCTCGTTAGCCGTCAGTGTTTCTGATCTTTTCTTGTTTCTACAGCATTCCTGACAGCTTGACAGAGAATCATTTTTTAAAAGTGACAGTATTCTAAGTCATCTGATTTTTGGAATATATACTACGGATGGCTTCAATTGCGTTGAATGTCCTCGAGGGTTTGTTTAAATTCCTTACGATGTACCTGTCGGTTGAACAGGTCGTCAAGAGGGTAATGCAGATAAAATCAGCCGAACCCTTCAACGAACCTGTGGATCCAGTGGCCCTTGAAATACCGGTTCGTCGACCGTCACGATCTCCTTACACTACCTGTGCTTGTGAACTTGTTAGAGTGGGGTACTATGCTCTCTGGTCCAACGTGAGATTTACGTTGGAAACTATCAATCAACAAGCAATGCAAATTGAAAATAGGGGCTTCAGGGTTCCATCAAATAGGAAATCAAGTATTCTAAGAATACAACGATGTGTGTTTTCCAAAGAAACACGACGACGGAAGTTATGAGTTAAGGGTAGTTCACGTGACTTGAGAGAATTTTTTCGGTATTGGATCTTTTCATTGCTTACCCTTGATCCATGGTGGAACACAGGATTACTTGGATGTGATCAAAGAACCAATGGATTTAGGTACCATTCGGGAAATGTTAGAATCTGGGACACATTATACTACAGCACAAGAAGTGTATGATGATGTTCAACTTGTCTGGAGCAACTGCCGAAAGTACAACCAGGAAGGAGATCCCATAATGGACATTATGAAGACTGCAGAGACAGTTTTCAACAGACACTGGAATGCAGCTGGTCTTCAGGACTACATGTCTTCTGCTGTAAATCCAAGTAATTCAGCATCGCTGTTCCTGTAGTATATGTTTATTACGTCTTTGAGTGTTCGAAACTAAATTATCTTGCTCATTTGAGAGTTGATTTGTCTTCGGAAGTGTGCTTGCTAGACATGCGTCTATGCTCTAGGTTGACATGTGTGTTGTTTGCAGGAAAGACGATTCAGGAAGAAATTAACAAGGTAGAGTACGGCGAAGAGGACGAAGTGGAAGAGTCCGAGGAGGACGACGATCCGAAAAGAAGGAAGTCTAAAGAATGGAAAGCAGCTGCAAAGCTGAAGTCAGTGAAGATTGTGCATTTCGACACTCCACCTTCAAGAACGAAGGCGAAGAGAAGTGGTGAGTTTCAGTTAATAAGAAAAGACTCGTGTGTGAGCCCTGATAGAATCCAAATTCTTGGTCCCTAGGAATAATACGTGCGTGCACGAATCGTCTGCTTCTCTCTCCATCAAGCAGATGAGAAGATGAGGGGATTTCCAGCCCGCACTCTATACTAGAAGCAATAAGTAGAGTACCAATTCGAGCTTGTCGTCGTGCCTGGGGTTTTGAACAGTAAATTGTCGTTCACTAATGATGTCAGGTGCGTCGTCCAGTTTCAGTTGAGCAGGTCATGGCCGAGAGTAAGGCTAGGGAAGACAAAGAAGAAATAGACGATGTCGAATTGATCAACGAGCATTTAGCCCATAAATGCGCGCAAGCTGCTGTCGAGCTGCTCGCAGCGGAGACGGCATTGCTCAAAACTCCAGATAGAAGGTTGCAAGGATCTAAGAACTCTAAGAAGAAAATAGTGAAAGGTAAGGCATTGGAACGAGGCTAGTGGGACCATAGGAACAGATGTGCTTCATTCATTCAGTACTTTCATGTATCTCTGACTCCGAGGTTGGAGTGTCATCTTTTAGCACTTTTTATCTTGAAGTCTCTGCCTCATTTGTGGTTTCAAAGACTGTTAACTTGTGAGTCTTTTCTCATATGCTCCACTGATGGCGAGTATATCGTCAGAACTTTCTTCTGGCTAGTACTAACCAGTTCTGAAGAACATTGTCATGTTGGCCGGCTGGTTGTCAGAAACAGAGCAGGCTGAGTTTCAGCAGGAGCAAAGCGAACCGGAGTCAAAGACTCCCACAACTGACAAAGACACCTCATCACATGGCTCTCCCCCACCATCCTCTCACAAGAGGCGCGGCTCTCCGCCTTCAAGCAAAAGGCGCACCTTTGGGTAAGTTAAGATTATCTCATCCCTGCATCTTACAACGTTGGTTTGCTGAATGTTTCAAGTGGCGTTTGACCAAATGGATCCAACTTGTAAAACTACAGGACTGCTCATCACAAACCCGACTGTATCTGCGTTGTATGTCTGGGGCGACGTCGTAAACTAGCCAAACTTGCATTGGAACAAGGAGATAAAGACGATGAGCAAATGGTGGCTGAAACTTTGACCGCTACTCCAATTCAAGAGGGCAGCAAAAAGCATCTCAAGGTATTCTCTATCACCGTATGAAACCACTGGGGGAAGTTGTTGCCAGTAGCATATGAATAATCAGTAGCGTGTGACAAAGTGAAGTTGAATCTTTCCAAAAAGTTCAGTGCCAGTCAACCTTCATGACGCAAAAGTCATCTTGTATCATATATTTAAAAGATTCGTATGAATATGCTCCCGCGTGCGGTATAAGGTCAATACGAAAGGCGATTTTGTGATCAGCATGGGGGCTCGGTCACTCAAGCTTAGAGACTGTACAGTCAACCAAATCATTTCAGGACAATGTCTAACAGGGCTTGAGTATTAGCTGGGAACTCCCTTGACTTTGATGAAGAAATGTCTGGAGGTTTTGCACGCCACAGGTGAGGACATCATATAAATTGGGAAAGAGATCGGACGTATCAGGCATGGCGGTGCCAGCGTCCATTAACCAAAGAGACCCACACCTGGTTCAGCCAGATGTCCACATGGACGAGGCTTCAGACCTGGAACCGATTACGACCACGCATACCGCTACGCCTAAGGTACGGGATTCAATCTCGTAAGTAGTATATTGCTATAACGTTCAAGACTTCCCTGTTAGTCTCTCTTTGTGAAGATCATGTCAGTCTCTGTCACTTGAGTTTCAGCAATTTTATAAGTTCAAGTTTGCCGGCATACAGGGGTAGAGTATTGAAACTCTGAAGTGAGCTTAATAACTTAGCTGTCAGTATACTGATGTATCATAGATTCTTCTATCAACTGATTTTCTTCTGTTCTGGATGAAACTCGGGATGAAGGAGGTTGCAGTGAACTATCCAGCTCTAAATCTGATTTGCTTTGTTGCGCTAGCTTCCCCGCAGAGGCAGTGTGTGGGGTTCACGCCACAGTAACGACACAGTTGGTTGTATGTGTGCAGGGGGAGGGTGTACAGTACTATGCTGCAAATCATGAACTTCCTTTGCGGAAAGTAAGTCAATCCGTTCTTCAAATGAGTCGCTACTTGTTCGGCCCTACAGGAATTACGGTGTTGGGTAGACATAATTCGACGGATTACAGTAAATGGCCGCCCTCATCGACCAAGAGTCAAATGTTAGAAGCTGTGAGGTCGTTGACATGGACTGATAAGAAAGCTGGACAAGTCTGACTTAAGTGTGTTGCTGTCATTGTGAAGTAGAAGAGAGAAGCTTTCGATCCAATTGAACTGTTACAGTAGTCAGGTATGTGTTTTGCCGCAGAATTATCATAATGACACATGGTATGCAACACGCGTGTACGTCTTTTGCAAACTTCTCTCTCTCTCCCAGGACTTATCAATTGGATGATTTTTTCTTCGCATGGGTGGTGTTGTATCTATAATTAATGTTTTCGTTCAAAGTTTTGAATTTGTTTGTACATTTTATTTTATCTTTTAAATAATATACGTGAGAAGGTCTTGACGTTAAACTCTGAAGATAAGCCAGATAGACTTAGGAATTTTACAGCAATAAACAGGTTACCGGTGGTGAAACTTAGAATAAGGTTACAATCACCTTATTCTATTAAAATCAGGTCGAAACTATCTTAAATCTCACTGACTAGTAGGTTCATGTTTCACCTTTACCGTGTACATATTTTACTGCTGCTTCAAGTTTAATACCTTGAACTGTACTTCGCACCGCTGAAGATAATTCCAAATCCGAACACACAGACCCAATGAATATCTCAAACGAATGAAAACCAGAGGATATGTAGAATCATCCGCGGCAGTACATCCATCCATACCTGCAACAATGATATGATACACACCAAGATTTCGTCATCTTCCGGCTGTGAGGTCTGGATCGCGCTAAATGTGATTGTGCTCTCCGGACGCAAAACCAACTCTCGTGGAAAGCAAGTCTCATGCCGAACACTTACGCGGTACAACTAGATAAGCAAATACTTGCCCTGTGGAGGCATCCAATAGGCATCCCTCATCTAATAATCTTAAGCGTGGCCACCACGAAAAATCTTCCGTGTGCAAAGCCTGTTTAACTCGGCTCCTAAGGCAAAACGAGCCTTGAAGCTACCATTCGAGAACTTGCACCTGGAGAACATGAACGACATCTCCAGAAGCCGTCCTGAGTAAAATATATTGATTCCACTGAAGGAGACTCAGATTGCACATCAAAGACTCCAGCAGTATATGAGATCAAGGACATGTACCCGATGTAAGGTACAGAAACTAGAAGACAACCATAACTGCAGACGAGGACAAGCGTGGCATACATACGCACACTCTGGCTCACTACATGGGAACAGGTGAGCACAGCGGCGTAGCCGAGTTTTGATTCATAAAAGATACCTCTGCTCTGTAGCTTCTTTCCTTTCTCAAGAATAGAAACAGGAAACTGTTAAAAATTTGTAAGTCGCAAAGAGACTTGAACCTAAGTCGTGTGTACGGATCTCACTATAATTTTGACATGCAAAACAATACTGAAGAAACTAACGAATGGAGGGCTCAGTAATGAGAGAAGCTCGACTGACGGCTCCTATGGCTTTGACCATTGCTGTCCATGAACATCCGGACAGCAATTTATTATACATAGCAGAGCAGGTCCGTACATGTTTTGGGTCACAACAAAAAGGGCCTCGCTACATACAGGTTCTATCATACAAAGAAAAAGATTCTCCCCTGTGCATCCGTGCTACAGACTCCATGGATATGATCTGTTTACTTTCCCTGTCCAGAACCTTTCACAAAATTGAAGTTTCATCCACATGCATCTGGCCACAAGAAGCGCCAAAAACATAACACAGTGAAGGAGTCAAGCCAGAGTCCGATGGCGTTAAGCAAGAGACAGACTAAAAGCAAGGTCGGTCCCACATGCAGAACAAAGAGACACTACCTTTCACGTAATCTACGCATTCGAGGCGATACCCCAGCACTTTGCACTATTCGTAAACATAGACATCTTGCATACAACAACATGTCTGATATTCTCATCCTCCACAACATTTCCGTGTTGGCCCTGCGACTGAAAGGAAGAAAGGAAGAAGGAATCGTTCCAGCAGGCAACCTGCTCCTTCAGCAGATTGCATGCGATTGTTACACTAAATCTACAGAGGAGAAGAGCGCGCTTCACTACAACATTCCTTACTCATATCCTCCTGAAGCAAGGCATCCTATCAAGCATTAATTGAGAGAATTATGAAGGGGTCAGGGTTATAACATCAAATGAATTCTAATGGCTTTCCTTTGGGGTGTACAAGTAACAATTTAACCTAAAACTAGCCCCTTATCCTATGACCTAATTGTTTTTACTTCTAGCATATGCCGACAATGTGAACTTAGAAGGGCTTGACGGGATGAAATCCGTGGAATGGTTCAGACCTCCTCGTTTTAGGCTGGACGATGGTGAGTCACATAGAAGAGGTTCGTAGACAGATCCCAGTTCAGCTTTTGACGGAGAATTCAAGGAAAGGGGCATTGAACCCTTCTCAAAGCTTCTCAAGGGAGATTCCACAGACGCGGGATTGGCATTGGCTGATGCTGCCATATGCTCGAAGTGTTGAAGAACATTGATTGCATTGGGCCGGTAGACGAATCGGAAGTACTTGAGAGCAAAGACAGGGCCCATGCCCACCACGACAATTAGCTGCGAAACAAATGCCAATCCGCAAATGAGCCATACTGCCTAAATTGATTTCAAGGTTTACAAAAGCTACAAACTTGAAGTTTGATATTTGATGCAATTTACAGAATTTGACTATAAGTGAGCACAGCTTCCACGGTAGAGGTTAAGGTTCAATGAGTCTTGGGGTCAGTAAGTATTACCGTAACAGCCAGCCAATATGCTGGTTGGCTGCAGATTCGATCCATGATCGTGTACATGCCACCCCACTTTAACATACTCACAGCAAAGTTGACAAGATAGAACATTATAAGGTTCCCAACGATCCCTATAATTTGAACACTTGTGAACGCGCTGCAGCCGCATGACACATTGACCACAATCAACCGCTCAGATCCAGATGGTGTTGTTTAGTGAATCAAAAAGCTCGTGCGCGCAGAGTTCTAAGTATATAACGTCTACAACTCATCTGACCAAGAAAAGACATTGCCGAGGACATGGAACTTCATTCGAAAGACATGAATAAGAAACTGAAGGACAGCATCTGCAGCTGATTCGCACTTACTTCATTTCTAGAGGAACGACAAATGCCTGCAGCCATATACACCCCGAAAATGCGACCATTGCCATCTCTTCCATTTCACTCTTCTCGTTTGCATACACATGTATCGTGATCAGAAACACGACGGCCGCCTGTAACAAACCATAATTTATTGATTACACAACGAATTGGAGAAACATGAGTTGCATTGTTGCTCAGAGTACACATCAAGCAGTATGGTCGGCATTCGCTGTGGCTAAGGATGGCTGGTGCCAAACAGAGCAACTTCTAACTTCTCACAAGAAGAAAACTATAAAACTTCATATACACAACTTGTGATGAGAAGTAGAGCAAAAGCGGGGTTTTTTTAATACATGGTATAGAGATCGCCCGAACCACCCAGCAAACGTGCTTGGATTTATCAACCTGTAAGCAGCCAAACACAAAGCACAGAGAACGTTCGTTGATTAAAATCTGCTTACTGCATTCAAACTACCTATAACTGCTTATTCAGTTTATATGACAGAGAAAGGTGCATCAATTGAGCAATTATAAATGAGATGAATTATCCTCATGTGATAATCCTCACCTTCCGGCCTGACAGAAATAAAGGATCTGTGGATTCTGAAGGACAGTTTCCTCCTTCAGATCTTTATCTTGGACAACAGTCATCACGGGAATGCTAGTGTACACCACGTTGTAGGCCATCAAACTGAATGAATTGAACAAACTTGTTCCAGATACACCTGAAACAAACGAAAAGCTTTTTCAAGAACCCAGTCAGCTTAGTCTGAGTTTAAATCAAAAGTTACTTTAGTTGCCACTCGAAGATCTGCACAAAAAAGGCTCTAGGATGGGATCTAGAGGTTAGATCAGTATGAAAAATAACTGTGGGTTAAATAAAGATGAAAAAACATAACTTTTTTTGATTGGAGCACGTGCTTACAATATCTGAATGAAGCAAATCAACAAGGATTTGTAGACAGAGTACTGGGAGAGGAAAGCGGTCCGATTGTATGAATATCTTCCGTGAATGAGAATCAAACGTTCCAAAAATCTAAATTCTGTACACATGCCCACAATTTATATCCGGAGTTAAAAACAAATTACTCCGTGACGTACATATCAGAGTATTCACCCACGTCGCTAAGGCTGACTACAGCATATACGTAAAAGTATTATCAGGAATGAAATAGAAATCGTGGATATTTAATCTGGACAATTAACAGAAGTTGTAAAACTAGCTTACTGCCGAGACTGAAGTCAGCTGCTCGTGCCGCTTGTAATCCCTCACGACCACTGATTCCTACGCCCACATGAGCCTCCTGTATCATCTTCACATCATTGCCACCATCTCCTATCGCAAGTGTACGATAGTCGCAATTCTTCACCAACTGGACCAACTGAAATGAATGGCATGAACAACACCCCGGAATCTCAGTCCCGAGATTTGCACCTTAAAATTCCGAGGAAGAAGACGTACTGCGGCCGACGAATTACTATATACGTACACTAATCCAGAGCTCTTATGAATACGCAAATGATTTGAAGGTCAAAAATCTGACAAGGACTTTTGAAAACACAAAAACATACCTGCGCCTTTTGAGATGGAGTAACACGACAGCATATGGCTGTTTTCGATAGCATAGCAAGTTCTTCAAATGCTTCTTTGTTGTAGTGCAATGCGAGTTCCAAGGCCCATCCATCAATCACAAAAGCAATGTCCTGAATTCACCATCCGAAACATAACAAGCAATACTACATCAGTAAAGTGACATACTAGACATAGCTGAGCGATTCCACGTGTGATTAATTACAAGTGATACATATAGCACAACACTCCTAGAGCCAAATTTGTCCATGAAGACTCTCCAAAAAAGGCGTGGTCATACTACATCCTTTCAGGCATCTATTGTTTTTCAGCTTCATGTTAAATTGCACATTTTCTGGCCGAGTCTCCAAGATCACTTCTCCAATAACCTGTTCACGTGTCCTCTCGACCTCTTCTTCTTAAAACACACACTTCTTGTCTATCAAGATACACTGGTGGCTCTCGGACAATAGTGTGTGCTCCCTCTAAGTAAATTACCTACATGTTTTAAGACATCACAAGTAGCCATTTCAATTTCATCTTGCTGGACATTGACCTTGGGCTCCGTACTGGAAATACGCAAAGTGCGTAAAACTCTCTCAAGGCTTATTTGCACCTCCTGTTGTGTCCTTCCTTGCACGTGTAACAATTGTCCTTCAGGTTCTACACATCGATATGAAAATTTATCAGCAACACGTATTATTCTTCTAACCTGGAGTCGACAACTTTGAAAGTTGATGTCCTAACCTTCCTTCGCCTTCCAAAATCCCATCTCAAAGCCGGTTATCTTTAAACAATTCGCTGCTTACCAGGTAGAACAAAATTGCAGGATAGAGCAATTTGGATAGCAGTGCTCTGCTTGTCTCCAGTCAGCATCCAAAAGTTGATTCCTGCTTTTCTTAGAGTCTGAATAGTTTCCGGAACTCCCTCCTGCGGCGTAACATGAAAAGTCTTAGAAATTTGGCCTTTTAAGAATTATTACCACTAGTTCAGACATATTTTTATGGCAGACACCGGGGGTGCAAGAGGGACAACCAATTGAAATAACACGTGATGAAGAGGGAAAGCCAAGATAGATATTATCTGTAACGGTACCTGTAATTTATCTTCAATAGCTGTAGCACCAAGCAGCTCAAGATTGGTCTCTATCAGCTGGCAGACTTCTGCAACTTTCCACTGCGGAGAGGTAAATTCAGATTAATGTCATTAGCACGGCTAGAGTTCATTTGGGCCATCCACTTCGGCATTTTGATTCAATCTTATAACACGACCTAATGTGCAGAAATGTGGTATCGACTGCCGATCTGGGAAGCAAGACCACCAGTGGACTTAGGGTCACCAGGAGATACGACGAATACACCTACTTGGGAACTGTGGAATCTTAAATTAAACGTCGCTCAGAAGGAATCTACACAGGTTAATGGTATCACCAAGCTCGGAAATTCTACGCCCCGATTTAAAGCTCAAAGCTGCTGCTCTTTTGAGACCAGCAAACTTATATGTACATGAGCCAGTGTAGCGTATCTTGGTTGACGCCTGGGAGGTCCGAGAAAACCGCATTTATGGGGAGCGATACAACAATAAGAGAGATCCTCTTCTGCGTACCGGGTAGTCCTCCCACTTCCGTCCGTCTTACCCACCTTAATTCTTCTCTTCCCGGTCTTTTACTACTAGCACTCCTCAGGGTCCATGGTGTTCAGGCTATGACAGGCAAACAGTAATGAGAACAGTCTATATTTGTCCAGCCATGAGCTCATTTAGGAGACCCTACTAGTGGTTGCTTTCATATACCTGAAGGTAGAAACTCCTTGAACTATCGACAACACACAGATTACATGATGTCAAAACTTCCGCACTACAATGCTCCGGGTTGACCTGCGACGATACTAAACGGATCGCTCTACTTCTTCTGTAGAAAAAGTGCAGTCTAATACCGTACGGAGGTAGGTTATATCACACAGATCCACAAATAATACCAATTTCACTGGTATTATTACAGTCACAAACTCTCTGGTCTGAAGCAATCGTCGATTAGGCAAAAGATCCAGACCTCACGCTCCGTTACAGAACTGTTCGCTTCCTTGAACTTCACTGACCACCTGCTATATTCCTCATCGTCGAGGTCCCGCCAGGCTACACACATGGTTCTGAGTCCCACTTGCGAGTAATGCTCCACAGCTTCGCTTATCACTCTACATTGCTGTTCTGCAAATCAGAAAACAAACATCTCGATTACTATTCATTCAAAAATTAGCTTCCTCAGATAAAGGTAATTTGGTGATAGAGAGAACAAACATTAATGAACATGATACGATGCACGTCAAGCTTACCCGGGTGGACAATCGAAAGAATAGTTTCATCAGCTCCTTTAGTCAACATTTTGATTTTCCTGCTTTTCAGTTCCCGGACAATGACCGACATTCTTTTGCGATCTGATGTAAATTCCAGCACATCAAGGATCTCGTAATGTAGACTGTCGCCTAGAAAGTCCAATTCTGTGGAAACTCAAAGCAACCATGTTATTTTGCGGAAGTGAGACCGCAGCTAAACGACAAGTTTTGGTATTTGGATGAGAAGCCACAAGCACAACACTTTCATCCATGTAGCAAGACAAACAAATACTAAGAACTGGGAATTGAAATTTCAACCTGGCTGTGAAACTCCATCCTGTAATATGATCATAAGTGAAGATTCCTGATGCAAACCCAACAGCTAACATTTTGCGATCAAGAGAGTGACCAGTAGCGATGTATAATACCGAGTCGAGATCCAGTTCTATTGATGAGCTTCATGTGAAGACGTGAGGCGGCCTGCACTAAAGCTTCCTCATCCTGAGACTGGGCTTTATAAGAAAGTGTACCATTGCCGCTGGATAGAAACATCAACAGCTTATGAGTATTAAGCTACGTTCAAGAGATTTTCTACTAGAAAATACTTACTTGCTTCTCTTTAGCCTCAAAATCAACTCGATGCTGGAAGTAAATGGACATTCAGATGTAAACTTATCAATTGCAATTCTTTTCCAGCACTGTAGAATCACCTCACCCGGCAGACTGAAAATACACAACACACCATCCAATGCTTCACTAAGACCCTGGCCCCTAATATAACCGCTGCTCTTACCTCCTAGCAGGCACCACAGTGTTGCAGATTGCCATCACTTTGACGAACTTCACAACTTCAGGAACATGATCATGCAGGGCGCGTGTAAGCTGGGTATCTGCATTTCCGACGTTAATTCCATAAGTTTCAAAGTCCTTCAGTTTTTCTGAAAGGGCTGCCTTACAAACTGATGATCTAGCAAAAGCAAATTCAAGACGTACCCGTCAACGCATCACCAGTAGCGTCACCATAACAGACGCGATTGATGCAGCATCGTTTGAAAACCATTATATTTTCAGTAAGAGTTCCTGTCTTATCTGTAAGGATGTACTCCACTTGCCCCAGATCCTCACTTATAGCTGTACTGCACATCCAGCACAAATCACCATAGGCTTTCAATAAGCTTCTCAGAAGCACATGTGTTCTACCCCATATTCACTGCTTTAAATTAAAGACATTTCGGATCTACCAAACATAGGACTAATACGCACAACAGCGACTAACTTGCTATGGTCTTACTAATATACGCCTCTAGCAAGTTCACTTGCAATAGTAACTCACTTCGTTGCTACAGCCGGGGTGTCTGTGCTCTCGTCATACATTTGCAGATCCCAGTCTATGAATTTTGAATATACACTTTTGACAAGGTCCAAAGAAACCTGGCATTGCAGAAAACATATAAGGAACAGGTGGATGTCATTTAAGCTGACTGACTGCGAAGCTAGGTCAAGATGGACCGATGGTTAAATGAACGAATGAAGAGAGTCAAATATAATTTAGGTTTAACCGCAGCAGCTGTTAAACTTAGTAGGCGGGAAAGAGGTGCCGCGGACGAAACTCAAGCACGAAACTACAGATGGAACTCACAGCAAGCATAAAAACAAAGAGTCAAATATGAATATCTGGCAGATAAGTCTGGTAAGCCCTTCCTTGAATCTAAGGCGGTGAACAATTGAAGCCAATCGTGAATGACCCTTTGATAAAAGAATGTAATAATCTGAGTTACACCAGCATACCTTGATGGATATTGGGATCATAATGGAGCAGAGAAGTTCAAACCGCAAGGGAATGACCAAAAATTCGTACCAAGGAGAAGAAGTCAAGTTATACTTGACATACCACATCTACATCAAGCCAACGTCAAAAGGAAGAAGATAAGGGACAGAGGTATCAGCAGATCATGCGTTATTTGCTGCACATCCACAGGTAAAGTAGCCCTTTAGTCAAGAGAAAGCGAAGAATGTAACAGGTGGACATCGGTTTCGTGAATACTGATCAGCACATCAGATCATTCCAAGCAACACTGACCACTAGGGCATGATAAACCAGTCTTAATGATAAACAAGATGGGTAAACTAAGACATCCGTCAGAGTCCAGAAAGCATTTGGACAAATTCACATATTACCTTCTGGCCTTCTGACAACCTCCACATATTGCCGGCAACACCGAGTATTACGACCACCACTATCTGGAACACAAAAATAGCTCCAGTAAGCGTATCAATCATGTGATCCACTGCTGTCAACTTCGGTTCTGGCAAACCCTTGCTTAGACCCAGTTTCGTTTCGTTTCCTGCGGCCAACAAGCGAAGAAAAAAAACAGTAGAGTATCAGAAGTCGAGACCAAAACTGCGATTAGGCCTGTGGCTTCACAAAAGCAGCAAGTACTCATGCAGAAAATGACGAAATAATCAGTGGACTTTCACGCCACCATCATACCAGTATAAACTGCAACGCCACATGCCCATTCTGTGTTGCGTAAATAGCATGACTGGAGTAAAGTGTTGTTAATGGTAAGAGAACAAAAATCATTGTCGATGAAGGGGGGAAACAATCTCAGGTTAGCATCGAATCTGCGAATGTCTTTGTCAGGTTGTGGACATTCTATTACACCCTGCATAACATGATACAGAACAGCCACCTGTGAGAAAAATAAAATAAATTTGTAATTCTTGACGACCTTGTACTCTTCATAGCAGGGGGTCTTCAGATTCTAAGAAAGACCTGACCTTAATTTTATGTAGAAGATCACTGGTAAGACCAATGCAGGGCGGAGGAACAACTCTGGTCTTTAGGTCAGTCTCTCCATCCATTGCAGCGGTCTGATAGACAAAATCAAGAACAATAAATGAAACAAAAGATCATCACTAACGAGCGATGCAAAACACAATTTCAAACCATGACAATAAGTGTTCACAAAAATTGTACATTACATTACTACGTACAAAATGGATGAGGATAGTTATTAGTATATCCATGTTTTTCAATGACTGACTCAATATCAGAAACACTTTGCTTAAATCTAAAAGAAAACATTTAAACTAGTTGTGTGATTAAAATGAAGGAGCCCATATGTACTTCACATTAAAACTTCATAACAAGCATGCACTCACGTTTGTAACGAATGACGCACCTCAACATAACAGATACCTCCAGGCTCGGACGTTCCCAGTAACACCATGTCACATGGGACTTCATCTTGATCTCGCAACCAGAGAATATCTCCCACTTGTATATCTTGGGCCTGAGTCTGCACCCAAAAAGACCCCGTACTTTCAAAAGGCCTAGACGTAGCCAAATAAGGTCAATCGTGAAATCTCTTTCTGTGTTCCAGGAAAATACAGATCGCAGAGACACAGACATGACCTTCTCAGCCCTGACTTAAAAATCTCTGCATAATCATTCCAACCGTTCAGGAAGAGAAGAGGTCCCAGACAAATAATCCCGAGATCAAGCTGAGAACGCTTCTAAAACATCAGTGTGGTGAAGATACATACTCGCGTTTTGATACCCTTCTTTAGAACCCAAACACTTCTTTCATTCGCTTGCTTATCTAGCAGGTATCTACCGTGATCATCCCAAGCCTCCTTAGTGGCCGAAACTGAAAAGATCAGAATAAGGGGGCCCCATGTGCTTGCCGGGCTGACGGGAGTAATCAATGGCCACAACTGTAAGCACGCTATCAACAGGAAGTATTTGTTCATAAACCGGCTGCAACACAGAACAGGTAAAGATGACAACAGCTCCAGTGGTCAGACTAGAGAATTCAAAACTTGCAAACAGAAACGGCCCGTTCGCGGCAAGCTCGCTGTGCAGCTCTAGGTACAAAATCAGTTCCATCACAATGACCATGAAACAGAGTTCCAAGCTGATGAACGGGTGTGTGCACCTTAGCACTTGACTAGGTGAACTGGGGCTCACCTGAATTGCTCCCATAAGTTCTTTGGGATAAAGTTGAATAGAGTGTATTTCGTGTTGGATATTCTATTGTTGCAGTAGATACTCGGTGTTAGATCGCTGTCATTCACGTACACGAACCTCTTCATTTTGCTCGTCAGAGCGAAACTTTATTTGCTCTCCTCAACCCACTGTATCGAATGTTGGTCAAGTTTGCGACCGAATGGGGATCCTCAGTGAACAAATGAGTTTTGAGCTACAAACTAGTGATTCAGATATGGCATATAGCAGGTGTTAAAGGAAATTTAAAAGACGGTATTTCCTGTGTGACGGCGAATTGAAGCTGGATCCCATACCATGTGTGGTCTAGCGAGGCTATGAGAGCATTCTGATATTACGTTTGTACTAGAGGTTTTAATATGCCGATAGATCAATCTGCCTCAAACCCCTCCCAACACCCCGGAGGAAAAAACTTCTTCGTGACTCCATGCTTCTTATTTGAAGCTCACTCCACTAGATCAAGACGAAGGAGAACAATTTGCAGTCATCCATCATTGTGCCAACCCTGGAAAAGACTACAAAAATCACCCAGTCCCTGTTACCATCGAATAGTCGTGCCCAAGGCCAATTGACCCGTCAATGCTCAAATTCTGGAAACCAAATTCGAATGAACCGGCTGGAACCAGGAAATAATCTACTAATCGTGGAAACTTCTTCAAGGCTCCCGTAATTTAGAGCGTCTCGTGGTCACCTGATTAAGAACATTCATACCAAGAGCAGCAGCAGCTGCTGCTTCTCCCCGGCAACAAAGAAATCCCGAATGCGACGGATCGGCCGAGCGAGCTGACCTTGACACCAGACCAGGACCAGCCAAATGTGGTTCAATTCCACGACCGATTGACGCGACCACAGGTGGCAAGCAGATCGCCTTCCTCCTCCTCCTCCTCCTCCTCCTCTCTCTTCAGCTTTTCAAGATAGTCCGTCCAAATTGTTTACCAAGCAGACGACCATCGAAGGAGTCGGAAGGGCTTCCTGGAAACAAGCACCACAAGACAAAGGCATGCAGTCTGAAGGAATGCGAAAGAATGGCGATCGGATCATAACAGGCGCTCCGAGCGAGTAAGAGCAAGAGAGCAGGGCATGAACCACAACTCCAGGACCCAGCGCTCGTCCCCCGCGCTCCCTTCTCTAGAGGCTCACTGTTCCACCGCGGACGACGCTCCCTCACACAAGTTCAGAACACAGGAGCCCCGACTCGACGTTTACTTCACCCTCAATACGCTACGCTGCTAGGCGCGAGGGGGCGGGCCGCGCGCCGCGGGCGGGTTGGCGGGCCTCTGTCAGAACACTCTGTCTTCTCCTCCTCCTCTTACTGTTACTTACGCAGTTCGTACTTCGTCGCGTATCCGAGGGAATATTTCTCGACACCCGCCAGAAGTTTACTTCCTCGTACCTCAAACTGTAAGAATTACTTCCTCTTACCCCGAACAAAAGGTCACTGTATAGGGAATTTTAGTTTGGTACAGGAGTCCTCACCGGAACATTACAAACACAGTTCGAACGCCCGATTGTGTTCCAGCAAACTGGAATTGCTTTGACGATTCTTTTGGGGTTCGAGAAGTAAAATTCTGACAAAAGTGATAGGGAGACTCTAGCTATTGGCTCCTCCAGGTGGTAGACGATGTGTTTCAATTCTGTCCGGAATGAAGTTTTTCTTTATTTCAGTAGACGAGAAATACGTTATTTTATTTCCTACGGTGGATATTAGTCTATTAGAATCGCCTGTGGACCTTAGGGTTTTGAATCGTGGCGAGAATGAATTTCATCTATTCATTTATCTGAACTCTTTCTTCACGTAGGTCAAGGCTGTCCTCCCAGTACAGCAATATTGAAACAAACTTGCTCTAATAAAATCGAAGTTGCTAAGAACGTTCGTGATTCGTAACAAAGATGTTTTTTGAACGAGAGTCGGAGTTAGCCGCCGTAGCTAAGAATTGCCGTCCGACCACAATTCAAAGTAGATACGAGATTCCAAGCAAATGTAATTCTCAAGTCTTAAAACCTAACTCTAATAACATTTAGACTGATTCAGAGAACATATCCCCCGTCCCGAAGAGAACATACCCCCATCCCGAGGGAGGTTGTCTCTAGGCTCATGAGAATGTGCACATCTCGAAAGGGCGATATAAGGAGTACGATTAAGGAGCGATTCTTGTACGATTTGATGGGGTCTTCCCGTCACTTTTGTTATTTTACTGTGTCTCTTTGCTTCTGATATAAAGAGTGATGATGAGTCTTAAATCGGATAAGTTTCTGATTCAGACGTAGAGATCGCAACTCGGATCATTCTAGGGGTTTCCCAGAGGTGAAAGCTCCAGTAGGCGCCTCAGCAAGACAAAGAGTATATCGTCTCAGTGAAGCACATGACCGTGACCGCCTACCAAGGTCGTTTTAAAGGCCGCTCTCCCGGGGTATGAGAAAGTGAATTTTACGGTTTGGGGTAGGAGGTAGTGAAAACCTGCGACACAAAACAATTCTGTTCAAGACTGGAGGCAGATGGACACGCAGTGCGCTGACTCGATGAGCGAGAGAGGCAGAATGCCTTTTGTTATCCGGGTAGCAGACGAAATGAATAAGGTCGATCGCTTGATTTGCTTCGAGTGAGAAATATCAATGCATCGTCGATACGGTACATCTACGAATTTCCGATCAGTTGGTGTGCAGAGCAATTTATGCAACATTGCATTGTAATTCACGTACATTATGGTACAACTTTCAATCTATTTTATTGACGGGTCGAATTTCGTTTCCTCAGTAGAGAATCTTGGATTCGGTATATTTTTCATATTGTAGGAGTAAGTGAATACCTTTGTTCCGAGATATAGACATGAACTAACTAATTAATTTGTAGGTCCAGTGCATGCATATACATGGCGGTAACGATTAACCTTGTCCTACTCTACACGGTAAGTACAAAGACCAAACTTAGAACCAAATTTGGAGTGGACGATATGATAACCCCAAGATGAAGCATCAAATTTAAACTTCTTGTGCAATACTGACTATTAACTCGTTTTCTAGCCTGGGAGTTATGGAGGTTACTATGCTTTCCCCACGCAATGCACACATGTGCACTATTAGACTGTTTAACATAGTACAGTAAAGTTTTCTCAATCTAGAATGTAAATTTTTTGCCCAAGTGTAATTTGGGATCTAGTCTTTAGGAAAAAAATGTGGCCAACCATTAAATCAAATTTGCTTGGCCAAAAATTGATCTTTGACATGATATTAACTTTAGTGCCCAAACTTTGACTTGATTTGCTTTCATCACTTACTTCAGTTTTGCATTTTCAGCAATGACAAAATAATAAACACATTAATAATCAATACATTCGGCATTTCAATAATCCATTCTAAAAAATGATAGATTGATCTCCATAGGTTCAATTAAAATTTGTAATTATAGACAATTTGATGAATTATTGAGGTGTTTTTTATGTCCAATAACATGCCCCGACTAGAGATCAAGAATTGGTTCAATCAATGTAACTTTATTCGTGTAATTTTACATTTGTGAAGAAATGACATGTCATAGTTTCATATATAGAAAATGATACAGATAAGGTTTCACTTGTATTTACTATATGAGCCTTAAGATATTCCAAGTCAATCATCTAATAAATATTAAACGCTTAAAAGAATCTAACATTAATTGGGTAATGACCTCGGTCTCTGTAACCCTCAAGAGCGCAGTCTCGATTCAAATGTAAGTCACGAATACCTTCGCCCCTGCGATCCTGCCGCTAATAAATAGACTTTACGCCTAGGATGGAAAGAGTGCCTGAAAAATATATCGAGAACAAAACTTCTCTTAGCCATCGATAATTGTCTCCATCTAAAACATTCAATTATTCTCAAGCGAATAACGAAAAAAAGGATAAAAAGAAACGGAACAAGTTGCGTCTTAGTTCTATGTGCTTATGAAAAACAAAAAAGAAAAAAAGTTAGTTTTATGTGCTTATGACCGCTCCGAGATAGACGGAAATGACAAAGCGACACTCTCTCTATAAGTGCAACCGTGATGTGCACTCCATTCGACTTGTCCTTTCGAGGGCTGACTGTGGTGCACACTGCTAAAGAAGACTAGAAGACGAAAAGGCTCCGGCAATGGGAACCGGCTGAACACAGTACGGTCAATGAGATATGAAGAGATCCGGTTGATGCTGTCCGCACAAGCACATGGAGTCGAGCACTCGCAAGAGGATACGCGGTGCACGTGAAAAGTGTGGACTTCCAAGTCATATCACTGCTTCGCAGCAGCGTCACATTGTCTCGTGCTTGTACGCTTTTCCTCTCCCTGACCCGAGAGTCGAGACGACATTGAGCAATCCAGGTTTAGCTGGGTTTGTTGGAAAGAAAGGGCAGGCTTTACGAGGAAAAGCGTTATTTTATATGCCGTTGGTTGGTCACGGTGCGCTTTGCATGCACTTTTTATGTCGATTCATTAGATTATCGCATTTTTTCTGTGACCTTTGAAGGTAGTTTTACTTTGTTTTCAGTGACAACTTCAGTGATAAATCACGAAAGATTGGAATAATTGGTCACATCATTGGGTCGCTACTGACGTTTCTAAATAGAAGAGAAAAGTACCAAGCCAGTCTTCGGGTCTGGTCCGTGGGAAAACAATAAACCAGGCCCGAGAAGAACAATAGAGTCAATATCTCCATAATTGACCTGCAATTCATTGGATGTACGTGCCGCTATCTCGATTTTCTCCCCATGATAAGCTTTTAGTTTTCGAGAGTATAGTGTGTGAATGTTGAGCTGGTAATGTAATTGCAAGGACTGCACCACACGACCCAATGAAAGGTGCATATCTCGGGACTCTTTATCAGTTTCGGGTTGATAGTTTACAACCTTTATAGTGCTTTACAATCGGGAAAGAATATTTAGGATGTAGTGGAAAGGTATTGTGCTTTCGTCACTGAATTGATAGCTTGCAATTGTGACTGGACTGTAGAATTGAAGAGTATTCTTTGCAACATTTGTAATGGTAGATGGTTTTGGTATGAGGAAGTAGAATGTGATGTCCGGGACCTCTGTAAGTCATGTGCGGAGAACATTTACACGGTAGTTTATGTTCATGGATGGGAATGTTCCTAAATTTCACAGTCTACTTTAAAAGTACCCAATACATTTCGAGGAATCCGAAATGACCTCGGATACAGAACCTATCGTGGTTACGTGCGAGTGTCTTCCTATCTAAACGTGCTAAATGGAAGGTCTTCCATCCGTCTTGCCATGCATTTGCTAAAATGACAAGCACATCACAGGGTTGACGCACACAAACGTATCACCCCAATTACCCAGCAGATATGATTGGGCCTGTATCAGTTCAAAGTGAAGTTATCTCCAGCAGTTTGTTGAACAATGACTTCGTCGCAGTGGCAATTTTACAAGAGCCGCAGTCTATTACTTCACATCAACTAAAATGGAATTCTAAGTAACCTCGTAATTCAAAAACAGCAGACAGAGTCTTATTCCAATCGGAGGTCAGAGAATGAATATGGAAAGGAATATTGTCACATCCCTCGCTATGAGTTGTAAGTCGTATCAGCATCAGAGGCTTCTTCAGGGTTCTTATGCAATACTAGTTGCTATACAATTTCCTGAACAAGTCGGACTTGAGATGTATTCACTACCGTTTACAGACTGAACCGAGAGATTATGACAACGGACTGTAGTCGCCAGAGAAATATACTTAAAATGTACGTGTAATACTTACAATAAGAGTCTGTACATCAGGCAGAATAAGAGTTCAGTACAAGGCAAAAGAAAGTGGTCACTAATGTTACAAGGGTAGAATTATATCAATACGTCAAAACTCCCATTCATAGTCGAGACCAAGTTGACAAACCTGGGCACAACAGTACTGTATATGTACATCTGGCAGGAGCATCATGTTCGTCTCTAAACGCGAGGTGGGAGGTTACACACTCTCATTCCTCTGGGGTACCGATGGCTGGAGACAACAAGCAATTACACACGAGTCTCCTCCTAAGAAGTGTCATTTCAGCGAATTCTATGTATATGTGAGTCATCGGATGAAAGGTTGTTTCTTTCTTCTAATTGACTCCAGCTCTCTCCTTGTCCACATCTTCCTCTGCTTTGGCTTTGTCAGCCGATTCGGCTGCAAGGATACGAATTGCTCGACGATCCACCCCTTTGCGCGAATATTCCCGCCATCGCCTGGCTGCTGCTGCTGTCTTCGCAGCTCTCTCACGAGAATATTTATCTGGAAGCCATTTCACCTCATCAGTGGGTCAAAGAAGTTGAGTAAGTGTTTCTGAATCCTGCTCCAGGTAAATGCTATTGTCTAGAAATCCAGCAAAGGCCCACTATCTGCACTTACACTTCGAGCAGAAACTCGACGACGATACTGAACCAGAAGCTTCTAGGGTACTTCGACTATACTTCACGTAGTTGTTTCATTAATACAAACCCTTAAAAAATTTCTTTTATTTTTTTACCTGCGGCGGCTTTACTACTCTTCTCGTCTGCAGATGAGCCCCAATTGACATTCCACCAAGCTTCCTTTCCACTTTTGCCGCCTTCTTTCATCATTCTCACCCGCGCGCGTTCCTGAGTGCCAAGATCACAACATTCAAGAGTGGTTAAAAACGTCAGGAGGCATCCAAAACAAATCCATGAGATATTTCAATATTGTGGATAGCAATACCTGATGGCATATTGGTTGAAGTATTTTTAAATTTTTTATAATAATATCTCTTCCGAAACTGTTTCTGCGAGATCTCTCGGTGCCGAAGTACTGAGAGATCAATGAGCAAACATAAAGGCAGAACTCAAATCAGCACGCTGAAAACAAACCACCCGGTAGCTAGTGAAAAGCGACGATCCGAGCACGTATGGAGACGGTAAACCCTATGCACGAATCATGCATCTGTTCAGAGAAGATTTCGGAACAAAATTCAATATAGCCACGTAAACACCACGGCTTCATCAGCGCCCATCATGGAGTCGAAGTGAATGGATAAGGTAGCACCCAGCATATACTTGGATCACCACGTAGAAAGAGCATCCTTCCCACGAAAAAATGTCCATTGCTTGAGAGCAACGATGGTTTGCACTGTTTGATGAAGGATAATATATCGACTAGGAAGAACAGATGCAGAATCACAGAGCAGAAACGCAAAGAAGGAAATTGAATCACCCACCACAGCCTTTGCCTGACGTTTTTCCCATCTCCAGCTTGCCTGCAAAGATTTACATGCCTTGTAAGCGAAGAATGACTTTACACACTGGTTCAAGGGACTACAGATGAGGGAACACAATCATGAGAACGCGACATCTCCACCTGAAAAAAAGACATCGACAAACAAAGGTGACGTTTCGTTGTCAGGAAAAAGGATCGGCTTACCTGTGTGAAGACATCAGGAGACTGGAAACCCATGCCCGAGAGCATCAATCCCACCTATGAATACAAATGAACAATGAAGATTAAGCCCAATTGTAAAACTTGCAGCAGAAAAGATCTTGGAGAAATACATTATATTGGCGTTTGAAGGAAAACGGCTTTTCCAGAAACCAAACATTTTGAACGAAAAGGTCACATTATTCTTCTCTTTTCGTTAAAAGCATGGTTGAAATGTTCGACCTAGACCAACACAAACATAATATATATTGAAGCATCAGTCCATAATTAGAGATGTAATTTCCAAGACTTTGAGGTACGCACGTTCACACGCTCCATTCTCCGCATTTCGTCTTCCAGAAGCGTCAGTTGTTGAGCTGAAGTCCAGTATATACAATCTACAGGGCTGTAGTAAGATACCGAGTTGAGAAACTCTGTAAGAATCCTCCTGACGGTTCAGTCCAGGTGCAGAGACAACATGCAAGTAGGCCATGGGGTTTACATATGCGCTCTTAGAGTTGTGGCGGAAATGCAAATTTTTGAAGTCAAACTTTCTGTAGGTCAGCAATCCTTTCGGTAACAATGACGGGAATGAACTTGATATCTTGTTTGAAAACTTCCAGCCTTTACTCGGGATAAACTACTAGGCTCTTGGATGTATACCATGTTTGGATAGCTCTCTCAATCAGTACAGGATTTCCAGTTTGCGCTATGACCCGTGCCCGACCATATTCTTCCTCGATGTCAAATGTGTCGGGGGCTGTGTGTGCGCAATTCTTACACCCTGCAAAACATTGTTTGAATTTATGCTTCGTGGCAGGTGGATTCCACGGATGAAGTCATAACTGGAAGATATTTTCGATCGAAATCTAGTCCCCTCCAAGAATATAATGAAAGAATCAAGTCAAACTAGACCTATGCTCACTTAATGGTTGCTAGTCTGAACAGATTAGAGAGCAAAACACGTACCTATACAGGTGAATTCATCCACAAAGGCGTGGTCTCGTTCGGCAGAACTATCTCTAAAAGGGTTGATAGCAGTAAGTGTGTAGCCGTTAATTTCGTCGTAAATAAGCCGTTGCTCCGGATCACTGAGCACCTGCAAGTTGATGCAGTTCAATTATGTAGCTGTCTAGTAAGATGACGTTTTTTCTTCCAGCTGCTAGGAAGTGCATACCGAATACAGCAGACATATATAAAGAGTAAACAAGAATAGAGGTTATCTTAAAATACCTCATATATTTCGTTAACGAAGGAGCAGAAATTGTTCACAGAGGGATCATTTCCACTCAGGTCGGGATGGCATGCTTTCATGCATGAATAGTAAGCTTTTTTTATCTCCTCTGGTGTAGCATCCGGTGTCTATTGGACAAATATTCAAGCTTCTGGAGTTAGTTCAATAAATGCCTCGATCAAACTTTTTGACAGTAAATCTGTGAATATAAAAATCCAATAATACAACCTACCACTATTGTCCAAATATATCACCTTGCCTACCATCGTCTAAGTAAGAAAGGCGTAGAAAGAGTTGTAATCTGCACAATATCAGCTCTTTCTGCAAATTCTTAGGATGCTGGTAAATCCATGACGGCTGCTACTACAAACGCTGGTTGGCTACAAGGGGTTTGCACGCTAGTGAATTGAAATGCAAAACAAAATCAACAGGGAATCAATCATTCGATATGTTATCACTTGTCGTTTCGATTGGTGCATATGAGACAAGTCCGAAAAAGAGAGACATGTGGATCATGACACCTGGTTTCGAGAAGAGCTTCAACATCTGACAAGCACATGCGAACGCCACACTGATTGGAGAATGGACTGCACGACCTACAACAGAGGACAAGGAACCAATCACGTATAACTGTTTTGCTAACAAACGATCAAAGTAAGCATGACAGAGATCACTTTATGGTTCACACAATAACTCGGAATGTAAGTTCCAGGATGAAAAAGAAGACAGACACTCACTTCGGGGTTACTATGGGGCCAATCGATCAGAATAATGTGCAGCGTCACAAGGACAGGGATCGGGTGAATTGGCGCTGTATTCTGTCCTGTTCTTCAAATAAAGGCTTTACCTGAATCAAAGGCTTGAAAAGGGTGGGCTGTTCGGTATGCAGTGCGTGGAATTGCGTGGAGAGACAAGACTGGGTGGTGCAAGAGGATCACAAATCTTTCGAGGCGAAATCGCAGTCCAAGCCTTCAAGCCCCTCACGCGGAGATAGGAGAAAGATGTTTACCAAGCCGAGGACTGAATAGTAGTCTTCGGCGACAACGTCACTGTTGATATCCACGTCCCCATCTCCACCTAATCTTGCTCTCAGCCTAATACGCTGTGAACCAGCTCTGCCCGTATATCTTGCTCGATAAAATGTAAACGCAGATACCTCTACACCAACAGAATTCATTCGAAGACGTCCAGAGATTGATGAAAAGCAGAAAATTTCAGTTCCAATATAAATCTCCGATTTTCCCGAGAGGTTCCAATCCAGTACACAGGAGCAGGGAAGAGACTGGCCTCTAATCCTACGCGTTCCACCCTCTGCTCCATGGTAATTGCTCCCTGCTTCACCAACTCTCGTTCCGAGCAGACCTCTCACTCCACAGCTCTTTGACAAAACCCGGTACGAACGTATTCCATTCGGGAAGACATGCGACGAACTCATGACAGAAATATGGGATAATTCAGCGGAGAGCTTCGTGTCGGGAGAACTGACAAGACATGGCCTCATGCAGTGAGCAGCTGCCATCACCCCTACGGGTGAGATAACGTTTGCAGAAATTCCCAACTATACAGATGTACGCAGATGGAAATAGGGGATTGATTCACAATCGTCCGAGGGGAAATCGCTAATTGGTAAATGCAGTGCTTCGCTAATTGTCGTGCCAAGAATGTGTAGTGGATGAAACTGCACCGCCAGGCATTCTCGTTCCGCGCAAACGCTGTAGAGCTCACAAAATGCAGAGCGTTGAAGCTGATCTGCTGATGGAGCTCGAGCTCCCACGCAGCTTCAATTCCTCCCTCCCATCGACAAACAACCTCAACGTCCCTGCGTTCTGCGCTATACAAGTGCCGGGCTCCCGGAAGGTCCAGGCTAGAGAATCATGTCCGGAGGAGTACACCGACGTTGGCAAAAGGTGAGAGTGTCGATAGATTCAGGGACTTGATCCAACTTTGGAACCCGAGTTCCTAGCGCAGCTTACGCAATTGACGGGTCATGTCAAGCCTTCCGCTACACCAACCGGCGCGTCAAAGGAGAAGTTTTCTGTTTTCTGTTTTCCGCCTTGTGTCTCGCGGAGAAGACAAGTAAGTCCCTCTCAGCATTCGGTAAGAGGAAAAGTGAAATTCCAACAGCTAGTCCTCAGTCAGTCGCGCTAATTCGAGATCCCACTGCTCTATTCTGAAGTAACCCGGATTCTAGAACCCTGCACCGGATTGGTGACAAGCCCGCATACATCTGTAGATTTTCGCAGCTTTGCCTTGTCTGAGACGCCAGGTGTATGGCCGATGAGGGTATGATTCTGACGCCAGAAAGACTTTATCAGTTACGTCTAAGTTACTACATGCTGTCTTCTCTTACCTCCTCGTTACAGAGCTAGGGCTCCCCCTATCACAAGGTAACAAGCGTGTGTTACTGTGGGTGACCACGATAATCGGCGGGGAAATTACCAGTTGTCGTGGGAAAAAGAGTGCAAACTGCATTGAGTCTCAACGCATGATGACGATGATGAAGAGAAGAGGGGCAAGAGGCGAGAGAATCCATATTCTTCATCCGGCAGGCCCGCGAGAGGATCTTCACTTTGCGTGTGTGGCTGCTGGATCGTTTCAGCGGATAGATACGAAACACTTGTCCAAAAAATCTGCGGCTCTTTGGCCTTCGGCCTTGGCTTTCAGATTTCATGAGCGCCAAGATGTACTCTGTTCTCCTGTGGGACATTGTTCTTTTCTCGACGGTACGGTACTCTCTCTCTCTCTCTCTCTCTTTACGGTACACGTTCGTAGCACGAAATGAGCATTTAGTCGAACCGGATAACTGCACGGCCCTTTGAAGCGACTGAAATACAGTCGACTCTCGATAAGTGCAAAGCCTCGGGAGCGAGTGGATAACATGTAAAGAACGAGAGAAAATATACAATTCGTTAAGTGCATTGTCTTGCACATATCGATAATTTCAAAGGATTTAATATTCCATGCAGTTAAGCAGAGTAAATCCACCAACCGTGTCATGCTCGATCCCTAACCTATGTATAACAGTTCATTTGTATGATTAGATTCTGCAATAGCTTGCAAGCGCAATTTTGCAGATATGGATGACACAAAAATTGTAAACGTGTTATTGTTATCTTGCCTTGATCCGATTGCTGTATCCGCAATCATTTCAATAATGTTTGGACAAATGCATCCTCTATCTAATCGTAAGATTGCCGCTTTGAAGGGTATGCACTTCCATGCATGTCTGTAGTGACCTGGGAGCTGGAGTAGATTTAAAATTTCCGTAATTGCAATGCTTGAACGTGTTCCTGTCTGTTATAGCGCTCAGAGGCTTTGGACTTGCCCATTCGCCACATAGGTTCGAATGTACTTTGATGTGTGAGTAATTTCTATTTACTGATCTACACTGGAATATTTCGAAGTGAAGCTGTCAAACGTCTGACAATATCACCTGGACACTACGACAGTAGCGCGGTTACGGCGGTAAACTTTGACAGGTGAGTAAGGCGGAACATGTCTGGTTCAGTACAGTATATGGTCAGCGGGCATTGTTCTCGAACGGAACTGAGACGGCCGACGGGCCCTCTGTCCTGCTCCCTGGAGTCTGGAGGTCGGGTGGGAGCGTGCGACAAACACGGGCATCGGCTGCTGAAATCAAGATACACACGCGGCATGAGACGGAAGGCACACATGGGCACCACTTCAATCGTGGAATCCTCTGGCTTCTGGGAGGGCGGCTACATGGTTCTGTGTGCAGTAGCGTGGTCGTCCTGAGATGACTTCACGGGCAGTACACTCAAACCAGGTTGACGCCCCCATTTTCACGTGCGAATGTATCCTTTATTAACTCCAACTTGTCGTAGCCTCGTCATTTCTTCCAAACGTTATTTTACTGCGTCGGCTTCCTCGTCTTTATCGAGAATAATATCACTCTGTGTTCCGAGAAATCCAGACTTGTGTTCGAGCCGGGCTAAGCACAGTGAAGGGGGAATACCCTCGTGGATGACGGACACGGGACAAGTTGACTCCACCGCAGGGCACTGTAAGAGCTCCAAAGCTCCAGTTCGAATCATGCAGCAGAAAACCGGAGAAATATATATATAGCAATGTAATTCCACGACTGAAGAATGGAAATTGATATTCAAAAACAGTTTTGGTATCATGAATTGATCAAACAAGTTTGAATTAAAAATATTCTCACAAATTTTGTATTCAAGGTTGGTTATCTAAATTTTTACATTCATGTTCATTTCTAAATAATTTAGAAATAATTTATTGTTTAAAAATTAACTTCTTGAAATTGGATAAGTTTTTATTATTTGATGTACCTCAACTTAAGATTTTTGCACCAATTTTAAACATAAAAAATTTATTACGTGATTTTCAATTCTTTTTACAATATTCCACATCATTTTGATATGTATCATAAGTTCCCAAAATCAAAGTGATTGAAATATTACATCTTCAAATGGTGACATACAAACCTAAATGGGTTGATTTTCACAATTGTTAGCTATTAATCAAAATTTTGTTAAATATAGTCCAAATAAATACACTCATTATAATTATATATATATATACATTTATTTATTATTTTATTTTACTTCATTAGTTAAGTCATATATAGTCACTCACACTAGTTATTCAATATGCAACATTGTGATTGGTCTACTCTAAAGTTATTTTTTATCTTATAGTATTAATTCTTCAGCCATATTTCATAAATAATGAACAATAATTTCATTCTTCGATAAAATTATAATCCTTGTGAAATAAAATATTATCAGTTTTTTTGAATATCTCTTCAATGTTCATTACCATGTAAATGGATGACTTATTATGTCATGGGATGAAAAAATTACAATGAATTTACACTATACTTCTATTTTAATAAATTTCTTTTTAAATGAACAGTTTTTAAAATATGTTATGTATAATTATGACACAACCATTTTTCAAAGGTTTCATGATTAAGAATAAAAAAATTGATTTGATTCAAATTAGATGAATACTTGATTCATATCATGATATATAATTTATAAATAAGAAAAAGACATCAAAAAATTTATTTAGATAGTTAATAACAAACATTGATAGTTTTTTATAGTTAAAATATTATTTGATAAACATATTTATTTAATAAAAAAAATCAAAATTATTTAAATTTAAAAAAAATAAAAAGTTTAAAAAAACTTTTAAATTCAAAAAAATTCAAAAAAAAATTCAAAAAAGTTTCAAATTCCACTTAAACTTATCAAATATTAAATTTACAAAAATGAAAAAAAAATTCAAATAATATTTTATTAGAATTTAATATACAAAATGAATAATTAAAAACAAAAATTTCAAACTTTGCTATTTTTTCATCAAGTTATTACTAATCATATAATAATAAAATAAACATTATTTTTAAAATTTATTATCGATTATTATCTATTAATTATTAGAATACATGCAAAAATCATAAATATTTTTCCTTATTTTTATGTTTATATTTGTTAATATTTTTATATTGTTAGGTTATGCAATATTAATATATTTATTTTCAAATAAAATTTCATGAATTTAATTTAATGCTGATTATTATCTAACAATTTTCAGTAAATCACTTGTTTTATATATTTATAAAATATTTTAGTTTTATGAAAAATTTCATAATATTTTGGAAAAATTAATTTTTCAACTTCAAATAAAAATAAAAATTTATGTTATTGATGATCCATTATTTGAATTGTTATTGAATATTTTTAAAATCAAAAAAAAGTATGAAAAAAATGAATCCAAAAAATTTAGTTTAAATTTAATAATTAGTATTTGTGAAAATTTGTACATGCATTGTTAATAAATTAATAATATGAATAATAATATTTTTTATATTTATTAAAATTTATCCATTCAAATTCAATTGTTAAGATGAAATTTTAATAATTATCTTTTAAAAAAATTAATGTTTTTGTATGTTATAAATTTCACAACTAAAAAAACCTTCAATTATTATACATTGTGTTTTTTTTAAGTTTTTTTTCAAAAAAATCAAATTAAAAATATTACGTTTTTGATATTAAAGTTTGTAAAAATCTATAGTCATCTACATTAGATATAGAGATTAATTAGATCAAAATTTTGAAAAAAATATTGAATATTTTCAAAAAAAATTGCTCGTTATTAACAAAAATTCAATTTTTGAGATGTTTAATTTATTCAAATATATGAATGAAAAAATCATTTTATAATCATATGAAATATTTTTATTTTTTTTTACTTAATTTTAAATTAATGTTACGAAATTTTTTTACAATAATCAAGCATTCAGTTTAATGATGAAATTAAATTTGCAATTAAATTTGATTATTTTAGATGTAAATTTTAAATATTTCTTCTCAATCAACAACTTTTTTATACAAACTTACTTTTTTTTACATAATTGATCAATATTTTTAAATTCAACAACATCATGATCATATATCTTTTATATCAAGGAAAAAACCGTGCAACAAGCATTATGATCTGATTGGATAGTGACTCATTAATTTGAATATCATACATGAAAAATACAAAAATAAATTTTCATGATTGCATTTTCAACCAATATTGTCAGTTAATACAACTAAATAATCTACAAAATTATTATACAACATTTTTTTTTCAAAAATTTCACTCATAAATACATAATGTGAAATTATAAATTTTTCTTTAAAAAACTTACTCAAATTTGACATTTGTTGGATGGATGATGTCACCAAATGAGATCAAATAATCTAAAAATCACTTATAGATGATATGTTAAATCAAGTATTATTTTAAAAATATCATTCATACAATAATAAAGTATTTGTATTTAAAATCCAATTTTGCATAACAGCTGATTAACAATTGAGATGAATGTAAGATGATTGTCAATAAAATGTGTTTGAAAAAATTTAGAACTGCTAAAAGATTTATATCTATACAACTATATATATATATATATATATATATATACATTGCTTGTTGTGTAAAATTTTTTATAATCTATGCTGAATTAAAAAAATTAAAAAATAATTTCATATATTGGATATAATTTATTCCATATATATTTATCAAGACCAAATACAAAATTTGGACTCAAGATGATATAAATTATATTCAAACAAGAGCAATGTTGAGAATCAAGTAGTAACAGGAAGAAATATATTTGACTCAACCCCTATCAATGATTAAGCTCGAATGAAACTCTAGCAATGCCAATTGATTCCAAACCAAGGTGAAGCACGTACTTTGATAACAAGTGCAAATGATGCCCATGATAATTAAAAAAACTCATCCCATTTGCAAATAATTAATAGGGGAGATATGTTAATTGGTATCAGAATAGATGGGGAGATATGTGAGAGCTCTTAAACTATTGATCGAACAAAAATCCAAAGACTAAGATCAGCGATAAAATGAAATTGAATTTTAAGATTCCACAACCATGAAGATCTTACCACTCTCATGAATCTATTGCTTTGTGACATTTCCATATATTTTATGATTCGTATATATGAGACAGAGTAAAATAACAAAAGGTACGGAAAGACCCTATCAAACTGGAACCAATAAGATAATAACTATGATTAGCATATCAAGTTTCAACTGGAATTCGTCCAGTCAGACTACCATCGAACGGTTGGAAATCCACTATCATGTGTCAGTTTGCATTAAGATCATAGGTAAGTGAATTCGTCTGTAATTAAGGATCGATGTGCAACAACCGATAAGACCTAAAAGTCATAAGTCTAGAAACTTAAATGTTGGTGTATGCAGAACTTAAATATATCCACAAGTAGTTCAGAAGCACATCAAGTAGCTCACGGAGTATATCTGAATGCATGGGTTACTATGCAAGAGGACAAACACATGGCATGCTGAAATTTCTGAAGAACAGAGCAACATCAACTGCAGAAAATTCCATCTTGAGCAAAAATAACTAAAACGAAATCAATATTAATGGCAGCCTGAAATTGTAGGTGACATACAAATTCTAAATCTTAGGAAAAAGCGATTTCATTATTGGACCCATGATATTAATCATATATTATTCCATACTTAACCATACGTTGTACTTTTAGTAGATTTAATTTACTTTGCCAAGTGAACATTAATATATAATTTTTGTGAAATAACTATGTTGTACTTTTAGTATATTTAGTTTGCTTTGTCAAGTGGGCATTAATATATAAGTTTTTGCGAAATAACTATGCTTGCACTTTAAACAATCGAAACTGATTCGTAAGAAAGTGGATCCACTCCCATTAAAACTACCCATGATAACTACACACCGTTATCATGGTCCTCAAGGATTGCTTAATAGTTCCACAAATTAGCGCGATGTAATGTCACATACTCACGATCATCGAGGACGGCCTCGCATGCGGACGATCGATTCTAGGGCAGCCACACTTTATATCTTAGGTCTTGTCATGAAGACCAAACAGTTCCGTAGTTTCTCCACATCAAAGTGCATACGTTGTAGCTCGACAAGCTGAATGTAGTCAGCTTAGCGACTATCATACACCTGGTTACATTTTTCAATACTTCGTTGGAAGTGTCCAACTGGTGAGTTGACCTAACCAGAGATAGAACAAACCCTGCTGATACCAGCAGCTTGATCTGCCCTGAAAGGCTGTAAACCCCTAAACCCTAAACTCTCAATCAGGATTGCACTTCACTAAGTGTTCTTCTATAGTTCATTGCCACCGCGGAACTCTGGATCACATTTTCTTTCTGAAAAATGCAATGGACTCAGGAGTCCCCTGATGTGGAAGAAGACGGACCTCTCTGCAATTCGGAATAACATTAACCTTCCGAGGGGATGCAATAAACTCATGAATCCACCGAACCGAAGGTGCTAGGAAACAGCAGACAGAAAACCACTTCAAATCCCGGTCCATGTCAAGCTGTGAAGTTTGTAAAATGATGGTCATGCTTAACACGGGAGAGGTGAGAAGGTCGAGCGGGTCAGATCTCAGTACATGGGCGGGAGAGGCAGCGAAAAATTTCATGGACTTGAGCGGTGCATGAAACCAATCACGAAAGAAGCTCAGTCACTGAGGTAACCGGACAGAGCATGACCAGATCTAAGATGTCACATTATTTGCAGACAGCGTCAACTTTATTTCAAAGACTTCTCCCACGATCCGTTCCTCACCAGAACTGTCATCGTGCGAAGATCACCTCGCTGCGTTGCGCCTCCTTGTGCGCACGGGAGCTTCTTGCCATCCATCAGCCACCTCCTCTTGGGTCAAATTCGACTGCACTACTTTCGGAGGTCTATTTGACGCTGCACTCGGAGAAGAAGTCGGAGCAGAAGCAGGCAATATATCATCTTCCATATCTTCCATTTCATCATCATCTTCTCCTGACGAACTAGCTCCAGACGGGGCAGTAGGGTTTTCTCCCTCTTGCGTTGGCAACTGAAAACATAGAGAGTAGGGTCAGTGCAATGACGTCTACCACTCACTCACTATCGTTCAAACCTTAGAACTTCATTAGACCACAAAACTCACGTCCAGCGTACTGACATTATTCGTACTAACCTCCTTACTCTTCTGGGCCCCACTCCCAGAAGCTGTTGCGAACATTTTCTTCACATTATCAAAGTTTCCCTTTACACATTCTTCATGTACTGTAAAAAGCTGCTCCGAAACCTGCATCACGTTTTGATAATCAGAGAGGACACTCCCTCAAAGTTCCCTAAACCTGTAAGAATCGAAACAGTTCCAATCCGAATTCTCCTAAAAAGCACCAGATATCAGCAGGAAAGCTTGTGCACAAAGAAGGCCTGATTGAATATCGACTGAAAGAGTCACCTCGAAAATGCTCCCATCCTCAATCTCGACATTGAAATTATCCAGCATGGATTGGTCTAGCAGGTCCTCCAACTCATCAATGTAGCGTTGTTCTACAATAACCAACACAAATGGACTATCAAGACTCGAATCGGTTCGTCTCGCATGACCATTGAAAATCACATGTGCATTCGGTAGTGAAAATGCGAAAGAGAAACTCCACCTTTAGAACATGTGAAAAAGGACAAAATCTCAGAGTACATCTGCTGGCACTTCTCGTTAGAGGATTGGCCGCCCCACCCATTCTGAATCGCAAGCTGCAACGCCGTCCATCGAGACATGCATTCAAAAATTCCTTTCCCCAAAATGCCCGCTGCTTCCTCTGACAGTGGCGCCCACATCTTTGCAACTCTCTCCTCCAACACAATCGCTGAAAAACGCTTCTGCTGTAAACGAAATTCAACGACGCCCCCAAAATGCGATCACCTCAGCAGTCCGGCAGAGCTCTACACGCTTTTTATATCCTTAATGCGACTTGCCTTTCCTTGCTGCTCCGAAATCCTGCAAGCTGCCTCGGAAAACGCTCGCGAAGATTATCAATCCGAAACCAAACTGACCCTCAGGCACCGCCTCCTTGCCCCTCGCTGCCTTGCTTCAGCCCACCGGGGCTAAACTTCCCGTCACCGACGAAGTTCAATTTACGGTACAATACACCGATCTCTCCTTTGCCTACCTCTCGAAGAACTAAAACTCCGTCTCGTCTGCTCTCTCCTGGCAGTGCCCTTTCTCGTCTCAATTCAATATCTCGCGAAAAAAGCTCGACCGAAAAAACTGTTGACGAAGCTCGAATCCCTCTGCAATTTTCCCAAAGCCCTAACGGGATCTTTACAGAATGAGGTGTGCCCAAATGAGGAGCCCAACCCAAATGCTGTTTGTATTTATTATCAAAGATAGTAAGAGGGTGAAAAGTACACCATTCTCTAGTGTAAAACAAGCCAACGGGGCGAAGGCACCACCCTAAACATTTGCCAACTGCAGTGCTGCGTTTGGAACCTTATAATCTTCTTCTCGTCAGGAGAAAACGTCGCCCAGTGACATTTTGGTTCTTCGCCCGTTAATCTAATGTGGACTATCATCAACCCAACTAAAGGCGGAAAAGTTCCCCGAGACATCAGGGAGATGAGGGATCGGCCTTGGTTTGTACGAAAACCCCTAACTGTACAATTTGCAATTTATATTTCTGCCGATAATGGTTGCGATGAATAGGTCAACGAGCTCAGATTTGTGGAGTAGTATATGAACATATATTTGAAGCCTGCTATCGTGCCTGAATATGAGGGTAAAACGTTGTCTTAGCATACCCATCATGCACTGGTTTTTCTATAAGTTTATAATAAAGCGTTGAAAATTGTCTCAAAAGTTTGGCTGCAAGATATGAACATGACTGGGCAGTCATATCCATATCATTGCATAATCACTCCTGCTTAATAACTAGACTCTATTGCCCCAAGAAGCAAAGATGTTATTTAGGGCGATGAAAATATAGAGGTATGGTCTTAGGGCATAGAGGTATAGATGTTCTTTAAGTTAGGTACAGAATACTTAAGAAATGTCTATAAACAACCTATTGATAAGTGCCCAAGTCCCCAGACTGTTGGAGAAACTCACTCTCCTCTCAGGTGTTTACTTTCCTTGTTGTCATGTGGGCTTGTTCCCAAATCAGTTCCCGCTTCCGCTTCACAACGAAAATAACTGTGGCCAAGAGGAAAGTGTTTGCAACAAGCTCAACTTCGTGTCAGATTGATCATCCAGACACCGTCACACGTCATTCATGCCCTTGGAGTCCTTCGACAGCAATGTATTGCCAATTACGTGAAAACTATGGATGGGGGTCATTCATTGGGATCCGGACCAAAGGACAAGTGAATGAAGACAGCACAGTAGATTGAATTGATAGAAACTTTGTTGCATAAAAAAGCTCTGAAATCGAGTAGCAATGCGCAACATGGCCTTTTACCTACACTGTACAAGGAATAAGATATCTGTTCTCATTTTTGTACTTAATTCCTGAACTACAAACCTCTAGGGCACACTAGCACATCATGTGGTATGTTTCCCATAATCATTTGCCCGTGTGGAGAATACCAGAAGCTTAGATTATAGCACGCTTCTCTACGCAGAATCACGATTAATTCCCGGATGCATATACTTCTAATGCATGCTACTTGAAAGAAAAGCTCAAGTTACTGGAATATTGGCTATTCTGAAAAGTTCCAATATCTACGAACAATCTGTACGTTGAATCTGTAGGAAAGAGGCTACTACGAGTTCGTAGCCCTATGCAGGTGCGGTTATAAAAGCTTGTTCCAAGTCGGCGATTAAATCATCAACGTCTTCTATTCCAACCTGAGGAGAGCATGCAACGAACTGATATCAGCTGCAATCATTCACCAAGGGATCTCCAAAAAAATCAGAAAGTTGCACTAACCTGACAAAGACATCAGAATGGTCACAACTACTGAAGTAATATGCACGTATTCGAGTAACTTTACAAATTAACTCTACTTCGTTCATAGTAGTAAAATTGCTGCTGCTGGTTAGCTGCTGTTCATTCCGATGTAGAATTGGTTTGAAAGTATATTCTCTAGGCTTGCAAAAATCGACCACTTTATGACTCACTTCAGTTAGATTTCAGAAGCCAGCTTATTGCAGTTAGCTTGACATAAATTGACATAATCGTCGGAAATTTAAGTAGAATCGTATCTTGTTGTTTCTCAGTCCGTCCTATGATTTTAATAAATAGGCACCTTAAAATTAGGGGACTCTAAATGAAAATATAGAACTCCACTGAAAAATAAGCGGACCCAGAACTTAAACAGGATTACTTAACGTGAGGAGCAGTGAATAAGGATTCGTCGACGACCAAGTAATCAGCAAATACTAGAAGCTTCCACCATAAAGAATGTAAACTATTGCCACCTGAATCCCAAAAAATGCTTACTAACAAACTAGACATAGGGAATCCTTGGGGAGAAACTGAAAGTTAAGTAGAAAAATATCCACAATGTACAAATTGTGTCGACAAAGACGACACTTTACTCAAGGAGATTCTAGCATGACAATGCAATTAGGAATTTGATCATAAAAAATGCGAAATGGAGACTAGACAAATAACAGAAGAAAAATGCTGGAAGTGTTTGAGATAAAAACAAGCTGGCGTATTGAATGCACATTTATGGTCGGTGGGAAATAAACTGTGCTCTGTCATAGACTCCACCCCGTGGCTGGTAAATGCGAGAGAAGCGGAAGAAGAGGAAGAAAGTAAGCAAAGGAGAGAATATCTAAGAGGGAACATCTCATACATTGAGTTTATTTCCCCAAAAAATCCTCACTACATCATTCACCCCAGTAAATAGACCTTTATAGCTGGTATATGAAGCAAATCGACTATTAGCAATCTGTCAGAAACGTAAGCGTAGATTACTCACAGAAAGTCGGACTAAATCTTCGTGTAATCCCCTTTCTTCACGAACATGAGCAGGAATGCTTGCATGAGACATGAAGCAGGGTAAGCTGATCAGCGATGACACACTCCCTGTCGAAGACAAACATGATCATGTCAGGAATAAGGAATAACTCACTGAAAAATAGATTTATACATCGATCAGATGGCCAAAGATCAGACTGTACCAAAGCTGACTGTAATGCTGAATAGTTTCGTGCTTTCAACAATATGCTTGGAGACGGCCAGTGAGCCTGTTGTGAAACTCAATACAGATCCTGCCCCTTTGCTCTGCTCACACATATATATATAGACATAGATTTAGTCACAATTTAGTCACAAGGTACATTGCAAAAAATTTATCCCACGTCTGCTCGCGTCTCTTCCTACTATTTCTTGGTGGATCTGACAAGACTGTTGCACCCACGGAAACGTCGCTAAATTCTACATGTTCATAACTTGAGAGCATCCAAAGTATGATTTTGAAGTAATTTGAACTCAGTCCCCAAATAATGAGGTAAAACTTCTTGTGTTAACATGTCGCTCAGGGCTGTAAATTAGGTAACAAATATGTACCTGAGAAAAGTGCAGATCATGCCCGGAATGTCCAGGTAAACCGGCATAGTTTACTTTCTTAACACGGGGATGGCTTAGTAGGAATTCCGCAATCTTTTGCGCATTGGCCTAAAACCAGCCAAACAAACCTTCAGAACAAGAAAAACATTCCAGAGTTCCTTCAGATCCTATGACAAGTTTGTTCCTTACAACTCCGGGTATAACCTCGCATAAGAATCAGATAACCAGTGTGACTAGTGTACCTGTTGTCGTTCAACCCGAAGTGCCATGGTCTTGATACCACGGAGGCATAACCAGCAGTCAAACGGTGATAAGCCTGTACCCTCAGCATTTTGAAGGAAGTATATCTCCTTCGCAAGACTGCACATCGCATTGGCATTGTTAACCTCGAATATTCTTGCAGCACCCACAGTTTATCTCCTATTAAGATCAGCCCATCACTTATCCATCAAGCTAATTTGGAGGCCAAGCAAATGTTTCACAAAAACACGATGACAATGAAATAACCTATAAGAACAAAACACATCCTTAAGTGTCTCAATAAAAAACAACTGTAATCTTGAAATAGGCTTTTATACTCCATCTATCATGGTCCAGAGAGAAATTCATACCTTTCGCCCTTCACGGCCAGCACACCGGCCATGACATCACTGTGGCCAGCAATAAATTTAGTGGCAGAATGCATAACAATGTCTGTGAACCTTGCATAAAAGCAAACGACGCCAATAAGTAATAAAGTGAAATTCATTCAACCAAGAAACTGATAGCAAGGAATCGTGAATTTTGCACAATCAAGTTGGAGAAATCAGACACACCTGAAAGAACATATCGAACAATTCCGCACTTCAAGCTGTCTTAAAACATCTTCACGTTGAACAAAAAAATGATAAGGCTCTGCTCATACCTGCACCCAACTCGAGAGGCTTGGAAAGGATAGGAGACATAATACTATTGTCAACCATCAACAACGCTCCGAACTTGTGCGCTATATCTGCTATTCCCTGCAAGAGTTCCAGATCAATCGTAGCACCAGCATCCAAAAGAGAAAGAAAAAATTACCTCTAGCAACTGCCATGAGAATATCTTTGCTTTGGGCAAAAAATTTACTAAACATAGAATAAACAATAGTCCGGTATTCAACAAACAACAAGGAAAAAAAGTATATACCCGAATGTCACAAATCATTATCCGAGGGTTGGTTGGACTCTCAAGCCAAACTAGCCTAGTTTTGGGACCAAAAGCTGCTCGTACTTCCTCAAGGTTACCCATGTCAACTCGTCTGTTAAATAGCACAGCAAATCACAAATGACGAGGTAAAAGATCATAATCGCACATACACACGACAATCAAGTACAAGCTTGAAAGATTCTATTGACTATCTCGAAGGCTCACTGCTACACTCACGAGGACCTGGCGTATATTATGTACTTTTGGGTTCTACATCTAACAGAGTCTAACAAACTTTTCCAACAGGGCATGTTCATAGTTGAAATTGGTGGAGAACAACTAAAATCAGTAAGACTTACTTGACCGTAACCCCGTTCTTCGGAACAAGTCTTGATAGAAGCCTGTCTGACCCCCCGTATATGTCATCGCCGACGAGTATTTCTTGACCTGGTCCATAATGCGAATGTTCAAAGAATTCGACATCAACAAATCTGACACTCAAACCAAACAAGTTTTGCCTGGCTATGGTTTCTTCTGTAAAAGATGCAAAGTTACCACATAAATAGATAATCCTTCATGTCAGCATGACATAGTTGATGATACGATGTTAAGAGGATGAAAGTAATGCAGCCAGTAATACCAACCGTGCTGCCATCTACTAGGCTGGTGCTAAGCAGTTTTGCAACAAAAAAAAATCAAGGTAACACTTCTACGCATTCAGCTAGTGCTCGGATTGCTGGGCAAAATGGAAATTAGCGTGAACGTGGTATTGGAACTGCTATTTGTGCGACCTAGACATATAATACCTGACCTGGAAAACCAGTGTCACATGCATAAAGATATTTCTCCGACCTATGTGTATTTACTAGAACATCACAAAGATTACTAGCAGACTTCGCAGGTATTACGGCAGCAAGGGCGCCACCGCACAACTGGAGAACATCTAAGTTCTTGAATTCTGTGAGCGCAATGTGAGTACTTACCTGCTTCGCAAAGATGGCTAACAGTTGTCAGAGCAGCCATGCCAGAAGTAAAACAAAAAGCTCGATCAGCTCCATCTAATTTGGCCAACAACCTGGGTGAAAGAAATAACCATAATATTTTAGAAAAATACCAAATGATCTGTGATATGAAACAACAGTAAACAAAAACAAAATATTTGAGTAACGAAACAATCTGTGACACTCCTTACAAAATGACAATACTGGCACCGGGCAATAGTCTAATAACAGTCAGATCATGCACACCCAAAACAAACCAGGCTGAAGAAATTGATGGATAGTGATGATCATCGACTGTGGCAGCTGGCAACAATGTAAAAACACATGAAGGATTCCACTCACGTTTCTAACGAGTCACGTGTCGGATTGCCACTTCTGGTGTAGTCATAAGATCCACCCTCGGTCGCCGAGGGCTGCACATAATATACCATAAAAACCATCAAAATGCACCCAAAGAGTACTATGCAGGAAAGTTGCAGAAGTAAACGTAAAGAGAATACTTACATTTAGTAACAAATCAAACTAACTACAGTACTTTCACTTTCTTTGAATGCATTAACTATAGAGCCAACATTGAGAAGGAAAATCTGACAGAACAAAAACGAGCTTCTTCTATCCCTTCAAATTGAAAGCTAAACAAACCTACCTGTCTGAATGTAGCAGTTTGATACAGAGGAGGAGACATGGCCGCATAGGTATCAAATGTGCCTTCACTATGAAGCAGCTGAGTTGAAACATTCCATTCTCGTTGTTCTTCTGAAAATCCCGTCTCCGGGTCTGAATCTGAATGTATTTTCTTTATGATTAGATAAAGTGAGTTCAAGCAGTCGTCAAATCCCAAGGATACCTCTTCTCCGAAAGACAGGAGCTCAAAACTTAGAGCATCCAGCACTCGAGTTCCGAGTACATTGACCGCCACATGTGCTTCATTTATTTCTCATCCCTGAAATCTTCCAGGTTGTTTGCCAGATAGAACGTGCGTACCACACCGTGCGTTTCAGCTCATCTCACTCCAAATTTCTTTAGATTTCCACAAACGTTGCAGACAATTGCGAGCATTCGGACAACTAAAACATGTTCAATAAAAAAACGAGAAAACAAGGCTGTATGGTCAATTACCTGGTGGAGTGACAGTACTCGGAGAAACCGTCGATATCCGGCAAATGTGAGAAGTAGATCCATACTGCTGGCAACTGGAGGCAGGAAAAGAAACGGCACGTCGTCTGCTACCCATCGCCTGCCGCGTCGACAAGGAGCCGAACGGAAGCAGAGTTGCAGACGAAATTGCCGCCATCATCCGGACACAACAACAGCAGCAAAATCGGATGGGAAAAAAGAGTAAAAGATTTCAAGAATTCTCTGGTTGTCGTCCAGACACAATGCGCCTACAGCAGCGCCTCTGGAGCTTCACTGGGCCCCTGGCGAGAACGGAATTCCATCCGGGCAGCTCGGCAGGATTGTCGACTAATTAATTCCTCTTGCTAATCCCGGGCTAAGTACATGTAATCGCGACCAGCCTGCCTGGTTACCTGGTACCTCCAGACACGGACGGACGGACAAGGGGTGACCTCTCAAGCATGCGGCTCAGGTGAATCTTCGCTTATCAATTGGTCTACAGCTTTCTTTCAGGCCGCGCCTGTCATGAATACTGTTCCAACTTTCAGACCGTATTGTACTCCTCTGTATCATACTGTGTATAGTAGTGTAGTGGTACTTTGGTCGTCTCCACTTCTGGGGTCCGATTCATTTCACAGATCCCGTGGCCTTTGGCTTTCTGTCCTGATTATTTCCCGGTCTCTATAAATTTTCCTACGTTCCTCCCTGAAGAAAGACATCATGAGTCGGCAATGTCGAGAAAGAATGCACTGGATCGGAATTCTCGCCACTGACAAATCAGTCCGTCAAATCAGGCCGTCCGCAAACCTGCAGAATCCAGTCGCGCAGTCGACGTACTGCCGAATATTCCAGTTTCAGTCTTGCCATCCTTCTCTTTATCCCATGGGTCGCCTTTCTCGTCGGTTTCAGTCTTGTCAAGAGATACTGGGGCGAGTGTATGGGATTTAGTCATACGTGTCTCGTCACGCCATGATGTCATTCGGAGCGCCTCTGTTTTCCTCCTCCAGTGGTTGTCAGGTTCTTTCAGTCTAAGACTACATTCAATGTACTGCAAGTATGTGACTACAAAAAATAAAAAAACTAAACTATACTTGAGACTGGCCAAAGTTGTTTCGTTTGATATCCATCTGACGGTTTCAAGACTCGTCGCTTTATACAAAACCCCCGAAACTGTCATAGGGAATTCATGCAATAAGGAAATATCATTATTCTTGTTATAGGAATATCAATGACCTCTAACCTACTACGGTGACACACACGTGATTGTATCCATGATTGACTGGATTCATTGTACTGTGAGTAAATGTCTGAGGAGGATTACCCCTCTTTTAGATAAATAGACGCAGAAAAATAACAAAAAGGATGAAAAACCCCATCAAATTGACAAGGATGGAACCAAACAGGTAACATGGGGTTTTTTCACTCTAGAACTTTCAGAATTCAGTGTAGTGGGAATGAGTTTAAGTTTTCTAACAATTATTATCTCATGCTATAAAAAACCTTTACACTTTCTGAAATCAGTACATCCATTTCTTGATTAATCTATGAACCACTATACTTCTATTTTAGTTTTATTTTAGATTTGAGTGCCTCTCAACAAGCACACAAAGTTGCAATGTAAATAATTTTTAAAAAAACAAAAAAGTGTAAAGAGTTGAAAGTCCATCAAAGATGTTTGGGATTTGCAATAGTCACCGCCTCCGGCAAAGATATAATACCATGGTTCAAATTATCAGGAATTATTTCAACATATGGAACAACAATCGTTATTACAACAATGGAACAGATTAGGCTTACAACTCATCCCTCGATTATGCTTGTGATGTTTTGAGACAATAGCACATAAAGGTTAATACCGGTTGAAGCTAATGGTTTTGATGTTTCGTGAGATTATTTTTAATGGAACTTCTAGATTTAAATGTGTTTGAGAGTTGTCTTTCTTATACTATTTTATTCTTTAATTAACTGTAATTATATTATTCTCAATAAGATTATAGCTTCGTATGATTCATATAGAGTAAATGATGCATAAATGTAAGATTGTTCATATTTTAATGAAGGGTGTAACGTGTAACGCGTAATTTTGATATGATGTGGATATGATCTAATAAATTATTTTATTTAGTAAGGTTATGATATTGTGCCATTTTATTACTCTGCTGCGATAGGCTTAAAACAAAGCTCCAAACTTTTTTCCTTCATTGTACTTTATAAAAAAAATCAATAAATGTTTTTTTTTTTGGTTACATTCTTCCTGTTTATCATTTTCTTTTTGCCAATAATGACATTATTGTATGTTATTATTGAATGTGTCACATTTGTATGTATAACTTGTTCATGATGTCTATGAATGTGTTTGCTATGGATATGATGAATTATTTTCTTCCATTGTATAATATTATCTTATTCTAACTAACTACTTTGAAAAAATATATACTTTTTGTTTTCAATATGATTGCGTTGAAATTTATCTTTAGTATTTTGAAGTAATAATATGAAGTGAAGAATTTGTAGTGATATGATTAAATTGAAATTGAAATAATTTTTAACATTATATTTTTTTAAAAAAAATATTTCAAATTAAGTGTTTCAAGTGATTGTTTTGAAATGTTTCTTGTCATATGTGCATATCTTAAACCAAATCATGTCATTTGTAATTTATAGAAATCTACTGATCATGTATAATTTGTTATCATTTTTATATATTATATAATTATTCTTAATATTATTCCATTTGTTGTAAACTGAAAAATCATTTAAAATATATGTTGAAATAAATATCATTATAAATATAAAAAAAATCTACATATATTTATTTGAAATTTAAATAGTAATTATTTATACTTTAAAGTCCTTATCAAAACTTATGTATCATTTTGTGCCATATGTATGTACTTTGAGTTTATAATAAATTGGATTTCATTTTTGAATTACTTTTAATCCAATAGAGTCTTGTGAATAAGATCAGAAGTTATATAACAACAATTGATAAAAGTGAGACATATGAACAACCATGTTAAACACTTCTTTCAATTGGAGATATTAATACAAAAATAATATTTATTAAAAAAATTTATGAATTGTTTTCAACTAAGAAATGAACACTCAATGAGAGTTTAGCTTGTTATGAAATATTTTTAGCTAATTGATTAACACTATAGCAAAGTTATAAATAATGAAAAAACTCAAAATTTATGAAAAATTATGAAATTATCAATGTATCTGGTTAAATGATTTACTAAGTTATGATGTACTCAAATTCAATTACACCATACAATTTCACAATTTTCTTTCCTCCACTATTATAACATCTGCATTATACTCCATCTAGTGTTTTCATATACATCATAATTGTAAAATTTAAATTTATAATCAAATTTTTAAAATGAAAAATCTGAAAAATGAAGTTTTGTATAAAATATATCACTTGTTATTAAACTAATAATTAAATTATGTGAATAATTAAAAGATGTATAAAAAATATTTTTTCATCAATTAATCATTAAAAAATAACAACTAATTAAAATAACATATATACTTAATTTGATGAAATGATAAAATTTTTAAATATGATATTGAAATTATTATTTTTTATTTGTGATAGAAAAATAGTAAAACATAAATATGTAATTAATACAATAATGAAATTATTTAATGTTGAAAAATTAATTACAAAAATGAGTTTCGCAAGAGAAATCCAAATGTATCGCCTACTTGTTTTGTGATGTTGTGAAAATCAATGTTTCTGTGTAGAATAAGCGATGGTATTATATTTTATATAATAAATATTTTTATATTTTTATAATAAAATATAATTTATTTTGCAAATTTATATGTATAATTAAAAATAAATGAAAAAAAATATTTGTAAAATATTAATTTATGATTTATGAAAATAAAAATAATTTTTTTTATTATATAGAATAAAGTTTTTTCAAAAAATGATAATGTATGATTCAGTTTAAACTTAGTGTATATAACATGTATAAATATTTTATCTGCATTTTGTAGAAAAATATGAATATAATAAAAAATCGAAAATATTATTGAAATATATGTAAAATTATTATATTATTTGTAATAAAATGAAAATAAATATTTTTAAATATTTTTATTTTTTAACTATCAATTATAAAAATAAATTGAAAAGAAATTTTCATGATATGAAAAAATATGATTTTTGTTGTTATCAATAATTTTGTATAGGAATAATCACAGGTATATCATATGCAATAATAATATTATTATTATTAAACATACATAATAAATAAATATTTTTCATTTTAAATAATTATTTTTTAAAAAAATTTTTTGATATTTTTATAAAATATTTGTAAAATATTACTGTATAAATAAACTTTAAAAAAATTATATGATTTTAAATATATCTTTAAAATATTTTGAGAAAATTGATTGAAGTAATAAATATTTGATATTTTGGCAAACAAATATGAGAATTAATTTATTATTGAATTTTTTATTTTTGTTCAATTATTTTGGTTATATCATTTAAAAAAAATATATAAAAAAAAATTTTAGGTGTGATAATATCATAGATCTCAAATAGTTAGTGGTAAAATTGATCATATAATTTGTTCACTTGAAATTGTAATTGAAGAGATGTAATATGTGATTTTCTTGGAAAATATATCTTCAGAATTTCCAAATTTATCAAATATATTACACATTCAACACATAAAAATATTAAATTACAAATTATCATGATTCATAAAGTGTAATAAACTTTTTTATCAAAAAATTATTATCAAATTTATGGATTTTCATAAATATATACAAATACTACTTCTAGCATGTGCATGTGATTTTATCAAATGAAACAAAAATTCATGTTTATAAGATATTCATCCATTTAGAAATACATTTATGTTATAATTATAATTATATTTGTTTAATAAATATATATATAATTTCATAATTTTATATCATTTTTTCATAACTTGTAAAAATTATTTAATATGATTGTATTATTAAACTGATATTTACGTATTAAAATTAATTATTTTATATTATTAAATATCAACAAGTATTTTTATAATATGCTTCAATAGTTTAACTCAAATTTATGGTAATTACATAGTGGGATTTGGATATAAGATGTTTTAGGATTTTTTTTATTTATTTCATATGCTATATAAATAAAATTGGGAGTAATATTTGTCAAGAATGTGCAAATCATGACAAAAAGAATGTGTGTGAAGGACAAAGATATGGCATACTTATCTTTTATTCATGATGCACATGTACTTGAGAGTATATTGGTTGACAACTCAAGAGCGGAGTGTACTAGATGGATACATGATTATCCAATTTACATGTGGACTTTGACGTTACAAGTAGTTTGACGAAGAATTTTTCAAGATCTATGAGATATGAGGTCATTTCATTTACTTTGATAGCAGTTATGAAGAGAAATTGAGGGATGTACCTTCAGATGAATTGAAAGAATGATGGATGGAATTGAGGATGAGGTCTTCATAGTTAATTGCTCAATGAATTTATCTATGAAAAAAATAAGGAGTTTTAGTTTGGAGATCGTGAAATAGTCTTTGCCAAAGTGAAAAAGGATAAAGGCAAATAAGTAAACAAGTAGTCCACCGGTGACACAATGTTTTTGACTGAAGATGAAGATTTCAAATGAGTACAAAGGATAACCATTATTTTCAGTACTACAACTCGCACATAAATTGAAAAATGTCTTAATTATCAAATTCATTAAGCTTAATGAAATGATATATGATTTTATTCATGGTTGTGATGTTTAGTATGATGGATATATGGAGTTTATTTGTGTCATTCACATGTAGAGACTAGAAAAAAGGACCAAATCCAAAATTATATTGCAAATGGTCGAGAGCATAAAACAGTTGACAAAGCATAAGTCAAAGAAGTAGAAGGAATTACATGATGCAAAGATTGCATATTTGGAGATATTCCAAATCAAGAATGCCAAATAACATTTGTGGAGGCTGAAAACAAACAATTTTGTGATCAAGTGAGAACACTAAAGAGTTAGATTAGTGTATGTAAAAGCCAAGCGGTTGGAACGATTGACTGAACTGATATAAAATCCAAGCGAGATTAAAGATTGAAGAAATAATATGTTTATAATTAAGATGCTTCATATGGAGATTGATAAATACATTTGGGAGCTACAATTGAAAGTCCATGACTTTGTGAGATGGATGAAGGGGCAATAAAATGAACTAGGGTGTGGACAATTTTTTTGGATGAATCAATCCATCTAGAGGTGGTTATGATAATTAGGATTATGAATAGATTTTGCATTGAAGTGTGTGATCCTCATTTGAATGTGTTATGGGACAAACACTATCGTAATGGCAAGATAGAACAAGCTTCTTAGACTTGGAATTGAAATTGGTTGGATTCTTGCCAAATTCTTGAAACTTTAACGATGAATTTGACTCTTCCATATGTATAAGGAAGCAAACAACTCATAATAATTGATGACATCATTGCTTGTTAATTCATTTTCAATTATTGTAATTACAAGATATATATTGTCATTCAAATACTTATTTGACATATGTAAATCTTCAACAAAAAGTAATCTAATTTTTCTATGTATGTTTGTTTGAATTTCAATTTGATTTTGCCAATGATGTGAACATCTGATATTGATTACTTTTTGAATGTCAATTCCAATAATTTTTGAAAGAATTAGAATTTGATTATTTTGGCACCTCATTCCCTTAGGGACAAATATAAATTACTAAAATGTATACTTTTGCATGAATTTGTGTAATATATATCTATTGCAAGATATAAAAAATATAAAAATCTTAAAATTTTAAAATATTCATCATAAATTTTATTAATTTACTAAATTATATAAATTATATATTTTAAAAAATTATTAATTGCTTAAAATCTCAGAAATTTTAATTTATCAAATATAAATTTTATATCTTTTAATTTTAATAAAAATTGAAAATTAATTTCAATAATGACATAATTTATAATTTAATTTTAAAATAAAAAACATCAATAATAATAATTGTATTGTAAATATATAATTGAATGAAATGAATAAAAATTTCAATATATATATTTATATTAACAAATTTTGTTTATAAAAATTTATATTATTATGTATATCATTTGATCATATGATAATATTATGTAAGTTTAAGTTAATTGTGATTTCAATAGAATTTTATCTGAATGTTTCATCTTAAATATATAGTTTTGATTAAACTGTATCCAAAATTTTAAAGTATTATTTTTATTATTCATCTACCTTATGTATATTTTTAATGATGATATTTGATATTATATAATAAATTATAAAAATATAATTTTCAATTATTATTTTATATTGATTAATAAATATTTAAACGTAATAGATTTATATTTATTTTGGAAAAATAATAATTATTTTCATGCATCAATAATTATATTAAATGATATTAAGTATTGATATAATAATTCATTACTATATATGATCAATATTAGTATAAGAATACTTAAAATTTGTAATTGACATGAAATTTCGACATAATTCAATATAGGTTAAAAATAACTTTATGGACTTACAAAATATTTTTTATGATGTTTTTTAGTGCCATATTGCTTGTCAATCTAAGAAATACCGAACGATATAACCTTTTATAACTACATGTTCATGCTAATGATATTTTCATATGCTTATTATATATTTGTAGAAGTTTTAAACCATGTAAGGAATAGGAATATTTGAAACAACTTTGATATTACTTCAACTTCATTGTCAATAAAAAATTAATATATAAAATTTTGTAAAATTTTTGTCTTTATTTGAAGATTATTTGTTGTTATGATTTTGACTTGAGAATCTATTTGATAATTTTTGTATGTAATAAATAAATAAATGAATGAATAATATAAACAAATAAATAAATAAATAAATATGGAATTATAATAAATGTATACTATTGTATTATACATTACTGAAAAGTTAAAATAGATAAATATTAAACACAAATTAAAATTTGATATATTAATTTTCATTATTTTTGAAAACATTTGTAAGATTTTATTTCTTTGTTTGGAGGAGATTAAAATCAACTTAAAAAATCTTGAGATAATAACTATAGTTTTAAATTATTTTGAGGCAACACTAAAACTATGGCAAAAATATTATTGATTATTAAGAGATCTACATGTTTTAACATAAAAAACTAATGAAATATCATCTACATGTCTTATTCATTTATTATTGATTTTAAATTTAAAAAATGTTTGCTATGGTTTTAAGACACTAATAACATCAATCTTTTTGTTTTTTCCAAAATAAAGTTAATATTATAACAAATTTGTGGGTTACTAATAATTTACAAATTTATTTTTTTTAGCTAAATGCGAGGTAGTTGTAAGGTGAAAAAAATGCTGAGATCTATCCAAAGCATATGCAACGAGATATACAATTTTGTTGCTAAAAATACATATAAGAGGTTATAATCCACACTTGTAATCTTTTTTATTAAAAAACATCTTACAAAAAATAATAGATGTTTATATTTTTTATTAAAAAAGATAAAAAATGAAAGTTTTGTATGATTATTTATCATCATATGAAAAATTTATATGTCATAATTATATGTATATTTTATACAAAAAATGGACATATAAGTAAAATATATTATTGATAATGTGTTGACATATATTAAAAATATGTATAGGTAAATTAATAATAATAAGTTTATGAAAATTCTGAAATTTGATGAATTAATGTTAATTTTTAAATTTTTTTTATAAATATTATAAATAAAAATAAGAGATGAAAAAATCTTTTATAAATAGAATAATATACAATTATAATATAAATTTGACTTCATAATCGACAAGATATGTTTACTTCTTACACATGAAATATTTTTTTATGATATAATATATATATATATATATATATAATTTACACACAATAACTTTTATTGCATGATATAATTTTTTTAATTTAAAAAATATGTATACAATAAAATATTGAGATAATTTTATAAATACGGTTATGATTTCTTTTATATAATAATGATATATGTATCCTTATGTAATTCATTAGATTTTTGTATCTTATGTTGGTAGGTTGGATAAGAAAATCGAATGCATAATTTATATTTGATGAGACTTTAACTCTTTGTGTCATGTTCAAATTTTTAGTTTTGTAGTGATTATTTTTTCACTTTGTTAATATATGTTTTAATTTATCATGGATAAACCATAACATGATGTTTACGTTTGATCAATATTTATTTGAGTTCATGATTTTTATATTGTTAGATTTGCATTAAATGAATATGTGTTTTGTTTTAATTAATGTCCTTAGATTTAAACCATGTCTTTAGATTTTACATCTTACTCTCGTGTTAGAGTTAAATATTTTATTCACCATCTTAAGTCAAACCAAAATGTTGATATATTTATTCTTATCTAAGCTCTATGTTCACTTATGCATATCAATTATACATGAATGATTTGTCATATTATGATTAGTTATGATAAATAAAATTATAGATTTTTTATCATGTTTATTAATTTTTAGCATATAATTTCATCTTAATTTATGTTTATTCATTTTTTCATTTATTGTATTATAATAATATATAATATTCTTATTTTATTTTATAAATCATTAAAGTTTGATTCATTTTGATTGAAAAATTCTATTAACTCATACTTTTTTTTATCATATTTGTTGTGATAATTATGAAGTTCTTTATATGTATTATTGCTTCTATTATGATAAAATCATCACTATATAAGGTTGTAATATACTTGGTGTAAGCTATTTTTTATAGCTTTTTTGAATGGATACACATTCAAATAAATGTTTCAAATTTTTTTAACATAATATTACTAATTATTTCATAACAAATTCTGAAATTATGATGATCATACCTTTTTTTCACTTTATTGGTTGAACGTTCTATTACATTAATATTTTGTTGCTTTAGAATCATCACATTGTTACTCACAAGTGACATGTTATCATACATACTTTCAAAGTAGATTATAGATGGGTATTTTGTTTATTCTATCTCATTTAACAATATTAAAATTTGCTATTGTGATCCACTTAACATGTCTCATTTCATATGTTGACAATAATTTGGCTTAGATATCTATGTTGCATGTGTATTCAAGATGACTCTTCTTACACATAAATTTCATTCTTATGACAATATGAGTTGAAATATGTTTGCTTTCATTATATCATAAGGGATTTTAAACTTATTTTTTATTTTTAAATATTTCTTTTGGTGGTGGTTGATGATTAAGGTTTGGTTGTTAAGAGTTATTTTATTCTTATAATACATCTTGGAGATTATACATCAATATTGCCCTTGGAGCAAGGGCAATATTGATGATGATTTTTTGTCGGATAGTCCCTAGTAATTTTGAATTGCTAGGGACTATCCGACAAAAAAAGATAAAATACACATCGCCAAAGAATTCTTTATATTCACTCTATGGACTCCGTCAATGTAGTTTAAGTTGACGGTATAGAATGAAAAAATCAAATATATATATCTCTATTTTTTCAATTTTTTTGCTAATCTTTGTTTGGTTATCTAAACAAAGACCATCAACGTAGGATTAGCAAAATCATGTCCGTTATTACGGGTTCCATGTTGCCTACCCTTCTCTAGGATATGTGACATCCGGGCTGACTCTTACTCATATTTACCTCCGATGGCTTTTTGGAAGCTCATAATGAATCTAAAACGACTTGTTCCCACCATATGACCATGACCCTAATGCACACTTTTATATAAACTCTCAAAGTCCAAACTCCATAATCCAAATTATCACAAAGAGTAAGATATCACTCAAAATGAAGGGATATTTTGATGATCAAAGTCTTCATTAAATCAAGGCTCCAACCCGAACATGAGTTCTCCAAGAACCAAGCTTCCCAAAACAAAGTTTCTCCAAAACTAGGATCACAAAACTAATTTCTCCCAAAACTAACTTGAGAGGTGATTCTCAGCCTCTTTATTTATACTACTTAAAATCTTACTTTAGTAACTTTAAATAACCATCATTTAACCTTCTCTTATCAAATTTAATCGAGATAGAGATCACAAACCCCAATGAAAAGGGTACATGATAACATGCAATTGGTCCATTTGGATCTTTTTAGAAGTCCAACTACACTCCAATTGACTGTAGTGTACCAAGTCAATCTTGCCCCTAGATTTAAGGGTATTCACAAATTCCAACCAATGAAAACTAGTCCAAGTCAAGGAAAGTCAAGATACCCATGTTTCTTGATTGTTACTAAACAACAAAATAGTTGTTCTCATCTACCACAATAGGAGATACTCAAAATATTTCTCCAACTTAACCATAAGTAATTAAATATAGTCATGACTAAGATAAACTTAGTTACAATTTAGATATACTCATATTTCATTCTATATGTACAACCATGGGTCTCACATATCTAACATCCCGAAGAGGTTCAAAAGCCAGTTACTCAGAATGACCTTGAACAATCCCACGTTTCATGCTTGTGTGTCGAATCTGTTCCTTAGGTTTTGAATCCTTGCACGTATCTATACGTAGCGGTCTCCAAGTGCGTTCCACTCTTTTTACTAGCCTCTTGTTCAAGGACGGTGGTTGTGAAGAAGATCGTTCTTCCTGTTGGCGACATAATAACTGGACCTTTTATGAGCTAGACTGAGTGGGATATCTCTAGTAGCCTCACAAGACGATCCATATAACTTCTAGCTTGAGGAACTCCTTAGCGCTATGGATTTCACGCCGTATTCCCCTTGTTACCACATGGTACAATACCCTTTGGGTTTTTTCCGGAAGGATAGTGGGACGCTTTACATAGAACACCCCATGCCGGCTTATTTTATTGTTGTCAAGAAACTCATTAGTACCAACGCGTCGCACAAGAAGGATCCCATCAAGGTGTACAAGAAGAACTGATATGTTGCTTTGATTTATCTTTGTGTAAAACCCCAAACATCTATAAAAATAAACATGAGAATTAACACGTTTTCAAAAAAAATGTAAATGATTGAAAGATCGAGTGAGCAAAACACAACAATTAGGAAAGATTCACAAATGAAAAACGATAATTTTTTTTTTTCATAACTTTTGACGCTATAAAAGCCAACAAGAATGCAAATAGGAGTTACAAATGTGGTCAATATCACAAAAAATAAAGAGATACCATCTATACATATATAAAAATTGATATTTGAATACGGAAGCCATCGAATAGTTTTCACAAACTAAAATTTTGCTGTATCATTCTCAAAGCGTATCCCAAAAAAATAAAATATAAAAAAGTAATCAAAGAGGTCCAAATTATGATATATCGTATCATACGTACTCTTGAATTTGGGATCACCAAAATAATAAGGCTTCCTAGCAAAGAAAGCAAAATAAGATCACTTAAATAGGAATAAAATGGAGCTAAAACTTATAACATATACGTTTACTCTTTTTCCTATAAATCTCAAAAATATATTTTTTTTTTTGCTGCAAAAAATATATATGTTGTAAAAAGGTCGGTAGCGCTGCCCTACGGGCTGTAGGCCTCCACTTGTTAAGCAAGTTTTTGCCCTTTGTTTGTTTGTTTGTTTTTGGATGATAGATAGTTATTCACAATGAAATCGTCCAATATATAGTTTTTTACGATTTCATTGTGAATAACTATCTTAAATCGTGAATAACTATATAGGATGTGCATGTTGTATAGCTTTTCTTCCCAAAAGTCTTCTCAAAAGTATAAAAGTATTTTATAGTTAATGAAGAATATTCTTCATTTTGAACATGCAACCAAAAATAAGTTATATCGTGGTACAAGAGATTAATAATGGCAAAATAAATTATTTTTTGCCGATAAAATCACATAAAAAACAAACAAAATATTTAAGCGCGAAGCTAAAACACTTACGAAATATGAAAAAAGTCACCAACGTCATGATTACCAAATCATGCTTAAAATCCTACCCTCATCCTAAAAGAGATGACCGAATAGCATGAGGTAATCCAACTCCTCTGTTTGAAGATGCGGATCCGGAGTTCCGATATTATACCCAATGACTAACCTTGGACCATTGAACCTCCATGATAGTTGTATTATTTGATAGAGAAATTGACTATGGGCCGGCCATCAAGAACAAGATGGCTGCATATCGAGTCAATCAAATTGTCCAATAAGGAGCACGACTTCATAAAATGCAATACAAGAGAAAATAGAAGATAATGAAACACACGTGGTTGTGACTACAACCACTCCCCTTGAACCAAGAAAACTATAAGTTGAGATTTATATTATTGTATGATATCAACCATCATATTTGAGTTTAGCAAAAAAGAATCTAAGTTGGAATAAACATTCCACCTCATATCCAAATATTTTTTATATCACATGTAACAATATGATACATCAATAATTTTGTAGGTAATAAAGAATATCACTATTAGAGTGAATATCTTCAAATATCTACAATATTCAAAAATATTATAAATAATGTATATCATTTCATCCCTAGTTATTGTGATACAAAATAAATCATGTAGATAATATACCCAATTGCAAGTGATGGAGAATAAACTCCTTACAAATTGATATATATAATTATATTACTACATGAGACATCATCTACGTTAGCCATTGTGTTTTGTTTTTTTTGTTCGTATTAAGCTCAAAATGCAAGAAGAAACGGTGATGACTATTGGGTTCAGCAAGGATTCACCAACTTTGTCAAGTCCTTCACGTTACTAGTCTATAACGCAAACTCGAAGTGGTTATGGTAGACATGTGGGATAGTCTTGACCATATGGACATAGTGGTGAAGGTGCTATATCAAGATCATTGCCATCCTTCTTAGCTCAACAATTAGTTGTTGGGATGGTGTGTTGTACATGTGGTGGACCTCATCACAAGAAGGATTGGCTTCAAGATCGAATGATAGATCATGTTGGATCAAAATCATATGAGTATTGTCACAAACATGGTCACATGATGATGGATCAATGTTTTGATTCCCATCCTGAATTACAATCAACAAGAGTTGCCATGGCAGCCCATGGAAGCGGACAAGGAGTTTAAGGTGGCACGGGTGGTGGTAGAGGATCAACTGTTAGTCAAGCGTTAGCCCATGAGGCTAGTCATGAGGTGAACATGGCATCTCGACTAGAACAGTTGGAGCATAAGATAGCAAGTATGGCTATAACCCAACAAAGATCAGATTAGAGTTTATGCCTCTACGTCATATGATGGAGATATTGTAGATTACATGTGCGTAACGACACAAGAACTTCCTTAGTCTTTCATATTGTCTAAGGCATTGAATACCTCATCCATGGTTCCTAGACGATCTACCGGAGAGATGAGTGTACAAGCCAATGTTGATGTATTTGGAGATGGAGCAAGTAGGGTTCAACCATCAACATCGTCTAAGGTAGCATCCAACGCAATGTTGGGGGCAGCAAGACCTTCATTCATTCTCATGTTTTCTCAGCCAAGGATTTATTGGCATTGGGAGTGTCATCATCCCATATAATACGATTGGAAGCTTCAATTTGCAAAAGCAAAGAGGATATGCTGGTTGCTTATAGTAGAGATAACACTAGTAGGGTTGATCATGGGAACTATATAGCTATTAGTGGAAGTTGACAAGTTGTTGCCGCTCAAATGATCGAGTTACTAGCAAGGCCAACATATGGTCATGTTGGATAACAAGATTGTGTCTACTGTTTGCTGGAATCTTTAGGAAAGATTTATCTACCTCAACGAGTGTTGTTGGATCTTGGTGCACATCCCTTATGTTGGATAAGGATTCACTGCTTGATCTTGGTTTGCAAAAGACCGATGTGAAGAGATGTCCATTTCAGATTTAGACATCTCTTTGAGATTCTAGTGATGCCCCAGTACCATACATCACCCAGACGGAGTTGGCTGTGCAAGTACAGCTAGATCATGTCACGTATAGCTATACAACACAAGCATGTGTTGTAATTATACTTGTAGAGTCATATGATGTATTGGTGGATGCGACAATATTATACCCAATGGAATTTATCATTGATTATTAGGAGGAGACATCCTCTTATTGATCTGGTTGGCGATATGATGAGGGCCGAGTGAGTCCATTACCTGTATGATTGATTACCGGTTCTAGTCCTTTATCAAGTGGAGGTTTGACATATGTTGCAACCTTCAGTATTTGCGTAACTTGGCTTGGTGATTTGTTGGAGGGCAACATGGATCAACATGCACATGATATTCCTTGTTTAGAGGATGTGGCTATCATGCAAAGTCTTAGTGGAGTAGTCTCATCCATGTTGGATGAATCACTAGATACTTCATGTATGCAACTACGATAGATGACATATCAGCTCATACATCATGCTTGGAGTAAGTCTTTTGCTCTGGAGAAGGAGAAGATGAAGATGTTATTTCCACTTCCATTATGTTGTCACCTTTAGATCCAACGTCTATGGCTTGACAACATTCAAAGGAAGATATATGTGTGTTGGATCTCTTTGGAGAGATTAGCATAGGTTTGACTATTGTTTTGCAGTATGGCATATGAGTACATTGATACTCGTATGTGGAGCAAGATGAGATTGCAAGACGTGTGTCATTACGCCATGGGACATAGCTGGTGTGATGATACCCATATCTTCTTCCATTGTGGGCAGGGCAAGGATATCAACAAGCCTTGCCGTTAGATATTTTGTTGCTGGGGATGCAAGACCTTGCTCGTCATGGCACCATATATTTGGTTATGGCTAGATGGTCATGTCAAGAATACACACGGGCTGGTAATGGTCATGGGCTACATGATTCATATTCTGGCATGTTTTGGGAGATGTTATGTGTGTTACAATCTCTCTAGTCACAACCGATCCATTCACCGATATACATTTTGGAGAATGTTCCCCTATTGGGTGATCCACGTGCATGAATGATGACGAGTGCACATCAGGTGCGATCATGGATTTGACTAGCGGTATTGCTAGATGCAGCGAGAGTAGGATCTTGTGTTTGTAACTACTGCGAGACTCTGAAAATTTTCAACTCCAATTTCAGACCCCTAAATGTCAAAATTTTACAATTCTGACGTTATTAGTCTTGGGGCTTGACGTCTATGCCCCCGCGTCACAAACTTTATATTTTCTATCATCCCACCGAATTTCATATCAAACGGATACTATATGATAATCTGACAGCTTGCTGCTCCTATTTTTGACCCGAAAATTTTGAAACACAAGATCTTGGACTTAGAGCAATTCTGTCTGAAATATTTTTCAGCCAATCTCGATTTAATGCCCCAAGGTAACTTTAAGCATCGACCTACTTCATCAATTTCCAACATTGCTTTTGCCCTCGAATATTCTTGATTCGGATTTACACTAAAACAAAAAATACATAAATTCGAAATCGATCATATCTACTTCGAATCGACTCTACTTCTAGATCATCACCACGTGTTATACTTCATTAACACCCTGCACACTCAACAGCCAACAAATCGAAGCTACCATCGATCCAAACTCACCAAAACACCTTCAACGCTCCAAGAACTCTCAGTTCTCACCATATAATCCAATTCGAGTTTTTGAAGTAATCTTTTCACTCTCAAAACGTCCTTAAGGACACTCCGCTCATAACCATAGCATAAAAGAGAGATTACAATCAAGCCAAACCCACTTTGTGCTTCAAAGACTCCAGGTTTTCGCACTAGTTACTATCCACCATAGCCACACTCTCAAAGGCTCAACTTCAAGTTGTTTCCACCATCTAATACAACTTTATGAAACCAGTCGAGGTATCATACTCTTGAAAACAATCTCTAAGATTCTCATAAACCATCCTTGACATACCATATATGAGAGATGTAGGGATGTGATAGGGAATGGGCAAAAAGAGATCTATCAAGACATAATGACTTCTCTAGCTCATACTCCAAGACCTCCAATGGTACTTCCTCGTATGGGGGTGGATGCAAAAGATGTAAAGAGGAAATAATATCCTTAGTAATACTAGTTATATACAAGGTATGTAGGGCTCATGAGATTCTACTATATTCCCAACTTGTCCTAAAATCTTACACCATCACAATCAAGCAAAATTTGAAGTATCATGTGCTTGAATATGACTCATAACTTGTGTAGCCGTATAAACTTCTCATGCAATATCGTCCAATCCCATACTTGAAATCTCCAAAATCTAATGGCCACCTCACTATATCCAACACACTCCCGTAATATCCCGTATACACTATCATGGAAGTAGAATATGATGCTAACTCTTTCATTAAATCAGGTGTCAACCTATCAAGTGGAAAAAAAAACATGTCTAGCCTCATCATAGACGTTACAAGTGAACTAGTCTAATAAATCTCCAAAATAGAAACTTACTTCGATGCTAACCACTCCCATGTAGTTATACCAAGAACAATCAACAAAGAGATACATCCATAAAAGAGAATAAAAGAGAACATGCATAAAACTCGTATACGCACTGCTGGAAGAAAGGCATTTCAGTATCTGTACAGCGTGATGGGGTCTTCCCATCCCTTTTGTTATTTTAGTTATTTTACTGTGACCTTCATCTGTACAGCGTGAAGAAAGGCATTTTAGCATTGACAACCCCATGTGAATGTACACCGTCAGTTGTTCTCATTGTCATTAATAATTCAAAATTATTTGTAGAAACTACTGTAAAGCAGACCGCGTTTACAGGTAAAATCGTAAGCAACCTTCAATCTACTCCTTGACTCTTGAAGTAACTTCGACGAAGAATACAACAGAGGACATTCTTCTCTTTTACATATAAGACGGTCTAAGAACATGAGGACTTACCACCATTTAGCAGATTACAATTCTAGCAAATTCCCATATAAATGGTAATCTGCTAGAATGGTAAAATCCATATGATTCATAATGAAGGGAAATGCCCTGCGTCCGATGAAACATGATCGAATATAAAGCGAGTGGCTGCGTGGATCCAGTAAGATAAGGTGCCTGCTCTAGTAAAATCCCAATTGGCGTGAGGTAAGGAACACCGTAGAATCCGCATGACCACGTTCGGCGAGCGGCGGGTAGAGAGGTAATAAAAATATGACCCGGCGTTCTTCCTATCACGCCAGCTGTGCCTGGTTGCCCATCATATTCATGATCTGGACGTTGAGATGGTTTGCACTCTTTCGTATAAGAACCAACTGTCAGGCTACATTGACATGGTGAAGTGGAGTCCACTTGTTCTTGTACCAGGCAGACAAAAGAGCTGTTATCCGGCGGTTATTCACCTTAAAATAGATACGATACTGTACTGTACCCCTAGAGGAGATGGAAAACTAGACACCGTACGAAGTCTACCGTCGTTGCGTTCCGCTATGCTCGGTCAAGTACATTATATTCAAAGCTGTGACCGTCTGTTAGCACGAGATCAATCTTCGGCGATTTTCTACGTCACTTCAAATCGTCGATCTTCCAGGTTCCTAAACAGCAGCCTCATGTGGAAGTTCGGTCTACGCTGGACTCCCGTCGGACTTGACTAACTTGACTAGGTTAGGTTCACACCATTGCCGACTGGAACAAATGCGCATCGGGAAAGAAGAAGAGACACCAACTTTATGCGAACGAGGAGCAATAATTTTAATATGTAAGAGAAAAGAAGGGAATATAAAGAAAGGAGCACCTTTTGAAGTCGTAGCGTCGGGATTCGGAATCATGTATTAAGCCTACCCATGCCAAAGATATTAAAAAGCTCCTGTAGGATCTGTAGACTTCGGGCGAATAGTGAAGTCATTCCCAAGACTTTGAATCTCCCAGAAGTTCATTTAGATTCCAGAGGCGATACTACGGGACGGGCCAAGGGAACCTGGTACAGGCAGCATGAAATTGGGGACATCAGTGGCCAGTCGCGCTCATGGGTACACACGTACCCTAATCCGTGATGGGTAGGAGAATCCCGCAAGAAATGACTTTTTTCCATTCTTGCTTTTTTACCCTTCCGGTCTTCCGGTACATACATCATCGTACATCATCATCATTATAATAATTTCAGGTTCAGTTGACATTCTGTCTTAATCAATACACGATGTTCTCGATTTTGGTGGTGGAAAAACATTTCAACGACATCCGGTTCTCGGGTTGAGTGCCCAGGTCTCCACCCATCCTTCTACAAGCTTCCTTTCGATATCGTACGGGATAGAGTGTGGAGTTTTGAGTCAAGAAGGCATTGGAAGAAGGAGAAGAAGACTTCCGAGGTTTCTTGTCGCAAGGTGTACTCACTCACTCCCTAAATTCTTCCTATCCTTTTTGCTATATTACTGGGTCCCTTTCTTGACCTAAATGAATAATAATGATATCGTCGCTCGAGGTCGTCGAGTCCGTCGACACGTGCCCGTTCGCTCGAGAGGTATAGAATAGGGAAGTTAGCTTAGATATGGAAGCGAAAGCCTGCCCTTCCCTTGCCTGTCCTGCCCTGCCGAGGGAGGTGGGGCCCACCCGGGCCATTTTAACGCACATACTACTGCTTCAAATGGCGGGCAAAGGGGGGAATATTCCGGACGCATTCTAACGAATTTACCAACCGCGCGAGGCTCTACAATGGAGCGGAGGCGAGGGTCGAGAAGAGACGGGAGGCTAAAAGCGCAGCAAGGCCTAGGAGGTGGGGCCAGCATGATTGTGTCCCGATGTCAGGTTCGGCTTTTGACCGTGGGTAAAGACTGGGGTAACGAGCGGGGTAGAATCCGGACACGAGTGGCGCGGGCTCCGCGGAGCAGGACAAGCTAAAACGTCGCCTTTCTTTGAAAAAGTTTAATGGCCACTGAAATTGGACATTAGGTTTTTACTGCATGCCTTTTTATAACTGGCACCATCTGTCACCACTTCAAACTGCGCGCACAGAGGCACTGTGGCTGCTGAGTCCTGGCCCGTCTCGCTCGTCGCTTCTCCTCGACTTGCCTTTATCATCGGCCCAGAGCGAGAAGAGTTATCCTCTTACATCCTTTGCTCGATCACCATCCGTTCCTGGAACCGGATCTGCCGACGTTCCTGAACTTCTCATCTCGAGCTCAGGCGAGTTCCCGTTCGCCATCACATCGCTGCTCACTCGCCGTCTTTTTTCGATTGCCATGCGTTAGGTTTTCGTTTTCACTCACGTGTCGATCGGCCGGGGAATGTGATTTGCGAAATCTGTCTTGCCATCAAGTCGCGGCGTTTCAACGAGTATGCTCGGTTTTGCATGCGTTAGCTCCTGTCGAGATTTTGCCGAATTTTTCAGATTTGCTCGACTGTGAATGGCGTGTATCTTCCATATATTTCTGTGGGCGTTAAAATCCGAGCAGCCTTTGCATTCCTTCGATGTAGATTGGAGTTTTTTGTGTAGCGTAATGTTCTGATTATTATCTGCTCACGGTTCACGCCAGGGAGTAGACTTTTTGTCGATTCCAGCATTGTGGAGAGAGATTTGGTAATAGCTTGTGATTCGCCATTCTGCGTCTAGTCTTTTTCAAGTTTCTGGCCTTCTCTATTCTCCATGAGGATAGTATCCTGATCGTCCTCGTGAGTAAGTTGTTGATTTGATCGTCGTATGGATGTAATGCTGGTTGTTCTGGCTATCGACTTGCAACCGGAGGAAGGCCATGTTGTATTGAACGTGAGGATCTTGTGTATGCATATATTCAATGCAGGACTTTCCTCTAGCAAACATGGCCCACATTGTCGGATACCCCCGCATGGGCCCCAAGAGGGAGCTCAAGTTCGCCCTTGAGTCCTTCTGGGATGGAAAGTCCTCAGCTGAAGATTTGAAGCAGGTTGCGAAGGACCTGAGAGCTTCGATCTGGAACCAGCAAAAGGAGGCCGGAGTTACATGGATCCCCAGTAACACCTTCTCTTACTATGACCATGTTTTGGACACCACTGCCATGGTTGGAGCTGTCCCCGAGCGATACGGATGGACCGGACCCTCCGTCGAGTTCGACACCTACTTCTCTATGGCTCGTGGAAACAAGACCACCCCCGCCATGGAAATGACTAAGTGGTTTGACACCAACTAGTAAGTTGTGCTTGCAATCTCTTCACGACGCTGTGTCTTTAGAGCAGTAGGAGTGTCATACATTCCTCGATTCTCGAACTGAATAATGATCAGTTGACATATGCCTGCAAGTTTCGTGTTTGATTCCTTGTCCTAATAATGTTATGAACATTATCCAGCCACTACATTGTGCCCGAGATCGGACCCGAGACCAAGTTTTCTCTGGCATCCCGCAAGTCTCTCGACGAGTTCAAGGAAGCGTTGGAGGTTTGTTAACCCTGCTGAGTCTCTTCTCACGTTTTTACTTTTCTGGATTTGTCAGCACGCGTGGGATGCATTATCTGCACGCCGAAAGGAAAATTCCCTCTGATTTCTAAAATGATCTCCTATTGTCGATACTTGCAGCTGGGAGTCAAGACCGTCCCAGTCTTTGTGGGACCCGTATCATACTTGATCTTGTCCAAGGCCACCAGGGATGCTCCCAAGAACTTCGATCCTCTCAGTCTTCTTAACTCTATCCTCCCCGTGTACAAGTAAGTTCCAGATAGGCACTCTTATTCTTGTTTTAACATTTGTGTTGCGCCAAATTGGATGTATTGCCCTCACATTGTGAATATCACAAGTGTTTCATCACTCCATGATAATCAGTGAGATGTCTGAATTTCCGATTGGCTCATTTTGTGTGCCATTGCGAATGCAGGGAAATCCTTTCTGAGCTCAAGGCAGCTGGTGCGCACGGTGTTCAATTTGATGAGCCTACACTTGTTCTCGACCAGGAGTCGAGCCGGTACGAGGCTTATAAGAAGGCTTACGACTTTCTCGGAGCCGAGTTCGGCTCGGGTATTTTGATCGAGACCTACTTCGCCGATCTTCCCGCGGAGGCCTACAAGTGAGTTAGTTCGTTTCCTATATTTGCGAATCGTCGTGTGACATACTGAGCACGCTCTGAATCCAGTTATGCACTTTTCCATCTACCTTGGTACTGTGCGTTAGGGATTGGTATTTAGCTACCTTAAGGTCTGAGTTCCCTATGGGCACGTCACTTGTTATTTAGCACCACTCTTGAGATCAGTAATTTCGGACGATTATAGTTGTCTTTGATCAACTTATGTTATGTAGGGGTACTGTGATCGTGTTGTGGCGTGTCATTGTTTTCCTCGTACACGGCAATGCAGGACTCTTATTGGACTGGAGAGCGTGAGTGCCATCGGAGTGGATCTTGTCCGTGGAACTAAGACCTTGGAGCTCATTAAGGAGCACGGTTTCCCCGCTGACAAGAAGCTTATTGCCGGAGTTGTCGATGGACGCAACATTTGGGCCAACGATTTGGCTGCTTCTCTTACTCTCCTTGAGGGTTTGGTCGCTGATTTTGGAAAGGGTAATATTCAGAAACCAACTTTGAATGATTTTTAAATCTCTTTGGGGCTGTTTGTACTTATTTAGTGAGCTTTGGTGCTGATTTCCTATGTTGAATATTACAGACAGAGTCATGGTCTCAACTTCATGCTCTCTTCTCCACACCGCCGTCGATCTCAAGAACGAGACCAAGCTGGATGACGAAATGAAGTCATGGATGGCATTTGCCGCCCAGAAGCTTCATGAAGTTGTCGCTCTGGCCAACGCCCTCAAGGGTAGCAAAGACGAGGTAAATATTCCGTGAAGATTAAGTCGTGTGCAGAATTCCACGTTCAGTTGCAGAGTCCGCATTGTGAAGTGTTTAGTACTTACACTGTTTTCCTATCAGATGAGCGATCGCTTACCTGATAGAGCCGACCCAATAAGATTGTCACATTCTGCGGAATTTTATCGTTATATGAGTCGCATGGATCAACTCTCTTAAGTCACTTGGTCCAAAAGTCTGGTGAATTCGATCCCTTGGTACAAACGTGGAATCGTTGTATTTCTTCTAAACGTGGGTAGCTGAATCCTGTTTAACACTGCACCTCTACTGTCATCAGGCCTTTTTCGCTACCAACGCTGCTGCCCAGGAGTCTAGGAGGAACTCTCCTCGAGTACACAACGCCGCCGTCAAGGAAGCTGTGAGTGCAAACCGTCTTAAACGTCGTTTGGCAATAAGACAACTCCAATCTTTGTACTCGGTTTTGATCTTAACCATGTACTGTCATTATCGTGCAGACTAAGACCTTGGAGGAATCTGAGCACCGCAGAGCTACCCCTGTGGTCACCCGTCTTGAGGAGCAGCAGAAGAAGTTGAACCTTCCGATTTTGCCCACCACCACCATTGGATCTTTCCCTCAGACCCCTGAGTTACGACGTGTGAGACGTGAGGTCAAGAGCAAGAAGTAAGTGCCTTAGTTTCACAAGACTCATTGTCCGCTTCTTCTGTTGACAATCGAGTGAATGAAATTGCTAACACATTACGAAAAAGTTAATAGTGCGTGTCAGCTGGAGGACGGCGTAGTTCTCTTAGCCAACTTCTCGTTTTCCGATGTCCATCCGATTTGTTGACATTATCACTCCGTATCTGCTATGCCCCAGGATTACCGAGGAGGAGTACACCAAGGCTATTCAGACTGAGATTCAAAATGTCGTGAAGCTGCAAGAGGATCTTGACCTCGATGTCCTTGTTCACGGAGAGCCGGAGGTATTCCAAAGTACCGGATCATGCAGTATTCCATAATGAGTGTTAGTGATTTCTTGAGTACTCCAACTATTGGCATTTTAATGTGGAAGCGTTGCGGTTCACGAGGTTGCTGACCTTGGCTGGTTGATGTGGTTGTCTGACTGGCGACATGTAAATTTGCACTTTCTCTTGCAGAGGAATGACATGGTCGAGTACTTCGGGGAGCAGCTCCAAGGATTTGTGTTCACTGCTAACGGTTGGGTCCAATCTTACGGTTCCCGATGCGTGAAGCCACCAGTTATTTTTGGAGATGTGAGCCGTCCATCTAGCATGACAGTGTACTGGTCGAAGTATGCCCAGAGCTTGACCTCTCGACCAATGAAGGGAATGCTCACTGGACCAGTGACAATTTTGAACTGGTCTTTTGTCCGAGTCGACCAGCCAAGGTCTACCACCTGCTTGCAGATTGCTTTGGCTATTAAGGACGAGGTCGAGGATCTCGAGGCCAATGGCATCACGGTAAGCTCATGTTACACTTCTTTTGGAGTCGTTTCCGACTCAGGACTAGTGTAGCCTCTTTTCAGAATATAACATTCTTGTGCTCCATACCATTATTGTGAAATACGAATATAACGTCGGGGTTTCTAACGCTCGAGCAGGTTATCCAAATTGATGAGGCTGCTTTGAGAGAGGGACTGCCACTGCGCAAGTCTGAGCAGGCCTCTTACCAAGATTGGGCCGTCCACAGTTTCCGTATTACTACCTGCGGAGTGAAGGACACCACCCAGATTCACACTCACATGTGCTACTCTAACTTCAACGACATTATCCACTCTATCATCGACATGGACGCCGATGTTATTACAATCGAAAACTCTCGATCAGATGAGAAGTTGCTTTCAGTCTTCCGTGAGGGAGTGAAGTACGCTGCCGGTATCGGACCAGGAGTTTATGACATCCACTCCCCACGTATCCCATCTACCGAGGAAATGGCTGACCGAGCCCGAAAAGTAAGTGCATGTTGCGGTATTTATGCTTGTAAATTTTTTTTACCGTTTACTGCAGTGTATGAATTCAACATCTTACGTGTGTAATATCGTCCTGACACAAGTTCTGTGTGTGCTGTAGATGTTGGCTGTATTGGAGTCCAAGGTTCTGTGGATCAACCCCGACTGTGGTTTGAAGACTAGGAAGTACCCTGAAGTTGTGCCTGCTCTAACTAACATGGTTACTGCCACTAAGCAATTGCGCGCTGAGCTCGCTTCCGCCAAGTAAAGCCATTTGCAGAGTTGATCCGACTTCACGGCACAATGAGCATCATACTTAACATCATTCATAAGTTTGGTAGACTCTTCCACTACATTAGGTTAGCTTGATATATTAGAGCCTGGTGGTGGGGCTGGATGATGATCAGTGATAAATTTTTGAGTCACTGCGTCCGTTCTGTAATCATTGTCGACAGTTGATATTTACAGCCCTTCAAAGGGATTCATTCTTGTGTAGATGGCCTCGTATAGTATAGTAGTTTGAAGATACTACCACGAAGCAAATGAGTATTGAAAGCTTGTACCGAGTTTTATGGCTTATGCCGCTAAGAAAATTCAATCACTTCTCCATATGGCTAATTGCGGGCTGCATCTTTGGTGGAATTTTGTCGAGCAAAGGTGGATTATATGTTGATAAACTGCGTAACAAAAGGATAAGTCCGAAGGGTGGCCGCCTTTGTAATTGGGTCGTTTTCTTACAGGCTGGATGTCTAATTTTCCGGGATCTCAGACTGGTACAATGGCCCATTTCAATGTAAGATATTATAAAGCACGTAAATCTGCCGAAAATGTGAATGAATGCAGATGGGAAAGGTCGGAAATTGTAGAAGATGGAACTGTGATAAAAAATACTTTTTTAAATGTGGAGGAAATGGAGCAAACGAATGAAACGAAAGCAAGTAACTGTTCATAAACACAATTATAATTTTCTAAATATGAGTACGCTAAATAAGTGTCGCAGTTAAGTTCGAATACTCTGTAAAATTTTCCTTCAATTTTTTCTTGCAATTTCATGAAATGCACAAATAAGCTCTTTGACTTACTACCCAAATTGCAATCAAATTGCAATCAATGCAATCAAAATCAAGGTATATGGCTAATCCATGTGCTATATCTATGGCTAATCTATATGCTGCGACATTGCCCTCAATGCATCCGTTTCCAACACAGCCAAGATAATAGCACTAACTTGGCACCGGTGGAAAACCTAGTCGATAATGACATGGAAATCACTTCTTGACAGTAACGCTAAGAAACCTCCAGAGAAGGCACAGGCGGCTATACGACGTTTTGATCTGAAATGGGAATTTGCATCTTATCTATTCACAAGCACCTTGATATTGACTCGAAAGACACCCAACTTCAACCTAAGGGCACAAACGAAGGCGGAAAGACGAAATAGGCACGAAGGCACTCTTCGACAATGCATATACACACCTCATAGGCATATGTAGGAAATAGTATGAATGTGAAACATCAGTGTAAGAATGGTTTGGATTGGATTTCTCTTGCCTCACAAAAATATTTTCACGCCACAAAAAGAGGCAGCTCATCATTTGGAACTACTTGGCATAACTACCTTTGCACATCTTGCAGACAAATTGCTTGACTGTTACTGATGCTACTTATGCCCTTACATCTTTAATGCCTCTAAGACTAGTAGGACCTACTTCCCACCGCTCGTGATCCTCATATGGTGAAGCGAAAACATGTTTACCTCTAGGGGTTGCCTGCTACTTTTACCTCCTAAGTTAAGTTTATCAGATTTTTCCCGTGTGAAAAAAGTAATAATAATCTATATGCAATAAGGTTTTTAGAATCGATCTAATGAAGAATATGAAAACTTGAACTATGCGTGTTTGAAATCATGAGCCATTGTACCATCCAATATCCACTATTATCAAATTTATACAAAACGTGAAAAATTGCATTTATATGGATCTCTATTTGATTCAAAAATTGCCATGTTTTAAGTTAGTCTTTTAAAGCAATCGTTTTTCATTGATAGATCACAATCAGTATAAATGAATCTTCTTGTACTATTACATCTCGTTACATTGATCCATAATAAGATGAAAAGATTTTGATTGTAATATTCACATGTTTCTTTGTTTAAAGTGAGAGAATATATATTCACAATTCATTAGACAGTCATATATGACTCCTTGTGTATTTGATGATTCACAATCGCTGCATCATCAACTCCATTTTTCTACTCTCAACTAGTTTGAAAATTACAGTTTCAACCTTCCTCCAATACTTTTGCCATCACAAACTTCATAATTTCTATCCTAGTAGAACATTCAATTTTAAATTTTTTGATTCTATCAAAAAATTCATCAGCTTATTAAATTTTTTCATGTTTAATTAATATATAAATATAAATTAATTAAAAAATAAAAATAAAAATATTTATAAAATGAATTTTTATATATTATATATTAATTTTAATATATAATATATTTTTTTACCTAAATAAACTAATTCATTAAAAAATCATTGAAAAAATAAAAAAATAAAAAATGTGTTTCTTTATAATTCTAATTATTAATATGATCTTATTTTAAAAATATTTCAAATCCAAAGTTTTTTTCCCATTGCTATATATTTTTTCAGTTCAATGTCACATATACAAACAATATAGTTCAAAATTTGTAAAAGTTCAAAAAAATTTCATATCATATCCTAAATCAAAAGCAAGATAAAATATAATATTGTAATATTCAATCTCTTAAATGATTCAATATATTTCTTTAAAAATCCGAGAGATATGATCTTCAACCTTATCAAATAAAAAAAATATCATATTGCAAAAGGTAAAAAGTAGATTATGAATATTGCTTCATTGACTAAAGAACTTATCTCATTGAAATGGAGCCGACATGGTACATGGATAGAGGATAACATGATCTCTAACTGTAGTGATATTTAATCCATTTACAATCAACATCAAATATCTTTATCGCAATCAATTTCGAGCATGATTAATATATTATTTTGGATATAATTCAATGGTACAAGTGATGAACTCTCCATACACGATTATTGTTCATGCTATTTCTTATGGTATGATTTGATCTTAAATATAAATTTTGATTTAGTTTTAATGCTATGGATTTGAATTTTTGAGTAGTGATGATTTTCAACTAGTGGAGTCTAATCCATCACTATTTTCTACCGAAAGCGAACCATATGAAATTGATTATTAGTAACTTCGATGAGGAGTATTACTCTCAAATAATAAATATTTTGCTTCCATTTGTAGTTTCATTCGTACTTAGTCAATTTCGAATTGTTATTTTGATTCTATAAAAATAATAACAAATATTATTTATATAATGGCTATATTTGATCACACTAGGGGTAAAAAAGTCACTTTCATTCTCATTGATCATAAAATTTGGACCAATGACAATGAATAGTGAATTGGGACAATTTCTTCGAGGTTTCAACAAGTTTTAGAAATCTTCTCAAGAACCATTTGCAGATGAGAGAGAATTTTGAAAAACTCATAAGGAGAGGTATGAGGTGGGATGAAGAATGGTTGAAATTGAGTGTAGTGTTAATATATTATGATGATTTAAAGTTGAAGTGTGAAATTAAATCACTAAAGTGTATTTATGACTATTATTAAAAACCTATGAAAGCTTCAAGGGATCATATTGGGCTACCATATATTTTATAAGTCAATATTGTATTAAGATTGAATTTTTGATTCAATTGGAGGAGTTTTATGTATTGAATGATAACCTGAAGTTTATTTACTAATGAGAGTTACAAGATTGCATTCACTACTGTCACAAAGTTAGATAAGTTATTACTTAAAATAAAATAAATATTTTTCAACTTAATCTAAAATTAATCAATCTTATTTATTTTAGATTTTTATTTTTATTTTTGAAATTTCTCTCCACTAATATTTAAATTTACCTTTGATACCTCTACATTTCCCCCATTTTTCTTTCTTTAAAAAATTTTTCTCAGAATATATACAAATTGTAACAAAAAAATTAAAAAAATTAGTTTCATCATTAACGTAAAAAATTGGCATCAATGTACCAAAGTAATATAATTAAATTATGATACTTGAAAATATTCAATCATAAATTTTTTTTGATAAATTTTTAAAAATCATCATATTTGATATGTGTAGTCAAATCAATGCCAATATTTTTTAATATATTCTTCATGGAAGGATAATAAAAAAAATATATTTATCATTTATAAATCATGTATGCAATGAATGCTTCATCTGCTATAGCAAATGAAATTTATTTCAATATGATTATATATTATAAATTACTTATATGTATTCAATATGAATCATAAATAAATAAGATTAAGATTTAATTTATATTTATTTGCAATCATTAAAAGTGTTAAAATAAAAAGTTATCATTATTATAATTCTACCTTGATTATCATTTATGAAAAAAGATATTCATTCATAATTTTTTATTTTCATGACATCAATTGAAATTCAATTTTAACAACTCTATTTATTATTAAATACTGAAAAAGTTGCACAATATATGTCATTTTATGGTATAATGAATGGAAAGATAATATAAACATCAAGTGTATTTTTTGGAAAAATTAATTATGACATATTATGAAATCATCCAAGACTAATAAATATTTCATTTATATTAACACAAAATTTTAGATTTAATCAATATAAATGAAATATAAATATATAATATATAATTTTTATTAAAATTTGGAAAAAAAAAGATTTTACAACTTATGATTTTACAACTTTGTTAATTTTTGTAACTTTTTGAAATTTATATATCTGAACTTTATGTAGTATCCCATTGAGAGTTGTTGGTCTTCACTATGATCTATAACACATGTATATAAAAAATTTATATACATCAAACTTTGGCTAGATTATTTTAAATTTTAAATTTATTGAACTAAAATTAAAATTAATTATTTTTATCTTAAATTATGTCAAATATTGATGCAATATTGATTTGTATTTAATTTGAAATTCATTTGAATGCTCATTTAATAAATATTATCATAAGTATATTGCAAACTATTAAATGATTAAAACGAAAAACATGATTATTGTGATATCCCGTTGCATATTAATTATGATAACAATCTATTAAAAAGATTTGTATATTTAGTGTCTAATGATGATCATTAAATGATATTTGAGTCATGTTATCATATTTTTTTCAAATATTTTCTCTTAAAAAAACTAATTTTATTACATATTTTGTATTGAAGTGTTTTCTCAGAATTATATCCATGCTTTATCGCTCAAGCCATGCTTTTTTACTATGTTTGAGAAATCTACTTTGGACCATGTTATGTTGACTGATCTCCCAAAAGCCCAGGATGTCTCTCAGCATCAGGAAAGATTAATATATCCATATTATAGTTTATTGACTTGAGAAATCTGCACATTATATTCAATACATCAATTCACCTTCCTCTTGTAAGTTTTACAAAAGTAACTATTTGCAGCGAATTTGCATCCATGATTTGTTCATGTGTCAACTATGTTGCGAGTTTAACTACGCTGTGAAACTTGCTTCATGATAGAATTTTGTATCAATTTTTATCGATTTTGACAGGAATCATTTTAATCCATATTTACGTGTTGTATATCAAAGGTTGTTGAGGAATATGAGTTTTAAATTAAAGAGTAATGTTTCAGATTAAACATCTGCCATGAAAGAGTGACATGCAAATGTTAAAAGTGACGTTTATTTCTCCGTAACTTAGCCTACGTAAGAAAATTTACACTTCGTTTGTCGGTTTCGTTTTGAATTTATCACTTTTCGATATATTTCTAATTGTCGGGTATTTATTTCATTTTCACCGCAGATGATTTGGGTATATATCGTTCACTATCTTTTTTCACTGGAATATATCAAATTTTCAGTGTGAAAATGTTGTTTTCTCATTGTGTGATGATATTAGAGAATCCTTTTTGTTGCATATTTTCTCACCACGTGTTTTTTTTTCAAGTAAAGTTTATTTTACATTTTTTTCTCTACTTTTCATTTTCAAAATTGATGAGTTTGAACATATATTACTCTCATCTTGTTACTTCGTTCACTGCGTGTAGAATTGAAATATTATATGTGATGTAAACAGAACTAAATATTTAATTCACGTCATATACACGTATCACGTTCGGGATGAATTCCTGACCATGTTTTCTTCCCTTATCCGGAAGAGATCAATGATAGTTCTTTCACCGGGATTTTCACAACTTCATCGGGGTGAGAGAGTATGCAGCACGGGCATAGAGATCGAAGTCTCAGATCAAAAGTGCGATGCGTGCATGTGCATGTGCATGCGCGCGTGCATGTACGCATGCAGTGGATAAGGTTCGCAAAATAACCCCATAGTAGCCGATCACACCTACGCAGCTTTTACTCTGGATAATGCAGTGACTGCTGACAGCCGTTCCTTTTACTCAGATAAGAAGCGAGAATCAATTTCTTCAGAAAATTACCGCGAGCCTCCAGGTCAGTGGCGCCCTTTGAGGGACAAGAGGATAAGAGGTGAGGACGACAAGGCAGGTATGAAAATCCACTTTCGGCGCGGGCAATCCCAGTTTGGTATACTGAGCTCAGAGAAAATTGAGGAAAATAGGTTTTGCGAAGGGCAGTGGGCGACGCACCGTCGTTGTTGAAAGGAACACTTAGCCAGAGGAGTCGTAGAATTAAATCCCTGAAGGTCAGTATATGCTACAAGTACATTTGAAAGATACGTCTAACGGTCTAGGCGTCTACTACCGCATCTACTGTAAATAACAGTGTTACGACGACAGCCCGTAGTGCCTTACGTATGATCTTCATGAACACCGCTATTTACCGCACAACTACGTTTGCCTGTTGCCGTCTAATAACACCATGAGATCCACGTTTCCAGTGACCTCAAAATCCCGACTACATATGCGGCGAGCGACGGACATGGCTGAGCCTATCACCTTTTTATCTCTTAGTCCACGTCCCTCGCAAGCAAGAGTTCATCTTTCCTCTGTACAATTCAAACATGAGGAAGCGCCCAGAGAAATCGCCAAATCTTAAGTAGAGAAAGTGCGAGTCTGATGTTCAATTTCGTCCCGTGCGTGTCGTGAGGATCACAACCTAGAGTATGTGATCGTATTGGGCAGTTGCGCCATCCTCTCCTGCTCGGTCTGGACGTGAGCTCGAGTGATGTCGCTCACTTTCGTCGCCCCGGCCAAGGCCATGGCGAGCTGGAACTCCTCCCTCAACATCTGCAAAACTTTCTTCACTCCCGTCTCGCCCTCAGAGGCAAGGCCCCACAGCACGGGTCTGCCGACCTGCAGTTCCACCGTGGACAGATTACGGCGTCAGAAGTGGGCAACGCATTGGCGATCACTCGACATGGTAACGCGCATCAACCAAGTCAAGGACTAAATATTAATTGCTCAGACCGAAGTGACGGAAGTAACTTACAAAGACTCCGGAGGCGCCCAGCGCTAGAGCCTTCAATGCGTCCGTGCCTCGGCGGACACCTCCGTCAAGGAACACGGGCACTTTGCCTTGCGCGGCCTTCACGACCTCCTCCAGAGCAGAGATGGTGGCAGGTACGTAGTCGAGCTGTCGAGCACCGTGGTTGGAAACGATGATACCCGCGCACCCACATTGGATGGCCAGCTTGGTATCCTCGGCGGTGATCACTCCCTTGACGAGGATGGGCATGCTGGTGATGGATTGCAGCCACTTGACGTCCTTCCAGCTGAGGGACTTGTCGATCTGACCGGCGACGTAGGTCGCCAGTCCCGAGTCCTGGGTTTTCTCCATCTGCCCCAGGTCCAGACCCTCGAAGTTCTTCAGGGTCAGATGCGGTGGAAGCGAGAATCTGTTCTTGATGTCCGCCTCACGACGACCGAGAATGGGAGTGTCGACCGTCAGAGCAATCGCCGTGAAACCTGCCTTTTCCGCCCGGCGGACGAGCTGTGCCACCACATTGCGGTCCTTGTATACGTAGAGCTGGAAGAATCGAACGCCTGGTCCGGTGCTGGCGACCTCCTCAACGCTGCTGGTAGCCCACGACGACAAGGTCTGCGCCGTCACGAGGCAGGAGGCGCTGGTGAGCACAGGCTGAGATAATGTGCGCGAAATTCGACGTTCGCATGAAACACGGCCATATGATCTACTCGCAAATGCTAGCAACAGTTGGCAATCGACGGGTACTCTGGAAAGAATCTGTTCGCAATTCACTCACCATGATGGTGTCGTGTGACGCGACGGCTCTGGCTGTGGCGAGCTCACCTGCAAAGTACCACAATCTCGTTCTCGTCAGAGTTAGAACGAGGCCTCTTCCGAGACCTTCAAACGCAGATTCACACTCCCTTCACCGTAATTCACGACTGTAACCCAGTTTGAACTTCCCGAAATTCAATACCTTCGGGGTGAGCCATTCTCTGCATGGCTGTTGGAGCGACCATGATGGGCATCGAGACCCTGTGCCCCAATATGGTCGTCGATGTGTCCACATTCGTCACGTCGATCAGAATGCGTGGGCGGAACCTGGCGACACAGAATACGGCAATAGAATCTACTCGCATCAGTTGCTGCGTCAGAATGACATGCGCGTGACAGTAGACCTCATACTGCGAGAGTCTTTTCGGATTTGAATACAGTGCGGTAACTGCAGGACTCGGTCTACAGTTGCTGAACAGGCTGGCGGAGCGTTTGGAAACGGGAATTCGTGCTTGCAAATGCTAGCGACCACGAGTCAAGAACCAAAACCCAAACCCAAAAGCACAAAGGAAAACCACGGGAATTCTTACCTGATGCGTTCGAAGGCGTGGCGGTTCTCCTTCAGAGTCCATTGGTCCTCAGCACCTGAAGCGTAGTAGTCGTAGACCATCTTGGGCAATTTCTGCTTGGCAACCTCCTCGTACTCGGAGACATTGGTGATAGTGGCAGTGGGGTGAGCCATGGTTTGGTGCGGAGAATGAAGCAAACGAGATTACCACGTCCCCGAATTCAACCCCGCGTCAGCTCTTACCCTGGAGGAATTCAGTCAAATTGCACAAGAGAAACCATGAAACGATCGTCAGAAATAGCAAAATCGTCCACGGCTGACCCCGAAATGCCACAACAAAACGCCGTGGACCGACCCCGTAAGAAGTCGGCTTCAATGCCGAGAGGGGAACATGGACCGACTCGAATTCGCAGTCCCCACGATAGGCACGCAGGCAGCTATGTCCGCACTGAGCGCGTGCAAGGTACGAATTCAAAGTTCAACGGCCCGCGTCCTCCCTCCTAGCCACATTCAACACCCATCACAGACACAGAGACAGAGAGAGAGAGAGAGAGAGAGAGAGAGAGAGAGAGAGAGAGAGAGAGACGAGGCTTACGAAGTGCGTCCGTGGATCACCCGCACCGAGGCCCGCTCTCCTGGATCTGCGACCAGACAATGGAGCTCGTGCTCTGCCCGAGCTAATCAACACAAGCCCCGGGAAGAAGTTCGTGGATGAGGGAAGGAGGACGAGAAGAAGAAGAAGAAGAGCTGCAGCTTTTGGGTGTCTGTGGAGCATCTCCATCTCTTTGCCCCGAGCCCGGTGGACCCAGTAGCAGCCTGCCCCGACCACACACTACCCGACGGTCACTTTCACCTCACCGCAGTTGCTTCTACCTCTGGCCAACATCATCGAATCCCTGCTATCCGGTCTAAAAATAGGAACATCGTTCGTTTGAAGGCCTCATTCTACTGTATCTCTGATGAGGAGACCTCATTGTTCTTGAGCATGCTCTACTAACGAGGCTGAAGGTTCCAGCTCCGAGAATTTACCGCGCTAGCGACAGTGGTGCCAAGTGGCCCTTTTGGAGTTACTCGGTGGTTATACGGGCAATACCACTCTGGGTTTTGTGAAAAGACGGGGTATCGGGCAGGGGCAGGTACCGAGCGAAAGAGATGGACAAAGGAAGCGAACAATGGTTCTGAGGCTGGAGAGCACGGACCAGAAGATAAGGTAGGAGCGCCTATGGTTAATTTACAATGAACGTAGTTAGAGACCCAGCCACGTGGACGAAGGTAGACAGGGTTGAGGTCGGAAGTGGTCGATATCAATGCTTGGCTAGCTTTAGGCTTATGACACGTGGACGAGGCATGGCAAGGATTAGATACAGAAGATGCAGATGCAGAAGACGGTTCAGTGGATACCAGGTTCGCTTTTCACCACAGAGTTTTTTGTGAGTCTAGATTTAATGGATGTTCAATTTCCTGCACTAATTAAGCCTCTGACCCGTCACCCATCCCTCCCCGAGTTCCCGACCCTATGTCGCAACCTACGAACGCGGTTGTCCCGGTCCATCGACGCGCAGTACTGTGGATTGAAGACCACGACTGCAGTAAGACAGCGCTCTCCCTCACATGAGCGCCCAATTGGAATCGTGATATGGACTTACTTTACGCCCCAAGTCGCGAACGTCGCCCTTGCAATAGCGGGCCACATGAAGCTTTTCCACCTCCACTGATCCAAGTCGCGAACTCGGTCGCGACTTGGAGAACAGACCAAACCATGGGACACTTCCCCGTTGATGTGACCTCACATGTCACAAAACTAGAAGCGAGCAAACAGGTTCCGGTGGTTCTGAAATCATCGTAATTGCAATCCAGGCAATTCTGTCAGCTCAGAGGGAGACCGGACTTGAATCTCCGTGCACGCTGCACTCTCTTCTCGTGCAGATGTAGGTAGTTCTGATATTCCAAAGAGAGAGCTTCAACGCTGAATCCACATACACCGTCGTCAAGTAGACTGCGCTTCTCAGCTCTGCACTATGGAGTGAGACATAGTGTGATTTTACAAGGAGTGTGTGATCACAACATAACCTTCATAAGTGTTTGCTGCATCTGCCCAGGTGGACAACATGATAGATAGCACAGTTCTTAGATCAAGTAGTTTGTGGAAAAAAATGATGGGAAAATGTATTCCGAGATCCTTTCACATATCTGTGAATGGAAGAAGAGTACAACCCTTCCTAGTTGGAGATAAAAGCATATCCTCTGATGTCATTTTGATGAAAGATTTTGATCATAGATCAACACTTCAGCATTGAGCATTCAACAGAGCATTAACTGCAGGTAGAGTTAAAATAGAGAATACATTTGCATGAAAAATAGATGGAGCATTCTCAAAAACCTCAATGTTCATCTTGAATATTCTGCTAGTACTATCATATCATGTTGTACTCTTCACTAATTTTGTCAATTAGCAGGTGAACCTCGATATAATTTTGGAACGGGAGCCTGATGAAATTCCTCTTGAGTTAGATGATTCTACTCTGTAAAATATTAGAGAGTTACATCTTGGACATGTAGGTTCAAAACAAAGAGAAAAATTATTTCAACACTGGTATTCACAGCCAGGTAGATAAGTAATTACAAGTAAAATTCAAATGTATTTTCCACAGTTCAAATATGGGAGTTTGATGGTACCTTTCCCACTTATTTCATCTGTGTTTGCAGTCAACCTTCAACTTGAGATGTCTATAGAACATCAGTCTTTTTTACTAGACATAGTCACGAGCGTTTTTGCCCCGATGGAGAATAAATTCAAATGAATGGGACAGCTCCGTTGCCAAAAAAGAATGGATCACTACGATTCATTCAAGACATGCAACCGGTGAATCAAGTGACTATTAGGAATATGGGGGTGGGACCAATTGTGAACGAGTTTGCAGAAGCATTTGCAAGGAGGGCTATCTACTCCATGGGAGATCTTTACTCTGGGTATGATCAGTTTCAACTATCAGAAGGAAGCAGGGATGTTACCACAATGAAAACACCCTTGGGCTTGATAAGGATGTGCACGTTGCCAAAAGGGGCCACAAATTCAGTAGCACACATGATGAATGGGATGAATAAAGTGTTAAGGGACTTTATTCCGGAGAAGATTATGCCCTTTCTAGATGATGTGCCAATCAAGGGATGTATTTAAGAGGAGAAGGATGGAACCATCGATCGAAAGGGCTGTCGGAAGTTTGTGAAGGATCATATTGAAGATTGTGAGAGAATATTATCTCGATTGGAGGAGGTTCATCTTATATTGTCTGGAAAAAAATCTATATTTGGGATGCGGGAGGTTGTCATTGTTGATCATCTATGTGTGTCGAAAACCAGATCCCAACAAGGTGGATGATATTCAAAGGATGCGCAAAATCTGTAACTCCTTGACAGAAGTGAGGCGGTTTTTAGGTGCTTTTGTGTTCTATCACATATGGATTCCTCACTATGCTCATATAACAGATCCGTTATATGGGCTGTTAAGGAAAAATCAGAAGTTTGTATGGGAGAATAGACATGTAGAGGCCATGAGGAAGTTGAAGAGGTGTATGTCATCACCTCTGGTTTTGCGAAGGATGGAATATCATGATGACAAGCCAGTGATATTGACGGTGGATACAAGTCCTATTGCCATAGGATGGGTTGTGCGGCAGGATGACGAAGATGAAGGGAGTAGGTATGTTGTGAGATTTGGAGCCAAGGTCTTGAGTGAAAGATAACGAAGTTATCCTCAAGTGAAGAAGGAGTTGTGGGGTGTCGTTACAACTATGAAGTCGGAAAGGAACTACCTGATTGGGGCACATGTGATTGTTGAGACGGATTGTTTACCGTTGTTGGGGATGATCACCAATTGCAATACACCAGATATTGCAATGTTGAGGTGGATAGATTACATCAAGACACTTAATCCGGAGTTCAGGCATGTGGCAGGAAAGGATAACAAGGTGGAAGATATGTTGTCAAGAGCTAGATATGAGGGATAAGAAGATCAACCTTGGCCAACTTGAGGAGGAGTTTGAACTTTTTGGTGAAGATGAGTCATATGGGGAGGATCTAGCCAGAGTAGAAGATCAAGTTGATCTAATCTGACGCCGCGCACATCTTGGTTAACTTCTTGGTGCATGCCGGAGGATGCACAGGTTTAGAGGGGATGAATGTCGTGTTGTGACGCGGCTACTATGAGAAGATGATGACATGTTTCATCTTTAGAGTTGTTGTCATGACGGCGATACTTTAGGTTAGGATAACCGACGGCATTGTAAGGATGTTAAGAGCCGGAGAGATCTAGACACATCACCTTGCTGACTAAGGAGCTTATCTGATCGAAGTGGAGTCGATGTAGGACATGGATAGAGGACAACATGATCCTCTAGATGTATCGCAACCGAGTCCATTTGTGATCAACATCCGGTGTCTTCATCGTGATCACCATCGGGTATACTTAGCCGGTTTTGAGTTGTCATTTTAACTCTTATTAGTGACAACTCATATTGTGTATAGGATGTCTAAGTAGTGTGTTTAGGATAGTTGTAAAGCTCTAAGTTACAATGGAGCTAATTTGACCACACTAGAGGTCAAAATAATATCCTCCATTCCCATTGGTCAATGAGGGCAGTAGGGTAACTTTTCGAGGGTTTTAGGGATTTTGGAGACTTTCTAGAGGGGATTGAAAGATTTGAGGATAGGGTTGGAGAGGTGACGGGACGAGCTATGACGTGGAATCAAAAATGGATGGATTTGAAGGATTTCTCACTCTAAAATGGTGATTCAAAGATAAAGTGAGAAATTTAGACCTTTGAGTATATTTGGGGTGTTTTTGAGGATCTTACGAGGGTTTTGGGAGATCTGAGCCAACTGTGATATAGTTTTTGACTCAAGTTTGTGTTTGGATGAAAATTTCGACTCAATTGGATGAGTTTTGAGTACAGAGTGACAGGTTGAAGTTTGTGTATATAGTCAGAGTTGCAGGATTGCATTAACTATCACGAAGTTAGTACATCAATCATATCTTTTGATATCATAAACTTTTGTCAATAAAACTTTGCACAATTGAAGTTCGGATGATAAGTGACCTTCTCATGAAATTTGAGAGCAATTGGAGTCAAGGATTGAGATGTTTGATGGGTTTAGTACAGAGGGGTCTGCATATCATCTTGTGATACTTTGTGTAAATCAACAATTGTTTTGAGAGATCTAGAGGAGAGAAACATATGAAACTTTTCTAAGAGATTGAAAAGGTTGTGGAGCAATTTTCAGTGAAGTTTAAGCGAGAGTTATTGGTCGAATCATAGGATATCATAATCTTCTTCCGCTGAAGTTTTACCGGTTGTAATGAACTTGAATGTGGAGTGTTGAGGAGAAGAACAAGAGATTGTCAACTCACACGAGGTTCAAGAGGGTTCTTCTACAGCCATACGCTTAGGCATTCTCCGAGCGAAGAAATGTCCTATTCGACAACGGTGCATGAAAAACATTTGCATGAGGTATTTGAGCGATTGATTGCTCATGACCTCAAGTTGCATCCTAGAAAATGTAAGTTCTTTTAGGAGTAGGTAGAATACTTGGATCATATCAAATACCCACAAGGATTGGGAGTTTTAACAAGGTAGCAGATATGTTGTCAAGAGCTAGATATGAGGGAGAAGAAGAAATGATTGATGATACAGATGATGTTGGAACGATATTTTATTCTGTGGCTCATCAGCAAGGAGTAACACAAAGTTTGGAGATATTTTTGGAGGATTTGTATGAGGGTGAGTGGTTAGATATTGGAAAATATCTCAGTACACTTGCACGACAAAGCGGTTGGAATGGTCAGATGTATTGTATAATCCAACACCGTGATGGTTTGCATCCTACATATCCACTTGTTATGCATTACAAGTGGGTTGTGGATTTGGTGGTCATGCCGATAGTAGTAGGGCAGATGAGGTATCTGATGTAATTGAGGGAGGATCTATCCAATCAAGTGGAGGGGAGAGCACTACAATCAAAAACAATAAAAGGGGTTTGCAGATTTCTTTTGGAGGACGTTATGTGTCGTTATGGATGTGTTGGGAAGATAACCGATGATCGAGGAGAGTTGAATGCTCAAGAGGCACGTGACTTCTTTGAGAGATATCGAGTCAAGTTGTCTCTCACCATTGCTTATAATTCAGAAGGGAATGTGAAGAGTGAGCGGGGTCATCCACCTATTATCAAAGCAATTGTGAAGTCCTATAGGAGAAGGTTGGACAATGACCTCGTTTGTTACCTTTTGCATTATGGGCTGATCGTACAACCCATAGCTCTATGACTGGCTACATGCCATCAGAGTTAATGCAAGGCCAAAAGCCAATTATGCCAATAGAGGAAAACATTTCCACATGAAGTGTGTTGCCTTGGGAGGATAATCTAAGTATAGAAGATCTTTTGGCGATACGCATTCGATAGCTGGAGAGGAGAACGGAGGATGTACAATTGACAATGGAGAGACTTAGAGAGTCACACCTTAAAAACAAGGACAGATTTGACAAACGTCATAGGCTGATAAGAAGATCAACCTTGCGAACTTGAGGAGGAGTTTGACCTTTTTGGTGAAGATGAGTCATATAGGGAGTATCTAGCTAGAGCAAAAGATCAGGTTGACCTAATCTGACACCGCGCATACCTTGGTTAACTTCTTGATGCATAGGTTTAGAGGGGGTGGATGTCATGTTGTGATGCGGCTACTATGAGAAGATGATGACATGTGTCATCTTCAGAGCTATTGTCATGACGGTGATACTTTAGGTTAGGATAACTGACGACGCATTGTAAGGTTGTTAAGAGCTCACGGTTGGATCGACTTTGTAAGACCATGATGTTGAAAAGGCTCCAAGAGATATTATCTTGGACCTTATCAGATATAAAGTGCAGTCAACGTGAAAAGGGTATGGGAGACATCCAGACACCTCACTTTGCTGACAAAAGAGCTTATCTGATTGAAGTGGAGCCGACGTAGGACATGGATAGAGGACAACATGATCCTCTAGATGTATCGATATCCAATCCATTTGTGATCAATATCCGATGTCTTTATCATGATCACTTTCATGCGTGGTTAGTATATCACTTTGAAGATAACTTTATGCAACAAGTGATAAACTCTCCAGACCCGATTATTCTTCCAATTGCTTCCTACGGCGCGATTTGGGACTTCACAGTATACCTTTTGATTTAGTTTGAGCGATATGGATCTGAACTTACCAGTAGTGGTGGCTTTCAATACGTGGGTTCCAATCTATCATTATTGTTTATCGGAAACAAGCCATATGGAGTTGATTGTTAGGAATTTTGACTAGGAATATTATTCTCAAGTAATAAACTCCCCAGTTCCGTATGTAGTTCCGTTCATACTTAGCCAGTTTTGAGTTGTCAATGAGGGCACTTGGGCAACTTCTTCAAGATTTTGATAAGTTTTGGAGACCTTCGAGGGGGCATTTAAAGATTTGGGGACAAGGTTGGAGAGATGACGGGAAGAGCTACGACGTGGACTCAAGAATGGATGCATTTGAGGGGTTTGGCACTCTGATATGGTGATTCAAAAATAGAGAGGGAAATTTAGACCTTTGAGTATATTTGGGATGTTTCTGAGAATATTACAAGGGTTTTGAGAGATCTGATTCAACAAAGATATAGTTTACAACTCAGGCTTGTGCTTGGATTGAAATTTCAACTCAATTGGATGAGTTTTGAGTATGGAGTAATAGCTTGAAGTTTATGTATTTAGTCAGAGTTGTAGGATTGCACTGACTATCACGAAGTTAGTCCAGCAATCATATCTTTTGCTATCAAAAAGTTTTATCGATAAAACTTTTTCAGTTGAAGTTTGGATGATAAGTGACCTTCTTATGAAATTTGAGAGCAATTTGAATCAAGGATTGGGATGTATAATGGTTTTAGTACATAGGGGTTTGCATATCGCCTTGTGATACAATGTGTAACTCGATAATTATTATGAGAAATCTAGAAAAGAGAAACATATGAAACTTTTCCGAGAGAACAAAAAGGTCGTAGAGCAATTTTGTGTGAAATTTAGGCTAGAGTAATTGGCCCATACATTGGATATCATAATCTTCTTCCGTTGAAGTTTTATCAGATGTAATGAATTTGAATGTGGAGTGCTAAGGAGAAGAAGAATAGATTGTCAACTCACACGGTTCAGGAGGGTTCTTCTACAGCCAGATGCTTTGACGTTCTCAGAGCGAAGAAATATCCATGCGACAGTGGATGATACATAATACATTATGGGCCTTGTAGATCTCATTACGCAGGTATTTGATTACTTGACTACCGAGCTTCATCTTATAGGTTTGAGAGTTAAAGGTGTCAAAGTGTAGTGCTTGGTCTCCTTTGGGCATTCATACTCATCTCCAGCTTCCAAAGGGATCTATGACATCGACACATGGTTTACGTATTCTAAGAGTGTCAGCAGTGTCCCAGGATTGTGTAAAATGCTACCTAGACGTTGCACTTGTCAAGGATGTTTTGCTAAATCATCTTTACTATCTGAATCTCGGCCAAAATCAGCTAAGTGGCCGCATTCTTCGCTCCTTGGGAAACTGCCGTGAACTAGAACAACTCTATTTGTATGGAAATAAACTGACGGGTGAAATTCCTCCAGAGTTAGGCCAACTGAGCAATTTTACTGGCTTCTATGTTTTCATGAATCAGTTGGAGGGTAGCATTACTGCATCCCTACGCATGTGTAGTCGATTGTCGATTCTCCGAGTGTCGTACAACAAGCTTTCTGGTGAAATTCCACTAGAGTTCGGTCGGTGCGAAAATCTTTACATAATAGACTCTTATGGTAATGAGCTTACGAGTAGTATTCCTGCGTCTCTTGGAAACTGCCCAGAGCTATTGTCGATAGACTTCTCGGATAATAGATTAACTGGTCCCATACCTTCAGAGCTAGGCCATTTGAAGCTGCTAGAGAGTTTTCTTATTGTCAACAATCAGTTAGAGGGCACTCTTCCGGGTTCCTTAGAGCATCCGATAATCTGAGACAGATTTTCCTGGACAATAATAGCCTACCAGGCGAGATACCTTCGGAGCTGAGCAACTCGAAGAACATGATATCGCTCAACTTGCAACAAAATAACTTTCGCGGTAAGATTCCACCTGGTCTCTTCTAGTGAACCTTGGCAACTTGGAGCAGTTAATATTATCCAAAAATAATCTTACAGGCACGATCCCAGGAATTTGGAAGCTCCTCGTCTTGTCTTCGAGTTTTAGATTTCACACATAATAAGTTTGAAGGTGACATTTGTGGAAGTTTTGTGAATTTGACCTCCACTGCCATACTAAATCTTAGCTTTAACAGTTTCACTGGTTCTTTGCCGTCCGATTTTGGAAGAAGGCAATATTCTTTAGAGTCCTTAACGATTTCACACAACAAGATTTCTAAAACTGTTCCTGCCTTTTTAGAGAAGTGTGAAAATCTAAACGTATTAGAATTGAGTCACAATAATTTGACAGGTTTTTTGCCATCAGAACTACGAGGTTTAGCGCAGAAGTTCGAAATCTTCGTTCTGGGGTTCAACAGGTTGAGAGGGTCATTTCCCACTTGGATAACAGATTTGTCTCCCCTACAAGTATCAGATCTTTCTAACGACAGGCTGGATGGACGACTACCAACGAATTTCTCAGTGCTCCAGGCGCTCCCCCGCGTCCATCCTACAAAAACATCTTACAGTCAAAGACTTCAAATTTTGGAAGAGATTTCTGTGATTATTAAGGGTATGACGTATATTATAAAGTACAAACTATCTCTTCGTACATATTTCGATATGTCGGGGAACTATTTCAGCAAAGGATTTCAGATTTGGGAAGCCTGACAGGTGTTCGATATCTGAACCTGTCCCGAAATAGCTTTGATGGTAGCATACCCACTAGTCTTCGAAAACTTCATGTCCTTGAATATCTAGATCTTTCAACAAATCGTCTAGTTGGATATATTCCAGTCGAATTTCGGAACTTAACAAAGCTGAGTTCTTTAGAAGTGAGCTTTAAAAATGTTACAGGACGAATAATGCTAGAGACCCAAAGCAGAGACATGTACATAGGAAATCCTGGAATTTGCGGCCTGCCTTTGTATGAAAGTCCCAAAAAAGATAGTGAGTTTCAAAGTGTTATTGCTAGAAGCGAATAATTTTGGGGATGCTTGAAGTCCTGACCCAGTGAGGAGTAGTGCTCAAATGAGGTTTACATACTCATGAAGGAGTTTCACACTGTCAGCGGTATAAACAGACCCACGCGGGCAGACCAAAATGAGCGATATAAGGTTAGGTACCTGGATATGTGAAAGGTGAAGAAAAAGAGCAAGGTGCGATTGAAGTTCATAAATAACTATTGATATACATCTTTTCTGGATTTTAGATTGAATTTGTTCATGGTTGTGACGTTGTTTGTAAAGAAACTCGCAAGGCCCGTACTGGATACTTGGTCTCGCTATATATATATAAGTAAGGAAGTATCAGTATATTTGTAAGATTTTGTATTTTTTCTTAAGAAGTTGAAGAATTTTTGCATGCTTTTCTGTATCTCCATAGATTGGATAAAGTTAAGAGGTTTTTGGAGTTTTACGCTTACATTCAGTGACGGAGCTCATATGACGTCAAGCGTATACATCAAACCTTGTACGTAAGATCTCATCTTGGTTTGTATCACGTTCTAGACTTCACTGAATTCAAAGCATAAACCTTATTCACATAGAGTGTAACCACTAGTGAAATTCACTTTTACTACGTGCCAATTTCATCACTTTCCGTGCGAATCTGTAGTTATTATGTCATACAGAAGTATGAATTAAAAAAATCAATCATTGTTTGTAGATTGTTAACAAGCCATACTAGTACATGAACCTGTAACATGTTGATTTAATTGGATAAAGCCCAAAAAAACTGAGTAAAACTTCACGAAATAAAATGAGAGCACATGATGTAATCTATGGGTTGCTTCTCTTAATTTCTACATATCTTAGTCCTCAATCATTATTTAATATAATATCAACTCTTCGGGAGATACTCTATAACAGTTGGCTCTTTCTTGTCTGAAGGTTACAACACGAGCTAAGTCGAGTACTCCGAAACCAGATATGAAGGTGAAAAAGATTCCTATTTCATTTGTTTTGCCTCCTTTTTAACTATTACAGTATTATAAATACCTCTAAATCTGATACTTAACCTAAACATGCACAAGAAACTTCCTAATTGTGCCTATGTTCACTTTCATACCTTGTTTCGCCAACTTCGACACATCATGCTATTTCAATAAATAGCCTATAGTATTTTATGATCAATGTACACAAATTAGTTATAAGTTGCACAGTGATAGTTGACATTCTTTGGTACTGTAATGTATGATCGTGATGTTTTTATTATTCATTTAATTTGATCAAAATCAGCCCTAGATAGACAAGCGCTTTCCTAAACTAATTGCAATATATCACAGAAATCAAATTGAAGCAACAAAAGTAAAGACTATTCGGTTTTGAAAAAAAGAAATCACCAAATTTTCCTGATTCTAAAACTTTTGATATTCAATGAGATTTACATATCACACTATGTTGGGTTTTTTTTTCCTCTTGCAGAATTCTTCAGCTCCTTGAAGTCTGGAGGTGCCCAACATCGGTTCGATCTTCACATGTTGAGAAGTCTGAGTTCCTTAAAGGCTTGGCACTTCGATGAACAGATTTCTGCGAAAAATATTGTATATCTGCGACACACATTGGTGTTCTACGGCACACGATCTCTCTTTACATCCGGTTTTTCGAATATCTTCATCAAGGAACTCAAACCTCTTCAACTTTCCACCGAAACCTTCATACAGAGCACTGTGAAGTAAATCCTTCAAAAATTTGGTCAGTTTCTTGAGAGGATGTCAAACAGATCATTCTGCTCTTCAAGACCTCCGGACAGGTCGTTTGGAACATGTTAAACTCTCTAAGTCAACTGAAAGTTACCTACACATGGTTATGTCCAAGGATAAGGGGTAGACAGACAAGCACAAATGGATGAGCCACAGCGGACACATGGTAATTTGATCTGATATCCACTCGAGTTGAAGACGGATGAAGGTCCTATAATATTCAAGAGGCCAGAAAACATAGGTGGTGAGTTTTGCTGGTGGAAGTTGTGGCATGTGGCATTTTGGGAATGAATTTCAAGATCGATGTACCGAAGATAGGGCGGTCAGAACCAATAGCTGGAAATTGCAGAATCTGGTATTCGACTGCCAAGTTGAAGGGAGAGTTCATAGAACAAGGCAAATTTCATCATGTAAATAATTGCTCTATAGGTTACATATATTCAGATGTTTAAGAAGAATAGGTTTGTTACATGTATCATAGTCCTCGGATATATACAGTACAAGAGTTTGCCCCATAAATGCAATAACGTGTATCTTAAAGCGACGTTTCTTTGACTGAGTACAGTATTAGTATGCTCATATATTTGCAGAATTATGTATGTTGCTCTCAATTTTCTTTCCATTTCTTTCTTTGATTTCTATGGATGTGATTACGAAGGTGTGCATTTGTTTTTTTGAGAATCTTACAAGGGTTTTGGGAGATCTGAGACAACTGTGATATAGTTTTTGACTCAAGCTTGTGTTTGGATGAAAATTTCGACTCAATTGGACGAGTTTTGAGTACATAGTGATAGGTTGAAGTATATAGTCAAAGTTGCAGGATTGCACTAACTATCACGAAGTTAGTACATCAATCATATCTTTTGATATCATAAACTTTTGTCAATAAAACTTTACGCAGTTGAAGTTCGGATGATAAGTGACCTGCTCATGAAATTTGAAAGCAATTGGAGTCAAGAATTGGGATGTGTGATGGGCTTAGTACACATGGATCTGCATATCACCTTTTGATACATTGTGTAAATCAACAATTGTTCTGGGAGATCTAGAGGAGAGAAACATATGAAACTTTTCTAAGAGATTGGAAAGGTTGTGGAGCAATTTTTAGTGAAGTTTAAGCAAGAGTTATTGGTCGAATCATCGGATATCATAATCTTATTCCGTTAAAGTTTTACCGGTTGTAATGAACTCGAATGTGGAGTGCTGAGGAGAAGAAGAAGAGATTGTCAACTCACATGAGGTTCAAGAGGGTTCTTCTACAGCCATACGCTCAGGCATTCTCAGAGCGAAGAAATGTCCTATGCGACATAGGTGGTGAACTCGACGTGAAGTGTGAGGTGGAGGAACTTTCATGAGTTCTCTTGTTGCGAGTTTACAGATTCATGAGTTTCGGTTTATAGTTTAGTGTTTGAAGTTTAGAGCAAGGGTTGATTGCAAGCTTGGAACGTGGATTAGACTTGAGATATTAGGGTGCAAGTTCAAGTTTTGTTTGGACTTGAGATATAAAATTAGTCTGAAATCAAGTTGTAAGAACTCTATAGTGATAGCTTAGCGCATAACGTTGAGTTTTATGATGTGTCAAATGCCAGGTGATGGCAAGAGTCAGTCATGGGTGGGTTGGGACAATTTTAGTATGGAGGGTTGCTGTTTGCTTCTGGTGTTTGGATCCCCTCCATACTGGCTTCTTGTATGTGCGTCATGCTGGATTTGTGTGGGCGCTTGATTCAATAAGAGTGCTCCGGACTTGATCAGCGGTTACCACTCTAGTGCTTTTTGCGTATTTCTCTTGTGAGAAGTTGGAAGTGATGGCCAACTTTCCCAAGAGTGCTTGAGGTGATGGCAGGTAAAGTTGCCCAATCCATTAAGTACAGACCACGGGGATCTAGATTTAGATCAGAGTAGATAGACATAGAAGGTTGGATACTTGGGGAATTGGAGGGGTCAACGATTAAGTCAACTTTTCATCGACAACGAGTTGAGTGGATGTTCGGGATCACAAGGACGGTTATAATGAGTGGGGAGGGGTTGAGTAGAGCAAGCGAGGTACCTAAGGTGCAGCTTGATCCGGCAACATCAGAGATGTTTCAAGCGTTCACACTCTTCCTTCAACAGCAACGATTGTAAGATCGAAGGGAGGATTCAGCCACAAAGACGTTGCAAGCTGTGGTGGGGAAGATGGATCAGTTTGATGGGAGGGATGTCTCAAAGTACTTGAGATATTATGTCAGGGAAATGGAGGTGAACCGTGTTCCAGAGAAGGAGATGATTGAGATGTTCCGTCTTGCTGCGGTGCCAGAGATTAGAGACCATGTGAGGTCCCTATATGAGCAATTTGGTGAGGATTGGGAGACATATTCTCGTGCCTTGAGGGATGAGTACTTCTTAGAAGATTCTGATAGAGTCACTAAGAAGTCCTTCATGGAGTGGTTCGAAAGGCCCAATAAGAAGTCTCATGCAATTGAGCTTCTTAGGGAGTTTGAGAGACAATTCTCACAATTATCTCGATTGGAGTAGATCACCTTGGAGTCACATAAAACAGAGTTGTTTCTCCGAGCTCCTGATGTTGAGTTGCAAGAGAAGCTAGAGTTACTTCTCGAAGACAAAAATGAGGAAGAAGGGCTAACAGGTAGTTGGAAGGATGTTGAGGATGCAGTTGGACTCTTGGCGAAGAGAGAGTCGAAGGAGAGAGAAGATTGTGATGAGAAGATCCCTTCAAACAGCTGCTTCTATTGCTCTAGCACATGTTACTAGGCAAGTGGTTCCAACCTCCAACGTTCAAGCTCCGGCTGTGAATTATAGAAAGGAAGAATCATCCATCGATGAGATCATGCGAGGGATGAAGGAGCTTAAGATCAAATTTGTGATGTTGGAAGAGAAAGACATGGGAGGGGAGAATAAGACTTCCACCAAGCAAGCATATGTGCAACGGTGCATATGGTGTGACAGCATTGATCATACACGAAGGAATTGTGGGGACTTTGCACAAACATTGCAAAGTGGAGAAATTTTCTGGAAAGAAGGGAAGGTAGCCCTCAAGGACACCGGAGCAATCATCCAAATCAATTTTGGTAAGGGAGGGATGAGACGGATTGTGGATGATTATCATAGTGCACATGCAATGACATCAGTTGAAGCTTTTAGCTATGGTGCTAAGATTAGAGGAGCATGAGAGGAGTTTGAAGGCCACGTACCGCTTAATCCATACGCTGTCGTGTTGTGACACGGCTACTATGAGAAGATGATAACATGTGTCATCTTCAGAGCTGTCGAGATGACGGTGATATTTTGGTGATATTTTAGGTCAGGATGGCCGACGGCTCATTGTAAGGCTGTTAGGAGCCCACGGTTGGATTGTCATCCTAGGACAAGGATGTAGATAAGGATCCAAGGGATATTATCTTGGACCTTATCGGATATAAAGCGTGGTTGGAGTCGCAAGGAAAGGGGGAGGTCTAGAACGTTGCTGACTAAGGAGCTTATCCGATAGAAGTGGAGTCAACGTGGGACATGGATAGAGGGCGATATGATCCTCCAGAAGTACCGATGCCCAATCCGTTTGTGATAAGCATTCGGTGTCTACATCGTGACCACTTTAGGGCGTGGTTAGTATACCACTTTGGAGATAACTTTATGCAAGTGGTAATAAACTCCCCATACCCTTTCATTCTGCCAATTGTTTCCTACAGCGTGACTTGGGACTTAACAGTTTACGTTTTAATTTGATATTGGCGTTATGGATCTGAACTTAACGGTAGCGGTGCCTTTCAACACATGGGTTCCTGTCCATCATTATTGTCTATCAAAGGCAAGTCATAGGGAGTTGATTGTTAGGAATTTTGGCGAGGAGTATTATACTCAAGTTATAAACTCCCCGGTCCCTTTTGTTGTTCCGTTCATACTTAACCAGTTTCGAGTTATTATTTTGACTCTTTATTAGCAACAACTCGTATTACCTATATGATGGTTAAGTAGTGTTTTTAGGCTAGTTGTTAAGCTCTAAGTTAGTTGTGGCTAATTTGGCCCACTAGAGGTCAAAATGGCACTCTTCATTCTCATTGGTTGGGAAATTTAGACCAATGAGAGCACTTGGACGAGTTCTTCAGGGTTTTGAGGAGTTTCGGGAGCCTTTGAAGACAGTTTTCTAAAATGGAAGGATATTGTTGGGAAGCTGACAGGGAGAGCTACGATTTTGGCCCAAGAATGAAAGCGATTGAGCAAGTTGACACTCTGTTGTGGTGATTTGAAGTTGGAGAGTGAAATTTAGGCCGATTGGAAAGTTTGGGTCGATTCTGAGTGTCTTGTAAGGGTTTTCACAGATCAGGTTTGATAGACGTATAGTTTAATTTGTAAACTATACGTCTATCAAATTTGCGATTTGATTGAAATTTCAGCTCGATTGGATAAGTTTTGAGTACAGAGCAATAGTTTGAAGTTTGTATACACAGTCTGAATTGTAGGATTGCACTGACTGTTATAGAGTTAGTTCGACAATCATTACTCATGGTATCGGCAAGATTGGTCAATAAAACTTTACAGAGTTGAAGCTTGGATGATAAGTCACTTTCTCATGAAATTTGAGTGCAAGTGGATTGAAGAATTGAGATTTAAAAATGGTTTTAGTACACAAGGGTTTGCATATTGCCTTGTGATACAGAGTATAGTTCGACATTTGTGACGAGAGATCTAGAAATAAAAAGCATATGAAAATTACCCGAGAGTTATGAATAGTTGCAAAGTACTTATCTTTGAAGTTTAGCTAAGAGTTAACGGTTCAATCGTTGGTTACAACGATCTTCTTCAGCTGGAGTTTACTAGATACAACAAGTTGGGCGTGGAGAGATGAGGAGGTGAAAGAGAGGGTGATTGTTAGTTCGCACAAGGGCGAGAAGAGTTCTTCTACAGCCAGGTGCTCAGGCGTTCTCAGAGTGAAGCTCTGTCCATGCGACAATGCTTATCTGGTCTAATACGTTCTCTAGCCAACCTCTTCAATGAGAGTCCTTCTTCAGAATCCTCCTCTTCCCTCCGTCTCTTCTCTTCCACAGATGCTTCATATTGAGTCTTATCGTTACGATGGAGAAAGGAAAGGTAGCTAGAGAGACTCTTCTAAGAATAGCAGCGGAAATTCGTGCTACTACTGGATGGGTAGATCCAGTAGAAATCATGTCGATTCATGCTTATATTGCTAAGACTCAATATGAAGCATCGGTGGAAGAGAAGAGACGGAGGGAAGAGGAGGATTCTGACGAATGACTCTCATTGAAAAGGTTGGCTAGAGAACGTATTAAACTTGATACACCTCTCCCACCTAATCACGCTATGGAGTAAGTTGGTCCCTAGTGGTCTAAGGAAAGAACCAAAGGGTGTGAGAAGGACAAGAAGAAGGTACCAGCTTACAAACTACAATCGGATATTGGAGCGGCAAATGCATTTGAAGGGAGTCTTGGAGGAGAGGATTTTGAATGCTAAGGATTCTGACGAATGACTCTCATTGAAAAGGTTGGCTAGAGAACGTATTAAACTTGATACACCTCTCCCACCTAATCACGCTATGGAGGAAGTTGGTCCCTAGAGGTCTAAGGAAAGAACCAAAGGGTGTGAGAAGGACAAGAAGAAGGTACCAGCTTACAAACTACAATCGGATATTGGAGCGGCAACAGATTTGAAGGGAGTCTTGGAGGAGAGGATTTTGAATGCTAAGGATTCTGACGAATGACTCTCATTGAAAAGGTTGGCTAGAGAACGTATTAAACTTGATACACCTCTCCCACCTAATCACGCTATGGAGGAAGTTGGTCCCTAGAGGTCTAAGGAAAGAACCAAAGGGGGTGAGAAGAACAAGAAGAAGGTACCAGCTTACAAACTACAATCGGATATTGGAGCGGCAACAGATTTGAAGGGAGTCTTGGAGGAGAGGATTTTGAATGCTAAGGATTCTGACGAATGACTCTCATTGAAAAGGTTGGCTAGAGAACGTATTAAACTTGATACACCTCTCCCACCTAATCACGCTATGGAGGAAGTTGGTCCCTAGAGGTCTAAGGAAAGAACCAAAGGGGGTGAGAAGGACAAGAAGAAGGTACCAGCTTACAAACTACAATCGGATATTGGAGCGGCAACAGATTTGAAGGGAGTCTTGGAGGAGAGGATTTTGAATGCTAAGGTAGAGTTTACCTTGAGGGAGATACTTGGAATAACAAAGATGGAGTTTCATGATGTTATCATTAATATCATGAAGAGGAAACGGCAGATTTCTAATGAGACTGCTCTACTTCATGCTATGGGTACAAAGGTATCAAGGGATGAAGAAGATGCATTGGTAGAGTGTTGTGGAGTGAAATCTCAGAAGGTTCGCTTTGAGGATGAGGGAAAAGAAGATGGTGTGAAGGTGTCTAGCCACTACACCAGATCGCATTGGGCAAGGGCGATTACTGAAACCCTTGTGAAGCTAGGGGATCTCAATGAACCGGTGTTAGCACTAATTGATCATGGATCGGAGATCAATATAATGTCGAGAGAGCTCTACAAGAAGGGGAAGTGGCCCATAGATACCAATCATAGTTGGGTGATTAGGGTAGCCAACAATACTCGAGGGGGCTTGTATGGAGAGTGCCATGATATTCCAGTGAAGGTTGGGGATGTAGTAGCTGAGCAAAATTTCTTCGTGCAAGACTCTACATCATACCTATTGATTCTTGGGTAGCCTTACATCATAGCACTGAGGATGGAGACAAGAGTGCTTGATGATGGATCGGCATATGCACGAATTCGCAACCAAGATGGGAAGCGGTTAGTGCGAATTTCTAACAATTCCAGCAAATCACGAGAGAAACAAAGCACGGTTGAGAGAGGGAGCTTTCCCAAAATCTGAAGATTTTGAGGATTTTGGAGAAGTACCGCTGTAGAGAGAGGATATAGTGGTACGGAGGAGAAGGTACTCTCACCTACGCAAGAGAAAGGTACCTTTTATATAAGGTTGATGGAGTTTTTGTGTGATAGGTATGCTACATACAAGGAGGTTGCTAATTTGAAACGATGAGAGAAGAACAAACTGCACAGATATGAAGAAGACCTTGTAGATTTGAAGCTTCTTGAGGAAGATGAGTGTATATCATGAGTTTATGAGGAGTTTGGGTTGGGAGATCCGTTGAAGGAGACGATGGAAATTGGATTTGGTGATGAGGATAAGATAGTGGAGGTTCACTCTAGAGAGCTCTATTCCACCATCAAGGCGTTCCAAGCACCTGAAGTTCGAGTAGAGACCAGGTATAAAACGGTTGATAAGAAGGTGAAACCGATAGTTGTTCCTTTACCCAATGACTCAAGGGAACAGGTGCAGCAAACGAGTAGAGAAAGTAACTTGAGGGATCCTAGTAAAATGGGACACAAGTTTACTAAAACCACTGTGAAGGAGTTGAAGGTTGGATCTGATGGTTTCCTTCTTGCAAATGAAAAAAGGTGTTTTAAAGAGATGCTTGCTAGGCATGGAAAAGCATTCTCTTTTGAAGCCAAGGAGATAGGGTGTGTGGATCCTAATGTAGTAGCTCCCATGATCATTTTTACTGCGCCTCATGCGTCTTGGGACTTGAGACCAATCCAACCCCAAATACACTCAAAGGTCTAAATTTCTCACTCTATCTTTGAATCACCATTTTAGAGTGACAAATCTTTCAAATCCATACATTCTTGATTCCTCGTCGTAGCTCGTCCTGTCAGCTCTCTAACCCTCTCCTCAGATCTTTGAATCCCCCCTAGAAGGTCTCCAAAATCCCTAAAAACCTCAAAAAGTTGCCCTAGTGCCCTCATTGGCCAAAACTCCTAGAACAATGGGAATGGAGAATGTTATTTTGATCTCTAGTGTGGTCAAATTAGCTCAATTGTAACTTAGAGCTTTACGAATATCTTGAACACACTACTTAGAGATCCTATACACAATATGAGTTGTCACTAATAAGAGTTAAAATGATAACTCAAAACTGGCTAGTATACCCGAAAGTGATCACGATGAAGACACCGGATGTTGATCACAAATGGACTCGGTTTCGGTACATCAAGAGGATCATGTTATCCACTATCCATGTCCTACATCGACTCCACTTTGATCAAATAAGCTCCTTAGTCAGCAAGGTGATGTGTCTAGATATCTCCGACTCTTAACAGCCTTACAATGCCGTCGGTTATCCTAACCTAAAGTATCGCCGTCATGAAAACAGCTCTAAAGATGACACATGTCATCATCTTCTCATAGAAGCCGTGTCACAACACGACACCGTAGCACTATATACTAGAATATCATTGATTTAGGCTTAGACATAATCAAATCTAGCTAAGATCATATCCATCACTCTTTGGAACTTAACAGTTTTTTGATATCGTTATATCGATATGAACGACGGAAGATTAGGAATTAGTTGTCAAGTCAATCCGTATATCAGGTCCCTTCAAATAGCCTAAATCCTTCATACTGAAGGCAAAACAGTTTTTGAAACTCCTTAAAAACCTCCACGCCCTATATCTTTCTCCTCCTGCCACTTTGGGACCAATCTCAATATCCCAAATCTCCTCTCCTTGTATGCAAGAGCAGAAAAAACTTTTTGTTGCTCTCTCATACTAGGCTTCACCATCTTAGTGTGAACAACTCCAGCTACTTTAGTTGTAACCTCTTCAGTTGTATCATAAAGGTTTATAGTGGTAACCACCGCTTGCTCCACACAAAAAACTCCAACCATACTTGAAGAAGACTCTACCTCTCCTTCTTTAACATCCCCATGAGACCAAGGATGAGATCTTGGGCACTTCTCACCCCTAGCTTTTGCCTCCACCGTCTCGGTTAGGCAAAGAGCTTACCAATGATCTTGTAGTTACACATGTGGACCGCATGCATCTTTGATCAACCAATCCAAGACTCACAATCCATGTCAAATAGTTTAGATCAATAGCTTGATCCAACACTTGACGTCGTGATGTCTCTGACAATGTAGGTACTATTGTAATACTTGTACAAAATCCCATAGCTCGCTCTTTCTCTCTCTATTCAGCGTTGGGTTCCACCAACAACTGCAAGCAAGAATCCCATACAAGTTCAAGTCCTCCCTCTTTGTAGACATGGAACGTTGGATAACTCAACAACGTGGGTAATGCAGCTCTTCGTTGATCCATAAGGTTCACCACTCCCATGAATATTTGTCATCATAGACCACTACTTGGGAATGTCTACCCCATCCAAAATACTCTCCATTGTGAGATGTGAGGGAATATGCGCTCCGTCATATGCTCAGAATAAAACCTTCCTTGGAAGAAAGTTTGTCAAGCATAGTCGTGGACGATGTGCACGAGATCCTACACTCGCTTCATCCAACAATACCATTAGTCCAATCCATGACTGCATCCGATGTGCATTCGTCATCACTCGAGCACATGAATCATCCAACAAAAAAACATTCTCCAATATGTATTATGGTGAATAGGTTTGTTGTGCCTAGAGAGATCATAACACACGTAACATCTTCCAAAGCATGCCAAAATATTAATCTTGTAGTCCATGATCATAACCAGATGTGTGTATCCTTGACATGGCCATCCACCAATAACCAAATGTATGGTGTCATGCCGAGCAAAGTCTTGCATCCCCAACAACAAAATATCTGACGGCAAGGCCTGCTGATATCCTTGAACCGCCAACAATGGTAAAAAATCTCGACATCGTCGAACCAAATGTGCCATATGGCATAATGAAACGTGCCTCACAATCTCATCTCGCTGCCATATTGTAAAACAGTAGCCAAACATATGCTAATCCCTCCAAACATATCCAACAAACATATACCCTCCTCTAGATATTGCCAAGCAATATGCAATGCATCTAAAGGTGACAACATAAAGGAAATGGGAATAACTTCCTTCGTCTCCTCCATCTTTGGAGCAAAAGACTCACTCCAAGCCTGATATATGAGCTTATCTACCATAGTAGTAGGTGCATACATGAAGTACCTAGTGATTCATCCAACGTGGATGACACTATTCCACTAAAACTTGGCATGATAGCCACATCCTCTAGACAAAGACCATCATGTGCATCCATGTTGACCTCCAATAAATCACGAGGCCAAGTAACACAAATACTAAAGGCTGCAACATATGCCAAACCTCCACTTGGTAAAGGGCTAGAACCGCTTTTGAATCGTACATGTTATCGACTCACTCGGCCCTCATCATATTGCCAACTTGGCCAATAAGAGGTTATATTCTTCCAATAATCAATGCTAACCCCAACGGATATAACACTACCACACCCACCAATAGATCATAGGACTCTACAAGTGTAACTACACCACGTGCTTGCGTTGTAGAGCATCCGTGACATGGTTGCACTTGCACAGTCAACTCCATCCGGATGATGTATGGTCATGGGGCATCACTAGAACCTCCAAGAGATGTCTGAATCTGAAACAGATATATTTCCACATCGGTCTTTCGCCAACCAAGACCAAGCAGTGCATCCTTACCCAACATAAGCAGTTGTGCACTAGAATCCAACAACACCCGTTGAGGTCGATAAACCTTTCATGAAGGTTTGATCAAACAAAAAACACCACTCTTGTTATTCAACATCACCTCACTTGGTAACAACCTGATACATTCATATGCCATCCTCGTTGGTAACTCCATCATTCGAACGGCAGCAGCTTGTCTAGTTCCACTAATAGTTGTCATAATCGTATGATCAACACTACTAGTGCTCTCATTACTAGAAGCAACCGACACATCCTTTTTGCTTTAGCAAAGTGTGGCTGCCAATCGTAGTACATGGGATGATGACACTCCTAACGCCAATAAATCCTTGGCTGAGAAAACAAGACAATGAACAAAAGTCTTTGCCGTCCCCAACATTGTGATGGATGGTACCTCATATGATGTTGATTGTTGGGCCCTACTTGCTCCATCTCCAAGTACATCAACATTGGCTTGCACTCTCATTTCTCCAAAAGGTCATCTAGGAGCCATGGATGAGGTATTCAATTCCTCAAAGAATGTAAATGACTAAGAAAGTCTAACTTGTCAGCTAGCCTCTCCTCTTTGTGAATCCAACTCCACGGAGCATCCGTGGAGTTGGATCCATAAAGAGTATGTGTTGCACTACGAGTCACAACAACTGCACATGATTGTGCCACTACGCACATGTACTCTACAACATCTCCATCATATGATGTAGAGGCACCAGCTCCATAATTTGATCTTTGTTGGGCTATAGCCATACTTGTTATCTTTGGCTCCAACTGCTCCAGTCTAGATGTCATGTTCACCTCATGACTAGCCTCATGGGCTAACACTTGACTAGAGGTTAATCCTCTATCACCACCCCTACCACCTTGAACTCCTCGTCCTCTTTCAAGGAATGCCATGGCAACTCTCGTTGATCGTAATTTTGGATGGAGATCAAAATATTGATCCATCATTTAACCATGTCTTTGACAATGCTCACATGATTTTGATCCAACAGGATCCATACTTCGATCTTGAAGGCAATCCTTCTTGTGAAGAGGTCCAACATATGTTCAATACACCATCCCAACAATTGATTGTTGATATGAAAAGGATGACAATGGTCTCGATGTGGCATCTTCATCACTATGTCCGGATAGTCGAGACTATCCACATGTCTACCATAACCATTCAGGGTTTGTGTTGTAGACTAGTAACGTGAAGGAGTTGATAGAGTGGGTGAATCCTTTTTAAACCCATCAGTCACCACTTTCTCTTCTTGCATGTTGAGCTCAATATGCTCAGCAAGACAAAACACAACAGCCAACGTAGGTGATGTATCTTGTAGTAAGTTGTCATCTCTCACTCTAAATCTCAACTCCCTGTCCAATATCCCATATCAATATTGGATATCTTGTGACTCTGTCACCCCATGGGTAACACTGATCAACTGACATATTCGAGTCTATGCCTCTCAAAGACTCTCCCTAGTCTTTCATTAAAACTCATGCAAACCTCCTAGCTTGTCAGTCCTCACCCCTTGGTAGTCTCTCCTCAACTGTGCAAAGAACTCCAGAATAGGGTTAAAGGTTGGGACCTCTGAACTCTTCCCAACTCGACTAGCTCCAACTGTATCATCAGTGCTAGTTATAGAGGATGAACTCGCACCACCAAACATTATACCTGAAGTAATAGAGATGTAGTTTGGAGATCAATATTGTCTTCAAAACTCAATCTCCTCATGGTGTTCACCCCAAAAGTCATGATAATCCCTTCCAAGCCATAAACAAACTAAACAACGTAGAGTTGCGCATCCGTTGTAAATCACACCATGAGTCAAACTCCTATATGAAGTCATCTAACTCAGTGATACCAATTGTTCCTGAATATTACCTAGGATCCTTGGTGGCCCCATATATATCATCCATGACCCACAACAACGGTGTGGGTACACACTCTAAGATATCTCCAAGCTCAGCTCCATCATTCTCTGAAACCAAATCAGAGTCTTATGTGAACCTCAAAGATCAAGGTTGGTACCGCACTCCACTACGGATGCATCCAATGGTAACGTGAGCAGTTTCTCCTTAGGAACCTCTAGAGAACTCCACTGTGACATCAATGTATCACCTCCTTAACCATACAAGAATAGGTTCCCAACTGGAACCAGAAAACCGCAACAAAAGGTAGCCGAGGCACCACAAGGTACTAACACAAGGGCAATCTGAAACTTGCCATCACCACATACATGTAACACTGAAGCAATGACTCCGGAATGACTTCCAAGATGAGAGATGGTCTTCTCAAGACCTCTCCTTGCTTTATATAATGTAGGACTAGAGGAGTCCGAAATCCAAACTATGCCACATGGCTAACATGCATGGTTGCATGTTTTGTTATCTTATCCTAACCAATTCCTAACAGACGTCTAGCACACAATCTGATCCACCAATGCATGGTAGCAACTTCGTCATTTACCCTTTTACTTTTTGGATAGTGCACACCACTATCTTGTCTTTTTGTGATCTAGTGACCACTCTACGCTTTGGCTAAACTAACTATGACTAACCAAGATTGGTTACAAATCTCCCCCCATTTAAGTCTCAACGTTCTCGTTGCAAGAAGACTCAAAAGTCTCTACAAGTATCTTGGCATTTGTAAGATTTGCCAATGGTTCCCAAGTAGCTTCATAAAGAGGATAACCTTTCCATTGGACTAGATATTCCACTTTGGTGTTCCGCTGCCTCTTGTCCGTTTCTTGAGTATTCTCTCCACCTCAAATTCCTCTTGACCATCAATCATGGTGGGTAAAGGAGGAGGTTGATGTGGGTTGCCAAAGGAAGGAGATCGTGGGGTATACTTCCTCAAAGAGAGACACATGAAAAACGGGATGTATTTTCATGTGTGTTGGCAACTCTAACTTGTAGGCAAAGAATTCTCCAATCCGTTGGACAATTAAGAAAGGTCCAATAAACCGTGGACTGAACTTTCGGACCCCTATTAATGACAAGTTGGTAGTCGATAACCAAACTTGATCTCCTTCTTGATACTCCTCATCTCGTCGATGTCGATCAGCATATTGTTTTTGCCGATTTTGAGCAATGGCTAATTTGTGCTTTGCCTGGTGTACTCCTCGTTGGACTCGTGCCAAAAACTCGTTCACTGCTTCAACTTGGGTTGATGGTTCCTGCATGTGAATTACACTCACCAAGCTAGATGGTGTGATAGGGTGTTCTCCATACATCAAGAAGAAAGGGCTGACTTTTGTGGATGCATTGATTGAGTTATTATAAGCAAATTCAATCAAGGGTAAAAGTGCATCCCAACCGTCTTGCTCTTCCAAAGTGAAAGCTCTAAGCATGTCCTCAATAGTCCTATTTGCTCTTTTCGGTTTGCCCATCTGTTTGAGGATGATAAGTCAGTGGACATAGCTAGCTTAGTTTTGAACAGCCCAAATAAGGTTTTCCAAAACATGCTAGTAAATTGAGTGCCCCTATCGGTGATGAGCACTCTAGCTAAGCCATGTTGAGCAAAAACTGCATCCATATAAATTCGAGCAAGTTCCGGTGCAATAACTGACTTTGTTGTGGGCCTAATATGGATCATCTTGCTCAATTTGTCAACAAAAACTACTATGGAATCATAACCCGTAGACGCGTCATTGGTAACTCACATACAATGTCCATACTTGACGTGCTCCCATCTTCTAGTCGGTGTTGGTAGAGGTTGTAGTAGACCTTCTTGGTTTTCGATTGCTAGCCTTATTTTGTTGACAAGCTACACAACTTCGAACATAGCTGGTGATGTCCTCTCTTAGTTTTGGCCAAAAGTATACCCTTTGGACGCCTTCAATGGTCTTCTCCACTCCTACATGGCCCGCAATAGCTGAATCATGTGCCTCCTCTAACACTATTGTACGAAGGGCAACATCTGAGGGTATCCAGATCTTTCCCTTGTAGAACGCCAATCCCCGTTCCAAATGTGCTCGACCTGCTTGAAAGGGCTTGTGGAATCTCCTCATCCTCCTTGGTAGCTCGATTCAGGTTCTCCCACCATTCAGGGTGAATCTTCACCTCCGTGATGTGATTAATGCATGGCATTCGTGTCAATGCATCGGCAAGCTGCTTCTTCCCCTCCACATACACGATCTTCATGTTGAAACGCTGTCACCATTCAGCCCAACGAATCTGCCGCTTGGAGAGGTCCTTTTGAGTTTCTAAATAAACCAAAGTCTTGTGGTCTGTCTCAACCACAAACTCCTTATCTCCGAGATAGTGCTTCCAATGTTTAGTAGCCAAGACAATGGCTAACTCCTCCCTCTACGTGGTATGATAATTTTGCTCACGACACAAAAGTTTCCGTGAAAAGAAAGCAATTGGGTGCCATCCATCTTTCCACTCCCCGTTGTAACACTCCTCCAACCGCCACACCCGATGCATCCGTAGCAAGTTTTGTTGGTCTACCAAAGTTCATACCATTTAAGGATTGCCGCATGTAAGAGCGCATCTTTCAAAGCCCGAAATGCAATCTCTTGAGTCGCACCCCATTGCCATTTCTGCCCTTGGCCTAAGAGACTTGTTAAAGCTTGAGCAATACGAGCAAAAGCTTCCACAAAAACCTTCTATAAAAGCCGGTTAAACCCCAAAGAAACTACGCGATTGAGTCCGATTCTCGGGGCAATCCAATTTTGAATGGCTTCCACTTTGTCACTCATGACTTGGATGCCATCAGCGCTAACTCTATGGCCTAAGTAATCTACTTCGTTTTTTGCCAAACTCACATTTTGACATCTTAGCATAGAGCTTATTTTCTCTCAACACTTGAGTAGTTCTTCGTAGATGTTTTTGATGATCTTGTAAGGACTTGCTATATATCAAGATATCATCTAAAAACACAATCACTGATTTATCCGGATATTTACGAAAAATATCATTCATCGGTCCCATGAATGTGGCGGGGGCATTGGTTAAACCAAATGGCATAACTAGATACTCAAAATGACCATATCTAGTTCTAAAAGTCAGTCTTTTGTATGTCTTCATCCGCCACTCGATCTGATTGTATCCGCTTCTAAGATCAAGTTTGGTGAAATACTTAGCTCCATGAAGTTGATCAAACAAGTCATCCATTCGCGGTAATGGATACTTGTTTTTCACCGTTGTTGATTTAGAGCACGATAGTCCATGCACATCCGCATGGAGCCGTCCTTCTTCTTCACGAACAATACTGGAGCTCCATATGGTGACACACTAGGTTGGATAAACCCTTTCTCCAAAAACTCTTCCAATTGCCTTGCATTCCTCCAGCTCGTTCGGTGCAAGTCGATAGGGACTTTTACAAGGAGGTGAACTTCCTGGTAAGATCTCTATCTTGTGATTCACTCTCTTTCTTGGTGGTAAACCTGGAGGCAAATCATCTGGAAAAACATCTTGGAACTCGTTCAAGATACAAGTTAACTCCTCATGTATAAAAGGTTGCTCTTTTGGAGCGCTAACATCTCTTATTAGGCCCAAAAAACATACATCTTTGTGACTGATAGCGGTTCTTCCTATCACATAGAGAGGTAAGTTTTTGTGTCCTGATCTAAATCTATCTCCAAAGATCCTCCAACTCATAGTTTTTACTATCTTCCTTCGTCAATCTACCTCATGATTATATTTTTCCATCCAAGGCATACCCAAAATAGCATCATAGCGAGCTAATCGAATTACTCTCCACTCCAACGATATCTTGTATTGCCCAATCTTCAACTCCACTTTCCTAGGAATGCTCTCAATGCCCTTTGTTTGCCCGTTTGGCAACTCTACCTTTTCACTCTCATCTTTCTCTAAAGCTAATCCCAACTTTATAGCAATAGATCGAGATAGGAAATTTTCTCAGCTCTGGATCAATCAATACTCTCACTTTTACTCCTTCTATCTCGCCATCCGTCACAATCAAACATGTTTCCTTCTTTCTCAAACCATTTACCTCATGTTTGTGCTTCCTTCCCTCGCCCTTCCTCCTTTTCATCGAACCAGTAAGGCCACGAGGCAAGGTTACTAGTGCTCGTCGTTTCCCAGGTTTCCATCGGTCACTTCGTCTCCACCTTCAAGATTGTTGAGGGCTCGTCGATAGGGGGGTCTAGCTCCTCTTGCCAGAACTCGGGCAATTCATGGCAATGTGACCAAATCTTCCACAATTATAGCACTGTCTCATTTCTCGTCTTCCCTCCACTCCGTCTCCTCCTCTTGAATTTGCTTCTCGATGAGGATTCGAGTTGCGACGATCTCCTCCTTGTGCGTTCACTCCCCTGGAATGAAATCTTCTCTCCTCCTTATGTTGCCCAACTCCATAGGCATGGGTCCATAGTATTGATTTGAGGGAATTGATACCTCTCCACCGTTGTGATAAACGTTGGACATTCGTTGTGCACAAGCAATAGCCTCGTTCAAGTTGCTTGGATTGTCCCGAATCACCTCTGTTGAATCTTTTTCTTCAATCCTCTCTTGAATAAATCAAGGGCTTCAGCTCCACTCATATCTCGTATCTGAATTCGAAGATCTCGAAACTCCTCAATGTACTCCTCCACACTCCCCTTCTGTTCAAGTTTCCACAACCTCATCCGTGCCGTGATGATGGGATCAACTGCTTGAAAATTCTGAAGAAGACCTCGCTTCATTGCACTCCAAGTAACCTATTGGCCTGACTCATTGAGCTCCATCATCCAACCCTGAAACCAAGTAGATGCTTTCTCCAACAACAAAGTACGAACAAAAAGATCTGCAATGTGATCATTGATATTGAACAAAGCAAGATGATACTCCATTCTCTCAATCCAACCTGCCAAAACTCCCATGGTTCGACTACCTTGGTAAGGTTCTATCTTACAAGCTTTTGTCATCTTCAGAATCATGGATGTCTGAAGATCTAGCTCTCTTGCTCGTTGTGCTGCTTGGGCTTCAAGAGCACGGGCTCTCACTGTTTCTTCACTTTCCACCATGGATGGTGACGTCTCCATCTCCATTGGAGTTTCTCTCATTCTCTCATTTTCCATTCCTCTCGCTTTGATCTAATTAATTCTTGAGCTAACTCTTGTACTTGAGTCTGACTTTGCTCAAATACGTTTCTCAAATCTCTCAACTCCTGAATCATTTCTCTCAAAGTGTCCTCCATGATTCGTCTCCGTCCACTCTCTCTCAATATAGGGTTAAGATGAACACTCTCCAATTTCTCAAGATTGGCAACACAAAAGGAATAGGTGATGCTATCACCTCATGGTAATACTCCTCTCCAAAATTTCTAATAACTAGGCTCCGAAACATAGCTTTAGGATGATACACACAATAGATTTCACACCGTGTGTTGAATCTCACCGGTGGTGGTCTATTGAGATCCATCTCTAAACTAAAATGTAAATCCCAAGTAACATCGTAGATGACTATAGGTAAGATAACAGGATCTCGAGATCTCATCACTTGGTCCATGAAGTTGGCACCAAAATGATAAACCAAATACTGAGTCAACCTTGCTCTCTCAATGTATAACAGTTTGACATGAAAAGGATTAAGGAAGGGGAATCTAGGAACTACTCTATCTCCTCCATCCATAGATCACCTGCACCCACAATAACCCCCTTACACTACTTGCACTCAATGGCCACTTTGTCGGTATCTAACAAACACTCTCTCTCCTCAAATAATTGTACCAACCCAGACTATTCTTCCAAGAGGGGTGATCCACACTCATAGGAACAATAAGCCTGCTTTCGATACCATTGTAACACCAAGCAATGACTCGAATGACTTCCAAGATGAGAGATGGTCTTCTCAAGACCTCTCCTTGCTTTTTATATCTTTGTAGGACTAGAGGAGTCCGAAATCCAAACTATGCCACATGGCTAACATGCGTAGGTTGCATGTTTTGTTATCTTATCCTAACCAATTCCTAACAGACGTCTAGCACACAATCTGATCCACCAATGCATGGTAGCCACTTCGTCATTTACCCTTTTACTTTTTGGATAGTGCACACCACTATCTTGTCTTTTTGTGATCTAGTGACCACTCTACGCTTTGGCTAAACTAACTATGACTAACCAAGATTGGTTACAATACACTCACCTAGTCTATATGTATGCAAGTCATGTCTCACTAGGGAGAAACATGGATAGTGTGATTGGTCCGCAAATCCAGCCTCACTATCGGTAGCACACATTACCACTAACACTCCAAACAACAAAGTACCAACATAAACAAATATGGTGCACAAACATGAAGCAAAGATGGAGATATATCAATCACAAAAAAGATAAATAACAATACTCCATCTTAAAAACATCCATCAAAGGGGTCAAACCAACCCAACCCAACCCGGACTGACATAACTCAAGAAAGATATTTAAAAACACTAAAATTGAGTTTGGAGTCCTTTTGCTCTCTTTATCGATAATTTGATACTAGTATTCCAGCTAAATAAGGCATAATTTTAAACACACCTTTTTTAATTCCCTATCTAATGCTTTTTTTTTCGGAAACAGACACTGTTTGAAACTTTTGCGTAACTTTAAAAATCTTCAACTCTAATTTCAGATCTCTAAACGTCTAAATTTTGCAACTCTGGTACTACCAATCTTGTGCCTTACATCTTTACTCTCGCGGAAGATACTTTATATCTTCTATCATCCCACCAAATTTCAGATCAAACGGACATTATATGATAATTTGATAGTTTGTCGCTCTTATTTTGGACCCGAAAACTTTGTAACATCAAATCTTGGACTTTGAGCACTTCTGTCCGAAATCTTTTCTGACCAATCTGGATTTTAAGCCCCAAGATAACTACAAGCATTGACTCACTTTGTCAATTTTTAGCAACACTTTCGTCCTCAAAAATTCTCGATTCGGATTTACACACTAACATAAAAAATATAGAAATTCAAAATCGATCACATCAAACTTTGAATCATAGATTACATTCGAGCCAAGTCCATTTTGTACTTCAAAGCCTCCAAGTTCCTGCACTAATTACTCTCCACCATCACCCTGCACACTTTACAACAAACAGATCAAAGCTATTGTAGAATAAAACTCATCAAAACACCTTCATCGCTCCAAAAACTCACAGTTCTCACCACATAATCCAATTTGAGTTTTGAAGTAATCTTTTCTACTCTCAAAACGTCCACAAGGACACTATGCTCATATCCATAGCATAATAATAGATTACATTCGAGCCAAGTCCATTTTGTACTTCAAAGCCTCCAAGTTCCTGCACTAACTACTCTCCACCATAGCCACACTCTCAAAGGCTCAACTTCAAAAATAGCACCCCAAGGAGCCCTAATTCGAACTCTACCCGTTGAGTCCTAGGACTCCTAACGACGATGTGGCCCCTAATGACAGTTCCAGTGCAAATAGCACTATCTAACTACTCTCCACCATGACAACACTCTCAAAAACTCAACTTCAAAAACTGCATCCCAAGGAGCCCTAATTCGAACTCTACCCCTTGAATCCTATGACTCATAATGACAATGTGGCCCCTAACGGCAATTCCAGTGCAAATGGCGTTGTCTAACTACTCTTCACCATAGCCACACTCTCAAAGCTCAACTTCAAAAACTGCACCCCAAGTAGCCCTAATTCGAACTCTACCCCTTGAGTCTTATGACTCCTAACGACGATGTGGCCTCTAAGGTAATTTTAGTGTGAATGGCGTTATCTACACAACTGTAATTGTTGTATCTATTTTGCATGCCGCTACATAAGTCGTGACAATGATTACACTTGATGATAGCCTAATGTCTTTTTGAATCATTGTGTTCTTTGCTAATGCCATACCCTTGATTATGTGCAAAAGCTTGAAGACTTTGCCACATATCATCAAAAGTGTCATAGGATATCTATGGAGGGGGCTAATGTTGTGAAGTGTTATATCTTATGCAAAGAATGATGGTGTTTGTTTTATGATGATTGAATGTAGACTTTGAGGTGATATTGATGATTTAACAAGCAAAAATGCGAAGTTGAGCTATGTAATGTGACAACTCTTTAAAAATCAAATTGAAACTCATATAGCTTTTGACTCATGTGGTGAAATTAACAACATGTGTGGTGAATTTAATAACATGTGTGATGAATTTAACACTCCCCTATATTTTTAAGTTATTTATGTTCAACAAATATTTTTAATTTTGATTTTTAATATTTTAATATACAAGATTATATAACTAATTTAAATCCAAACAATTCAACCCAGTACAATTTGCAATATCACAACATGTTGATATTTGATAATAATAATCATGAATCTAAAAATTAATTAAAATTTTCAAATCATAGAACTAGAAAAATGAATCTAAAGTTGTTGTCCACATTATATCTGTTTAAATTTGACTATAACTCTTAAAATTGATATTTATTTATTTATTTATTTATCAAATAAACTTAATTTGTAAAAATATTATTATATTCAAAACATATTATATTTTATTATTAATTATTATAACTTGATTTGATTAAGATGTTCAAGATATTAATGAAATTTATTTTAACTAAAGTTTTAAACATCAACACCAAATGCATGTGAGTTTTAAATGTATTTTAAAATATTGATCTTCATTTTATAATGCCCAAATTTATCATATTTTTTTATCACAATTATTTATTTAAATTTTTCAAAAATTTTATCATAAGATCATCAATAATTTTTAATCATAATTAGTAATTTTTTTATAATTAATATTAAATAAATTATCAATCTATGAAAATTCCAATCAATATAATATATGATAAAATATAAGTGAAAATTCAATCACGAATAATATTATATATACTATTTATTCATACTTCTTACTCTCTTCCATACGATATTATTTAACTACATTTTGTCATTCTTGACAAGCTTAGAATCTAGTACATTTTTTCATTCATGACGAACTTAGAAAATATACTTTTTGAGTTTGTGTTATATCATTTACAACAAATACATCCACAAGATAGATACACAAGAGTACCATTCTTACTATGATTTCATAACATACATATGCAATGTCCATCAAATTTGTAATAAAAAGACATTACATTCTGATGAATTCTTGGAAATTAAGCTTAATGAGAAAATGACCTTTGTCACTATGCATATTAAGAATTGTGAAATAAATTTATTTCAAATAATAAAGAATAATTACGTTTTATATGAAAAGAAGTATCTATTTCTTTCAAAGTTACGTATTCCTCATGTTGAAATTGAAATAATGATGTTTTTTGACATCCATCTCCAATGTATGTAACTTGAACTATTACATATTAAATATGACTGTATAAATTTTTTAATGTTTATTTATAACAAAATTTATGTAAATTTGAAACAATCATTTTTTAAAATATGAAAATAACTTTCATATCTTGATAAGATTGCTTTTATATCATATATTTCATAGTTTTCATTGACAATTAACTTTAAGTAAAATCAAATTGGATAGATATTAGACCTTTATTGACATTTCCTATTAAAATTTCAAATTTTTCAAACATTAATGAATGATGTGATAAGTAAAATAAATTATATAGAAAAAATATCTATAGTATGATTTAATCCTATTCTTGATCCCATAATTACATATTGTGTTGTTTTAATTATTTAAAGTTTTTTTCTAAAACCTGATGATATAGAAATTTTTTAATTCATTTGAATAATTGTGGAGTTATTGTATAAATTAACTTGATCTAGATTTTGATAAAAAAAATCTTAATCAAAATTTATCATTTTCATCAAATGCAAATTATTTAAATTAAACATGATCTAATACACTCATTATTTGTATTAAATTATTTTATTTGTAATATTAATTATTTAACTTTCACACATATTGTAAGATCTTAAAATTTTCATTTCAAACATTATAAATCATATTAGAACTTTACTTTTTAGGCCCAACATGATCTAGAATGTCTCAACTAAAAAGTGTATATATCTACATAATATGAGTAATCTAATGAATAAATGTCTTATCATTATTTTTAACTTAATCTTAAGGAATATTTTTTTATTATATACTTTTGTTTAATTATACATACATATGTAAAAAATAAATTAAATAATTATTATCATTCCTTTAATTTATTGATTTTTTTTTTCATGATTGATGAATATTAATTTTTTTATTAAAAAAACATAAAATGTTATTTTTTGCATTGAAAAATTATTTTAAAAAATCAAAATAAAAATTTTGCATAAATAAATTATGGTTTTATTATATAAAATATCAAATTATAAAAATATAAAAATTTTATTTTTATATATGAATAAAAAATTAAATAATCAAAATTGATATTTATTTATTTATTTATTTATTTATTGTTAAATTTAATAAATTTTATATTTTTAATAAATTGATGTTATTCTTTATTATTTTTTTGAAAAATATCAATTCTGAAAAAATAATTATTTCAATTTAAAATAAAACTTTGAGGATTAAATAAGATGCATAAACTCTAATGATAATATTTTTTAAAATTTTGAATCTTGATTTATTTTTATTTATTTATGATGAATATCAATAATTCATACCAAAAAATTATTAACTTTGATTCGTATTATTATGAGATTATTATGTCATGCATTCATACATTTACTAGATGTAGATTTTAGTTAATGAAAAAGTGTTGACTTGTGAAAGATTAAGTTAAGGTATAAATATTTGTAAATTTATTTTTTTAAATTTTGAAAATTTAAGTATATAATATTAATAAATTTAAATTATTTTTTTTAAAAATAAAAATAAATTTGTATATAAATAAAATAATCATAAATTTTGATAAATTTTTTAGGAATATTACATTTTATTACAATTTTAAATCTTATAATATGATTATTAATGTTTTATGTGATGTAAACGACACTCAAATATATGTGATTTTATTATGCTTCAATATATTTAGTTATAATTTGTATCATGTAAATAAATATATTTATTATGTGAGCTTAATAGATATCAATATTTTGTGGCGTGTATTTTGTACCTACTTGTGTATTTTGCACCTACCTATATTAGTAGTCCATGTGTGAAAATGAGTTTACATTTTTCATAGCCAAAAAAATAAAAAATTTTCATGTGTTTATTGTGATATGACATATATTTTAAAGACAAACAATAATAATCTCCTAAGGGAAGATTTACAAATTTTTATATTAAAAAATTATTAATATAAATAAATAATACACTCCTTACACATTATAATCATATAGTGTTATTGTTATTTACATGACTTCTATTCATAGTTTTTCAATATATCATTTGTCCAATAGATTAGAGAACCATTTCATGAACTTCCTCATCTCTTAACGTTGCTAGTTTCAAATCATGGAGAACATGTGAGTTATACAAGCATGTGGAAATTTCAATTCTCCTCAACAATGAACATTGAAGAGCAAAATTAAAATGTATGGGAAAGTGCATCCAATTCTAATTTAAAAGTTGAAGTAATGTGGTTGTAATTTTACATTCTATATATCGGTCTGGACAATTCCAAGTCATTTTTCACATGTATTTTGTGATAGATACTTATGTGAATACGTTTTTTGCAATGTTAATACTTGCGTAAATTATTACATCTCATTTTTTACATGTGGAATTTCTTTTGGAAACATGGAAAGCAATTCTCCGTGATTAACATTTTTTTCATTGAATGCGCCAAAAAAGTGCATTTTACAAAATGGCACATCAATATTATCAGAATTTTGTTAATACATGGAATGATACAAAAGACATAGATTCACAAATATGTTATTGTCAACACACCATAGTGTATTGAGTTGCAGTAGACCAATTGACAGTGAAGTACCGAGTGGCGTATTCACTTCCGCGCGACTCCATTTTGCGTTTCCAGTTGCGAGGGCGGGCGACTTTTCGTTTGCTTCTTTCTCCGGCCGATGAAGCTCGCTCTCGACAGAGACAGAGACGGACGGACATTTTAAACGTGAAGGAGTTGTGAATGGATCGATATATTGAACGTTGCGCGGCTTACTGCTCGAAAGAAGTGGCAGCGTCCGAAGCTGATGATTTGATTCGAGGTTTTCGATTATCTTCTCGTCGGCGACCTTTTGCGAATGAAGATCCAAGTTGTTTCGATTAAAATCTAGCCACACTGCTTCGAGCATTGCTATGAGTAATATCATGATCTGACTCCGAGTTGTTGATAAAAGCAATTGTATCGAATCGGTGCTTCTTTGGTGGAAGTATGTTGCCCACAGTTCTTATGGTACGTTGCATTTACATATATTGGGTTGTATCGCGAGTTTGTGAAATGAAAAAGAAAAATTGGTCGGGTCTGGTAGTCAAAAGTATGTGATGCCTCTACAATCGCGTCTGTCACATTCACGATCTTGTAGATTTATCCCTTACAAATTGTCTCTGTCCGGAGACGCTGATTGTGAAGAAAATTCTTTGTCCGCTTCCGTGCGTCTCCTAAGTATCTGAATTTGGTCTACTTCGTCATGTCACGAGAGGCCACAGCTCATGCGAGTTTTGCTTGATTTGGACTATCGATTTGGTGATTGTACTTGCCTCACAGCTGATTTGTTACGGCCTGAAGTCACACGCATAGACTTCATGGGCCTCTAATATGACGAAGATCCGGTACGGATCTAACAACAATCACAGAAGAACTTGATATGTCATTGGGATAACTACGAACTGTAGAAATTTATTCAGCTTCAAGTACTCACTCTCAGCTAAACGTTCTATACTGAGAGAATATAGAGCGTAGATTGGTCTGAGTCGGGAAGACGATTAGAATATCGTTGGTAAGCTCGCATTCTCCCAACTCAGCTGTGGCTTTGTTGCAACTTTCTTATAAGCTGTCCTAATAAGCTGGTTCTCTTATTCTCCAGGTGGCTGAGAAGCCCAGCATTGCGCTGTCAATTGCCACAATTCTTTCTTCGCGGCAGGTATAGTACAGTGCCACCACATCTATGCTTTCTCCCTGGAAATGATGAAGTTTACAGTTTGAGTAGACGTTCAGTTATGTTTCACTACGTATTGTCGGGACGATTTTTTCTGCTTTCGTCCGTTTGATCACTTGGTAATCGTTCTTGGGATGGAAAGTAGATTTGAGTAGCAAAGTGGCCTCAGATATTAGTCGACTAACAGATGCGAATGTGCATGTTTAATCAGATGAATACAAGAAGATCCTTTCTAGAAGTACACGAGTTCGATGGCAGCTTCAGGGGCTCCAACATGCGATACAAAGTTACTTCAGTTATTGGTCATGTTCTTAGGTGACCACTACCGCTCGCAGACTTCCAGCTTGCAGACGACTGCTCGTATTGTTAGGAGAGTAAATGCCATTCTTAATACTTTGCTTACTTTGCGCCTCATTGCTTCTTTCATCACCATATGTGCAAATTCGAAAATGGAATGAAGCACTGTTCCTCACTGCTTGCATCGGGAGGGTTAGGAGAAGATATTTATCGTCGTGGATTATGTTCACTGACCATATTTTTTTAATTATTCCTATTGTCGCTTCCAGCATTGACTTTCCTCCAAAGTATCAGAATTGGGACACAACAAACCCTTTTGACCTCTTCGACGCTCCAACTATAAAATCAGAAGCGAACCCGAAGGTACTACTTTACCCTGAGAGTTTGTGCTCTTCCCTTTCTTTCATGCCGTGCACTCTTATAAAGAGACTGTTCGCTTGGTCTCTTCGTCAGTGTTTGCGCTTTCACTTTTGAGAATGAATGCAAACCTAGACATGTTTCTGCTATATTTTGCTTCATAGTCGGTACAAGTTTTTTCCCAGGCTCCTCATATTATCAAAACTATTACTTTTATTTTCTTCGTAAATATTGAGATCCTTATCTTGGTTTATGCTTTGGACCTTATGAAGGCTCATGTCTCCAAGCATCTCCAGCAAGAAGGGCGTTCCTGCGATTATCTCGTCCTTTGGCTGGATTGTGATCGAGAGGGTGAAAATATATGTTTTGAAGGTCTATTCACAACTCTTACCTCGCAGGTAGTAGACATTTGTGATTCAATACCGTTGCTACAATGAAAGAAGTGCACGGAAATATTCTTCCTCCTTTAGGATTCTTTCAATTACTGCATTTTGTTCAAGTTTGATGGTTCTTGATGTGTAGTAGGGTTTATCACGGTCGCCAGTAGATCGTAGAAATTACTGTCATCTCCTCCCCTTTTCATTGAGTGTCATGCCTGAGATTTCGGCCCCTACTTTGTGCTATTAGCCCATTCACAGTCTATACCTCCGAGGGCTTGTCAGTACTGCAGACGATTTTCTTGATACTTTACGTTTCCAAGTGACTCTCAGAACACATTTAGCCGAATAGTACTTGATAGCAGATTTTGTGTTCATTATTTCTCCTTAATATCGTCTCAAATGCCTATCTTCATTTGCAGTGATGGATATTGTTGTTCCCGTTATGAGGCGGAATGCTCGCCAACAAGTTTTTCGAGCACGATTTTCAGCAATCAGTGAGTCCGATATAAGAACAGCAATGAGCAGTCTCGTGGAGCCAAATCGAAATGAAGCATTGGCAGTTGATGCCCGACAAGAAGTAGATCTGAAAGTTGGTGTGGCATTTACACGTTTTCAAACACGTTTTTTTCAAGGCAAATATGGCAACCTTGACTCCAGTGTCATCTCGTACGTTTATAAATTGTCCACCTTTTTTCTATGTAGTTTATGAAGGTTTTGTCCTTGCGACTTCTTCCTTTTAGTACCACGAACCTATTCCACATAGATGTCTTCTACCTCAGCTTCGATTAATAGATGCATTCATATAATTGTTGTTATCCTCAAAGCAGTCATAGGGAGGTTAAAGCTGTGAGAGATACGTTCAATTTCATTTCTGTCTGACTGTTGTTTGCTGTTCAAAATGTGCTTTTTCTTTAGATTCTTGTGGGCACTTTCATGTGACAGGTATGGACCGTGTCAGACCCCTACACTTGGTTTCTGTGTGGATCGTCATATTCGGATAACCACTTTTACTCCAGAACCTTTCTGGGTAGTGCGTCCACATGGCACTAAGAGTGGTCAACAACTAATGTTTGAGTGGGACCGAGGAAGAGTTTTTGATCGAGAGGTATGTAAGAGTATTTCGCGTTCAATTTGATGCGAGCCATAAAGTACTGCCTTGTGCGCGTATATTGGACAATTGATATACTTTCATTGGCGAAGTGCAGACTTCGTGCTTCTTACGTGCGATTTGCATGGCCTAATCTTTGGACTTTACGGCCTGCGCTGTTCCGTAAATTTGATGTAATATGTACTTAATCTGAGCTCACGAGACGTAATTTGTACTGTATATTTCTGCAACAGGTAGGGGTAATGTTTCAAAAGATGGTTATAGATGCTGGTTACCTCAAAGTCACTGCTGTTAGCAAGAAAGAGGAGAGAAAAGTTCGTCCAAACGGTCTGAATACGGTCGACATGCTGAAGGTTTGTTGCATGCTCATCCTCTTCCACCTTTTTTTTTTCCTGTTTACAAAAAGCAGAACTGATGTCCAGGTGGATATGCTTATATTTAAAGTAGATGTCTTGGTTAATATCCTCATCATGTTACTTAGGTCGCTTCAAGTGCATTGAATATGGGTCCACACCACGCAATGCAAATTGCTGAGCGGCTTTACACCCAAGGATATATCAGGTGTGTAACTAGATGCCAAGCCATGTTATGCCTCACTGGCATCTTGCTTTTTTGCGTGTTTCTAAGCCAATCAAGTGTTCAAGTTCAACCATCATTACTTCGCGTTTCATAGACCTACTGATTGCATGACGGTGGTGCGGTTAAGAGAAATAGTATCTCAACTGATCGTAGATATTCTAAACTATGTGTTTACTGTAAACTATTTTTCTAGGATTGTTCACTTGTCTGCAAAGCCAAAGCTGTTGCGGAGAATGCAGTGTTCTGTGCTGCTCTCCCAATTACCACGGAATTTATAACAATATAGGCCGGAAATCAAGTGAGTAACTTTAAACAAATATTCGAAAGAGGAATTGGTGATTGACCCAGGACTGTTTTTCACCAGCTATCCACGAACCGAGAGCACGTCATATCCATCGAGTTTTGATGTGCGGGGTGCGTTAGCACTGCAGCGGAATCATCCAATCTGGGGTGACTATGCTCAATCGTTGATTGCTAGTGGCTCTTATGCTCCAAAGGCAGGGGTAGATGCAGGTGATCATCCCCCAATAACACCTATGCGGTGTGCCACTGAGGCAGAATTGGGAGGTGATGCTTGGAGGCTCTACGAGTATGTCACTCGCCACTTTCTCGGTAGTGTCAGCCCTGACTGCAAGTTTATGAGGTATTCATCTCATGCTTCTTTTTTTTTTCCCATTTTGATCTCTAAAGTTGTACTGTCTTGGAAGAATGGAAATATTTAGTGTTATAAATAACATGATGTATACTTCAGAATAATCTTTTTCCAATGTTTTAGTTGTGTTTGTCGAGTATTTACTCATTGATTGAATGTGAAGTAATCACTCCATTATGAAGTAATTATGAGTGTTGGGTGAGTACAGACACGAATATGATTGCCTTAGAAACAGCGATGTTCGAATTAGCTGGTGAGGCCAGGGGATTGTGAAGGTCATTCCTTGAGGTGGATGTAAGCTCGTAGAGATGTTTCCCTCTTGGCTTTATGTACTTCTAACTCCGGCGGCTGTAACTTAAAAAGAAGATATTTGTGAGCTAATTGTTCACGCAATACTGTCACAGCGTCAACGCCCGCAATCTCGTCATTTCTTTGTTCTGTGTGGCAGGACAAAGGCTCTGCTTTCAGCCGGAGGAGAAAAATTTTCCATAGGCGGAAGGAATGTCATATCTCCTGGATTCACTTCCTGTATGCCATGGCTCGCTGTTTCTGACGAAAACCTCCCCACTTTCTCTGTAGGAGAATCCGTAAACTGCGGAGAAGTTGAACTTCATCAGGTATTTAAGATTTCCTGGCTGTCATAGTTTGAGGTACGGCGTAATATTTGATTGGAGATGCTCAGCAGAATGGGAAGTTTTGACATTCTGGAACGACTTCGCAGGGACGTACATCACCACCGGACTACCTGACAGAAAGTGAACTTATATCATTGATGGAGAAAAATGGGATCGGTACAGATGCATCAATTCCTGTGCATATTAACAATATTTGCGAGCGAAATTATGCACAGGTTGGACCTTCAGTTCTTTTTGCTCATCCAAAGTGGCTTCTTGATTGGCATATGCTTTTGTCCAGTAATCTACTTATGCCACTTTGATACTGTCCGTACTGTTCATCTACTTTGATTACGGCACTAGCCCTAAAAGTATGATCTTCTCTTCCAGTAGTGCGAGTGAAACTTTATTGGTTATGACACTAAAACGTTTACAAACTATTTTGTGAGAAGTGACACTAATTGTGATTCGATAATTGCTTGTAGTATTAGTGCTGAGCAGCATTCATGAGATCGATCTGGATTACCATAACTAGGAGACAAAAGTGTGACAGTAATAGGTTGTACAACACACGTATGACTGGCCGAGCACTTATTGGGTGTGGCAAAATATATCCGCTCTCTGTCTCGTGCATGCTTTCCCTCTATCTATATCCCTCTCCCCTTCCTCCCCTCTGCGTCTTTCTGTTGTGTTATGTTTCTCTTTTTCTTGTTCGACACTCAGGCACTTTACGAGGACTTTTTTCAATAGAGGAGAGGGCCACATTTGAACGATGTCAATAAACAAAGAATGGAGGACTAGAGGGAAGGTATTGAAGGCAAATAGAATAGGGGCAAAACGAGCAGCAGAAGAAAGAGGCGAAGAAGATGAGTTGTAGCAGTCTAATGTACACTAATACCTGTATTTATTTACTGTTTATACTATACTAGTGTGGGTTCCTAATTAGTTTGTTCCACAGCATTTAAGCACGCTGGAGCATTTTGAAAGGCAACTATCACTAGTTAAAGGTCAGAAAAAGATTCTCTGAAAATTAACAGTAGTGTAGACAGTGAGTAAATAGAAAAAAAGTAGATCAGCGAAAACAAGTTTGTGCACTTAGGTAATGTGGATGATAACAAATTTGCACTCTTTACATAAGTAGAGGGTAGTTAGTGAGGACGAACCCCGAAGTGTATAATTTTCGCAGTTTCAAATAGTGTGGTCCGGATACTTACGGATGTTAGTGAACAAGGTAACAGGTATTTGTGATGAGTAATATGAATGGAGGTGCTTCAGTAGGTATCAGAGAGTGGTCACAGGAAGTGAAGTTACCCGCAGGCATACTATAGAGTTTCATTTTATTTGACTCAAATTGGGTGACTTTCCGGTGAAATAGTTTCACTAACACAAATTTGTAGGCGACACTAATATCACATCACACTAAATGCGTTGAAGTTGGTTGATGCATGCATCTATATGCGGTTTTGAAGATAATTCTCCTTTCCTCTGTTTGAACCCATTCTTCTGCGTAGATACCAATTCGTCTATTCGTCTAGTTAATCGATTGCTGCCCTTGAAGAACAGCCTTGTCCTATTTTATTGTTTGATGTGGAGGGCCTACAGTTTTTTGAGTTGGGACAGATGTCAGCTTGTCGCACTAACCTTGTTCGGGATTGTTCACTAAACTTTCTTGAGACCATTTAATAGGTACAATCAGGACGACGTGTTGTTCCTACTGCGCTTGGAATCACTCTCATTCGAGGATATCAGTACATAGATGTGGACCTTTGTTTACCAGACATCAGACGATTTATTGAGCAACAGATAACGCTGATCGCGAAGGGTGACGCCGATCATGCTGCTGTTGTACAACATTCTCTTCAAGAGTTTGCTACAAAATTTAAGTATTTTGTTTCGGAGGCAAGTTTATTTAACCACTTCGCTTTAACTCTTGAAGAAACTATTTTCTCCCGACCATAGTCATAATGAATACCTTATAACTACATTTTTAGAAGTAAATTGCTTCTTAAGACTGATTATGTCTAAGTTAGATTTCTGCTTCTTAATGTTACATAAGACGCTCGATGGTCCTAAGAAGATCGTGTGACCTCACATGCAGGGTGATGTATGCTTGATACTAACATATTGCAAGAGACTTTTGCAGATCGCACGCATGGATGCTTTATTTGAAGCACAATTTTCCCCTTTAGCAGACTCGGGTCGTTCTCTCAGCAAATGTGGTAAATGTGCCCGATATATGAAGTACATATCAATGCGACCGTCACGACTCTATTGTTCAGCGTGTGAAGAAGTATATTCGCTACCTCAAAATGGCCAAATCAAGGTATTACATTGGAATGAACCACTTTGTACTTTCTCATCACCACCTTGCTATAAAATTCACGTCTCTAGCATTCTAGAAACATGGTTGTCATGGCACATGGATTGTCTCTGCCTTGTCTTTTGAGAAAACAAGACGAATTCAAAAGCTTGATTTCTTTGAGTGGGGTGCGGTATGCTTGCCTGCTAACAGAGGTTGGAAATTTTTCCTCCGCAGTTATACAAAGAGCTAGCTTGTCCGCTGGACAACTTCGAGTTGGTGTTGTTCTCATTGGCGGGTCCCGATGGGAAGTCATATCCTCTGTGCCCTTATTGTTACAACCACCCTCCATTCGAAGTGGCTGGAAAAGTTGTATCTGGAGGTCTTCTCACTGCAAAGGAGCCTGCTGGGAAAGCTGGAGGAATGCCATGTACACTTTGTCCCCATCCCACTTGCCGCCATTCTATGGTTAAACAAGGGGTTTGTGCCTGTCCTGAGTGCGAGGGGACTTTGGTGCTTGATCCAGTAAGTGCTCCTAAGTGGAGGCTGGATTGCAACAAGTGTAGCTGTCTTGTTTATCTGCCACACAATGCGCATCGAATAGCCACAACGGACGAGAGATGTGATGAATGTGGTTCGACCCTCTTGGAGGTGGATTTCAACAAGAACACAACACCTTTGAAAGATAGAGCTACCCTGCACAAGGCATGTGTTTTATGTGATGATCTTTTGCATTCGCTCATAGAAATGAAACATGGGAAATCTTTCACGCGAAGGCCAGGCGGACGAGGTAAGGGTCGAGGCAGGGGCAGGGGTGGACGCGGGCGGGGAAGAGCTAGAGGTGAAGATCCGAAGATGAGTTTCCGTGACTTCTAGAGTCGACCGTGGGTGCAGATCAGAAGTTATGGTTTTGGGGACTGACCTGGAGGGGACTTAGAAGTTGAGAAATCACGGAAAATATGCCTCGTGTGTAAGAATCTGCAGATACTTTTATTTCTAGGAGGATCGAGTTGCTAGTTATATTAGTTTTTATGTAGTGTTCAGCGTTCTACATGTACATGGGTCGACATCACACATGTCATTTCTGTTAAAATCTTAATCTTATCATTTCTGTTAAAATCTTAATCTTAATCATGGGTCATATTATGAGAATGCCAACAACCATACTTGAACAATATTTAACTGAAAATGGCTTTAAGGTCTTTGTTTAGAACAGCTTTAAACACCTCCAGAGCAAAGTGCATGGATAGGCAATTGTAGTTCTGGCTTATAATCAACAGCACTCGGCCCAGATGAATCTTCGCTACCTAGATTTTCTCACTACTGACCCCGCATGCGGAGTCCAATGAAGTTTCGTTAGGTCAATGGACCAATGTGGTTGTGCACCGACACTCTGCCACATGTTCAAACAACACATTTAGTTCTCTATCCAAATGTGACATGCGCTTTCAAAGAACCTCAATCGAAAATAGAATTACAAAATCACAAACCTTCAAGTGTTCGTCCACTATCTTCGCAGACACAGAAATAATATGTTGACCCTTCCAGTATCTGTACAGAAACATAAAGACATTGGCAAGGGATCATACTTCAGAAACTAAAGATAATTTCATCTTCTAGTCAGAGTTAGTGAGGACGTAAGATAATTTCATCTTCTAGTCAGATTTAGTGAGAACGTAATTCCAGCTCTTTCCAAGATACAATATTTACTTGATAAGATTCAGAGACTGGAGAGTGGTGATGATGTCGTCGTTTCTGATTGCAGTCATGGCACTCAGATCCTGGATAATACAAACAGCATGCTACGACGTTAAACAACATTCAACGACCAGGTCCCAGTATAGTGTTCTGCGTACTGGGCATACGAGAACTCGACATGCTTTTAGAAAAGCATGTCGACTTTAGATTACATAGACCCAACATAGATTATTGGATATCATTTGACGAGTGCTGTGGGATAATCATCAATGAAGCTAAAAAGCTGCATAGAAAAACATGGTAATTCTGAAAGTATACATTCTAGAAAAAATCCCACAAATCGTCACCAACTAAATTACTCTGTTTCCATCATGCAAAAGGTAACTTGATTGACAAGCAAGCTCATCCTACTTTTATGGAAAGATTTCCCCGATGATCTCGCAATATTTCCAGGAGAACCCTTGTCCAGTAACTGCGAAAGCTAACCTGCAAATCACATCCATTTATCATGGTTCACAAGAACTACTAGCTGGGCAACACGGCTGTTGAACAAAAGAACGACATCACTCGTCACCTGTTTGCAAACTTCAGTATATCTAAATCACTTCAAGACCAACCAATCGAGCAATATAGGACATGTTAATGGAACGAAGAATCATGCCTCACCTAGAAATGTAATCCTAACATCTTCTACAATACACTGTCACATCTTCAAAACGGATACAGCGCCTCCATTCAATTCACTTAAGGTAAATTCATGGAGAACGTGACCACGTACTCTGAATAAGCACATAATTTTCAGTAATGCTTTCAGAAACAGTTCATCTTCCAATACGTCTTCGACATAGGCACTTCTACGATGTTCGTCCGGTTCTCATATATGTATCAAACATATCACTGCTTTGTATTACCTGCCCCAAATCGGAAAGAGGTCGTTCTGGAGTCCCCACTTTGTTCTCTTTCTTAGACAACTCGTATGCTACAGATCAAATGAGGACGTCGGTACAATCAGTAACGACTTCGGTAAAATTGTGGTCAATAGATAAATATAGAGAGCAGGAGGTAGCAAACAAGAAAATGAACAATTTAAGAATAAACACATTCATAAACAATATATATAGAAGCCACAAATAGGCATCCCAACTTGATGGAGAAAGACGAGATCCTAGCTGAACACAACTGTGGAAAATTTATGTACCTCACCTACGTTCCCCGCCAGCATGATAACTGACTTTTGCTCTCCTCCTTAAAGTACGTTCTGAAATCAACATACATATTTTAAGAAAATATGTATGTTTTATAGTGATTAACTTACCAAAAGAGATGAGAAAGCGACCGTATCCTCTCCGTTGGAAAGGAGGAAGAGTCAAAATACACGCTAGATTGTAATCTTCCGCTGAGCACTTCTCCTGTAGTAAAACGTTGGAATTATTTCAGTCTTGAATACGGGTCAATAAGATTGCGTCTTTACACACCTGCAAGCATGGAGAGATATCTGGGGGATGAGATGAAAGTGCAAGATGGGAAACCATTCCGCAGCTTCCACACTGTGTGGCGAGGAGGACGTACTCCTGTTCATTATTTGAAGAAATGCAGCTCTACCTCTCACATAAAAACGAAACTGTTTCATCATCTAGCTCCGCTGGTACAGTCCAAAGTGGTTTTAAGACTTTACTGGCTTTAGGCCTAAAGCAGCCATACCTTTGAATCACATATACTGGAATATTGCAACTGTCAGGTGGATGGATAAGTCGAAGGATCCGTTGTTGGTACTTGGAAACTACTGAGTAAGCTCATCTATAGAGGAAACTCCAACTACAGGAGAGAATCTCTTCACTCTCAAGTAGTCATCTCTCTTCCTAGCATTTCTATCCCATCTTCCACTACTCAATTTCTCCTTTCTACCACAGTTAAACCGGAGCGCGGGGGTCTATGGTCTTCAGGCTATGACAGGAACATACATAAATACAGATTGCTCAAGGCACTACCATCACATTACATTGAGTATTACATCAAGTAAATACTAGTCTTTTACAGTTCAAGCAGGCAGACACTCTTCTTTTACTCCACTGAATAATTGACAGAAAATACCTTCGAAAAATAGCCAACCAGATGATGGCCAAACTCATCATACTCTGTTAATATGTAGAATAAAAATGCTTCCACATCGTAGTAAAGGGTCTTGTGATCCAAAAACAACTTTGCGAGCAGGCACAAATTCTGCATGCCCAACAAATGATTGCGTAAAGAGATTTTAGTAGCTAATATTAGCACGTAACATCTTCATAAGCTAAGAAACCATCAGCTAGCCAAATGGGAACGGAATTATTAACATGCACACACTACAGGAAAATCTCTCGGCCAGAGCAATGGAGTTAACACAAAAGCTTTGTTGGCTCAAGGACGAGAATTGTGGCAATTGACTGAACTCAGTAACACTGACGGACTAGCCTAACCACATCTGCAAAGACTTACACTTTTTTAACCACAATACTCGTCAAGTCACAATTAAATCAGTGACTGCAGTATCTGGCGTCAAGGAAGATAAACACGGATAGGTAGAAAAAGGATGGAATTGAAGGCATCTCAGATGGAACCACAGAACTTCGCATCTGCCACTGACAACACCGTTCTTTGCTATAAAAAGTTTTCGCGACACACCTGACAGTACATTTTGCTCTTTCTACCATCCACTTCAAACATGGATAGGTTTTGAGGCTTCCCCTTCCCTCCGGCAGCTCTTGTCTGGTTACTTGTCGACGGGTCTTCTGCTTGTGAGTTTAGATCTCCTCTTGAGGTCGTGTGATATATTTCATCTCCTGGTGGATGTCTTAGCTCGCATTTTATCTGATGAATTACAACCTACGTATCAGAATTACATACCCAAATTAACATGTTCCTGGTTTAGGTCATGACGAAAAATCCCATTCATCCACTCAATTACAGAATCGAACCTTGTGACGTTCGATACTCTTTTTCTTCTTCATGTATTTGAGGCAGAACTCGCATATGTAGAGTTTGTGAACGTTGGCGTATTCTTCAGGATAAGGTGAAAAGTACCTGAAAAGAGAACGAAGAGGAAAGAACTGAAAACAACCCAGTCATTATTATATAATCTGTTATGCGCATGAACAAGCTCTATCACTGATCTTCCTATTGTCAAAAATGACAGGAAAGTGTCAGATGGTCCTCAGTGACCTCCAATATGGAACTGACGAAAGTTGACAGATAGTAAGGAACGATTTCACCCATATCCATCCCTTGTCACCGGGCAGACTTGAGCTATTCTTTGATTCCAAAACTAAGGCCACTAATGAGACTTGAGTGGTCCAGAAATCAGAGCCTACATGAAACCGTTTCTCGTTCTCATACCATGTGTCAATCTCGTATTTGCCAAATTCCACCACCTGCGAGAATTACCCAAGAAAAGACGATAGTCACATTGTGTCGACGAGCAGCTACAATGGGAAACAACTTCAGCGTTCTGAGTTTCAGCACGTTTCATGACCCATCCCAATAGGCTCAACAAAGGAGGGATGGTTACACCACCATTTCACCACCATGGTCCACTAGAAGTGTAGAGACTCACAAGTAAATTCTAAGAGGTGATTCACAACAATGACAAAATATCACTCCACAGACGCTGATGATTGACCAATTTGATCCTCGAAGTTCCGCACCATGTCGCAAATTCTTTGTTCCTTTGTACAGTGCAGCGCTTACAAACCTCCTGGTAAACTGTACTTCTCCCACGACAAGACTTCAAGACTGAATGCAGAGCAGTCATTGGTAGAGGTTACTCTTCCGTAATCATACCTGGATGTTCTTCACCTTAGTTTTCTCCTCGTGCTCCTTTTCTAGAGTTTGATCAATCGGTGCGAGTTCCTCTACTCCCTAACAAGAAGACAGACACGCAAGTGATGAATGATATCAATATGTGAACTTTCTCTCAAACGCGTAGAAATCTCCTATTCAATGGCCATGAGACTTAGAAGGGGCAGTGCGGTTAAAAACCATGGCAAGACTCTAGGCATGAATTGTGATGCCAAAATTGGTATCCTGTGCAGGTTAAAAGACTTCCCTCTACGTGAACAAGAAAGACACCCATTCCCAGAAACAACCCCATTCTGACTGATCAAACCTTCAACTGATTTTGACGACACTAGAATCCTAGAGCGACGACATAATGGAATGAGTAACGGGTGCTTGAAACACCTTTTGCACGTTATTGAGCTCATCGTAGCGCCTCTTTAAATTTCTTGTGATCTTACGGTCAGATGCTCCTGGAGTGTCAAGTTTGTTATCTCCAGACCCAGGCCCAGTTAAAGCAGGAGTTCCAGGTATGACTAGTGGTGTAAGTTTCTCGGTGATGGACAGCTTGGAAGGGAGGCCTGAATCTGGATTCCAGTCCTCCATTCGTGTGTACGATATCCACTCATCTAACCGCTTGTTATCTGCCACAAAATGGAAGTTAAGGAAGAGTTAAAAAGGAAGAATGGAAATTAGGTTCCCCAAAGCCCCCCCACTCGATATTGCACCTTGTGACTAATTTGGAAGCACCACGAGACTCATTCGCAAACTTGACAACGAAGATAAGATCTGGGGATGTTATAGAACAAGACACCCAATTTGTCGCGCTTCGCTTTTGCAGAACATACTTCATAACTAAGTGCTGGTTCTTACTCTTGCAGAAACAAACTCACATTCTAAGTAATGAACATAGTACTCCACACCAGTCTTGGTCTCTCGTCTATCCACAATCTCTGCAGAGTCTGCGGTACAGTATAAGTGAAAATGAGAAGTTAGTAAGTAAAATCTAACAATCTTAAACAACCAACAAAAATGCACTTAAAAATCTCCATGTTGCGAGAACAACAAGTGGGTCCGTTCCGAAAGGACAACATACAATCTGGACAGCAAACAACAAGAACCCACAGAATAGCTCCAAAATGCACATGGAAGCTTACTCTACTGGGCACATACGATAGAAGCTGTCCCAGCTTGCAATGCAGGCCACGAGCGCTCCAATCTCGTACTTTGTTCTGGGGTCTATTGGAACCTCATCCACAGCCTCCGTGCCGGCCACATCGACCATCGGTTGATCCTAATAGAGAGCAGACTGGATAGTCAGAACGTATGGATGACAAATAAATTGACTGGTCATGTCTCGAACAGATGCGCGTCATCCAACAGGATAAATGTGTAGATTTAATAGTGGTTAAAAGAGCAGGGAATTGCCTGAGATGGTCCTTGGGGATCGAACACAACTAGCTCTGTATTAGTTACTGCCACCTCCACGTTATTTGGAGTTGAAACTGCAGTTGGTTCCACACATCCATTGCCATTCTGCATACATGACCGTCCACGTGTATACATCAGAGAAACAGTGCGTTTGACAGTTCAACAAAAGAAATTGATTAAAAAAAAAACCTCCCCGATACGATACCAAATGTGGCCTACACCAAATATTTCAGCCACATAATGATGTGTGATATTCTTATGGTGAGATTTTGACCTATCCAGCGCGATTTAAAACAAACGCCTCTGCATTGGCCTAGTTGGGAACATGTAAATCTCTATATGCATCTTGTGTTTCAAAATAATCGCAGTCGGTAAAAGGGTTTGACTACCTCAGCTTGAAAAAAAAGTTATAAATACCCAGGAGAGAGAAAGAATCCTCCCAGTTAGTGCAGTAGAAAGTAACGATCACTTGAATGACAAGTACCAAACAAAGCAGACTGAAATAAAGGACGAAGCTGCCTCTTGACCACAAACCGCAAGTTCCATTAATTATATTTCCACTCATAGCAGACAGAGCTTCGAGGCAAAGTAGTAACTCGAATGAACACGCAAATCAAGAAGCTTGCTTCAACATTTGACTCAGAAGTTTCCCAGGTGTTCTAATAGACAATTGACATCATCAAAGTATTCTCTAGGAAGAGGGAGACACCAAGAGTATTGTGGACGGAAATTTAGTCTGCTATAAGTAGGTTAAACCAGGACCTCGTGGAGAGCCCTTCGGAGATACGTGCAAACCGCTGTTCCTTTCTCTGAAGAAACAAATTCGAAAACCCCTTATCCAGTTACCCCTTATCCTTGTGGCACCACGTACCTGCAGATCTTCCATTCTGTCTGGTTCAACTCTCAGCTACAAAACATAATCACCGCTCCAGAACTCGATTCCGATCACGTACCGAGGTAACACCATTACCAAGAATATTCAGATGATGAAAACACAGCAGTCAAGCGTTCTCCGTCCAGTACTCAGTTCCACCCCATCGTCGCAATATTTCTACATTTCCTAGAACACCCCCATTCTCATGGTTCATCTGAAGAACACGCCTGCCCTTCGTTTAGGGCAGACAATGAACCTAGAGACAGACAGGATCTCCCAGGATACGAGTGCCAATACCCGAATGGCCACTGATATCGTCACTTGTCCCGTACTGACTCAATACAGAATTCGGCACAATGCCATCAAACCCTAGTACCCAAAACCCCTTCGTCCTCGCCGTTCTTATTCTCTCGGAATTTTCCTCTTACATGCGTGCTTGTGTGTGATGCAGGATCGCTTCCTGCTGAGTGGAGAGCGTAGAACTCCACCCACAACTTCCTCCCTTCTTTTCTTCCTTAATGAATTTTGCGCACGGCTGTCGTCTTCGCTCTGTGGATTCGATCACCTCGTTCGTTCTCAACCCATCATGTCATATTCATAGCTCTGGCTGATTGATAGATTCGTTGGCTGGCTGGCTAGTTGGTTCGTTGATCGGGTTGGTCGTTACTACCCCGACCTTGCACTGCACCGTGCCCCATGAAAAGAAATTCGTCGCCGGGAAATTTGACCGCACTGCTCTCGTGCTTTACGCAATAAACACGACGTCCGCATGAATCAATTCCGGCAACATCATAACCTCCGTGACCATGCGTGTGAACTCTGTGGACAGCCAGCGAGTCCATCTACTGTCGTCTCTCTGCCCTGAGTCACGCATTATCCATTTTCCATTTTCCAACTTTTGCCCCAGCTCTGGAAAGTTGGATCCAAAACCCTAACCATGCATCCATACTCACAGCCTCCCTTCTTGCTCGCTTCCTTCCTTGTTCCCACGCCTTGCCCCTTGAGCCGTGTGTCGTCCCTTTGAGGAGAAGAACTAAATTTCAGACTTGCCCATACGGAGTTTGTCGACATGTAGTCAAGTAGTACTATGTATTTCAGTTCTTAACACCCGTAGCCTCTTATGGCAATCGCCTAAAACCCTGTCAATGATAACTCTTCATGGAATTCATAAAAGGTATGTATTACTAAATCTGTAAGTTAAGGTTTTTGTTCACCCTTTCCATTTCACATTTCATTTTGTGGAGTATTATGAGCTTCAAAACACGCCCTAAACAGCTCCTTAACATGGTTTTACGGGTTACAGGTGAACAATTTTTTGGAATTCACAACTGTTTTCCCATGAATTTGATGGCAAGTTTCCTCACATTACAATCTCTCCATACACATTAGATATATTTAGTAGTGTGAGAGTAAAATAACAACACGGATGGGAAGACCCATTCACATCGGACAAGGATGGAACAGGTAACATAGGGCTAGGTCCCAATAGCATCACACTTGGAAATATGTCCTACAACACCTAATATATCTGAACTATCTAGGTAAAAGGGTCTACAAACAACATGAACATTCGAAGAGTCATCCCCTAACCAGATTACTCTCCTATGGATTGCACGAGCTAGTGCTCTTTTTAGAGCATTAGATATATTCAACCGACTATATTTTGGAAAAAAAAATTATTGTATGATCTTTGTGCAAGGATGATTATGCAATTCTGGATTAAACAACGGAGATTGTTAGATGCAATGCTAGTATAATCTTGTGCACATCTTGAACGCATGTTGTGGCCAAACCTTAATCCTAAGGGGTTTTTATTGGGAGCATATGATAAACTTTAGAGATTTAAAAATCTAACAATCAGTATTATTTTCAAGGTGTACAAATACTCTCATGCATTGAGCTATGACAACATGTACTCAATTTATGACATAGGTGAAACTAATAGGATAGTGTTACATATTTAAACCTCTTGAATCTTCAACATAGCAAAACATAAATCAATCATAAATCATGATCAACAACATAATGCAAGTTTGTACACGTGAACTTTAGGTCTATGCCATTATTAAATTTCTAACTCTCAATTCTTGCCTTAGACTTAGTGTAGCTCTCATGAGCAAACTTGAGGTGAACTTTCTTTATGTCTTATAATTTTGATAAAGAATTTAATTTCTTAGTAATCTAATTGACCACAGTGTCCGTATAGATCTAAGGTTGGTTCTTAGATTCACTAGGTTCATGCATTTAGTCATGGGGTCCATACATGCATCCGTTAGTTCCTTAAGTCCAACTGGAACACTCATGTTATCATTTGATCATTGCATCAAGTGATAAGATTTAGCTCCAACTATGGATCTTGGATCCATCGTCTGATTCCTATGTCCAAACATGAATCTTAGTTCCAAACTCTTAGTCTTGAGTTCAATATGACCCTTTAGTCCCTCATGTTCAAGTGTGGGTCACTTAGGTCCAACTATGGGGCATGAGATATTAACTAGGTTGAGGATTGGATCCCTTGGGCCCAATCCTCAATCTAATCAATATTTCATGCTAATTGTTTATCAAATAGCCGGCTATTTGATAAGCAATTACATATCATAACTCTTGTACATACTTATATGGTTACCTTGGCATGCCCTACTCCTTGATATATGAATATTATACCCCAAACTATTTGTTAGTTCATTATGTTTAAATCACAAACTAGTCATAATACATAGAGGATGTTTATCACAATCTTGATGCAATCAATTAATACCGTATTGTCATGAGATTTTTTAAGGTCAACATATTCATATGGGCACAATCAAGGCAAGTCAAAATTTTAATTTTGGCTTCAACACTAGAAATAAACTTGTTGAGTTTGTGTTTTATACTCATGAAACGTCATCAATATTTTGCTCTTTGCTCATATATGTGTTTGAAGAATTCAATGTCTAATTGAAATCACCTCCTCACATGCTTTTTAACAAAATCTCGAGTGCAACCAAAATCAGAGCTCAACAAAACATGAGTTGTAATTCAAACTTCACCTTTCATCCAAGATTACCAATTTATGTCTCATTAACACCAATCTATGGAGATTCTTAACAATCTTAGTTTCATTAGAAACATCTTGTCAATAGTTTTCCAACAAAAGGTAGATTGTCACAATCTCACATTAAATGCACATGAGAACTAATCTCACAAATTAGTCAATTCTCATACTTAGTATCTATCATTAAATATGTGCAATTGACTCATCATTTAAGTCAAGTTTTTATAATTTTGTGATGTTGTTCAAGGATCAAGATAGTTAGTCAAAAAATATATTGCCAACATTATTGGTTTATCAAGCATTTCATCTATAAAATATTTAGACTTGTATGAAATTTTTGATTCGAATGGTGTCGTGTTGTTACGCGACTACTATGAGAAGATGATGACATGTGTCATTTTCAAAGTTGTTGTCATGAAAGTGATACTTTAGATTAGGATAACCGACTGTGCATTGTAAGGCTGTTAAAACCCCACGGTTGGATCGACTTTGTATGGCCATGATGTTAAAAATGCTCCAAGAGATATTATCGTAAACCTTATCAAATATAAAGCGCATTCATGGTGGATGATGATGATAGATACTAGACACATCACTTTGCTGACTAAGGAGCTTATCTGATCGAAGTGGAACCGACATATGACATGGATCCTCCAGATATACAGATGCCGAATCCATTTGTGATCAACATCGGATGTTTTCATCGTGATCACTTTCAGGCGTGATTAGTATATCACTTTGGAGATAATTTTATGCAACAAGTGATAAACTCTCAAGAACCGATTATTATTCCGGTTGTTTCATATGGCACAATTTGGGACTTAATTGTATACGTTTTAATTTAATTTGGGCGTTATGGATATGAACTTAGCAGTAATGGTGGCTTTCAACACGTGGGTTCCAATCCATTACTATTATTTACCGAAAATAAGCCATATAGAGTTGATTGTTAGGAATTTTGGAGATGAGTATTATTCTCAAGTTATAAACTTTCCTGTTCCATTTGTAGTTCCGTTCATACTAAGCCGGTTTTGAGTTGTCATTTTGACTCTTTATTTGTGGCAACTCATACTGTGTATATCATGGCTAAGTAGTGTGTTTAGGATAATTGTAAAGCTCTTAGTTAATATGGAGCTAATTTGACCACACTAGAGGTCAAAATGACACTCTTCATTCTCATTGGTTTTGGAGTTTGGGCCAATGATGGCACTTGGGCAAGTTCTTCGAGGTTTTAAGGAGTTTTAAAAGTCTTCAATATGGACATTCAGAGATTTGGGGATATTGTTGGAGAGTTGACGGGAAGAGTTACGACGTGGGCTCAATAATGGATGCAATTGAGGGGTTTGGTACTCTGATATGATGATTCAAAGATAGAAAGGGAAATTTAGACATTTGAGTGTATTTTGGATGTTTATGAGAATCCTACGAAGGTTTTGAAAGATTTGATTCAAACTAAGATATAGTTTACAACTCAAGCTTATGCTTGGATTGAAATTTCAACTAATTGGATAAGTTTTGAGTACATAGTGATAGCTTGAAGTTTGTGTACACAATTAGATTTGTAGGATTGCACTAACTGTCATGAAGTTAGTATATCGATCATACCTTTTGCTATCAAAAAGTTTCATCAATAAAACTTTTTACAGTTAAAGTTTGGATGATAATTGACCTTCTCATGAAATTTGAGAGCAATTGGAGTCAAGAATTGGGATGTGTGATGGTTTTAATACACAGTGATCTGCATATCGCGTTGTGATACAATGTTTAAGTCTACAATATCTCCCTCCTTCGGTTCTTGAAATCAATCGGATTCTCCATAGCCTTTGTCAACTTCTTCAATTCGTGTGCTTCTATTTCATCACACGAACCAAAACACCGGCTTACAAGGGATTTTAGTCTTGTAGTTTGTTTGCTGTCCATTTGATTCAAGCATTGCTTCAACTCATGCACATGGCCCTTCAATCTCTCCTTTTCCTACTCTGCAACAATAGAAGAAAAGTGGTATATGCAGTACTTGCTGATAAGTTGAAGTCTAGAAAATCAAATGATATCATTTTAGGTGATGTGGATGGATATGGCTGCTTGTGGAGTGGAATGGTTGAAAGCAAAAAGGGCAAAATTGATTTCTGATTTATGTGAAGTTTAGACAATAGTTATTGATCCAATTATTGGATATCATAATTTTCATCTGCTGAAGTTTTATTGGTTGTAATGAACTCAAATGTAGGGTGCTTAGGGGGAGAAACTAAGATTCTCAACTCACACAAGGTTCAAGAAGGTTCTTCTACAACCAAGCGCTAAGGCGTTCTCAGAACGAAGCAATGTCCATACGACAAAGGTTGATAAATCTCAATGATAATAAAAAAGAATAAGTTTCAATTTGTTGTCTTCAACCAAAATTTTGACTTTAGTATGAAAGTACATTATTATTTGAAAAAATCAGATATATAAATTGAATTTACAAGTGGTGCACAAATCATCCATTATCCCATCAATATAATGACAAGTGGAGTAACTTGATCCCAATTAGATTTCATCATCTTTTTGAGTATTGATTTGATGAGATATCATATGAAGAATATATCTCTATTATTTTAATATTAGTCAATAAAAATATGTATGATAATTATATTGATAAAAAAGATGTAAAAATAATTATTCTATTATTGAAATAAAATATTATCCATATATTATACTCACACTTGAAAATATCATTTATAATGTTGAGCATGCAAAGATTTTAAGTGCATTGGATTTCCTTGTTTAATATCATTAAGCTGCAAATAATGAAAAGAGATTATAATAAATGATAACAAGATCAAAAATTTATTTTAGTCCAATTATTTTCAAGATAAAAACTTGTTTTATTTTTTGAAGATCTTTAAATTTTACTATGTTGTTGATTTTCATATTTTTTTAGTTTTAAAATTAAGTAGGAGGAATATAACCAAATAAGAAAGTTTGATAAATTTTAAGATTTGACCTTTAAGCACATACAAATATTCAAAAGATGTATGATAAACTAATTATACAAATTAACACAAGACATTCATGACAACTTGTGTTATGGCATAATTTTATATAAGGTCATTCATCATCTACAACTCAACCTGATACAAGTAGTGCATGAATGCACAAAAATATTGAAGATGAAATAAGATAAAACAACATGATAAATTTGTACAATTTGACAAATTTGTGATAGTTCATAATTATCAATCGGATGAAATGGTTGTATAATTGATGCAATAAAGATGTAATGGCAAAGTATGTGACATAGAAGTTGAGGACAAAATGAGCAAAAGATTTTAATACATATATAAACACAAAGAAGTTGGAATATGAGTCTCTTCAACGTTTAAATCCATCATTCTAATTGAATTTGTTGAAATTGAAGAGTATAAAGGAGTTGTGATATGGAGATGAGATTATCTTGCACTATTGCTTATGAAAAAAATCATACCACGAGAACCTTGGAAGTAAGATGAAAATCATAATATCATCAATTTATGGGATCAAATATTAACTACTAAATCAAATAATATACAAATTTAGTTTACAAAGTTATCATTCTATACGTAGGGTTCAAGGGCAATCCAAAGAAATGGTTTAAGCTCAAAGACAAGCACAAGACAAATGGTCATAAAGTTTCAACATATGATATCAATCTACAAAAAAAGTTATATTTATATTTAACAAGATATTTTTACTCCAACACATTGTATTTGTAAGCATGATTAGGTTATCAATTGAGAAGCCATCTTGGCAAGAAATGTCTAATTGAATGACATTATTGAGATTAAGAGAGAATAACACTATGATCTATTTCTCTATGTAGCTCATCATATGTATATTCACATGATTTGATTGATGAAAAGCACAAATGAGTATCAAAAATGAATTTTGTTTACATTCATAGTAAATCCTTAAAAATAAAAATAAAATTAAGGATTTAAAATTATGAGCTTTGAAAAAAAATATGTATGTGTTGTATCAAAGCGCAAAAAAAACAAACTTTATTACAAATCATGATGATTGACAAAGGTGTCACTAAAATGTTGATCCAAAAAGTCAATCAAGTCATCAAAGAAGGTGTAAGCAACATTATACAAGAATTAAAAAAAGTGTTTGAGTATAATGCGAAAAAAATAAAGTATAAAATGGTATATGCATAGTTTTTACACATCATAATGGTTGATATTGAGTTTGTGAAAGTAACAAAATTATCACTTGAAGAACTTGTTGATTACAAAGGATTTAGAAACTTCATGACTAGAAGAGCATAAATCAATAAAATATAAATGTTGGTGGAGCAATGTATATTTACCATATGTGATGACTTGCATATTAGGTTGCATAAAGATAAAAATGATAAACATGAAAAAATGATGCATTATTGTGAGAGTTAAATGCTAATGTGAAGGAGAGTCAATTGATTCTAATTGCAAAGAAATAAATAATTTGATGGCATTGAAACAACCTCAAAGATATGACCAAATTGATATTATTTGAGTATATATAGTTAGAATCTTATGAATTCAATGATTAAAATCAAGAATTTAGAGGGATGAAACTCTTTAATTTCAAAGCTATAACCAAAAAAATTCTTTGACCTTAGATAAAATAAAAATCAACAAAGACATGTGTGATAACAACAATATTATTATAGCATTAGAGTTAAAATATTATTTGTAGAATTATATGAAGAAATTTATAAGCAAATAGCTATATAGAATCTTATCGTAACTTTTATATGGCATAAATTGATGAATTTTACAATCGTATTACAATCTTTTTTATTGAGATTATTGCATTATTAATAAAGCATGAACATATTATTCATACTGAAATGACTTTAGGTACAAAAGTTCACAAACTATGTTTGGTTGTTATGATAAAATATTTGTAATTGAAAAATATTAGTGCAATTTGGATAAGTTAAATCAATGTATATTTTCAAGTCTAAAATAACATGGCAATCAAGTTAAATAAGTCAATTGTACATATAATCTCAAAAGCACAAGTACTAAACCCTAGAAGGTAAAAGGAATATCATCTTTGTATCATTAAGCTCTATCACTAAAAGAGTACAAAATAATTTGAATTATATGTTGACAACTATTACCATATAGTATGCATGATGTTTGAGCCTTATATCATATCAATGCTTCAATGAATCCTCTATATAGATGAAGTTAACATAATGATTCCCATCATTTCAATAATTATTTTTTATTTTTATGTCTCTTGATTTTTCTCATTCGTATTTTTCAAAAGATGACCAATTTCAAACATTTACTAATTAACATTGGTCTTTTTTGTAGTTTCATATGAATGTAAACAACATGTCTTATTGTAAGAAATATATCACATAATTTATTAATATTTTTCATTCTATAAATTATAATATGTTAAAAATGATACGAGTTAAAAATTGTAAAATTAATATAATAAAGTTAAATAAAAATTTATTTTTAATATGAAAATATTATGATTATTATATTTTAAGTTGTATGAATTAATTTTTAATGTATATTGAGCCAAGCTGATTTAATGACAATTAAAGATTTGATTATCAATAATAAATTATTCAATTATCGTATGGATGGATTACATTTAATTTTCACATATATACAAACATGTTTTTAATATATATTATTGTCATATGTTATTACATGAAAGTTATGAGATATTTATCTTTATTATATGTTTAAATCAAACATGTATATTGAAATTTTATATTACATGAAGTATGTTTTAAAGCAAGAGTGGTCTGTGCTATATTGTGTTTGTGCATGAAAGGAGGTTTTGTAATATGATGTTTTTTCATGTGAGTTTTATAGTCAATTATTCCAATGATTACTATGGATATACAATGTTTTGTTTAATGCATGTGTTATGTGGAGAAATAAATGTTTGTGTTTGGTGATGCACATTGTTTTAAAAGATGGATGTGTGAAGAGTCTATGGAGGTGTGACTATGAGTTGTGTTTGTTTTTGAATGACATAACAAGTAGTTTAACGAAGGGATATTTTGTTGGAAATAAGGAGTGTTGTTAAATATTTCCTATAGTTTACCATGTCATAGTTTGAGGGTGGATGTTAGTGTCATACTCATCGTCCCGGTTTTTAGTATAGGATTGAAATGTTGGGTTTTAATATGTTATTATTTCTCTATCTTGTGATGAAGTTTGCATGGGTAAGTATGTTATTGCAGCAATTGCATGGGATTCTACGATGGATGCTTGGGGGTTATAAATGACCGTCACGCCATGTTTGAGTAAATGTTGATGGGTCTTTGTGTATTGTTGGATTTTGATTCGGGACGAGGTTAGAGTATCGCCAAGTTTTGCTGAAGTGTTTACTATATCATTGACTTTGATGTTAACGAGTGCATGTATCTTGAATATGTCAACGTTATTGGGGTCGATTTGAATGACATGGATGAATTGTATAATGTGGTCTATGAGTGTTTGGATGGTGCAATGATGTGTCATATTGTTTGTTCGATGAGGGGGATTGATGTTTTACAATTGGTGAACATGAATACTGATTGTTTTGGTGGGAGCATTTACTTTTGTGTGTGTTGCAAGGCAATGAGGATGGCCGCTAGTTCGGCCTGAGGGGACTAGAGGGTTGTTCACGTATGTGAGTAGAGATGCTTGTGTTGGACTGGGGGAAATACACCCCAACTGCATAAGGATCTCTCATAATGGTACAAATTCCGATCATTCTAAACTTCAGATGTGTTTCCAACATTATTTGGAAAAAGTCCCAAATCCAAAAGAAGCCCGCCAGTTTTGTTTAGTACTCTCCATTGTCACCCAAACCTTCTTATCAGTATGACCACTTTTCTTCAGAGAAAGGCGTCCTTAAATAGTCACAACGGTTGGTGGCGGGATGTCAAGTGGAGGAAGCGAAGTTAGACGAGCACTGATCAGTTATTGAGCAAAATGAAAAGTCTACCTCACATGCATACAAGAAATATGAACATTGAATATTTTGTATACGAGCAAGGACTTGAATGGGATGCTGAATTTCCTTACACAATCTTAAGTATGTAGTGCACATGGAGATGATCGTTTAGTACATGCAGTTACTTGATTTATAGCTCTTACTTCCCGACGTCGGAGCTTCAGAGTCACACGTCAGTTTGTGCTACCGGATCTACTATTTAAAATCTATCATACTATACCCTACCATACTAGGCGACATGGGGTATCACTCTCTTTAGCTTAATGTATAGCATATTTTAGTCAACGTGTTTTCATTGTTTTACAGAGAGCACTAGCTGGTGCAATCCAGAGGAAAGCAATCACGTTAGTTGATGGTTCTTCGGATGCTCTTGTTGTTTGTAGACCGTTTGACCTAGATAGTTCAGATATGTTAGGTGTTGTAGTACATATTTCCCAGTGTGATACTATTGGGGCCTAGCCCCATGTTACCGGTTTGGTTCCATCCTTGTACGCTTTGACGGGGTCTTCCCTTTTGTTATTATACTTTGTCCATTTATTTTAAAATCTATCAGGCGAAGCTATGGTGTGATACCGAGCAATTCTTCGAGGAAAAGTGCTATTGATAGTTATGTGAAATGTGAACGAGCACGAGGATGTGAATTAAAGGATGCATTAAGCGACCGAAAAAACTCTCGCTGTCAGCGCAGAATAAAGAAGTTCGAACAAACATGCAAAGTTCAGGATTCCCACATATTCCAGCCGTTCATTTCTCTTTCTCCATATGTCTCCAACTTGCTGCCCGATTATGCGCAAAACAAAAAGTTCTGAAAAGTGAGGAGGGCAAAATGATTGACATATGGACAAAGCTCATAAGAAAAGAGTCAGAGCTAAAGTATCAAGATATGGTTAAGTGATCAAGCGTGAAAGGACTCACGCCAAGGATCCTTAACAACGCATCCTTCTGTATCGAGAAGAACACTTGGTACTCGCCTGGTGATCTCACCAATGTCACCATACCAATGCAAAGGAGTGTAGTCTGGATTCTGATTCACACCTCCACTTCACTTCTCGAACCTGTTGGAAGTCGACATCGAAACTATTCGCAGGAATGGAATGGGAGGTGAATGCATGGAAGAGTGCTCGTCCGCATGAAGATTAACGAAGAGCAGAACCTGGGAGGAGTTCAAGCTAATATACAGGACTGTACTGGAGTGTGGTTACTGTAAAGGAAAGCAGTTGACCTGTTGAGAAGATGCAATGGCAGTTGATCGATCGCCCAGTAACAACGAGCAGTTTGGAAGCAACCATGTTGTTCATGACGCTGTACAGGATTCAGTCAGCCGGTCCGTCAGTCAATCCTTGTCCAAGCAGTAATAATAGGGGGGACACTACAGCAGGAGCCGTTTTTATCACAAGGCAGGAGAGGGGAGGGGAGGGGAGGGGCAGCATTGTCTTCCAGCAGGCCAAATTATAATGTGCTGAGACCAGATGGGATGGGAGTGCGTTTTAACTGCCGAGGAGGATATACTGTGCTGTGTAAGGCTCCATAACATAACATATGTCGCTCTCTCAACTGTTGACCGAACATCGCCCTACATAGAGAGGGAGAGCGAGAGAGTTTGGATTGTGCGGGTGGGGGTGACCTTGGCTGGCCCATGGCACACATCCCAACTCCATTACATGGCATTCTATTCGGACCTTGGTTCGGGCTTTTCAGAGCTGAATCGCTCAAAGGTATTTTGCAGTGATAGAATGTCGGGCTGAATTTTCGCAAGCAACAGCAGTCAGATGAATAATAAGGAGCTTTCTCTCGTTCGTTCCAACCCTAATCGAAGTTCGAGGTTGAAAGTTTTGGATTGGCGAGGGAGGGTGGAAGGAGGGACTGGGAAGCTCCAACAGCGTGAAGATGAGGCGATTTCTGATAAGAGATCAGAATTAGTCGGGCTGAGTATGGTCGGAACAAAGCAACCGAGGTACTAATACGACTGCTGGTACCAGTGTAGTACTACAGGCACAGGCGGGGTCGAAAGGGGGAAAAGGCGAAAAGGGAGAAGAAGATTGTTGATGGAGATAAACTTGGTGGGGTCCCCACGAGGGGCCGAAAATAGGTGGGCACAGCATAGGCACGTAGAGATTCCGTCCCCTGGGCCTGGCTCCCTTGCTCTCTCTCTCGCGGGGCTAGCTTTGGCTAGCAGGGCCAGACCCGGACATGGACCCGGGCGGAAATCCGATCCGGGAGGGGTTGGGGACTTGGGAGAGCTGGAAAACCCTAAAGAGAAGAGGAGCGAGGAGAAGTGAAGAGGTGGGGGATCGCGGGTTGTCACGTCAGCGGAGATAGCCGACTTTTTGCAAAGGCTCCGACCGCACGTGAACTGGCGTCATTGCAGTAGCAGCAGCAGCGTGGGATATAGACAACTGGGTACGAGAGGGCGAGATCGGGCACCCTATATCGGGTATGCAAAGCAGGGGCACGAACTCGATGGCGCAGATGCGCTCTGCCGATTCTCCCCGACGGTTATGATTGGCAACATCGCGCATGCGGCAGTGGCCAAGGCAATCCGTTCCCTCTTTGTTTCTGTCGTGAAGTGCGAGGGATATCGCCCAGCCAGCATCGCATCGCATCGCATCGCATCGCCTAGCCACGTCTGTCTCCGCTCTGGGGTTCCCTTCCCCACTCCCTCCTGGCAGCTAAGCAAAGCAAAGCAAAGCAAAGCAGCGAATCAAAGCCCAATCTGAAGCAAGTAGGCGAGAGAGAGAGAGCGAGCGAGATGGCACGAGGGCAAGAGGGCGACGAAGGGAAAGCAAGCGAGGCATCCATCCATCCATCCATCCATCCATACCTTGGTCGCTCCCCCTCGTACCCTTCTGAAGGGAGACAATGGACAGCGCGAGCGCTAAGGGAAGGGGAAGAAGGAAGGGATGGGAAGGGAGGCAGGAGGAGGCAGAGAAAAAGAACAAGTGTTAGCCACCAGAAGAAGAAGAAGCAGCAGGGAGCAGTAGCAGCAAGGGAGGGAAACACGCGTGCTCGCACGCCCAGCTAGCAGCCAGCTCCTGCACATCAGCTCAGCAGCAGGGGGCAGCAGCAGCCAGCCAGCCAGCCAGCCCCGCTTCTGTTGCAAATATTTTCGCTCGAGACCTTCGTCCGTCTTTTCTTGACACTTGGTTCCCTCTCTCCTCTCTCTCCTCTGGTTTCTCTCTCCCTCCCACTCTCTCTCTCTCTGTGTGTCTGAGCCCGAGCCTGGCCACACCTCTCCTCTCCTCTCGGTCGTTCATGAAGCTCACTTGCTCTCGCTCTCGCTTGCCCTCTCTGTGCACCTTTATCGTGATAGATACACCTCTGGCCCGGGTTCGTCTGTCTCCCTGTCTCCACCTTCGCCCAGTCTGTATGTGTGGTGGTGCTGCCGGAGGACGGATGTGCTTGTCGCCGAGAAGAGTTGGAAGTCGCTCTCGTTCGTCAGGAAGCGGACGAGCGTAGTTTTTCGTTCTTGTATCGTGGTAGCAGAGGTAGCGGAAGCTGAAGCGGAAGCAGCTACAGCACGGGAACTCCGAGTCCTCGTCGTCCATTCTGGAGGGCGAAGGAAGTCGGGCATCGATGATGAGTCGTCGTTGGTGGGTGTCGGATTTCACCGCACTCTCCTCTTCTGCTCTCCTATTCGGGAGCTGTCACGTTTACTGCCGTGATTGATGCGTGGGCACACTGGCACCGGAAGGGTATGTATGTCTTGAGAGGGCGACGGTCTTGATTCTCTCGTGGCCATTTATTTTTCGCTGGTTGCGGGGGCATCATCGTCAGGGATCTCAATCGTACACACACTCGTAGGCATGTTTCGCATTAAGGAAACGCTGGCCCATCGACTACTTGTGACCGGACTCATGTGAAGTGGAGCTTTGAAATTGGGTGGTCAGAGTGTGTGCTGCTGGTCATGCGTTTGATCCCCGCGTACAGCAGCTCCAGACGTCAATGTTCCGGATGGCTGTCTGGTCGAGAAGTCCTCCGACTCTATGATTGCGCTCGCACCTCAAGGAGAGCAGCTTTTTGGTCTACTGGCGAATATGGCATGTTGACCGTGAAGGAAGAAGAAGCATCGTCACCTTTTTCTAGCGGTCAAAGAGGAGCAGCAAATGCGGAATGGGAGGAAATCATGGCCGCTTTCCTGTCGACTACATATGTAGTGTTAGCGTGGTGTCCTCCTAATGCTCTAGTGCGTTTACAGCAGCAGCAGCAGCAGGTTGGATAGGAACCAGCACTGGGCGAAGAAGGAAGGCGAGGCTGAAGTGTTGGAACCATGAAGGTCAAGTGGTTGCCTGCTGGTGTCAGAAGGATACACGCCGACGGGACTTTGATGTTGTATCGTCGGTGCTGCTACTCTGTCCAGCTTTTAGCTCAGTAGCCTTAAGGAAGGGAGCTCGCTTCATCGTAGTGAGTATTTAGACGTACGGCTTCGGTAGAAGGGCCGAACCAGGCTAGGAGATGCTTTGAAATGAGGGGAAGCATGGCCAACAACTCACACAATCACAATGTGGGGCCGGCCATTGGACCTACTGTTCGTGACCGATCTCCCGACGCTCCGGTATTTCTTTCTCCCCATCTGCAGAACGTCGTTTTGGCTCTGTCGAATAGATTTTGTCCAGGGTCCATGGTCGAATCTTGTCCACCCTATTTTGCTCAAGTTGAGGAAGACCACACCGTAGGACGTCCGGGCCCGGTCCCTTTTGCACCCGCACCCATTTGTACCTCTTGCTTTGTAATCTAGTTTCTGTGAAGCTTCTTTGCTGCCTTGCCTTGATGCACATCCCAGTTGTCGCCTCGCATGTTGCTGGTAAATTGCATGCCGTCTGTGTCACAGCCCTTGCCTTCGTAAATCATGGGATCTCTGGGCGATGATGCTGGTGGGACGAAGGGGAGTGCTGTGTTGAGCTATCTCCATCAGTCCATCGTCAAGGACCTGCTGCCAGTCAACTTGGGATTGTGTCCACCGTAGTAGGGTTGAAGGCGTGCGTGCGTCGCACGGCGTTGAATTATCCGTCGTCCTGTCACAGAACAGAGCAGAGCAGAATAGAGCCTTAGTGCGTGGAGCTCGTTATGGGCACGAATTCTTATCCTGCACAACTGTCCAGCTTTAGACTTTAGACGCCGCAGGCTGGGCTGCTTTGATATCTTTGATCGTCCTGAGGGTCATGTGGACTCACTTTCTCCTCGTCCAAATTTCATCATGAACAGATGGGTCGCAGTGGTTGCTGTGGAGGATTTCTGCGGTTAGGCACTCGTAAGAGAGGGAAGAGGATAGTTCCGGCCACGCGTATGCATGACGGGAGTGCTTCGTCTTCTCGCGTTTGGGCCACCAATGGGGCTCCGCAGTCGGGCGGTGGAAATCAGTATGCATCTCTCTCTCCTTCCCTGCTCGCTCCCCCCTCGTCTCCTGCATCGTTCCAAAATTCGGCAGTTCAGTCATCGGCCCAGTCCCCGGCCACGTTTTCAGTGTCCCTGTCCGTCCCGTCTGCAACGTCTCAGATTCCTCTGGAGACGACCGCCACCATGTTTCAGATGGGCCCTTACGCCCACGAGACAGCGCTGGTGTCACCGCCGGTCTTCTCCACCTTCACCACTGCCCCGTCCACAGCCCCCTTCACCCCGCCCCCCGAGCTTGCCACTCATGTCACCACGCCGTCCTCACCCGACGTCCCGTTCGCCCAATTGTTGGCCAATTCGTTCGGCCAGAAAGGATCGGTGCGCCAGCAGCCCCCTCCCACGTACTCGGCTTCCCCGTTCGCGTCCCCGGACATCTTCGCCGCCGATGACCTTCAGGCCGCTTACCAGCTCTATCCTGGCAGCCCCTTAGCGCATCTGCTGTCTCCGACCTCTGGAACGGGCCAGTCCACTCCGTTCCCAGAGCTGGAGCTCTCGTCTCAGTCGTCGCCCTTTCCGGACCTCGAGAACCCCGTGCAAGCGGTGGCCACCATGTTCTTCCCTGGCTCGCCTCTCCTTGCTCTGGAGCCCGCGGCCACCATGGAGGTGGATGTGGAGTCCCTGCTTCTGTCACAGGCGTTGAACCCTTCCTCGTTCCAAGAGTTCCGCCTGGAGGAGAAGCAGTCGTCGTCCAAGTCGGTTGTGGTTCTGGAACGTGGCGTCGACGATTCATCGAAGAACGAGGCTGTCTTGCGCTCGGTTGATGCTTCCAGTGGAAGAGACTCCAATGATGGGGCATGTGATGACTCGTCGAAAGCTGTGGTCTCGAGCGCCTGCACGAGCACAGGGAACCCTCTCGAGCTGGAGAGAGAGACGAGACCTGACAGGGTTGAGGGACAAGACAGAGGTTGTGAAGAGCAGGAGGAGACTGATCTTTTTGCGTTGTTGGAGGCCGACGATCGATCATCGTCTGGAGCCTCTGAACTTGCAGACTGGAAGCGAAGTCAGAGCAGTGTGGATTGCGAGGCCAAAGAGATCTTGGCAGCCAAAGTGTCTCGTATGGATGACTCTGGCAATGAAGATGAAGAGGCCTTCGTAAACAACGAAAGGAAATTTATGGAGTCCACGTCGAGGTATTGTTATCAAGGTAGTGATGACACGGTAGCTCCAGTATCCCTGGCCAGTGAACAGGGAGTGGCTGATGCAATTAACTCCAAAGAATCTCTGACCCCCGAGATTAGAGTCCAACATGAAACTGAGCTAAGTAGGAGCAGCAGACGTTCTACTCTAGAATCTGGACATGCGGCCAGATCATTCCACGGCGAAGTCTGTGCTGACTGTGACAGAAACCGAGATGTGTGGGCTGCATCATCGAGGAATTCCTCTGATGCTGGAGCCCCACAACAGCAAACTCTCACAGGTCAGAAGCTTGATGAACAATCAGTTTGTGGTGGGCAGAACAGGAAAGATTGCTGCGGTAGATGTGATGAGCTGGAGACTAGATGTGATGAACTGACTATAGCATTGAAGCAGGCTACGCAGAAACTGGCTGGTATTGAAGTCAAAGAAAAGGTAGCAGTCTACAGAGAGCAGCAATTGAAAGCGCTTTTCCACTGGCTGCAATCAGGGGTAAGGCAGCGCACTCTGACTCTTTTCAAGATTGTCCTTGTCTTGATGGTCCAGTCAGTCTTTTCTCCATCAACTCCGCACCGGATTTGTTGCCAGCAGGTTTTAGCGCCATGATATGTCCTGTCAAGGCTTGTGTGAAGTATCGAGGATGTCAAGCAGAATGTCAGAGAAAGCAGATACTTGGGTCTTCAGTCTTCTCACTGCAATGTAGTAATAATCTGTTGTATCCAGACTCAAGTGTGTACGGGCGTACCTGCCTGTCTTCTTGTAGAGTTAACTGTAGAAGACAACTCACAACCTTGTGCTTCTGTCGTAGATGATTAAATTTACTTCGCATGTAGACGTCTCGATGATTCTCTTACAACAAAAGTCCTGGCTTTTATTCCACTCTGGTAGAATTGGCGATTCATGCTCCTAAGAATCAGTCCAGTGTTTGTAGAGCTTGCACATAGGCACGTTGTCTGCATCCGAAATCGTCCTGGTTTACTGTGTCATGCCATAGAAGAAGGCCTAACTAATTTGGATCACTGTCAATGCAGGCGAAGTCACATCAAAAGTGTGTTGATGGTATGTCTGAACAATTCTCAGAGTTGCGAGGTGCGAACACGGACCAAGGCCCCGGGCGATCAACTCTGCTAGGTAGTAATTTTTCAGGTACATGTGACAGTTCAAATGAGGCGGAGTGTATCGCCTCCAACCTAATTATTTTGGAGACCAAGATAAAGAACATTGTTGAGGAGAATATCTCTACAGGCGATGCAGGTCTAAGGTCTGAGAACTCGTTGGCGATCAGCATACTGAATGCCGACCCCTGTTACTCAGTGCAAGGTTCCTTGTCGAGCAGACCAGCAACAATAGACCAGGCAAAGCTCTGACTCTGAAATGTGTTGAAGCATTTTGGTACGCCAGGCTGACCGAGAAGGCAGTTCTTATCACAATTGGAGCAGAATACGTTATATTTCTATTATCGGAAAGCAAAAGTTGAATGAAAACAATCTCTCCTTCGGTCGGAGCTGGATAGGTAGAGTATATTACATGTTAATCCTGGAAAGAGTTATGCATGCTCATCAATAATGGCTTTGGTACAAATATCAGTACCATTTGTTTACAAGGTTTCTCGCTGCTAGCAGCCCACAGATAGTACGTAATGCTTTGTTGTCTGGTTTGGATCTTTCAAGACGCTTCTTGGTGTCCTTCAACAGAGAAGCACCAGTCTACCTTCGAGGTTGTCAACAGAACTGTTATTGAGGGTTATCCAGTGATGAAGAGGATCACGTAAGTTAATGTTTCTATATATGAACCTGTCAATATAATTTCAGCTTCTTAAATGGCGCATTTAGCGAGTACCTTGACATCCTGAGGTCGTTTGGATGATGCAGGAACTTGCAGTTGTTACCTATTGATAGTGATCGATTTGGACAGCAGCCACTCCAATGCTCATTGACCTCTGTTAGCACAGTCCGCAGGGGTTTTCTCCATGTTTCCATTCGGTTTAGGGCCCTTTGGCTACCACGTGTAACGGTGGTCACAACCTCTGCAAGAATCTGACTATCCTGATGGTGATTCTTGGATCTCTCCAGTCTCCTTGCATGCCATCAGTTCAGTTACACAGAGGACCGCAACTAGCCTTTGACTTACTGTATCTGCAAATGGGAATCAACGTATGACACGCCAGCGTGAACTGAGTATGAAATATAGCTCTTGCACGACACAGTGAAAACAAAATTGACACCTCTCTATCGAGGGCACTGTCCAATCCAAACAAGATGTCACTGAGTTGCAAAGTAAAGTTTAGCCCCGGGCTGTTATGAGGGATTCACCCTCACCAAGAATGAGAAGGGACATGGGGAATAACAGGAAGAGAAGTAACAGGAAACGATGTAGAATACACAGCCTTGTTGGAAACGTAGATCTCACCACTCCACGGTCGTCGCTATTGAGCTCAGATGGCTCCGGGTGGAATTAGAAAACCGATTCAAGACCCGAGCGAAATCTGGGTGGTGAGGTAACTCAAGGCCCTGGTGATACAACGCGCTATCGGACAACGGAGTGCGTCGGTCTAAGAAAAAGAGATCAAGTCAAAGCTGCAAGAGCGGTTAACGATGTTCAAGGCTGTCGTCTGCAGACCAACCTTATGCGCATCTGAGGCTAAACGCAGACGGATCTGTCGACGGGTTGAGACAAATCGACCAAAGGTGTGAACCGGACGCAATTTCCATGTCACTAAAAGCGACCTCTGGCAGTGACCTGATGACCCTCAACATCATTCTAGCGGATGAGACACGTCTTGTAATCGCAGAAGGAACTTACTGGCGTATGCCACTTCATATGACAGTGGCCAAAAAACGCCCGGCCCATGCTGCAGGAAGCAGGATACAGAAGGAGCCCGCGGAAAAAATCACTTCACCTGTTAATGACTTATTGTGCTCGGACAATCCAAATCAGAAAGTTTTTCGAGCTTGCTTTTAGACCAAGGCGAAACCCTGCACTACAGGTAGGTTCATGACACCCCATCCTTCCCTCTCGTAAGGATGACGTGGAGAAATTTGGCTGTGGCGTAGGCTGTCGTTCATTCCTGCAGCTGATTCTCCTCACTCGTGATTCAGCTGGTTGAGCCACGCAGAGTCGGGTCACAGGAATGTGCCAAATTCTTTGACATGAAAAGCTTCTGGAATGCTGAAGTTCAAAACTGTCTAGACTGCTGAGTGACATTGGTGACATCTGCCATCAACTTTAGCGTTGTCCATAGATCCATACGAGCTTGGGGAAATGTGTGCATCTCCCTCCTTAAAAAAAGTACTCCAGTCGAGTGATGATTCTTAGTAGAGACATGGGTGAAATTAGGCCTCAGGCAGGACTCTGCTGCCTTATATTCTGTACTCCATGCGCACATATGACCAAAGAGCTTGTGTAAAACAAAAATGTGCTCTTTGCATGTTCAAATACTGTTTGAATGAATGATTGAATGTTCATAAGATGTAGCAATACAACATGTCGGAGAAAGCAGACGGTATCTTTTAAGTACCTATGCCACCCAGCACGTTGTCATGCCAGGCTATGCTACGCCAATATCACGATAGAAACACGACATATTCCACAAGACCCACAAGAGTGACGAAGAAAGTATCTCTGTCCGTCTGTCCTGCTTGCTTGCCAGGGTTATGTCCAGTGTTTGTACCGCAGGTGATAAGCAGCACGTTACTATTCTCAATACAGTACTGCCTGCAGTCAGGATAAAGAAAGAAGACGAGGAAAAACAATGGGTTTCGACATACCATGACTTGATTGCTTACTAAGCAGTACCTGTAGCACGTTAAACACTTAATCTATTAATACCACCTCAACTTGCACTTCGTTTTATGTTAGAAAACACATTTGCAGATTGCAATTCTCCTGTGACACGTAGAATAACAGTTCTCTCTCTCTCTCTCTCTCCAAAGAATGCTATTGGTGTTACTTACTTTTCCAATAGCATACATCAAGTACATCGAGGACAGTACTACGGTTGATAGAATATTCGATATTTATTGATGCAAGTGGTTGTCCTTGTGGATCATGTTTGAAATCCTTCAACAATTAAAGTTGTTAGACATGGTAATGCAGTGGTAAGACTGGTGGCAAGACTTTCAGCAGTTTTCGCTCCAAACAATATCTGAATGGAAGACACCGAAATGGCCAGTATCCTTTGCATCCAACACTTTTTAGATGTACATAACCTATTCTCCATAACGCAGCTCTTTGCACGTCTTTAACAATCATCTCAACTATATGCTGCACTTGTTTGACACGATTCTTTCTTTCCCGAATCACTCTGGGATGCAAGTGAGTGTAGATGCGGGCAAGTGTAGATGTTTTCCATCAAATGTCGGGCAGAAAATTCTTACCCACTCGTGACTAGAAAAAACTCGTATCAAAGTAAGATTACATGAATAGAAAACTAGACCTAATCGTATGTAACATTTATCCTGAACCAAGTTCGGATAAGAGAATTGTTGTATAAGTTTTATCTACAAATATTTTAACTTTTATCTCTTCAGAACATCGTCAATCACTCTTTTAGCGTGAACATCTACTTCCATTTAACTTCTGATGTATAATCTTATACCTTTGCATTATTCTCTAATGTGAAGTGTCGAGAGATCGCCTTTATTGACATTAAGACTTCTCTATTGGTGCCAGATTAAAAGGGCTGGCTAATCCATCTCTTCTAGAATGTCTTGATAGTCTAAGATTGGATATTTTAACGAGTGTAGAAACTGAGTTGCATTTCCTCACATTTTCGAGGAGAGTAAAGAAGAAAGTTTCTACTGGCTAGATTTTCCTCAATATGTTATAGGACTAGGGGTACTTCAACTGAACTTAATTATTATTTAATAATAATAATCACTCTAAATATTTTTCATGGAAAATAATATAATATACACACACACACACACATACATAAGTACTTACTTACTTATACTGAGGGCTATAATTTATTTATTTTGATTTTTTTATTCTTTGGAGCATTTAAAATATCAATGAGAAGTGCTATAATTCAAATGTAATTCATATGAAAATTTTTCAAATCTGATTGGTATTTATAATTATTTGATAGATTAAATTAAGAAAAATATTCTATCACCAAAAAATATGATAGCAGTTATAAGCTCATATTGATATATAAAAGATATTTTGAACATGAATTACACACATAACACTTAACATTTGATTCATGGGACTCATTATAAGTATTTTTTTTCCCTTTCCTCATTTACATGTCGATTTTCAATACAATAAAAATTTATATTAAAAAAATAAGAAGTCTTAAATTTTAAAACAGAAAAGGAAGGAAATGTTCTTGAAATATGCCTTTTATCATTTGGACTAAAAAGTTGATAGACTCTACGTACAATATCATTTCAGAAGTTATAATAAAGGTCAAAAGAATATAACCATCTAAATTTCTCAATATGCTTACTATGTTGGATTCCTCGAATCAAACGAAGATAAAATATCAATATGTCAAGAAGAATAGTTGCGTGACTACAATTTTTGCTAGGTAGGAGTATCAAAATATTCATAATTTTGTACTTGTATCTGGTAGATCCATTATGCCTTCCGAGTCTTTGGCATGTATCTAGCTATCATTTGTTCGACGAGTCTTATGATAATCATATATCATCATTAGTTTTCAAAACAAGAAACTAACGTTTCTGGGTAAAAAATAAAAAGATACTTTTATTTCCTCGACATAATTTAACAAAACTATTCCGTTGTACCCATGACGGTGCCAAGTGCTGTCAGACTCTTTCTTCTAGTATATAGTTGTCTCCATATAAAGGACCACTCACTGATTCTTCTTAATATCACATTCTTTGCTTCTATCACACACAAAAACCGTTTAGATGGATTTATAAGCCAAGACTTAGTATCAGTATGAATCACTCTCGGGATCATACCTCATCTTGAACCCAGCTCGCAAAGTACAGTTAAATTGCTGTCGCAGGGATGTTCCAGATATGTAGAATTTGGTGCAAATTCCGAAAACACCCCAGGGAATGATGGTCGTTTGAGAACATGAACATGTATACAACCGACATGGAAGCACCCCGTCGCTGTGGAAAGAAGCCGAGACAAGAAAATGATAATTCTGAGCAAATCTTCCAGCAAGTGAGTAAGTAGTCTTGGGAGCGTGTGATGGATGTTCTGTACCAGCATCTCCTTGTGAAAACGTCCTAGTCACCAGTATGATATTCAGAGATTGAAGCGAGTGCTTCCGCTTTTATTGTATAATTTTAATCTGCATAAAAGACACAGTCTGTTTCTAACTAGTTCGGGACCAAGTTGGAGGCCGTCGGCAAGAGCCTGTCCGCTGTTATGGTGATGTTCAGAAGTACCGTACCTTTATGAGGACTGGGGATCTCGATGAAAACTTGACCTCGACCCGTGTTAACATAGAAAACTCTCCCGCGCATATCTTGAGAGCTTGATGTAGTCCAATTCCTCATAAAATTGTTTTGGGCAGAAAGGGAAGGCAAGTAACTTTGAGACTATCGTAAAAGAACTGTTTCGAACATAATTCCCGTAAATCCGTCCCGACAAAGACATAGCAGCCCGAACTTCATTCGTTCCACAGTTCGTGTGTGTCTTTTCCACCATCATGATCAATTTTCATATCTAGTGGGATAAACAAGGAAGATACATCACCAATCGATGTGCACATTGAAATAAGAGTCAACAAGAAGTACACATATGCATCTAAACACATAAAAGAGAGATAATAACATCTCTTTTTTCAAAACCCATTCTTAATCAACCCGCACCCAAATTGTACGATGGTGGGAAATTGAGATCCGTCGCAAGCAGAAGGTCCGAAATACTTAGCAACGCATCTTAGAACCAACTCCCACCGTGAACCCTCAACCCTCAATCCACAGATCTCGGATGAAGAAAATAAGCAAAAGAAGTTTAGGGAGCGGTCTTGAACGACAGGCTCTAGGTAGAGGCAGCTCCTAACACTTAAGGCCTATAGAGTCTTTGACCCTTTGCACGCTCACTGAAAGACTAGTTTGAATAAGAAGCAATAAGCACAGACCTGTTTAGCTATGGTTCTCATAGGGACCTAAATGCATTAAACTGATGAAGCCTACAAGCCAAATCTTCCTTGGTTGATGGTTCGATATGTTTCAAATATTTAGAACGTGATGTTATATGTGCATGGGAGGGAAGAATTTCAAAGCCCTGCATTTCAAGAAGCATTGACTTTAACTGGTTGTTGATTACATTTGGACTGTCTTTCACCAGAACCGGTTAGTCTTTTCAAATGAGAGTAGGACGAGACTTTATGACTATGTGAAAAATTGGAGGAAAGAAATAAACAAAGGCAGGGGAAAATAATTAAAGCGGAGATGACAGTAGAGTCTGGTTATGTGCAGCGCATAAGGAAATGATATGGAATTATTCGTGTATGCTGAAAATACCCATACACGAAGAAGATCTGAAATAAAGGTTCACTTCGCTTTTTAGATCAATGAAAATGAGAAAGTGTACACAAAAGCGCTGAGAGAACCATGTGATATCTCCACGTCACAAGGTCGTCGGCAAAATCCTGTCGCCCGAGAAGGTGTGCTAGCGATGGAAGGGCGAGTACATGCATTCATGTGATTTTCATGTGCCGAGGTCCAATGTTGCCTCCTTTTCGAACATAGAGGACTCTATTCCAGGAATAATGTATGAGTTCTCATCTTGAATATGATTTTGTAAGTTTGAAGTTTCAAAGCATTGTAGTCTACCGGCGGGTCAATAGGACTGGCTGAACAAACGAACGAACGAACGGTGCCGTGTTGGTGTGTGCGGAGGCAGAGGAGATTGTAACTGAATGTAATCAAACGCTGAACAGCAGGCAGAACAGAGTATGGATGGACTTTGAGACAAACTCGTTGTGACATGTGCCGGAGCCTGGATCGGCCGGAGGATTAGGACCACGTAATGAGCCTCAGCTTTCCTTCCTTGCTCGTTTCGGTCTAATGACAAAAAACACCATAATCATCCTCTGCCCGCCTGTGGCAAAGGGAGGGAAGGTTACGGTACGAACGTATTGATGCTTTTTAGGGTTTAATGAATGTAGATTCTATGATTCCATGAACTGTCTCACTGACTGACTCCTTCCTTGTGACGCCAAGTCGCGAACCTCACAGGCGACGACGATCACGAATGGAACCGGGCTCCGCCTGTGATTGCTGCCAAATCCAGGGGTGGGCCCTACCTCCACCGTCGTTGTCAGTATTTAGCGACGCCGCCGAAGAAAAGAAAGAGCCGTGGAACCTTTGGGGACCGGCGGATAAGAACGGGATGCGTGCCAGACCAAGAGATCCAGCGGACGACGCTCTCTAATTCCTGTATCAGTGAGTGTGCTTGTCGGAAAGCTCCCAATGCTCACAGCATCTCACATCTTCTATTATCTGCTGGTCAATCTACTACTCATCACGGCAAGTACCTACCTAACCTTCAAAGTGTGTATCTGTACTGTACTTTACGGATCGCTCTCTCTCTTTCTTTCTCCTTCTGTGTCTCCGGGTGGAAATCACGAAGGATGGGAAGCGATGGGAGGGGAAGGACGGGATTCCAGGGATTTTCCGCAATGGATGGAAGGATGATGATGATCCTGTACTGTCCAAGATTCTTGAAGTCAGCCCACATTTAGGTCAAACTCAAACATTTGTGTACTGCGGATTGTTGTAACGAGGAGGAGGGTAGGCTGTTGTATACATTAAAAACTCAACATATGCTGCTGCTTCTCCTTCGTAGGAGTAATGCAAGCCATCCATCAATCGAGCTATCAGAACGGATCCGATCAGTTCTGTTCGATCTGCTGCTGCTGTTGCGGAAGGCACGATGCCAAATGCTCGGATCTGTCTAGTTTTCGGACAAGTGAGGAAAGGATCACGAGACAAAACAAAAGAGGATGGTGAAAAAGTTACTGAATCATAAAGCTGGTCATTCTCCATGGGCTGGCGGGCGGCTGGCTGTTGTGTGTGAGTATTTGTGTACAAAGAAAGCGTTTGAATACGTCGGCGGTGGATATAGGTCAGGTCACGACAAGACACGACAAGAAAAGAAATGACATGAAAGTTCATTTCGGTCCGGTCTGCGTGTCCTGTAACTCCTGTGCGTAGTTCCGAGGTAGGCTCGGGTGGGTCGACGGCTCGGGCTGGGGCCGCTGGGCTGGGCCGGTGGCACTGTGTGGAGTTTATGGACGTTGCACGAAACCCTTAAATTCCCACCACTGTAGGCAGGATTCGCACTGTTTCAGAACAACGGCAAAAGCATCTCTCGCGGTACAGCCTACCGCAGGCGCCGGACTTAGGTCAGGGAATGACGAGCCTAGGTGGCGCTGCAGTGGATCCTACATGGACTGATTGCTGGGCGAAGGTCGTCTGCATGCGCAACGAGCGTACATGAAAATCATGTGACTTTTCGACTCTATCTGATGGAGCTTTCAAACTTGGTCAATGCGCGAGGACTGTCTGATTGTTTTCGACCGAAAACAATTTCTTCACTCCACTTCTGATGTCAGGCAAGGTCAGGCCAGAGGAAGGCAAGGGACAAAGTATAATAACAAAAGGGATGGGAAGACCCCATCAAAGCGTATAAGGATGGAACCAAGGCCAGGCCAGAGGAAGGGAGGGATATGGATGGCCCTGTCATTTTACAGTAGTCCAGGGGAGGAGAGGGGAGTGTGGTGATTCGGGTGAAGTGAAGTGGGGCCTTGGAGAGGTTGAGTGAAGCCGTGAAATTTCCGGGCAATGCAGGGTACCATGAACTCGTTATGATTCAACTCAAGTACCTCTCCCCCAGGATTTTTCTCCAGAGGAGGATTTTGATTGGATAAGGTCTTCTCTTTTAGGCACAGGTACACAATACCGAAAAAGGACGATTTCGATGCGTAGCTCGCTTTCCCGTGGCATGTTCAGAATGAATGTTGTTGCATCAAATGCCACAAAAGTTGAAGAGATGCTGAGAGTTCAGTACTTTTGGTTGGCAACTTTTGTGTCTGTATGGTTTGGTGATAGATATTTTATTGCCAAAGTTTTGTGGCGAGTGGGCCGAAGACGTCCAAACTGATATGAACAAGTGTCAGGTCCACATAGATCCTGAAGAAAGTTCAGTTAGTCCACGTTTCATGGACTTTATATAGCAGCATTCAGGTTAACAAGAACGCCATCTCCCCCCTCGCCACTCTCCCTCTTGGTCCCATCTGTTCATGGAGAATGTCTGCTCGGGGAAATATCTAGCTAAATCTTGACCTCGCCTAGGATAGACCGAGGTAAGAAGACCAGGAGACCACCTTCAAGTTGGCAGCGACCGCCAACCGCGCTCTATCTTTCTAACACTATTCTATCGCGGTGCACTTTCGTTTGAACTGGCAGCGCTCGATAGATACTTTACTTGACGCTAACGTAATAGCAAGTTGGGAACAGCCGAACTTGCTTCACTGCAGGAGTTGGTCAGATTCATTGTGATCTATATATATGCAAAGTACATCTATGTTTGGCACCTGGTTGTCTGGACGTGACTGTGTCAAGGCTTGCCAGGGCAGGCTGCTCCAAATTTGACCCTCTCGCGAGTTTCGCCGCCAAATTAGTTGCTTGTGTCATTCGGACAACAGAAACAGTTTACGGTTCTTGAAAAATCAATGCTCTTAAATTTGATCTTGTATGAGAACTTACACCTCAGCGCATCTCACATCTGTCTCCTGGAGTCGCTGAACTAGGAGAACTGGGGCCGAATCTTAAACTTGCGATTCTGTTTCTAAATCTGTGGTTCTTAAGGAAGAGGCGGCTGCGCTAGGCATTTTCATCAGTGGGAAATATATTTTATTTGCATCGGGAATCATGAAACATAAATGTAGAGTAGAATTTATGCGACGATGACTTGGGAACGCTGCATCAATCAATTAATAAAAAAGTTCAATTTATTGATCGAGGAGTAATAGTGATATTAGAGAGGCGGCTAATACAGTGCTCCATTGTAGACAGGCGAAGAACGGAGACCAAGAATCATAGAAGACGACCATCTCTGTACTGTATAGTACGGTGTAGACTTTGTCTTCAGTTTCGGTTAAATGGCAAGGGTAGCCGCTCCCAGCAGGAGCAGAAGAAGAAGAGAGTTGTGCGTACTCTGTCCAGGAAAAGTACAGTACATGTGAAGGAGCGATGCACTCCCCCCACCATACGAGGAGGGTCGACATACAATCCATTACCACAGTACCGGTACCGACGACAAAGACCACGCTGTATAGTACACTGTACAACATGGGTGTCTCTTTGGATGCGGGGAAGATCCATACTGTGAGAAGTGGACACTCAGTATATTTTACATCGGTGGTAGATTTTAGGAGCAAGGTTTGATCTAGCAGTTCATGAGGTTTTGGATTCAAGTTCTTGTTGGTTTGTGTACAATGTGTATGTATTGTAGATGGCGTGGCGCAGTAACTGCAGTAATTCCCAGCTTGGCCTAGAGAATGTGACTCATTTGGACGTGGGCCAAGAGAGTCGTAATGCGCATCGTCGCCCTTCTAAAAATGAAAGAGAAAGGAGAGAGAGAGAGTGTATAACCAGCGCAAGGGGAGGACAGCGAAGCGTATGCGGAGACGACGACCAAGACTCATATGTCTGACGGACTGGACAGATATACGACGAGGTTCGACATGAGACAAAAAACAATATATTACGGATGCAACCTCTGGCGCCGTCGCGACGGTACCATGAGGACATGTGATTGGCGGGAGGATAGATTGTGGGCCCACCTCAGTGGCCTGTCAGGACCTTGCGACCCGTGATTGACTACGGACTCGATAGGCTGCAGGCACTATGCCAGTGTGCCAGGAAGGAAGGCAGTCAGGGAGACAGGCAAGCAAGCAGGCAGGCGGGCGGGGGTGGGGGCGGGCAGCTTCCCTCGCTCCCACCCCTGCTGTCTCAAGCCCTCCCCTACCCTCGGCTTGTTCCGCCTTCACCTTCGCAACGTTGTGCGTTATCCCTCTCCCGGTATCGTGGATGTCTCTGCCTTCCCAGCAAGCGAGAGGCAACGCTGGCGGGGGGAAGAACCTCCTCTCCCACTATTTTAAGAAGGGAGGCGGGCGAACGGCTAGGGGTGGATGAAGGAGAGGGAAGGAGAGGACTCCGTGCGACGGAGTTGATGCTGACTGTAATGCGAGGAGATGATATGATGTGAGATGTACAGTCGTAGGAACGAACTACAGAGCAGTTGGTCAAGGTGCGGATGAAGATGGAGCAAAACTACAGTACAGTATCTGGAACGGAAAACTGGAACAAGTTACGGATTGAGTATACTGTACCGTACTCTAGTCGCAAGTTAACGTTCCATGCCATAGTCACGAGGGACGAGGGAAGAAGGGATGGGTTTGGATGGCCAAGCCTAGCGTAGCCAGCCGCTTGCGCGCCAGTGGAGGACAAGCACAATTTCGACTTGGGCACCTCGGCTCAGTCAGATCAGCTCCCCTCCGCAGCACATCCGAGCCAAACTGAGCGGGGTCCGGGCCGAACCGAGCTTAGCCGATGCAGCCCCTTTCTCTCGCATGAGGCGAATCAGCCGTTTCTCAGGACTACATCAGTCGTCTACGAAGATTCGTACACCTGGCTAGTTTTACAGCTCCTACTGTTTCGACGCCCGTACTTCACCCGACATCCATTCAGGATGGATACTGGAGGGGATGGGGTAGACCCGAGGAGCGTAAGAAATGGGGCCGGTCTAAATTGCTACTGCTGCCACTACACTACACTCCCAGTATCGAAAGAACAAACGAATGAAAGAATGACGAGTATTTAGTCCATGTATGACTCCAGGGGAAGGAAGGAGGGCCTGGAGTGGCCTGAGAGTGTGAGAGGACGAGAAGAGGGGGAAGAGGGGGGCGGATGTCGGGTTGTCCGCTGTTGCCTGCTGCTGGTGCAGGTCGAGGGATGGTACAGGTAAACTGGTTCTAGTTGAACAAATGTGAGGAACCCGGGACCGGCTCATCTGTGTACCTCGCTACCATCATCATTCCGAAGAACGCTCTGTGACTGACAGATTCCTGAGGGACTACAGGAACACATAGAGGGGAGAGGAGGAGGCTGCAGTGAGTAGCTGTGTATCTTTGTTCGAGTTGGCAATTCGGGGTCATTACCTCGCTATCTCACAAAACCCTGGGTTTCGGGAGAGTGCAGCCGCATGTGGGCATTAGCTCGAGCGTCCTCCTCCTTCAGAGCAGGAGCAGTTTACAAGGGCAGAGTGAGCGAGCGAGCGAGCCAGCCAGCGAAGAAGGCTGGGCGGGCTGGTGAGGTCCTGCATCCAATGTGCTTGACTAATGGAGGACGCAAAAAATTCTGGGACAGCTCAATCACCTAGATACTGTAATGGTTCTCTGTCCAAGTCGTTTCCACTATCTAATCAGCAGCAACAGCAGCATCTGAAGGAGAGCCCGCGTTCCGCGTCTGTTGTTGGCCAGCAGCCACCTTTCTCACGTCTCCATCCGCTCATGGCGCCTCAACATACATCGACGACAGCAACATCGAACAGCGTAGGGCAGTCTCAGTCTCCCCACGGCGCATGGGCTTCGACCCCTTCGGACTGGGACTCTGCTCCCAACATGTCGGAGACGATGGAGGCGACAGCAAATGGATCAGCTCAGGATTACCATGGAGGAAGGTCATCTGGGAGTGACTGGGACGTGAAGATCTCACCTTGGGACTGGGAACAAATGAGTACTATCTGCGCTCCTGGTCGCGGAGGAGGAGGAGGTGGAGGCGAAGGAGCTCATTCTTCCAAGGGCTCTTACTCTCTGAGCCAGAGCTCAGAGAGTGGATCCATTGGCGGTGGGGGAAGCGGAGGAGTAGGAGCTAATCGTGTCGCACTGCCAAAGATCGAAGCTGACCTTGGGAATGGTGGTGGTAGTCTGGAGTCCAACAGGATTGTTAACCTAGTCGTTGATAGACGTGCTCCTCCTCCTCAACAAAGCTCGGTGGCGAGCATTGACGATCATCGTAGTAGACTGCTGCTGGGCTTGGGAGGAGTCGACGATGTTTCGTCGGAAGAGAGGAGACGTTACTGCCAGGAGCATTGTAATGGTGGAACTGCAAAGATTGGAGCTGCGGACGCGATGATCGGTTTGAATCTGGGTAGGCGAGAGTACTTCGAAGACGCGGTCGCACCAGCACGCACATGCGGAGGCGGCCCAACACCTTTCGCAGTTTGTCCTCCCGGGAAGAAACAACGGGTGCAGTCTCCGGGCGTCCAGGTTCCTCGTTGTCAAGTGGACGGATGCAGGCAAGATCTGTCCTCGGCCAAAGACTACCATCGCAGACACAAAGTGTGCGAGATGCACTCCAAGGCATCAAGAGTGATGGTTGCTGGTTTGGAACAGCGGTTCTGTCAGCAATGCAGTCGGTGCACAACCAACCCCCAATGCCGCTTTATTTTCTCCTATCTACCAACTTTGTAGGCAAGCTCGCTCGCTGAATTCAATTGCCCTCATCGTCGCCGATTGTAATACACCTCAAGTACGCTTAATTACATTTTCGTGTCTCACCTCACTCCAGCTTCTTCTTCCTTCTCTTTTTCAACTTTCCGTGTATTTTCCCCCGCTTCGTCCGAGTCACTACTGTATGGCGGCTGTAGTCGGCCGATCGATGCTCTCTTATCATAGAGCCCCACGCATCGAACGGGTAGCTGTCTTGGAGTTCTGTATTGACGTATTTTTTTTCGTCTCCTACTGTCGCACGCAGTAGCAATTGAGACAAAGCTGTGTGTGGTTCATGACCCTAGGTCGTTTTGGGGGGCCTAATTAAACTTGCCCGAGGGAGGTGGATGAAGTAGTTGGGGCCTTTCAGCTCCCTTCGGTGCCGCAGGGACCTTCGATTCCCTAGAAGAGCTGAAAGAACGAACCACAATCCTTGAGGATTGCAGTTCTTTTAGCTCGCCGTCTTGGCAAGAGAGCATTTGATGTTGTTGTCTTCGTCGTTTAATGGATGAATAGCGCGAGTCTCGAGTGCGCTAGCGCTTGGCCTTGTTCTGTCTGCCCACTGGCGATCTCACCTTGTGTTCTTGTCACTCCGGACTCCATGCACCTAGCGTTCCTCGTCTTGACACACGGAACGAACTGAAGTAGACCCTTGTGATTTCCTTGGACCAAATCTGACTGCAACTGTTTGCTACCGGCAGTCCATGATCCCTTGTTTGGCTTCGTAGCCTTAACATTGTTTCCATCTGTGGTCTGGTCAGCTTTCACGTGTTGACGGAGTTTGACGAAGGGAAAAGGAGTTGCCGGCGGAGACTGGCCGGACACAATGAGCGTCGTCGTAAGCCACAACCGGAGTCGGCTGCAATAGCTTCTACGGGAAGTTCTGCTGCCCTTCATGCCGAAAGTGGTTCGCATGCAACAAGCGTCAACGGTGAAGGTAATACACTACATGGCATTCAAGCTTGCTAGGATCTTCACAGCGCCTTATCATTCGAATCATTCGGGAATTAGATCCCTTTTTCAATTGTATTGAGTTGCAGCGGAATGTACGTCCATGTATGAAGTGCGACTGAATTCGATTCTCATTTCAACATGTGCTTTGTGAGAACTCTTGTCGAACTTCTTACCCTGGACGTGTTGTTCTGGACTGGCGGATGAGAATATATAAGGTCACCGTCATATCCTGTTATGGAACAAATAATGGCAATGTTTTCAGTGTAGGGAGCCAAGGAAGGAAGCTTTTCTTGGGCGGAAATTTCTCCCAGATTTGTAGAGATTTATCAGACTTCAGCTACTTGCACAGAGAATTTGGACTCTTTATTTCATGTTTATATCCTTGTGTTTTCCCCAAAACCATATGACGACATTCCACAAGTTATGGACACAGCTTGCTTATCTCTTGAACTGCCGAGCATTGAGCCTGCTTGGCTGAATGTGGTATTTACAGCATAGTTCGAAATTGAATTTTCTTGCAGCACGGTTCACTACTCTCAAGCACCATTACCAAGCTGACAATCGATTTCAGCCACTGCTATGTTTGATTCCAAGTTTAATATAACTGTTTTCTTCTCTTCTTTCCTGCTAGTCCAACGTCTTGATGAAATTATAGTTTCGTGTCTGTCGTTGGATCCACCGCTTGACTGCCCACGGCGATCTAGTTGACGACTACAGTCGCGATTATGTGTCAAGCCGGTTATGTTCACACAACTAGGTCTGAGTTGAGGATGGAGAACCCAACGTTATTGGAGCTTATTTTCTTTGGAAGTGTACTATTCAAACAAGAACAGATCCACAGGGTTTGGTGTCGAGGTCATCCAGTTGCCATGACACCTCTCACATGACTTGCAGTGGAGAAATGGAATTATCCGATATGTCCATATATGGCCTTATAAAGACAGCTAAAATTGATTTTCCAATCTTACCAGCGTGGTAATATTGGTAATGCGTTAATGTGGAAGCGATTCTTCTGCTGGACAAATTGCATACAGCGTATAATCATTGTGAATCCTTCAGCGATATTCATTTGCCTCTGAACTTGTTTCCATTTCTATGGAAAATCTGCATGCACTGGTGATTTTCATACTTCAAATGCCTTCTGCTGAAGGTTATGAAACTTATCCAAATCTTAGAAAACCTCAGCCGGAAAAATACTCTCAACAGTAGTAGTGTTAAACTATCTTCTTCGCCTCCTGACCGCTGATGCTATCGTGAAATCTAATCGTGTTGGACATGAGATAGATTCTCAGTTTTGTGTTGAGTTTCTTTAAGTTGTACAGACTTACATCCATCTCGTCGTTTCCAATGACTCGAATTGTTGTTTGTGCAGAAGACAAGAGAGGAACCAGTGGGTTGGCGGAGCGTGGATCGTACATGCCCACTCAGAGAACACCAGGATCTTCTTCTACTTCTGTAGAGGAGAATTCTGATGATCAATCAGGTTCCATGGGAACCACCCTGAAGTTGAATCAGGGAAGAAGTCTCTGGCAAGGGATATCAAGGGTTGAGGAAGCCGCTGGTTTAGCTTGCCAGCTTCCTTGTGGAGAGAGGCAGCAGCCTTATCTCTCCAGTGCAACGACGCATAGAATGTTGACAGTGATGCATAGTCCCAAAGGGGTGCATCAGTTTCTGCTGGAAGGGTCTGGGGGTCCTGGTCTTACATTAGCGTCGACTTCCGGTACAACGAGTGTGCTGTCTACGTTGGAGTCGCCGCCGTCACCAAGTGTATCAGGACTTTCGGACTCTGGGCGTGCTCTCTCTCTTCTGTCATCTCAGGCATGGGGCTCCAGAGGTGGAGCCCCGGGCTCAGTATCACTGGATCTGTCCTCACAGCCAAGTGTGGCACTCTTAGATCGCCTTATCTCAGAGAAGACGGGAGTCCCGTTTTCTCCACGGAGGCAGCCATCACAGTACCATTCAGCATCCGCCACAGCAGAGAACCTGTTCCCTTTGCAGCCTCACTCCATGAGGGTCGAGGCCAGGGAGCAACACCGGGGTTTCATCTCCGGAATGAATCTGGTCGGGTCTGGCTTCGACGGTGGAATGCTCGCACTGATGCAAGGGAACCCGGACTTCCTTGCCAGCTACGGCGCGGTTAGTGTCGCACAGCGTCCAACAATTGACCTGATGCGGCACCCATCGCCCCAGTCGCACAACAGCAGCACTCACCCCTCCAGTGTGCAGTCGGCCGAATTTTCTGCTCTCAGATCGTATGAGTCTTTTGAGTCTCTTCTCTAGAAAAGGGGCTTGGTTGTAAATCTTTTCAGACCGACCCGTCATTCTGTTTGACCCTTGTGATTAGATGCCGCTGGTCTGCCAGAATTGATTCAAATGTAAAACAAAGGATTTAGCAAGGATTGTCTATATATCTACCGGCTGTACTCGGGAAGAGTAGTCTCACAGAATGTAGGGAAAACGGCCCGACAGGCTTATAGGGAAACGGGCTCGGGCGTGGTTCAGTCAGGCTGATACTTACCAGTGCCCTTCACTCTGCCCTTCATGGTGATGCCGCACTTGGTTTGCCTGCGTCATAATGCCTGTCTGGTCCTCGACAGACGATGAATGAGTGTCTAGAGGAACCGGTGCTGGGGGACAATATTATTGTTCACGAGTTTATGAACAGGCTTTACTCATCATCTCCTGACTAGTAAATTGTGGCTTCTCTTCTCCTGATTTTGTAAACCTCTCTTCAAAGCAAGAAAGGAATGTCCTGGGGATGACACGGCCTCAATTGTTCTCTCCTTACTTGTAAACATTTCAGGAAAAGTCCCCAAACTGGATTTGGTCTGATATTGCCAACGGCTTGCAAACGTGAATGGAAAGGATGTATTTCAATTCCTACCTGGGATATGATTTTCGCGTATACTTGTCATATGGCCGCTAGGGAGATGATCTCTAATGAGTGTGTGCTCCGAGAGTCTCAGGTCCTCCATTTGCTTTTGTCGAGAGTATTTCCCTCGAAGAAAGTATGCTATGTTGAAATGCCGTCGTAACTGTTCGAAACGCGATACATTCTTAAATCGGAATTTGTGAATGAAGTGAAGAAATGAAGCTATTTCGTGAGTAGAATTTCGTTTAATGGTTCGTGTACGTTTTTCTCCCTCGCTGGACAGAGGATGAATGTGTAATATTCATATCAGCTCAGTAGGCGATGTTAATGTGTATAGTTCTATGTGCCATTAATTTGGAAAATGGAGTCCAAAACTACAGTGTTATAAGCTGTTCGGGCGACAATATCTAAACACGTATCTAAACTCGAGAGAGAAACAGGTGTCAAATTGAACTGTCGCTTAAACTCTGAATCCTTCTTTCCCGCTGCCCAATTTGGAAAACAATTAACCCCACAGAAAGCAGACCGTGGGAAGAGTGCAACTTGTGTATTGGAAAACAATAGCAGACGTTACAAAGACAGAATCTTCATTAACATTACATGAGAATGAAGAGTGGGAAGTGTATGAGTACTATCCGAGCGATTCATATACGAAGTTTGAAAATATCTTTGTCTGTAAATATACGGGTTCCATCCTCGCTTAATGAATTACACTAAATGCAGCTACAACAGTAAATCCACACACTAAAGAAGGTAGTAATACCTTCTCAAGTGAAGGCTTCCACTGCGGACAGTGGAAGCCTGTTCGCCTTTCCGGTCTATATATGTGACTCCCATGTTTCTAGTCATGACTTTTGCTTTTCTGAAAGCATTACTGCGTGATGCTAGTACCTGATCTGTACTTATGGATGCCTTTTCTGAAATCACATTTGTGATCTCTTGGCTGAAATTTGGAACTTGCGTGAATATAAGGTTCCTTCCTTATTCCACTCATTGCGTATATCCAAGGCGGGTGTTTCCCACATTCGAGACTTTTAAAGAGGAACTGTTCTAGCGCCTCTCCTCGAATTTGCTAATGCGAATCCGAGGTGTAAAAAGTACTGTATGCAGTTTGCTTCTAGGTTGCTGTGCGTTTTGCCAGGTGAGAGAATTTTTATCCATCAAACTGCCTCCACTGATCTCCAGGTTTCCCCCAACAGGAATGAACATTGCCCGCGCTTTGTTGGGGTATGAAGTGTTTCTTGTCGAGGGTCCGGTGATCGGGAACATTAAACCGTTCCTATCTCTTAGAGCCGATCAGGATTCGAGAAGGCCCCTTCGAGACTCGGGATCAAATTTCAATTGGATCTGCTTGTCAGAGAGCGTGTGAATCGGCCGGAGTCTTTTGGATTTTGTCGTCATATTCCGGGGAGGCAGGCGCTTGGATAATAACTCGACAAATCGCCGTTTCAGATTGCGATGAATTTGACATCCACGAGGTGGGACAGTGAGCTTTGCCGTTGTCATGAATAACTCCGTCTCCCGTCCAAGGCTGAGATTTCAACAAGGTTTGCACTGTGGGGAAACTTGCTTTTCAGGTTCTTCGTCTTCGGCACACGTTGAAATGGCTAAGTTTACATCGGTTGCTCAGCAATCTCATTCAGCGCGATGGGACACAGGGAGAGGGCCGAGGAAATTGGCCAGGCTAGAGATTTGCGGTAATTTTCATCCGGTGGGAATCTGAGAATCTATGCTCGGAGTTGGAACGCACTTCACTCGTTGTGTCTACGATGTGACATTAAACGGAGCGTGACAGCAGCTTTTTACCATCTGCTACGCATTCCCTCTACCTGACGTTGTAGTGACACACACAAGGGGTGGATGCACAATACTCGATGGGCAGGCGCGCAAATTTTTATGTCGGACGACAACAATACTTTATCGATCGGCCCAATATCAAGTTGATTCAGACTGTGATGGTGAATTGGTCTAAGCAAACATACAGACGAAACCTCTGAAAAAATCATACAAAAGCTGTTAGCTGGAGGGGGCGTCATCACCATAGATCTTATCTCACGCGATTGTTTACTGCGAGAAAATAGATGAACCAAATCACTGGCTAGCCTACCTAATCCACCCTGGATTAGATGCGTACCCTACGTCAGTGTCATGTAGGAAGAAATAGTACTCGACTGTACACAAGAGCGAGCGTTACGGAGAGAAAAGTGTTCTTTTCGTCGAAGATTTTTCAATTGAAGGACAGTTAATGATAGTGCTGCATCTACTTTCTCGTACCCGCCACAAGGACATGGGTCTAACGGTAGAAGAAGGAAGTCTCATGGGCACACAACACGTGGAGCATCACATGCACAGGGCAGGAGATGAGTGTACACACGAATTTAACCTGCTGCACAGAGATGGAATACAAGAGAAATCCACAACAACCACCGAGATTTGATTCATTCAAAGCTGCAAAACTGAAGTCAAGCCTACAGTGATTGAGTGGGTTCAGACATGAGCGAACATCTAAATCTAATGTGTTTTTAAGTACAGTGTTCTAAGTCAATGAAGCAAAGAGAGATTTTGCGTAGACTGCCCCTTATGAGTCCTATATGCCTACAAAGTCCTCTGGCCTGAGAGATAAATGTCACAACACTGACTCTGAAAAGTCTTCTGTCTGAAAAGTCCTCTTGATTTCAAACTATAGTGCCGATAACGTTTTATGTGATTCACCACAGCTGAGTGTTTTTGTTTGTGTCTTGATCCTCTATACTCACAAACTTCAATTGAGCCTAATGTTAACATTGCTGTATCAAATCGGGATGGTGCTCTGGTAAGAGAAACAGCAACACAGTCTTCTCATCCACTCCACTAGCTTGCTCCGATCCCGGTCAGCCACAACACACTCTGCAGAGATGGACAGACACACAGACAACGGGAGGTGCACGTCAAGAATCGTCCGACCAACAGCACAACAACCAGCAGTTTGAAGTCTGTCATGGATTCCATCTAGCAGCGCTAAATGTTGCGCTACACAGGGCCTCGGATACGGCGAACTAGTGGGCTACGAGAGGAATGGACCTAGAGGACGTCGGTCAGGTCATTTTCACAGCGTAGCTCGGAGACGTTGAGTTGAGCGCCTGGTGAAAGTATTGGCAGATCTAACCCAGCACCCGAAAGAAAAGTCTGCCTGAGCCCGGGATTTACGGTTCGTACCTGGGCCATGGATCACGACCAGATACTCCTCACACCATGGAATATGAAAATCCAGTCCTGCTTCAAGACGAAAGAAGAATGGCGAATAGTGAGCGGGCGACGACTGCAGGAATGCAATGCACTCGCAAGTCCGATCCAGGTACAGGCATACATACAGCAACCAACAGAAATGTTCCTTGCCAATCAATCGATCAACCAACCAATCAACCTATCATGTGTCCAATCTAGACAGTAGAGTGGATGCGCGATGGGAAACTAGAGAGATAGGGGGAAATGCTACCTCACGTACTGCTAGACAACGCGCCCTCATATGCCAAAGCCTCGCCTCCATGAAACAAAAGAAGATAGTGGTGTAGAAAAAAAAGAAGGAAGTTGATAACGACCAATGCACAGCTCTCAACTTGAAGACCAGTAGTGGATCGAAGAGGTTAGATAGAGGAGCATACCAGAGACAAAAATTCACATGCGTTTCAAGTTGCATCTTACAAAATATTATGGTGAGAATCATAGATAGATGTTCCAAAGCTCCCCGGTCCCGGTCTCAATGCTTGCAGCTCCGGGAACTTGAGATCAGTTCCACCTGCGCGAGTACCATCCCCACCATCACTTCCATGTTGTTGCAAGAACTCCACAGCACGTGCCTGCTGGCCACTCCCAGAAGTCCCTTCTCGAATTGCAGCTGGGTTCTCAGAGAGAAGAGCCAGCATCTGATGTCCTTCTAACTGCCCTCCTGACATGTTTAAAGTGGAGGATCCGAATGGGGCAGAGCTGTCTCGGTTTTCCCCCGCTAAATTGCCTAACATCCAATCCGACCCACTCATATCTCGCGAGTGCATACTCGGGAGCAGGTCTTGGATCGATGTGGAGTATACCTGTGCTGAAGATGTGGCACCAGCAGACGTGACTTGATGACTTGCTCCCTGACCATTTTTATCAGACATAAGGTGCTGAAGGTTCATTGTTGGTCTGTTGACCGTCTGCTGTGTCAAGTCAGACCGTGATCCATTGGGCCTTAACCATGGAACAGGAGGAACAGGGTCAATCCCGTTGTAATTTTGACTAGAAGTACTTCTCTGGACCTGATTTCCAAGGCCCAATCCTCCGCCTAACGAGGAAAGAGATAAGTTTGGGCCAGTTTGCCCGACTCCCTGTAAAAACTGCTGATAAACAGCAGCCTCCTGTGAATTGCCCGGGAGGATGGACAGCTGACGCTTGGCACTTTGAAGAATGACAGGCGGGGCAATGGACATGGCTGACAGTAAGGCTTGAGCATCAGATCCTGACATAGGGCTAGGTTGTGAATTAATCATCACCGCATGGGGAGGCCGCTCTTCATTTCGGCCAAAACCCGTTGAAGTTCGGAGTTGCAAATTATTCCCAGCAGAACCTGTTTTATCATCAGAGTCTTCCATAGATGTCGAGCTTGGAGACCCTGACTTTTTGAGGTGCATTAACATGGACTTCGCATCTGTTGACGCTGTTGTGGTACAAGACATAAGAGACCCAGCAAACGCGTGTGCACATGTTAGTCATTGATGTGCTGTATGTATATAAAGCGCACAACAAGATAGAACCTAAACTTCTCTCAAATCAGTTCAGAACCTGCATTGCATTACTTCCTTCCGCTGAATGTATGTATTCGAGACCAAATCTCCAATACACTCAATATTCACCGTTTCGGCGGAAGGACTTGCTTTCATCTCTACAGCGACCTCCTTTGACTCAAAATGTCTGTTCTATTCGGACCCGCCTCGTGCCCGGTGCTTCAGACCCGAACCAGGCGGGCAAGTTCCACCGGCAGTGGTGGCGTAAAACAAGGCGTTTGTCTGTCTGTCTGTCTGGCACCGGGCTCAGATATATATAGCCACAGCTAACCCACGGTTCATGGTGTGAAAAATAGTGTGAACGGAAAGCAGAGAGTTTTTGGTGGTCGGATTCCGGCTTAAGACTTAAGGGTGCTGGTGAACTACTGAGCAAGCAGTGGTCCCTGAGCAGCTGCACACACACACAGACACCAACACCTGATACGAGAAGGGCGAGTAAGTAGAACCTTCTGCTACGTGATGTGATCTAGAAAAGACCATCTGTTCATTCAAGCCTTCTTCCGAGTGCTTTGATACCGCTCGGGCCGCAGGGAGGAGCTCGGCACCCTCAAAAGACTACAACTACGCTACCTAAGTGCTATGACATTGCAATAAGTCTAAACACCTCTATCTCGTAGCGCCATGGCCGAGTGGCATGAAACTTCCGGCCGGCAAGATAAGTCGAGAAAACAATTCTCGACTGTATAGACAAAACTTGAAGTTTAGAGAACGGTCGAGCTCGAAGGAAGAAAGATGATGATGTTAGAAGCTACAGGAGCATTCCAAAGAATAGAATGCTCCCGCACGCTAAGCGTGTACACTAGCTGCTAGCAGATCACAGGTCCTACAGTAACGCGTTTGCGATCAGATAATCACCTGAAGTGCGATTGTCTTGGTCTTCGCTCTTCAAGGCTACTGACTCGGCAGTGGTTCCACCGGTGGAAGCTGTGGGCTGTGGCTTGCGTCTTCGCCTGTTGTGGTCTGCAAGTCGTTTTCTGCAGCTTCGTTTACCCTCATCGAATTCGGAGAGCGAATGAAATCTGAAACGCGCGGTGTTAAAAGAGGAGATTGGCCCGCGTTAGTAGACACTCAGGAAGAAAATGGAACGGAAACAAAGAGCTGATGGTGTGGATGGTTCCTCCCTTCGAGGAACACTACGAGCACTGGACAGACAGACTCTCTGCAATTTCGATGTTTTAATAGGAAATTCTACTGGCGCCAGAGCGGAAACAGGTAGGAAGGACGACTCGAGAATTTCTTCCACTTGAATGAGGGGGCGAGACAGCAAACCTGCTGCACTGCTGGCAAAATCTCTGCGTTTGGCCTCCTGCGATGACGTTGGGAGCTTTAGAATGTTGTTCACAAACTTTGTGTCTTCGATGATAATGTTTGGCTGTGCTGAGGTCCGCTTTACAACCCTCTGCTTGGCACATTGGGACTTGGGAACCTGGAGAATTCGATCGGTGCCTCTTACCAAGTCGACCTGCTGCAGTATCCTCAGTTGAGAAATACGTGCGAACTCCAAGATTAAGGCCGATACGAGCCCCATGTCCGTCTGCAGCACAGACCTCCTCGCGTTTAACGTGGATTTCATTCGAGTGACCTTTCTGGTCCAGATCCATCGCTCCAAAGTACCTCCGCCTTTGTTCCATAGAGGGCCTCATATCTCCGTGGCCCCCACTTGTAGGGGCCAGGCCAGGAATTCCAGGGATGCTCGCCGAGCTCATTGCTCCATGCATTCCAGAAGAAGTCGAAATGCTAGTCGAGTCCATACCTGCAAAGCTCCGAATTCCCGATGAGCTGAAAATTCCCATTGGGTTCTGTGAAAAGTTGGATGGAAATCCACTTGATAGAATGCCGCTAGTGTAGGCGCGAAGGCTGGAGGCCATAGATCCAGTGATTGGAGACTTTCTGTCAGCATCACCATCACTTGCACCACCACCGGGGTGCTGAGCGAGGATCATTGGATTATCCCAGTCCCAGTCAAGACGATTTCCGGTGTACGGTCTACTGTTTTCCAGGCCTGCCACTCCTGGTTGATCCCAATTTTCTGTCGGCCAACTTGGTTCCCCTTGCTGCTCCGAGTTATTATCAGAAGGGTTCATCCCATAAGTCAGCAGCGGACGGCAGGGAAAGAAAGTAGTACGATGGAGAGCAATCGAGCTGATAGTGATGTGGTTCTTTCTCAGCAATTGGTGACGGAAGCTTGAGCCCAATCTGAAAACTCCAATCGCGTGGCCACTCAGCGGTAGTAGTAAGAAGGATCTCTCAATCCGTGGTACTGGTGGGTTTCTCGACGACAACGATCATTTCATACTGATGGTGATGGCTCCGTGCAGTACGTAGTAGTGGTATTAAGCCCGCGAGGTTGCTGCAGGCTCTCGTCTGCATTCAGAAGCAAAATGTGTACCTCGAGAGCACTTTCGCTTTGGCTGGCTTGGACAGTTAAATGACGTAATCGCCACCTGCTGTCGGCCATCAAAGATCAATTCCCGATGGTGTGAGACCTCTGGCTGAGCTCCACTTCCGAGCGCATACAGTACTCTTCTAAGGAGCTTTGCTCATCCATTGGCTATTGATAAATTGCATTTGTATTTGTATAGGCCACCTCAGAAGACGACGAGGAAGGGAAAGAAGAACGCGAAGGTGGAGAAGAAACAATTGTCCAATAACCAGGAAGGGCTTACTGATCTCGCTTAGCACACGTCCTCCGTTGGGAAACTGTGTAGCGGCGACGAGAGTGGCGTGAGGTGGTGGCATGTCCCGTGTTTCTCCTCTCATGCGACCATCGACAACCGCCTTCCAAACAACATTCTTCTTCTCTTCCTCTCCTCCTTCGCCCGCAGCCAGGCGCCCGCCAGCCGCAACCCCGCTTTCTTCCTTCCGACAGGTTGCGTTGAGTTGAGTGGACTTGGATCGACTTGTCTGGTGCTTCAGATACTTCTTCGCCTCTTCGGCAACATACACTGGATCATCACACCACGAGTGCACTTAGCCATCTGCTCTATGACTCGACCACGAAAACAAACGAACAACTCACACGTACAGGCAAGGCACAATCCTGCCACCCGGCCCCCAACACTCCCCCTTGCCCCTTCGCTGACAACGAGACCGAGTTCAACTTCGGGAGCGTCTATACTGCAATGTACAGTAATGAAAAATTTTGGGCACAGCGCTAAGATGGGTGCTAAGCTGAGTCAACCACAGTTCCTGGAGGAAGAGAGCGCTTCAGTGTCGTGAAATCTGCTCTACAGAGGCAGACGGACTCCGATGTAGGAGTAGATTAGTCGATCCTGGTCCATGACCGCGTGAGGGTTCTACTCGGCGCTCTCGTGAGATTGGCGGACGAGCACAAACGTGTGGCATCCTGCTCGCATTGAAAATGCACCAAATTGAAGCGCGTGGGATTGAACTCCTCGTTCGCAGCAGACGGGCAACCGACGACTTGAGGACCGAGGGTTTGGCACCACCACGGCGAGGATTCACAAGAGAAAAGGAGGGCTCCAGCTCGATGGGGGAAATGGGGCGGGGGGCGGCAGGCAACTATCTTCGCACTACAACTACGCATGATCGTCCGGGGACGAAAAATGCCTTCGCTGACCGCATAATGGCGTGCGGCAGTTCGGTGTGAGGGCCGGTCGGGAGGACGGGAGATGAAGACGCAGGTCCTACGATAGAAGGCCATGTCTGGACTTAACCGTTTCGCATCTACAAAACTCGACTAGCCCTCCTGAACTGAGCTGATATACAATCGCAACTGGTGCTGGCCTCATTTTCGAGACGTTGAAGTCCACCAAACTTATTTCACGTGTAGGACACGTTTCACAACTCACCAAGTGATGGAATTAGACGAGAACTGAAAATTATCCTAGACCCCAGTGAAGTCTAGCAATGGAACATACCGACGTCGTGCAGGACAAGATGTTGGAATGATATCAGTGAGTGGAATGAGGTTCTCTCTGGACGTCGAGGGCCATTACTACGATGGTGCTCCTAGATCATTGATAAGAAAGGGATGTAGCTCATGTGATTGGCGAGTGTGAGGACAAAAACTTGTTGTCGGCCTTCATTGACCCCTGATCTTCAATGAGTAGAATCTGAAACCTCATGACCTAGAACATTCTAGTGAAGCCTTCTGTTATTCTCCCCCATGCACCATCACCTCGCAAGTACATCCCCAAGTCACCCTTCTTCGGTGTTGTTGCTCGGCACCCTCATTTTTCCCCGAGTCGCTCCCAGGTCGCCCGATGTTTCCCTCCTACACCACTGACAGTAAAAAGTCTGCTCTATCCCTCAAGTGTTCGCTGACCAAGGTACCATGGAGTGGAGATATAACTAGCTCGACCGATTAATGGGCTTGATGTTAACTGTCCTACCTGCTTCGCAAAGCCAAGATCCCGTGGAGTCGATTTTTTCTACAATGCTATATCTAGTCCGGAAAGCGAGAGTACCCAGTCAAGCTCCGCAGCTCACTCTCCTCCCTTCCAGAATGTGAACGTAACACACACAGGACCAGCAGCAAAGCCTTTGGGTGAATAGATTCGTGAAACCTGCTTGGTATCCCGGATGCTCGTTGTTCACTGCTGCTCACTACATATGCCTGTTGCCTTCACTCCTCAACTCCGATTGACCGAAACAGACTTCGTTGTTCGCTCCATGTTTGTCGGCCGTCCACTGGGCCACCACCACGGGTCAACTTGGGGCGACTCACTTTGGTTACTTATTTTTCGACGCAATGATCCGCTACGCAGCTGGGTTTCCTCGCCGTGAGATACAGCGCTGCCCTCCTCCCGACATCTTGGACGTTTGTGCCAATTGCGAGGAACTCAATTCCTAGATCTGGAATGGTGGCCGCATGCCATTGACCTCTCCTGATGAGAATCGATACCGCTACAGTGAGTGATTGACGAAATTTCGCCCACCTAGCAGTCCTAAGCGTCCCGAACTTTACTCGGAAATGGTTCAAGGCGGAAGCTCAAGCTCGCTCGTTCGACCTGGACCTTTTCTCTCGGCAGCGGAAGGAAGACTGAGAGGACGCAGGCGAGGCCGGTCAGGTAAGTGCATGCAACACAAGCAGAGGAAAGCTTACGCACGACAGTGGGACCAACACACAGGCACCATATAACCCTCGCACAGCGCAGCAAAGAAAGAGCGAGCAAGCGCCCGCCCCGTTCCTTCTCCTTACGCTAGACGGACGGCCACAGAAACAGCAACACTTGGAGTATCTTTACTCTCGCTCGCTCACTCCAATATAACTCACTCCATGAGCGGCTCCGAAGCTCCTCCTCTCAAGAGACTTAAGGGACTAGCGAGTAAGTAGTAGTAGTAGAGTGGTGCGGACGAGGAAGAAGCCTACACCTCGGGGGCGAGACAAAAGAGAAATGAGAGACGCCCTCGAACACGACCTCTCTGAAAAAGGAGGAACGAAATGAGAAACGAGGCAATGATTCCACGGAGGGGGAGAAGAAGGAAGAAAGAAAGAATGGAGAGACAGAGAGAGAGAGAGCGCGAGGATGAAGGGAGGACGAACAGATCACCGAGGATGCACTCTCACTGACTGAAGTGACTCTCTCTCACTGGGCTGATAGAAGAGGCCCGAGACGAGGGCGATGGCCGATGAGGTAGGAGACGATGGCAGGCGAGGCCAGGCGAGGCTGCCGGGACGGGGAGGAGGAAGAGGAGCGAGAGGGACAGACGGACACAGAGACACCCAGAGTTGGGTAAAGAGAAGAGGCAGTCGGTAGAAGTAGAGGGAGGCCCGAGAGAGAGGAAGTGCGGTCGGACGGACGTGGACTGGACTCAAATGGAGAAGCGAGGCGAGGAGCCGGCTAGTCGCCGGTCCTGCACACATGGCCCAGAGGGGCTGTGCTGGCTGGCTGGCTGGCTCCCCACCCCACCAGACAGAAGAGGAGGGAGGGCTGGCTTGAGAACTTCGGACCCGGAGAGAGCGGGAACGGAGATTAAGATAGATAGATAGATAAATAAATAAACAGACGAAAAATGGTGTATTTATAAACGTATACTCACTCACTGGTGTATTGGAGAACGAACGAGTCCAGCAAGCACGGAGGCGGCGGGGGAGCGGGGAGTTTGTGGGAGGGGGTGGGACTTGTAAATACGTTGCGGTTCGAACGGACCAACAGCCGCCGTGAAGCAGTAGTATAGCGGCGGGAAAATCCGTTTAGATGTCTGGAGCTGGCAGATGGACTGGCCTGAAGCGCAGCGCGGTGAGCTGAGGTGATGTAACGGGGGAGGGAGAGTGCGAAGTGAAATGAAATGGCAGGGCAAAAAGATGATGTAGCATGGAGGTAATAAGCGGAGAGGGCAGGAAAGGAAAGGAAAAGCGAGGCAGAGAGGCAGACGAGGGCAGGGCAGAGCAGGAGGACACGAGAAGGGGAGGTGTCAGCCGCGCTTCGAGAGAAAAGAGAGGTCGGGGGAGCGATGGAGGGGCCCTCCGTCTGGAAAACGTCGGCGCTCGGAATATGATATGGCAATCGCTTTTTACGTCCCAAGGCTCAGGGGAGATGATGTGGCGAAGGGGAGCGAGATAAATGTCGGTGTGTGCAGGCTGGGAATAAATACGGTGATTAGAATCAGTCCAGGAAGGTCATGGCTTAGGCCTGTGAAGTGGGGCATGGGCCCTGGAAAGACACCGAGACTGGGCCCGGCCTCTCCCACTCTTTTCTTTCGTCTGCTCCAATGCAACGCGTCCTATGTTGCTGATAAACATAACCTGCCTAATATTACACTGAAACACCATTTCCAACCAAATTCCTACAGATCCAGCTTTTGATTTTATTCAGTCTCATTCTATTCCTTCGCTTCACTTCGACGAGACTGTTATCCCACATAAATACAACAATGGGCAGTGGGCCTGCCCGCGTTCCTCCCTTGAAAAAGTCGACGATCTATCCCCAATGTACAGGAGAAGAAAAAGTTCTGTCGGAAAGTGTCCGGCAGGGCCTGGACTGGCCTCCCTCCCTCCCTCCTGCTTTGGTCCCGCGCGATCGCCCAAATGCTAAGAACCCGCAGGTGGAGCGAGGGAGAAGCAAGCAAAGGGACAAGGCCCGAGAGCGAGTCGAGGACGGGCGAGGTGGTCTTTGCTAATGATGGATGGGAATATCAGCACAAAGCAGAGCGCCGTCGCCGCCAGATAGCCTAATGACCCCGGGCCCCGGTTAAGGCCAACGACGCAAACAGTGGACCCCCGCCCACTGTGGTTCGACCCACCCATGTTTTGCGGACGAGTGCAGTAAAGACCAGGTAACCCCACCGGATGGATGGATGGATGCTAAAAAGGAAAAATACGACATGAATGAATAAGCATATGTGGAGGTGTGCTCGAGTTTTTCGAGTTATGCACTTCTTTTTCTGAGGCAGGGAAGGGATAGAAGCAGAAGAACAAGAAGCAAATGTACAAAGATGTACACGGTAGATCCGAGAGTGGCGTATTTCTTGAAATTAGAAAAGAAAGATTATTTATTGGCGAAGACTGGCGCAGAGTGACGAGGCTCATCAGATCTCTCCATCAGCAGCTGCAAGATCACCCGTTGCCGGGTGGCACGGTCGGTCCGTCCAGACTCCAGACGCGACTGAGTACTTTATCGCAGGCCTCTGCATTATGTCAGAATAGAACGCCGGTGTGCCAGGGCAGACCAGGTTTCCAGACCCGCGAGCGTTCGCTCGCTCAGTCAGTTTGAGGGCAAGTGTGGATGGGCGTCCGTCTCAAGGAAGGAAGGAAGGAAGGAAGCGTGCGCGGGGGGTTGGACGGACGTTTCGATCCCTTTCCTTTCGCTGCATTTCACCGCAGGCAGGCAGCTCTACGTTTACGGTTACGCATGACATGTAAATGAAACATGGAATTCACCTGGACATGTGTATCGGAAGCCATAAACCACAAACATACATGTCGCGTTGAGCCAGCGCTGGCTGGAAACGAGTATGCAGAATGTAACTAGCCAGCCGAGCCGGCCCGCCATCCACTTGACCACACACAGAAAGATCACGTTAGCATTGTTGAATGAGATTCCAATTGTAGTCGGGGTCTGGCCGTTAAACACACAATGTGCGTTGGGGAGATTTCCACTCACTCTGTGATGAGCTAGCAAAGAAAGAAAGCACTGAAAATGAGGCCGGCCAGCCAACCAGGGCAAGGCAAAGCAAAGAAGGCAAAAGAAGGGAGGGAGGACGAGTCGCAGCAGGGGCAGATGAGAGGAGATTGGGATGAGGGATGCCAGACAGTGCAGCGAGTGAAGGCGACTTGTAATAGGGGAGGAGAAGCTATCCATCAAATCCACCTTCTCTCTCTCTCTATCTCTCTCACCATCGTCACCCTGCTCCTGCTGCACCTCGTCCTCGTCCACACGTCAGTGGGCCTTGGGGCCACATCACCTGCAGATGGCTCTCCTCTTCTCTTGTGGTCCCCGCACACGGGTACTAACCCACTTCCCACTTCCCACTCCAACCGGTCATTCCCGCGAGCGGCGAGTAACCGGAGCTGCCGGTAGCGAAGCCAATCTCTCACAGCTCCCGCGGCATTGGACGCGGAGGAAGCCGACAGCAGGGGCAGGTGCCATTTTTAAGCGGCTGGGGGTAGCTACTAGTACTGCGCAAAAGTCGGAGATCACCGAAATCAGACACGTGGAAGCACGTGCCTGGACAATGTACGACCACGCACCTACTAGCACCCTTACTTTTACGATTGTGATCACGACGGCGCGCGCCGCGCACCCGTCGGCTAAAGTGGCCACCACGTCTCCGTCCAGTCCGACGTCGAAGAGGATTCCGCGACCCCCCGACGGCCGCATTTTCGCTCTACATTACTACTGTTGGGCTCGGGCGGGCCGCGGGTTCCTTCCTTCCTTCCTTGCACTCCTCGGTCACGTGCCAAGACTCGACGCATACAGTAGTCCAGCGTAACGGGTTCCGATATCCTACCTTCTCATGGGCTGCTCCGACATTTTTTTTTTTGTCAACACCTCGGCCTTCTTCTCCTGCCCCTCCTCCTCGTACTGTAGTAGACAACGAATGACGCGGCCACGAGACGTCCGCAGATTCACCATGTTCAGCTCCGGCTGCTTTGACACGACAGGCCATCGCCCCTGTCGTACGGCGTACAGGACTGCGAGGGGGACATACCACCACCCGCGGTTACTCTAACCGCTATCTACAGCAGGTCGCAAATCGGCTGAACGGAGGGTGGCCCCAGGTCGCCTTCGTTCCTGCCTGGAATCCTAAGTATCTTCTTCAATAGTCTACAGGGGGTGAAAGAGTGGTACAGTCTCGCGAGCCCCCTCCCCTGCCCCTCCTCCTGCGCATGGCACATCCAGCAAGCACAAGTAGTGCTGAAGTGATAGCAGTTGGGGGGCTTCCATCGTTCGTAGCCGTCAGCCAGCTTGCACCAGCACCACTTACACACTCGGCCCAATCTCTTGTGAAACTAATCCTCAGACCAGTCGATCCTTGCTTGCTCGGGGGTGGGTTGGGGGCCGTGGGGTGGGGGATGGCGCGTCTCTGTCTACAGTGGAATCCGATTGACATCATGAATGAATGTCTGTCGACAAGCTCATCGACTACGAAGATACCGTTTCGGCGCGGGGGGTTTCATTGACCCGGAGAAGGGCCACGCTTGGAAACGTTGAAAATACTTCGCGGGTTCGGACAGTCAGGGCTTTGGAGCCTTCGGAATACTGTTTTCCGACTTTTGCAAGTGGACATAAGTGCGAAAGAAGGAGCGAGTAAGACAGCAAAAAGGATGGGAAGACCCCATCAAGTCGTACGGGGATGAAACCAAGCGGGTATAAGTGCGAAACGCCTTCATTGATTGGCTGGTGATTTGGACAATTGGATATGTTTAAGCCTCATGGACAGTTCACCATGGACAGCCCTTCCTGCCCCAGAAATGCTTTGCTTCGCTGCGCTTAGCATGTCTTCCTCGGCATACCGCAACTTGCAGTGCACAGAATTATGCCAAACAACGCTGAGGAGAGAAAAGTAGTCCGTTTGGCTCGCTCCAGGGACGAGATACGGTACCACTTGCTCTGTTTTCCTCTACCTGGTACAGTAGTACAGTGCGTGAACTTTGGCATGACATTCAACCGCGCGATCATAAACTCGAGCTCCCCATAGCATCTATGAGACTTTATCTGAACATTTTCGGAGGTTTGACTACAGTCCTGGCTCATGCTCCATATCTCACTCAATCTGGCTCCATTAATGCTCTTGTGGACACACACACACATACTCTGTTCCTCTCCGTTCATGAAACGAGAAACCGGCACCATCTTCTCGGCCGGTGCATGATGCTCGCATTTCATTACAGGGACATTCAGTGTATGTGGATCCATCCTGACGGAGTCTAGGCTCCGTAGAGTCTCATGCAATTCTCGTTGAACGGGACCTTTGACTAGAACCATATGGATGATGAGTAATGAGGCTGGTAGAGAAATATCAGGTCACTGGTAATTGAATATGCATTTCGTCCGCATCAATGGCATTTACATCCATATCTAACCAGCGACCAGGGGAACGGAAGACCGATCCCATGGTCCACAGACCGACGGAAAGCTGCTGCAACAGCGGCAGTAGTATTTAAAAGAAGGATTAATTAACTTCCCCTCAGTGGGGGTGGGGAAAAAAGTGAATTTCCGAGTCCCGAAGGAGTCTCTATCATGGAATGAATGGAACAGTTTTTACGCACATTTCAAGGGGAGGGCTGGTGAGGCGACCACAGGATGGCGTCCGACGGGAGCTAGAGATGTGCCCGGCCGGCAAGTAGTTTCGGTTGGTTCCTCCGGGCCATTGTCGTTTGGTTAACGTGGGGGGGGGGGGCCCGCCCTCGTATTAAATATGGCCTCCATCAACATCTGCGAAAGGCGGCCGATATTTGCCCCATTCCTTTCAACTTTTTACCTTGAACCTTTTATTTTGCCAGCTCTGGCAGGCAGGCAGGCAGCGCGGGGCAGGGCGGGGCGGGCAGGCACGCCGCCCGAACCACCGCCGAGAGAGAGAGAGAGAGTGAGAGACTCTGAGAGAGCCAAATAAACATGGATGCGAGCAAACTTCCATGTTCGTCTGTCTGCCCAGATAAGAGAACGAACAAGAGCCCGCGGCAAAATGAAATTCAAACGACGCTGCGGCATTCTTTCCCCTCTTGCGCGAATCACATGCACAGCAATCCAGTGTCTCGCGGTCTATCTCTTATAGTCCACCCAACTTCTTGGCTCCACGACACAGAGAGCAATTATTTTAACCTCTGACCTTAATGTTTGCCGAATATATGAATGTTTTCATTCGGACACGCATTTCATTTACATAGACGAAATTAACTCTGCTCGGCGAGGGAGCGAAAGAGGGAGGGAGGGAGGGCGAGGCTCGGCTCTGCGACAGTGGCACAGCGGCAGGGCAGGGAAGGGTAGGGTCTACTGGAACCTACTTCGTAGACCAGTTTATGATTCTATCTAGCGCGATTCTAGCTGAGAAGGCCTCTCGTAGTGATGATCTTATTTATATGTGGACCAGCAGCGAGGAGTGGAATGTAGCCACCCACCTCGAGATAAGCGTAACTAATATGACAAGTTCGGATCGGCACAAGGCAAGGGGGGACTTGGAACAAGTGTGTGGCGAAATTTCTTGGCAGCACTACTCGCCACCCCGCTTGCTCGGTTATGGTCACGAGGGGGCTGGCTTGCTTTAATCGTACATCCGGAATATTCTCGTCAGAGAAGTAAGCAAGCGACTCTTCTCAAATCACTTTTCTTTTTATTTATTCTTGTTTGTAGTCTTCCTTTTGGCGGTTGCTTGGGACACCTTTCGTCCTGTGCGTCCTCCTCAGAGGAAAAGTACAAACACACTCATCCAAGAACAACATCAACACCAACAACGAGAGAACGAGCGAGAGAAGTTTTCCAGTTCGTTTTTATTACCTTTCCAGACCGTGAGAAGCCCGGCAGCCAGGCCATACAGGCACCAATCTCCAGGACGCAGCCAGGCTCAGGCTCTCGTTCTCAGACTCACAGGCAGCAAGCAAGCAAACAGTCAGCCTTCATACCTCCATCCCCTCTTCACCTCCCAGCACCTGCTCGGTCCAGTCTACGAGTAATGTACTACTCCTCCTACATGAGGACGGGACCGGACGCTGCTCTTAAAAACTCCACAACGAAACGGAAGGAGATTCCGCGAGAAGGAGAGAGAGAGAGAGAGAGAGAGAGATACGTATACATGGGAAGCAGGAAACGGTATTTTGGGGCTAAAGGTTGGTTGAAAAAATCGGAAAGGAGTGAAAAGAAATATAATAAACCGGAGAAATTACGCATGACCAGCCGAGGCCAGCTCCTTTGGTGGCGCCTGCTGTGGTAGTAGGAGAAACAGGCCGGCCATCCCGCGTGTTATTAATGTTTGACAGCAGGCCCACCCGTCAATGAACAATGTGGCCCCACATCTGACACTCGCGAACCGGGCGTATCTGGTGCAGGGCTACCTTGTCCGAAGATGCTCCATATCTGCCGTTGTGTCTGATCTGCGCCGCGCTCCTCGGTCGGGAACGGGCAGATTTGAGTGCGGCGGTCTTCTTTCTTTCTGCTGCTGCTCTGCTCTGCGCTGCGCTGTCCTGTGTGCGGTTCGTGCTGTTGTGAAGCTCTGTGGTGTGTTTTCACCGTATCCGAGATCAGCAGCAGCGAATTCTTCTGCAGACGACGATCACCACTGATATCTCAGACCCTGCCTACCTACTTTTCCCACAAGCCGTGACGACAACACACATATCTCTCCGCTTGCTCGCTTGGCACTTTGGCCAGTTTAGCGCAGCCGTTGGGGCCTCGACCACGGATCCTAGGAGTCTCGCTAACGAACATTTGACGGACATTCTGGACAACGTTACCGAGAGCACTTTGTTGTTCTTCTTCGGAGCGCTCTTCCTTTTCGGAGCTGCTTCTATTCGCATGTGGCTAGTTATGGTGCTGCTGCTGCTGCCGGTGCCGGTTGCACAGTCCGGAAGGAACAACTCTCGAACGACTCCTCCGCGCTAGTCATGACATGAAAAAGTGCATACAGAATTTCCATGTCTCATCCTGAAATGCCTTTTGCACTGTCTGTACCGCATAAACGCCCAAAATGTTCATGATTGCTGGTAAATTCACAATCATATCTCACATTACATCCGCATTCACATGGCTGCAAAACATTTGCCATCGCATCTCGGTTCCTCTGGCCTACTACTACGGTAGACTTTTAACAGGCTGGTAGTTTTATCTGTTCAGCGTACTACAGAATAACTCTGCGCTTTCCTCGTACTGTACTTGTCCGGCATTCTTCTTCTCTTACTCCTCTTACTCCTCTAGGTCGTTAGGTCGCTCGCAATTGCCATTTCGAGTTCTTTTATGCCCCATTAAGAGAATCTCGAGCCCCAGTTTTCTTACTTTGATCCCAAACTCATAGTTTTTCAAGCCTGAATCCGATCATCGCCCTTTCGGGCTTCCACAAGCTGCCGGTGACGTCAAACTCAAAAGGGAGCGAGGGGGCAAGGGGGCGTGCTCTCATCAGAATGATGGAGCTCCAAGTTCAGAAGCCTGTCTCGATACACAGCTAGAGCCACAAAAGATTGTGAGTCCTACGCCTGCTGCTCCTGATGCTGCTGCATGCGCCGAGGACTGAATGATCTCAATACTTTTGCCCACCCGTTTCAGATTGACCGATGAGGACAAAAAACTCCCAAGGAAACAAACTCGGGTTCATGTCCAAGGCTCGCTCGCCAGTGAAAATGCGCGAGAGAGGGAGAGAGACTTCTGTGGCCTTGGTGCCTCGGGGTCGGTAGGGGCTGGATGAGGTTACGGCCGCTGGAAGTCCGAAGGATAATTTCGACTTTCCGGTAGGTATCTGATCTGATGCGTGTCTACGGATGGCCGAAATTAAAAGGCATGAAGCTTGAGCGACATACATGACTGACTGTAAACGCTGGACATGCGACTTGCGAACGTCGAATCTCGTGACGGAAAGCGATGCAGCCCCAGACGTTTTTAGTACTCGAGCTTCCTTGCGAGTACAGCATACACAGAGGTAAGTTAGGAACCAATCGAGGCTCGAGGAGTGCCGACCAACTACAGTATCATGGAAGCTGACGAAATCCGGACCAAATCTTCTACAGCCTTTTGTGTGGATAACTTACATTTCATTCAGACCGGCCGAGGCCAAACACAAATTTATGCCAGACGAAAGTGGAAATGTCATTAAGGTGGTAATGAAGTCGGACCGCACTTCTGTGGCGCCCGCTTAGCTTAGACGGAGGGCCTCAGGCCATCAGAGGGGGTGGGGTGCCTGATGTCCAGCCAGACATGTACAGTCCATGGCAGTTCTTTTTATATATGTGTGTCCAGACAAATAAACCCTCGCATAAGCATAAGCGCAGGTCAGCATTGAAGCCTCTCATCCATATGGGGTACGAAGAGGGGCTGGTCTTGTTAGTCGCACCCCGGAACGGAACGGAGGTAGCACTTGCTGTACTTGACAAAGAATCAAGTCTAATGAGACTAGCAGCGAGTCTCGTTAAGCGGACCCCGGGCCCGAAGGTGAAGGAATGGAGAAAGCATAGGAGAAGGAGTAGAGGACGCAGGGCAGGGGGGCAGCAGTGCAGGCAGTACCGCCGGTACTTGACGAATGAAGGATCCATGTCTTTAGTGGGTGGGGTGAGAGCCATAGAAATCGATAGGGTATAAAATTATAGAGCAAGGACGATGGCACTCGAGGAACTTGATAGGAATACTACTGAAGCACGAATGAACAAACGAGGCATCTTAGGACATATGGGACATGATAACATGGCACAAGTTGGGAGAAGAGACCTCAAGTTCCAATGAAACAAAGAACCTGCAAGGAATGATTTTTGAATATTTGCCCCCCACCCCATATTACATACTATTCTCCCATTCCAGCCTCCCAGTCTCCTCCTTTAGCTGGGCCGAGATACTAGGCAATGTTCTAGAAAGTAGATTCCGACGAAGGGGACATTGTAATAATAATGATAAATGTGGGAACGCTACGCAAACATCTGCACCTAATTCGCTGCTACTGCTGCTGCTTAATACAGTACGGTACAGGTGGAAGGAAGGAAGGGTCGGACAGACGGATGGACAGGCTCCCAGGTTCGCACTGCCTCACAGCCTCACAGGCAGCCAGCCGGTGTTCCCTTCAACATACAGTGTGCCTGGGTAGCCAATTGCAAGTGAGAAGAATCGCTCGCCAAATGTCCTTGAAAATGTGCACACACACAGCAAGCGCCGCAAAACAACGTGGCACACCTTGGGCGCACTCAAAGGCCCCGCCCAAAGAACATTATGATTGAGAGAGACGGGCGGCCAAATGCCCCCTGCGACTTGCCTGCCTGCCTGCCTTCCCTCCCTCGCCCAGAGATGGACTTAACACTTCGACTTAACGGTATCCCAAGTTTTTGCATAAGACTTAACAGTGCACCTCTTGCCTTGACGTGGCATCTGCAATCTTACGTGGCACTATTTGATTCGCGAGCATGGAGCTCATCCCAGACCCGTCACATTTCGTCTCTGTATGTTGATAAGCTGTACTGTGTTGTACTGTACTCCTCTGTTTGTGCAATAGGGAGTTTCAGAATAGAAGTGCCTAATTTTTATTGCTTTCGGTCAAAAGCAATATGTGGTTTCGAAATAGATCCAGGCAAAAATTATGGAAATTCCTATAAAACTCACATCCTTCACCCGTAATTTTTTATGGAGACATTGTTTGGATCCATGAATTTGTTTAACGGTTAGATCCAGAAAAAAAATCTCTCAAGAAAACCCTAAAACTCGAAAAAAAATAAAAAATTTGTGAAATTGAAAGAAGTAACAAAAAAGTTAGTGACGTGTCCATAATTTTAGTGGTATAAATTTTATGAATCCCATAATGTTCTCCCATAACCCGTTCACCCTGTCACGGGACTCCCATAAGTTTGTTTTGAAGCCAATAATAACCCCTAACCCAGTTTGGAATAGACCAGTGTAGACATTTACAGTAATTTTTCTTTTAACGAAAATTGCACTATAGCTAAAATCATTGCTTCATTTGGCACCCGCAGCCTAGAACTCGGGTTTAAGTTGCATCTTATGTATATACAGCCATAAAAACTTCTATTGTCTTCGGAAGCCAAAATAGTATGGCGATTCAGCCCAGTATATAAGTCATACTATACGGTCCCAAAAAAAAGTTACAAAGAAATTTGTAAATAATTTCATTGGTAAAAAAAAGGCAGAGTCTTAATGTTTATAGACATTCGTACGTATATTTATTCCCAAACAAGTGAGTTGCTTTGACTGACTTTCGATTTGACAGGAGATATTTTTGCTAAAAATAATCATAAGGTACGTGTTTGGGTAAGAAGAGGGTTAGATCTTTTTACTCTATGTAAATATATATTATTCATGTATGGATACATACTATGGCCACACAAAAAAGCATATTTTCAAGGTTGAACCCCACTACTAAATTCATAAATGTGGCAGTATACCACAGACCTGCATGGATTATGATCATAACTGAATAGAGTATTAACCAAAAATTACAAGGACCCTCCATATATTGTTCTATGTCTCACCATAATTCTATCCTATCACCATTATCACCTATCCTGAAACGCCCTTATATATGCGAGTATCCACTTCTTTGTTTACCGTACTACTTTGTCAATTGTATCCATGAAGAAGTCTGGATATGCCGGTGACAAAAATACAGTACTTCATGTTGCTTCATATAATGTTCCCAAGTGCAAGAATACGTAACAAAGTTGGGTATCAAAATTGTTTGATGTAGATCGATGGCTTCCCAGAAGAGGCCTCAAGATGAAACAAATTTCTAAATCGATCTCATGTTCATCTACGGCATCGAACGAAGATGAGAGAGGAGGCGGCGGCGGGGCAGCACTTTCATTCCTTTGCGGCCTCTTCACCTCATCGCTTAGTTTCATATAGTCCAGACTCCATGGCCACATCCAGCAAACTCGAATGTGAAGTACATCAAACGATTGATCAAAACGAACTTACAGTCGAAAAAAATACCTCACGGAAGTCACACATCAAGTGAACCTAAGATGATGAGTGGAGTAATCTTAAGTGAAACTGCCGTAGTGGACTATACCAAACCCACTTTACAATCGACGGAGCCACTGAAACTGCCAGAGGACTTTTTCTTCAGACGTAGACACCACCAATCTCTTTATTTCTCTTTCGCACCCGAGTGTAGAGACGACTAGAAAGCATTTCTTGGCATGCTGAAGTCCAACAGAGCCACATCAAATGTGGCCCGTAGGCCCCATACTCCTAAGACACCAGCAACGAAGGATTTCAACATACCAGATATCGATTCTTGCAATGTGCTCATCGTGAGGTACAAGATTTATACTTTACTACTCAAAATTTGATTTTGGGATGAGATGGGATGATTTATGTCACGCTGATCTACTTCTATCATGAGATTAAAACTTCAGATCTATTGATTCATACTCCTTCATTTAGTTTCCTTATTGACATGTAGCCTCAACCTTATTTAACGCAGTGTTGTCATGTTACCATTCACATGACATCATTAGAGATGTGATCTATGCACTTGCACAAGACACTCAAAATGTAGTATAAAGACGGAGAGAGAAAGATTACATCTTTAAGGAAAACCAGTGTGGAAATATTTGGAGAATATAAAATACTCATGGAGTAAGTTTAGAGTAAAATTTTGTGAAAAATTGCAAAGCCCAATGTATATAAGAGTGAGACAAAAAAGCAAACGGAGGTGCAATCCTCTACCTGTATACGATATGAGGGCACCTCAAATTCCACCGGCGTGATGGGATGCATTCCATACGTTAAGTAAAATGGCGTTTGCTGGATTGTCTGCGTCTGATCTTTCTTCCCTGTTGTAGTTGGTGAGAAACTGACTCTTCAGGAATCACTCCAAGAAGAGGAGAGCACACCAAAGAGACAAGAGAGAGTGTACAAGAATGAGATGAGGAAGGCTTCGCCTTCCCCTGTATATATAGGGGGAGTACAGGGAAACCCTAATCTCGGGTTAGCCCTAAACAGATTTGTACCATCGGTATGTAACAACCCTAGATCTATGGCATGTAGTCATCAGGCACGGATCGACCTATATCAACTCGATGAGCTTGGGATATTAACACTCCCCTTCAAGCTCAACTGTATTTACTGAACTCCTAGACAATGTCAAAATGTAGCAAACGACTCTCTAGGTAAAGCTTTGGTGAAGATATCTGCAACCCGATCTCCTCACATATGTATATATCTAAGATCTACTACACCTGCAAGGACCTTCTACCTAACAAAGTGGTAATGCACCTCAATGTGCTTTGTCCTAGCATGGAAAATAGGATTGTTAGCTAACATCATCTTTGCTAATGTTATCGGCTAGGATAACTGTAGGGACTAGGATAATCTACTCCAATATCGAAAAGCAAATAACGAAACCAAATTGCTTCACAAGTGGCATTCATAGCACCACAATACTCCGCCTCCGTGGAAGACAAGGTTGCCACGGTCGGTTGCTTCTTAGAAGCCCAGCTCACAGCCGCACTCCCAAGTCCAAACACTTATCCAGACGTGGATCTCTTGCCAGAAATATCTCATGCCCAATCAGCATCGGTGTAGCCATGCAGGTTCAACTCACCTCCAAATCTGTATCGAAGTCCAAAATGAAGTGTGGACTTCACATAGCGGAGAATCTGCTTGACCGCCATCATATGCGGTACCCATGGAGCATGCAGGAACTGATTGACTAGACCAACAGCATAGCTCAAATCCGGTCTAGTGATAGTCAGATAAATCAAACTCCCAACCATCTGTCTGTACAGGCGGGGATCTGCAAGTAACTCTCCATCGTCTAAATCTAGCTTTAGACCTTGTTGGAGAGGAGTGTATATTGGTTTACAATCAGACATCTTGAACTCCTTAAGCTTATCTAAAGCATATTGGTGTTGTATTAGCCACATATCCTTTCCCTCTGTAATAAACTCCACACCAAGAAAGAATTTAAGATACCCTAAGTCTTGTATCTCAAATTTGGAACATAAGATACTCTTGATGCGGGAAATCATCTCTTCATGGTTCCCAGTGACAATAAGATCATCTACGTAGATGGAAATCATCACTACATGAACTCATGACCTCATGCAGTATAGCGATGAGTTGGAATGACATACTACAAATCCAAGGGATATGAGAAAGGAATTGATCTTCTCATACCATGCTCTCGGAGCCTATTTCAAACCATAGAGGGATTTCCTTAACTTACAAACGTGGGAAAGAAACTTCGGATCTTCGTAACCAGGTGGTTGTTGCATGTAGACTTCCTCGCCGAGATCTCCATTCAGAAAGACGTTCTTGAAGTCCATTTGATGCATTCGCCATCCCTTGTTGACAGCAATAGCAACCACCGTGCATTTAATTGCCATCTTGACAACTGGACTAAACGTCTCTTTGTAGTCCACTCCATGCTATTGTGCGTAGCCCTTGGCTACCAATCTGGCCTTGTATCGAGATACAGTGCCATCCGAGTTGCGCTTGATCTTGAAGATCCATCTGCAATCAATCGTTTTCTTACCTTGAGGTAAGTCCACCAACTCCCATGTTTGTTGGTGACGAAGTGCAGCAAGTTCTGTCTCCATGACTTCAATCCACTCATTTTTGTGCATCGCCTCCTCAAGCGTACTTTCGGTTACCGCTCGGAAGAACGTGAGTCATGTATGCATGATGATCAGCAAGGAAACTTCCATGCATAAATCTCAGATTTATGTAGGGCAGTATCATATGTATTGTTTGTCTCCCCTTGCTTCAGATCTGAGGTACTAGCCGCGTCATTCTGGGACGCTTCATCCAACGGATCAATATCGGTAATCCGTGGTGAGGACATCATATGTTGCAAAATAACATGATCCTCAAGACTAGGAGTCGGTCTGGATGGTGCTCGATGAACTTCATCCGTAGCGACTCAGTGCGATGAGACTTCGACTCTAGGACTGTGACTCCAGAAACTCCTCTCTGTAAAGGTACAGTGGACGGACTCCTTGATGCAATTTCAGCAGGAAGAGTGGGTATGACTGGAACAATCGCAGGTGCATACCAAGATTGCAACTCTTCAAATACAACATCTCTACTGATATAGAATTGCATAGAGGAAGGATTATAGCATCAATATCCTTTCGTATCTAAGGCATATCCAAGGAAAATACACTTCTCGCCTTTTGGATCTAGCTTCTTAAAACTCTCATCCGAATGTGTACATACCGTATGCAACCGAAAACTTTCGTAAATGAGTAATCGGGCTTGTGGCCCGTGAATACCTCCATCATGATCTTGTTGTGAATCGTTGCAGGAGTTCGATTCATCAAGTACACCGCAACGGAAATGCTTTCCGCGCCTGCAATTTGGTCTAGGCAGTTCTTCTCGCTCAACATAGCGCGAAAGACACCTTCTCGCTATGTGACGATTCTTCCTCTCCGCAACGCCATTCTTTGTGGGAGTATAACTGCAAGTCTTCCGGCGGCCGTATGCCATGCTTACGTAGGTAGCAATTGAATTCTCCGCATTTAAACTCGCCTCCTCCATCCGAACGTAGACAAAGGATAGATTGTCCAGACTATTTCTCCACCAACTTGTGGAAAGTCTGAAATGCTGACAACACATCTGAAGAGCTCTTGCTCTTAAGGAAGTAAACCCAGGTGTAGCGAGAGAAATCATCAATGAAGGACACGAAGTACTCAAAACAAGATAAATTTGGTTGAGAAGAAGTCCATACATCTGTGTGCACCAGCTCTAGAAGCTTGGTCGCTCTCCTACCTGATCCCTTAAAGGGTTGTCTAGCTTGCTTGCCAAACTGACAAGCGGGACACACTGTAGTGGGCTCAGCAGAAGTGAAGTTGGGCAAACCTGTGACTAGATCTGAACTCGGAAGAGTCTTTAGTTTCTAAAAGTTCATACGCCCAATTCGTTTGTGCCAAATATCTATGTCAGATACTACAAAGCCACTTTCTGTAATGACAGGAGTTGGGTGTTTACTGACATTAACTTTAGCATCTAGCTACGACAGTATCTGTGAAGTCTTCAACAAAGCACCCATCTTTGTTGAAACTCACTTGGAAACTTTGTTCTACCATCTGTCCTACTCATAACAGATTTTGAGTCAGAGTAGGAACATGTAAAACGTTTCCGATTTCAGAAAGATTAGATCCTGGAATATCAAGCGGAATTTTACCCTTATGCTTGATCTCGTGCTTCGTATCATCTCCAGTCACCATGAACTGAGGAGTCTCCACAATGTCGAGCGACGCAAACCATTCTTGATGCGGCGTCATGTGGCTTGTAGCTCCGGAATCGATCACCCAATCAGACGGGTGCAAAAAGCAAAGATAACTCTGTGTCACAATGAAAGAGTCGTTCTTCGGCCAGCCTACATGGCCCTCATTGGCCCGGCCCGCGCAGATGGTTCTGACGCTTGTAACAATCTTTGGCATAGTGGCCATTCTTGTGACAAAGATTTGCAGTGTTAACCCGCCTTTTCCGGCAGCCGGTGGCGCATCTGGCTGGTTCGGCGCCTTGTTCTGCGCACGACCTCTACCATCACCATATCCGGCTCCTCTGTCACGACCTCTGCCTCAACCTCCAGAACCTGCAAAAAACACACCTTCTTATGGGTTTAACGAAGCACTAGTACTGCCGAGAATTCACACTTCTTCTCCCAACATCATTGGGACCAGTTTGTCGAACTTCGGAAGAGGTTCTTTGGTCGAAATTGACGTAATGAACTGCTTGTACTCGGCAGGCAGTCCTTGCAATGTCGCACCAATAATCACGGTCGGATCAAGTTGACAGATGCTAACTGATCTACCAGTTGCTTGATATGATTGACGTAGTCACTGGCACACATCGAGACTTTCTTGACCGTATTGAATTGCCGCAAAGAATCGCAGCGACTTCCGAACTGTTCCCGAATAGAACATTTGTGACAACGCGTCCCAAGCTTTCTTGGGTGTGTCACAGTCTTGAATGTGACCGATCATCAAGCCTGAAATCGTGAGCGCAATGTAGTGGATGGCTTGATGTAGGACCCTAGTTAGGAATTTTAAGCTTGTTTTTTTATTTTTCGGAATAAAACGCATGATATTCGGCGGAATTGAGTATTGACGAATACGAAGATGACTCTTAAGGCGAATATGCATGTTGAGAAGAGTATGTAGATTGAATCCATTTGAGCAATTACATTTCGCTTAGGGTAAAGTTGTAAATCAGATCGTTGAGCAAAGGGCGGCGCAGTAACCGCAGAGTGACACGATGAAGAAGCGAGTGGCATTGCAATCGGGAGCACGGGAAGCTATTCGATTACCTCCTCCGCAGAAGATGGCGAGTGTAATTAGACCTCTGGTGCCAAAACCGGACTGGACGTTGGAAGAATTGAAACGATTGAAGCAATTGGGCGGAACGTTCCTAGCATGACGATGGGACTATGTCTGTCCGGAGCTGTGTGAAGAAGTGAAGGCCAAGAAAGTTGCCAATCCGATTGGATGGAGAGGTTACCCCGATTCTTGGGATGCGATTCTATGGGCGGAAGCATTGGGCCGGGATTATGCGGTAGACAAGGATGGCATTGACTGGGAAGGATCGGCATTGCATACAGGATTCGACTTCGATGAGTCCAAGTGGTTTGATCCTCGAGGAAGGAAGGGTACCAACGGGTTCAAGATTGATTTGATTAAGGATGATTTCCGATGGAAGATCATGTATACGTTGAATCAGCTGTTTTCACCGTAGAGAACTACTTACGCTAGCATGCATAAGGTGAGGATAGTAGAAGGATTCGTCAGAGGAAAGATCAAAGTCAAATGGGGAGAAATATTCGCTCGGAATGTGCAGGCTATGGGATAGAAGTTGAAAGCAGGAGAGAAGGGAGTAGTGTACATTTCCTCTTTTCTGGTACACATGTACTCAAGGATGTTGAGAAAACGACTCTTCAGGAATCACTCCAAGAAGAGGAGAGCACACCAAAGAGACAAGAGAGAGTGTACAGGAATGAGATGGGGAAGGCTTCGCCTTCCCCTGTATATATAGGGTGAGAACAGGGGAAACCCTAATCTTGGGTTAGCCCAAAACAGTCTCCGCACCATCGATGCGTAACAACCCTAGATCTACGACCTGTAGTCATCAAGCAAAGATCGACCTATATCAACTCGATGAGCTTGGGATATTAACACTCCCCTTCAAGCTCAACTGTACATCCTGAACTCCTAGACAATGTCGAAATGTAGCAAACGACTCTCTAGGTAAAGCTTTGGTGAAGATATATGCAACCTGATCTCCTGTATGTATATATCTAAGATCTACTACACCTGAAAGAACCTTCTCCCTAACAAAGTGATAGTGCACCTCAATGTGTTTTGTCCTAGCATGAAAAACAGGATTGTTGGCTAACATCATGCTGCTAATGTTATCAGCTAGGATAACTGTAGGACTAGGATAATCTACTCCAATATCAGAAAGCAAGGAACGGCCAAATCGCTTCACACGTGGCATTCATAGCACCACGATACTCTGCCTCTGTGGAAGATAGTGCCACGGTCGGTTGCTTCTTAGAAGCCCAGCTCACAGCCGCACTCCCAAGTCCAAACGCATATCCGATGTGGATCTCCCCGCCGTAAATGTCTCCCCGCCCAATCGGCGTCGGTGTAGCCATGCAAAGTTCACCACCTCCAAATCAGATCAAAGTCCAAAATGAAGTGTGGACTTCACATAGCGGAGAATCCGCTTAACCGCCATCATATGCGGTACCGTGGAGCATGCAGAACCGACCGACTAGACCAACAAAGATAGCTCAAATCCGGTCTAGTGATAGTCGATAAATCAAACTCCCAACCATCCGTCTGCATGCAGGGATCTCATGCGCAAGTAACTCTCCATCGCCTAACTCTAGCTTTAGACCTTGTTGTAGAGGAGTGTCTATTGGTTTACAATCGACATCTTGAACTCCTTAAGCTTATCTAAAGCATATTGGCGTTGTATTAGCCACATATCCTTTCCCTCCGTGATAAACTCTACACCAAGAAAGAATTTAAGATATCCTAAGTCTTGTATCTCAAATTCGAACATAAGATACTCTTGATGCGGAAATCATCTCCTCATGGTTCCCAAAGATAATAAGATCATCTACGATGATGGAAATCATCACTACATGAACTCCTGATCTCATGCAAGATAGCGATGAGTCGGAATGACGAACTACAAATCCAAGAGACATGAGAAAGGAATTGATCTTCTCATACCATGCTCTCGAGCCTGTTTCAACCCATAGAGGGATTTCCTTAACTTACAAACTCGGGAAAGAAACTTCGATCTTCGTAAGCGTGGTTGTTGCATGTAGACTTCCTTGCCGAGATCTCCATTGAGAAAGGCGTTCTTGAAGTCCATTTGATGCGCCGCCATCCCTTGTTGACAAAGAATAGCAACCACCGTGCGAATGGTTGCCATCTTGGCAACCGGACTAAACGCCTCTTTGTAGTCCACTCCATGTTTGTTGTGCGTAGCCCTTGGCTACCAATCCGCCTTGTATCGAGATACAGTGCCATCCGAAGTTGCGCTTGACCTTGAAGACCCATCTCGCAACCAATCGCTTTCTTACCTTGAGGTAAGTCCACCAATTCCCATGTTTGTTGGTGACGGCGCAGCAAGTTCTGTCTCCATGGCTTCAATCCACTCATTTTTGTGCATCGCCTCCTCAAGCGTGCTCGGTTACTCGGCTCAGCAAGAACGTGAGTCATGTATGCATGATGATCAGCAAGGAAACTTTCATGCATAAATCGCTGAACAGGATGCCGAACTCTCTCAGATTTTTGTAGGGCGAGATCGGATGTCTTGTTTGTCTCCCCTGCTTCGATCTGAGGTTCCATCAGCGTCGTTCTGGGACGCTTCATCTAACAGATGAATATCGGTAATCCGTGGTGAGGACATCATATGTTGCAAAATAAGATGATCCTCAAGACTAGGAGTCGGGCGGATGGTGCTCGGTGAACTTCATCCGTAGCGACTCCTGTGCACAATGAGACTTCGACTCTAGACTGTGACTCGAAACTCCACTCGTGAAGGTACAAAGGGACGGACTACTTGGCGTAGTTTCGGCCCGGAAAAGTGGGTATGACCGAACAATCGCGGTGCATACCAAGATTGCAACTCTTCAAATACAACATCTCTACTGATATAGAATTGCCTAGAGGAAGGATTATAGCATCTATATCCTTTCGTATCTAAGGAATATCCAAGGAAAATACACTTCTCAACTTTCGGATCAAGCTTCTTACGCTTCTCATCAGGAATGTGTACATAGCATATACATCCGAAAACTTTCAGAAATGAGTAATCATGCTTGTGGCCTGTGAATACGTCCATCGGGGTCTTGTTGTGAATCTAGCTGCAATCGGAGTTCGATTCATCAAGTACACCGCAAACGAAACAGCTTCCGCCTGCAATGGTCTAGGCGCGGTTTCTTCTCGCTCAACATAGCACGAAAGAGCACGCTATGTGACGATTCTTCCTCTCCGCAACGCCATTCCATTTGTGGGAGTATAACTGCAATTTTTCTGGCGTATGCCATGCTTACGTAGGTAAAGTTGAATTCTCCAGATAGAAACTCGCCTCCTCCATCTGAACGTAGACAAAGGATAGATTGTCTGCATCAAGTTTCTCCACCAAGGTGTGGAAAGTCCGGAAAGCCGACAACACATCCAAAGAGCTCTTGCTCTTAAGGAAGTAAACCTGTGTAGCGAGAGAAATCATCAATGAAGGACACGAAGTACTCAAAACCGGATAAACTTGGTTGAGAAGAAGTCCATACATCTGTGTGCACCAACTCGAGAAGCTTGGTCGCTCTCCTACCTGATCCGTTAAAGGGTTGTCTAGCTTGCTTGCCGAACTGACAAGCTGGACACACTGCAGTTGGGAGAAAGTATGAAGTTGGGCAAACCTGTGACTAGATCTGAACTCGGAAGAGTCTTCAGTCTCTGAAAGTTCATGTGCCCAATTCGCTTGTGCCAAATATCTATGTTAGATACTACAAAGCCACTTTCCTCAGAATGACAGAGTTGGTCAAGTTTCGACATTAACCAGTAGCATCTAGCTTGAGCATGTCTACCACTCCTGCTACCTCGAGCTACGACAGTACCTGTGGAGTCTTCAACAAAGCATCCATCTTTGTTGAAACGCACTTGGAAATTTTGTTCTACCATCTGGCCTACTGATAACAGATTTCGAGTCAGAGTAGGAACATGTAAAACGTTTCCAATTCCAGAAAAATTAGATCTTGGAATATCAAGCAGAATTTTACCCTTATGCTCTGATACCATGTTGAGAAAATGACTCTTCAGGAATCACTCCAAGAAGAGGAGAGCACACCAAAGAGACAAGAGAGAGTGTACAGGAATGAGATGGGGAAGGCTTCGCCTTCCCCATCATATATAGGGTGAGAACAGGGAAACCCTAATCTTGGGTTAGCCCAAAACAGATCTGTACCATCAGTACGTAACAACCCTAGATCTACGGCCTGTAGTCATCAGGCAAAGATCGACCTATATCAACTCGATGAGCTTGGGATATTAACAAAGGATGGGGTGGTTAACTCCAAGGGAAAGAGTGAAGTATCATATGGATGCAGAGAATGTTTTGCGAGAGCCGAATATGAGTGAAGCTAGTAGTGGATCAACCAGAAGCGTGGGTCCCGAAGAAGGAAGCAATTTGCAGTCACCAGTTGTAGGCGAGATGCCTTCAGACGAGTTGGATGAAGTAATGCGGGGAATTGAGGAAGCTGTATTCGGAAGAGAGGATTCGGCATGAACTTCAGGGAAGAGAGTGAGAAGTCCGAGTGTAGAGGAAGTTCGAACGCCGGTCAATAAGAAGCGGAAGTTAAAGGAGATTGTTAAGCCAAGGAGCCCGGTGCCGAAAGTATCGAGGCCTAAGGTGAAGGCATCCAAAGTAGATGGTGGAGAACCACTCTCTTCGGTGTTGCAGTTGGCACAGAAGTTAGAAAATGTAGTTGTCCCTGTTCTCATGGAGTTGAACGAGATGGGAACAGACTATATTCAGGGGTGGAATCCTCAAGAAGACAGTTACATGGAACTCATTCAGTTGATGAACCGCATTGCAACAGGAAAGAAGGACCAGACTCACACTATTAAGCAGTTGACAGAGTCGGTGGGGTGTCTGGAGAAGGAGAAGGCAAAAGCACAACAGGAGGTGACAGCAGCGAAGAAGGCTTATGGGGAGATTTGCAAAATCCGAGGAGCAGAGTTGAAGTTCGTGGAAGTCGAGAATGAGTGGCTTCGGAATCAACTGAAGGAGGTGAAGCGCCAGCTGCACGAGGTCGATATAGAGCAACCAGCTAGATTAGAAGTTTTGGCTAGTAAATGTGCGAAGTATCTTCTTGCCTGGTGTGATGATGTGGAAGCTGATCGATTGGAGGCCTTGACAACGGCGATGAACACTCCTGGTGATTTGAAGGAGAAACGAAAGGAGATGTACAAAGCGATGGGTCGTGACTGTCAAAAAGCGATGCGAATTCACCGGAGGGAGATCACAGAAGATATCAGAGAGTTGCAAATCAGCGTTGATGCTTTCGCCTGGCGTGAAGAGACATCATCGAAGGGTGCAACAGATCTCCAAAGTTGTAGTCGGACGCGATTCCTGTAGGTAGCGATTCGGATAAGACCTTAGAATTATGTATAAATAGGACTAGAGTAGTTAGTGGAGACATCTTCAATTTGCAAGAGAAAGTCAGGATTTGTTCATGTGTAGCTAGGGTAGAACGGAAACTCTCGAAGCCGAGTAGAGATCGCCGTGGCCTACCTGACTGGAGATCGGATTCCTGTGAAGATACCCAAGAATTCGTCCCACGAGTTTGGCTATCGACGGTTTCGCCGGGAGAACTTCAGCGAGCTTACGCCTAGTGAATGTTACCTTTTGTAATTGGGATCACCCAATCTTAGTAAAAGAATTCCTTCTGGAAATTCTTGGCCTTTTAAGTCTTGATGGGTTTTTAAGTTATGAATTCATTCCACTCTTCGGACTGTGATTCTCCAGAGTTGATTAAAGACGTCTAAACACACCTATTCCCCACTTGATATTCGGTTAACATCCCATTCCCTTGGGAACGAATCAATAAACACTACAACTACTCACTTCTTGTGTAACCTTGTTGTTACACTTGATACGATCGCTTTCTCCACTCACGCAATGTCTGCTCACTGCGAAGATCACCAGCAATCACGATTGGTGCTTTCTCCTCCCCGGTCACAAGCTCCCATAGCCCATGGCCTTGAAGGAAGGTCTTCATTTGAAATTTTCACGTTTGGAAATTGTTCTTGTCGAGTTTCTCTCCAGTGATCATGCTCATGGATTCTGCCATGGTTGTGGTCACGAGCGGAAATCACGACCCCAACACGGCAAGTACCTGCATAGACACAAAACGAACACAAAGAACACCTCCGCGACTATGGCGGAAAAATAGCTACTCTGCACCTCGATCAAAAACATGCAAAACTCCAGAAACTGGCGAAATGCGCATGTCTTGACCCGCAGACGAAGAAGGAAATGTGTTCGCGATTCTGCGCATGCACAGTACTTAAGCGAACACGACGAAGAAAGCTCGGATTGAGCTGAAATTTTTCGTGTCAGGAGCTCTGACAGAGGTGAGCGTTGTGCTATTTCTACTTTGCATAGGTAGAAACCCTCAAACCTCTAAAAAACCTCGTTTAGTCCTCCAAACAACTCCTCAAAGATTTTGGAAAAGGCGATAATTATCACCAACAACTCCAAATTGCACGGAAACTTCATGGCTTCCAAATTCGACCATTCTGCACAAGGAAACTTCCTTTAAGGAGTTGGGCGATCAAAAATAGCTCGAGAACGATCATCTTGACCTCTGAAAAAGCGATTGAAGAGTATAAGAAAACCCAAAACGGTTCCCCAACAATCTAATCGCTTCAGCGCGACACCCTCCAATTCTGAGGCACACTCCTCACTAATCTCTAGCACTCCTCTATGTCTAATCTACAAAACTAATGCTCCCACCATGCTCTGATACCATGTTGAGAAACTGACTCTTCAGGAATCACTCCAAGAAGAGGAGAGCACACCAAAGGAACAAGAGAGAGTGTACAGGAATGAGATGGGGATGGCTTCGCCTTCCCCTGTATATATAGGGGGAGTAAAGTGAAACCCTAATCTTGGGTTAGCCCTAAACAGATTTGTACCATCGGTATGTAACAACCCTAGATCTACGGCCTGTAGTCATCAGGCACGGATTGACCTATATCAACTCGATGAGCTTGGGATATTAACAACGGTGCGGTTCATCACCTGAATCAGTTCCATGTGACCGTCCTCTTGAGGATCCCATCCTTGAATATAATTTGTTCCCATCTCGTTCAACTCCATAAGAACATGAATAACTACATTCTCCAATTTGTGCGCTAATTGCAATACAGAAGAGAGCGGTTCTCCACCATCTACTTTGGATGTCTTCACCTTAGGCCTCGATACTGCTGGTACAGGGCTTCTTGGCTTAACAACCTCCTTTAACTTCCACTTCTTATTCACCGACATTCAAACTTCTTCCACACTCGAACTTCACACTCGCTTCCCAGAAGTTCCTACAGACTCCTCTCGTCCGAATACAGCTTCCTCAAGATCCCGCAATGCCTTACTCATTTCTGTCGAAGGCACATCCTCCTTGTCTCCTGCAACTGGTGACTGCAAACTGCTTCCTTCATTTGGTCCTACACTCCTGGTTGATCCACTACTGGCTTCACTCATATATGGCTCTCGCAAAACATCCTCTGCATCCAACTGATACTTCAATCTTTCCCTTGGAGTTAACCATCCCATCCTTGAGTACATGTGTACGAGAAAAGAAGAAATGTACACTACTCCCATCTCTCCTGTTTTCAACTTCTGCCCCATAGTCTGCACATTACGAGCAAATATTTCTCCCCAATTGACTTTGAACTTCCCTCCGACAAATCCTTCCACTATCCTCACCTTGTGCATACTAGCATAAGTAGTCCTCTCCGGTGAAAACAGTTGATTCAATGTATACATTATTTTTCGTCGGAAATCATCCTTAATCAAATCAATCTTGAAACCATTGGTCCCCTTCCTTCCTCGAAGATCAAACCACTTAGAGTCGTCAAAATCGAATCCCATAGGCAATGCCGATCCTTCCCATTCGATGCCATCTTTGTCTACAGTGTAATCTCGTCCCAAAGCTTCCGCCCACAGAATCGCATCCCATGAATCTAGATAACCTCTCCACCCGATTGGATTGGCTACATTCTTGGCCTTCACTTTCTCACACAATTCTGGACATACATAATACCATCGCCATGCTAAGAACGCTCCATCCAAGTTCTTCAATCGTTTCAATTCTTCCACCGTCCAGTCCGGCTTTGGCATCAAAGGTCGAATTATGCTTGCCATCTTCTGCAGAGGAGGCAATCAAATTACTTTGCTTGCTCCTGATCGAATTGCCACTCGCTTCTTCATCGTGTCACTTTGTTAGTTCTCCACCCGCTGCTGCTTGTTGATACTTTTTGTCATGGCGATGGGATTATGTATGCTTGGAGCTGTGCGATGAAGTCCGGAGAGGGAAGCCCCGACAAAGAATTGGGAGCGAGCACATCCGGAGAAGTGGGATGCGAGGCTATGGGCGAAGGCTTTAGGACGCAATCACGAAGAGGACAAAGGCGGAGTCGATTGGGAGGGATCAGCAGTGCATACAGCGTTCACCTTCAACGAGCGGAAGTGGTTCAACCCTAGGGAGAGGAAGGGGACGAATGGCGACAAACTTGACTTGATCAAAGATGTATTCAGAAGGAAGGTGGCACTTACCTTGAATCAGCTTTTCTCGCCGCAGAGAACAACGTATGTGAGTATTCATAAGGTGAGGATCGTGGAAGGGTCCATTGGAGGCACTATCCGAGTGAACTGGGGAGAGATCTTTGCAAAGAATGTGCAAGCCATGGCGACAAGACTAAGAGAAGACGATAAGAGTGTAGTCTATCTCTCGTCTTTCTTAGTACACCAGATCTTGAAGTTGGAGTGGCTGACGCCTAAGGAGAGGCAGCTGTATTGGTTGGAGAGTGGGTTGTCGGACTTGGATGCGGACATCGACAGTGCAAGCAGTGGGTCGACAAGGAGTCTAGGCACGAGTGTACCTCCTAAGCCGAAGAGAACAGGAGAAGTGAGATCGGCGGTACAAAGCAAGCCCGATTCGGACTCAGACCTGGAGGTGATTGGGATGTCGAGAAAGAGAAAGAGAGTAGTGGAAGAGAGTCCCTCTGCCACTCTAGAGGTACGAAGAGATGTAGGCAAGAAGAGGATGGAAGAAGTAGGACCGGCCAAGTCCTCTCGACCGAAGATGATGGCGGTGAAGCCGAGGCCGAAAGCCTCAGAGGAGATTGCAGAACCCATGGCATCGGTCTTTGCAATTGCCGCAAGTTGGAAGCTGTGGTGGTTCCAGTATTGTTGGAGTTGAACGAGATGGGGCCAATGTATATGCCAAGGTGGGACCCTCAAGCGGACGGGTATATGGAATTGATTCAAATGATGAACCGTCTGGCGTTGGGAAAGGAGGATCAGTCCATCACGGTGAAGGAGTGGACAGAGAACGTGGACAAGTTGTCCAAAGAGAAAACCGAGATGGAGAAGAGGGTTGAAGAGGCGAAGAAGGCCTACGAAGAGATCTGTCGTATTCGGGGTGCGGAGATCCATTTTGTAGAGAAGGAGAATGCACATCTTCGGGAGACAGTGCAGGATTTAAAACGAAGATTGATTCAGATGGATGTGGAAGCACCTGCGAAGCTGGAGAACCTTGCTAATAGATGTGCGCAACATCTATTCACACAGTGTGACCGACCGAAGTCAGTGCCAGTTAGAGCAGCTTGGTGGCGGCGATGGAGAATCCTGGAGACTCGAAGGATAGAAGGAAGGAAATGTACAAGGCATTGGGTCGGGATTTCCGAGAGGCTATGGCTCTTCATCGACAGGAGATCGCAGCAGATGTACAGGAAATGCAATTAGGAATCGACGCATTTACGCAAAGCGGCCAGGCGCGATCGAGCGGCTTAGATCAGAGTAGAAGACTTAGGAGAGAGCGATCCGTGTAGGAGACGGTTAGCTTGACAGTTATGAGTAGCTGTTAGAACATTCATTATAAATAGTCGTAGGAAATAAAGTGATGGATCTTTATCTTTGCAAGTGTCCAAAGTGTTGGATTGCAAATTGTAGTCGAGGTAGAACGAGCACTTCGAGGAGCCGGTGTCCGCAGTGACATTGTGTCGATCAAAAACGTGTATCCGTGAAGTTACCCGGATATTCGCCCACGAGCCGAGCCTGCCCGTAGCATCGGAAGTACTCTAGGAGGTGTTTCGCCGAGACGCAAACTTGTAATGAGAGAGATCCCCATCCTGAAGTAAAGCAAATTGCTGAATTCCATTTGCTGTGTCTGTGAAATTGGTGATGTGGTGGGTTTATGAAGGAATTGAGATTGAATCGATTGCCTTCTTGGTAAATGCTCTTCGGACTCTGCCCCGTCGAGTTAGAAAGATGTCTAAATGCTTATTTCCCTTCTTCGCTAGTGTGGTTTGATCCCTCATTCCCTTGGGAACGAATCAATATATACGAATTCGGACTAAATAGTGCTTACTGTGCTATTACAAAATTCCTAACTAGGGTCCTATATCACTTGTACACAAGACTGAAAAGGTTGATCCAGATGGAGTGACAATTGTATTGATTGGAGTTCGGGCTATTGACATTAATGTGGACATAGATGACACAAATAATGGATCCACTAAAAGCGTAGTAACTGTTGCTCCATCTGAGACAGAAGAGTGAAAAGAAGCTATAGTGGAGGGAAAGGATTCGGACTCTAATATGGTAATTGTGGAATTCCCATGTAAAAGGAAGAGACATATGCATGTGGAGAGTCCGCCAATCAGCCCGCCAAAGAAGAAAGGTGGTAGAAATGGTACCTCCAAGGCCTTCTTGACCAAAGGTCAAGACTACGAATGAAGTTGTTGAACCCTTGGCTTCAGGAATCCAGTTGTCTTAGAGGCTAGAGGCGATAGTGGTTCATGTGATTATGGAACTCAATAAGATGGGGCCATGGTATATGTCTGGGTGGGATCCTTAGGCCAATGGCTATATGGATCTAATTCAAACTTTGAATCAAATAGCGATGGGACGATAGGATATGGCTCAAGTAAATTGATAATTGACGGAGAATGCAGAGAAGTTGTCAAAGAAGAAGTCTAAATTGGTGAAGAAGGTGCATCCATCAAAGTTGTAATACGCGGAGATTTGCAAGATTTGAGGAGCGTTTATCTATTTAGCGTTTATCTAGAAACTATGTGGAAAAGGAGAATTTGCAGTTCTGCAAGACTGTGAAAGAGTTCTAGCATAGTCTAAACCAACTTGACATGGAGGTAGCTACTAGAATGGAGACTCTTGCCAACATATGCATCCAACATCTATTTGCTCGTTGTAATGACATAGAGGTGCATCGATTGGAGGAGTTTGGGGATATCAAGGAGAAGAGGAAAGAGATGTACAAGGATTTGGGCGTGGAGTTCCACGAAGCCATGAGCCTTCACATACATGAAATCATTGTAGACGTTGAAAAGTTATAAGTAAGAATTGAAGCGTTTACTCGGGAGATGGAGGCACGATCGAATGCAAAAGATAGTTTCTGAAGAGTTAGGAGAGAGCGATCCATGTAGACAATGATTAGGATTAGGTGCTATAATCATGTTTAAATAGGAGTAGGATTAGAGTAATGACAACTTCTTTCTTGCAAGTGATCTTAAATCGTAGTCATGGTAGAATGACAACTCGCAAAGTTGGTATGATCTACATGCAATTAGCCTAGACTAGAGACAAATACCTGCAAAGTTATCTGGGTATTTGCCCATGAGTTGTGGCTGCATTAGATCCACCATGAGTACTTCATCACTCATCTCGCCTTGACTGCAGCTTGTAAAGAAAAAGATCTCCATCTTTAGTAAAGAATTTGTTGAGCCATTCTTGTGTTTGCTATTCTATATAAGTTATCTAAATTGATGGGAATGGGAAGTTTGTAGAATAGGAAGCTGCCAACTCCTATTCGTTCAGACTGTGCAGTCTACAGTAGTTAAAGAAGACTAAATGCACCCTTTTCCTTCATGTTGATCTCTTCGTGAACATAACTCTCTTGGAAATGAACTAAACTATGCTAATTCTAATCTTATAATGCACATCAGTGTTATTACATTTGGTTTGCTCAAATATGTTTCTCATATCTCTCAGCTCTTGAATCATTTCTCTCAAAGTGTCCTCCATGATTTGTCTCTATCCACTGTCTCTTAGTATAGGATTAAGATAAAGAATCTCTCTAATTTTTCAATATTGACAACACAAAAGGAATAGGAATTGCTATCACCTCTTGGATATATTTCTCTCCAAAATTTCTGACAACTAGGCTCCGAAACATAGCTTTATGATGATATACACAATAGATTTCACACCGTGTGTTGAATCTCACTGGTGATGGTCTATTGAGGTCCATCTCTAAACTAAAATGTAGATTGTGACATCCCAAATAACATCGTAGATGACTATAGGTAAGATAATTGAATCTGAAGATCTCATCACTTCGTCCATGAACTTGGCAGCAAAATGATAAATTAAATATTGAGTCAACCTTGCTCTCTCAATATATAATAGTTTGACATGAAAAGGATTAAGAAATGGGAATCTTAATACTATTTTATCTCTCCCATCCATAAACTCCATCCACAATAATCCCCTTTCAATACTTGCAACTCAATGATCAATGCTAGACTCTAACAAACACTCTCTACTCAAATTATAGTACCAACCAAGATTATTCTCCCAAGAGGGATGATCCACACTCATAGGAATGATAAGCATGCTTTGATACTATTGTAATACTGAAATCAATGACTTTAGAATAATTTTCAAGGTGAGATGCATTCTCAAGATCTCTCCTTGCTTTATATATTATAGGACTAGGATAGTCCAAAATCTAAACAATATCACATGGCTAACATGCATAGGTTGCATGTTTGGTTATCATATCCTAACTAATTCTTAAAAGACATCTAGCACCTAATCAAATCCACCAATGTAAGGTAGCCACCTCTTCATTTATCCATACAAATCAAAGTTTACCTTTTGCTTTTTGGATCATGCACACCACTATCTTTTCCTTTAGAGATCTAGTGGTCAACCTAAAATTTGGCTAAATTAACTATAATAAACCAAGATTGGTTACAATAGTGCTACAATGGAAGAGCATGAAAAACATTTGCATGAGATATTTCATCGTTTGATAGCTCATAGCCTCAAGTTGCATTCTGAAAAGTGTAAGTTCATTTGAGAGCATGTGGAGTATTTGGGTCATACCATATATCCAAGAGGGTTGAAAGTTTAGCAAACCAAGATGGAAACAATCTTGCATATTCAGCTATCCTTAGATCTGAGTAGGTAAATATTCCTTGGACTTGCAAACTTTTATCGTATATATGTGCGAGGATTAAGAACTATTGTCAAATTTGATAAAGAGTGACGTTGGAAAGATGAACATGAGAGAGCTTTTGTTAAGCTCAAGGAAAGGATGACATCTACCCCTATTTTGATGAGACCTGTGAGAGGTCATCTCTTTCATATACATCATGATTGGATTATGTTGGGTTTGGGAGTAGTGCTTACCTAACATGATGATGAGGGGAAGAAGTTTGTAGTTGATTATGCAGATCGCTCCAACACTGCAACGAAGTCAAAGTATAGTTTTTTTGAAGGAGATTGTTTGACATCCATTTAGCCTATGAAACATTTCAAATGTTATTTGTTTGGAAACTCCTTCACTCTCATCACTTATAATCCATCATTGAAGTGATTAATGGAATGAGACAAGCTTACATGAAAGTTTATATGATAATCTCATATCTTACAAGAGTATGATTTCATGATTATACATAAACCTTATCTTACAAGAGTATGATTTCATGGTTCCACATAAACCTTGAGTGATGAATTATGATGTGGATGAGTTAAATCAAAACCCATGTACAAATCAAGTTGATAAGATTGGGGCTCGATGATATGGTGATACTAATGAGGAGATAGTTCTGGCTTGACATACATCTTTTTGAGTATGTTGGCTTTTAAGAATTATGTTATGCTTGGAAGCTAAGACTGAGGATGGTTTGACGGTAAGCCACGACATCCATGATGACATGGTGTTGGAGTATCTTTGTACATGTTCTTTAGTCGGCATTGTGAGTGCCAAGTAGTAAGATCAAGTTTTAAAAAAGCTTGGAAATTCATATGGGAAGGTGAACACCTTCTTAGTGTATGGGGAGATGACAATGTTTGTGTTGTGCCACTTTCATCTCAAAGAGTGTAGTTGGTTAGACATGCTCATGAGGAGTCATCCACACCGCATTGAGAGGATATGTTAAATATGACATATCTCATCCTCTCATATCAACATATTTGCAAACTATTCATTCCATTAATTGATCCACATAACATACATCTCAAGCATGCCCATACAATTGTCAGGCTTGGATCCATAGTACCATCAATGTTTCAAAGCTGACATGACACACAATTACGCACATGATCCTTGTCACAACTTATATAGCAGCATCCCTAGTTAGATAGATGCGTGTGTGCAGGAGTAGATACAACAGTTAGAACTGATAGTGCAGTAAGCGCCATTTGAATTGGAACTACTGTTAGAGTCAACAACGCCATTAGGAGACCTATAGCTCAAGGAGTAGAGTTCAAATTAATGCTACTTGGGGTGCAGTTTTTGAAGTTGAGACTTTGAGAGTGTGGCTATGATGGATAGAACCTAGTGTAGGAACTTGGAGTCTTTGAAGCACAAAGTGGATTTGGTTCGACTCTAATCTCTCTTCTATGCTATGGTTATGAGCAGAGTGTCCTTGTGGACATTTTGAGAGTTGAAAATATTTAATGGTGGTACACTTGTGTGTTGGTATATGAAAATCTATGTATTGTGATGTTTGATGTGACAGTTATATATGTTGTGATGTGATATATATGTGCACTACATTCTTCCAAATCACACCATCACGATCCTTTAAAACCTAAACTTTAGAAGGTAGAACCTCATATAATCATAGATTTATGCGACTAGCATTAACATCCAATGTGGTCGGTGCACTTTGTTGCAAGTCACCGTAATCATCCATTAGAAATATGCAAATTTGCATATATACACCTCCTTGAATGGTAGCATAATGCAAGTAATGCCATGGGCACACATTACAAAAGATTTTTGCCTTTTGAGAACGCATACTAATCCAAACATCAAGATTCTCCAAGTCCAAGATTTTAGTTGACTCTCAACAAATAGCTACAGATAAGTCTGGATTTCAATCATATAATAAAAAGTATGGTGAAAAGCACGCTAGAGATGCTTATCGGATAAATTGATAACCCATGGCCAACCACAATAGCTAGATGTCCGAGTCTCCCATATGATCTTTCTCAAGCCAAACTTTTTTAGTCTTTTCTTCATCATCTAAACAATTTTCTCTACTAGACCATTAGCCTCATTACTCTCTACAACCACCTCAGATCTCTTGAGGTGGTTTGATGATCAATCAATGCTCAATCACACAAAGCCTATAACTTAGCCAAAAATTTACTACCTTGATCAATCAGCACCTCCGTTAATGCACCAAATCGGCTAAGCACGGAAGCTAAGAACGCATAAGAATCGGTAAGGAATGTAATTACGGTATAGGGGCATTGAATGATGCTTGAACACGATTACATATCATGCATCTATCCATAAATTTTTGTAGCTCAATTGATATACATTTTCACCAATAGTGATTTTGACGTAAACTATATGTCCGCTTCACTCCAAAATGACCTAACTCATCGTGAACATGTCTAACCAATTGTAACACTATGGAAGTGAGAAAAATCACTCAAATTGCTCAAGAACTCCAAAGTCAAGAGATAACTTCAATGGTTTCTCTTTCTCTATACATAGTATATAGTGCTCCAAAGATACAATATAAATAAGATCCCACAACCACCATCCATCCAACTCCTCATGGATTGATGATCTCGCGGACATCATTTTGAGCATACATATTGTAACATGTGATTTCAACTAACATACTAACTACTATTATATTAGAAACACAACATAATGAACATATGGATTGATGACATGACATCTTTAAGTAATCCACTAATATTCAACTCAAGACTATCTCTCTCCATCTTGCGTAATCTCTACTTAAGTTCTCAATAACTAAAGGTGGTTACAAACCTCCCTTCTTTTGAGATTCAACGTCCTCATTGTGGCCACGTTCAAACTCTTAAAAGCTCAAAGGTGCATTGGCTAAATTGTGAGCTGGTTTCCAAGTTGATTCATATGATGGATATCCTTTCCATTGAACCTAAATACTCAATTTTTGAGTTTTTGTGAACCTAAATCCATTTTTTTAGAATTTTATCAACCTCAAATTCTTAATGATATGCTATCATAGTAGGTAAAGGAGTGGGTGTTGATGGATTTGTGAACTGCTTGATTTGTCATACATCTTTTCACAATCATGACACATGAAATACGAAATGTATTTTTATATGCGACAGAAGCTCTAACTTGTAAGACACATTGTCAACGTGTTTCAACATCACAAAAGGACTTATGAATTAAAGATTAAATTTTGGTGTTCTTCCTAGTGACAAAATGATCGTGGATAACCAAACTTGATTTCCTATCTCAAAAATCAACTCCTTGCTATGAACATCTACATATTACTTTTGTCAATTTTGAGCAATTATCAATTTCTCCTTTGCTTGATGTAGTACTTTGTGTATGTGTTCTACAAAACCCTTGAAAACTTTTGCACTTTAGAAATTCTCACCAAACAAGAAGTTGTCAAAAGTGAGCATCATACATGAGATAAAATGGAGACACTTTTGTGGATATATTATCAAAATTCATATATGCAAATTCCACAATAATCAAAAAAGAATCTCATTCTTATTGTTCCTCTTAGATGAATGCTCATAGTATATCCTCTATTGTTATATTGGGTCTCTCGGTTTGACCATTGGTTTGACGGTGATAGGCTATAAAGGTTACTAGTTTTGTTTTGAATAAACAAAATAAATATTTTCAAAACAAGCGAGTAAAATGAGTTCCTCTATTGGTGATTAAGATTTTGTTTAATTTATGATTCATAAAAACTGCATCTGAATACAAATGAACAAGTTGTGGTGTAGTCATTGTCTTTGTAGTAGGTGTGTTATGGATCATCTTACTCAATTTATCCACAAAATTCACTGAATCATGTCTTAAGGAGGCTTTTGATAATTCACATACTAGATCCATAGTAACATGTTCTCACTGTTGTTTGGGAATGGGCAGAAGTTATAATAAACTTGCTGGTTTTTTATTACCCATCTTATTTTGTTGACATGCTACAAAGCTTCAAACATATATCTCCACACCTTTCAGCATCCTTGGCCAATAATACACTTGTTCTATGTTCTCCAAAGTCTTCTTAGCTCCCTTATGCCTTGTAGCGGTTGTATCATGACTTTCTTACAACATCATCATACATAAATCTGAATTTTGTGGGATCCATATACGTTGCTCCTAAAATGCTAGACCTCAAACTTTCTTTGTCCTCTCCACTTGAAATGCTTTTATGATCTCCTCATCCTTCTTCCTTGAAACCATCATTTGAGTCCATCAATCAACTTTATTTTTTCACCTCTATGATGTTGCTGATGCATGGCATTCTTATTATTACATCTGCAAGTTGCTTCTAGCCTTCCACACACATAATCTTCATATTGAACCGTTGACGTCATTCTATCCATTGAAAATTTTTTTTGGAGAGATTCTTCTAAGTCTCCAAATACAACAATCATTTGTAGTCGGTTTCCACAACAGATTCTTTGTCTCCCAGGTAGTGTTTCCAATGCTTGATTGCAATAACAATGGTTAACTCCTCTCGTTGAGTTCTGTAATAGTTTTTCTTTGTTGCCATCAACTTTTGAGAAAAGAAATCAACCGGATGTCAACCATCCTCCCATTCATATTGAAAAATTACACCCATCCACTAGTGTATCAAATGCATATGTAACCAACTTGATTGGTCAATTATGATCATACCACTTTAGACAAGGTGCATGCAAGAGAGCATCTTTCAATGTTTGAAAGGTTAACTCTTGTGAGGTTCTCTATCTCCATTTTTGACTTTTTCCTAACATAGATGTTAAGGCTTGAGCAAGGCGGGCAAAAGTTTTAACAAATCTACAATAAAATCCAATAAGACCTAAAAAAACTCTTTAACTGAATTTGATCATCTAGTGTTCTCCACTTCTGTATGGCTTTTATCTTCTCACTCATCACTTTGATTCCCTCTTATGTGACTCGATGATTTAAATAATTTACTTCTAACTTGCAAAATTCACATTTTGAAGCTTTGACATATAACTCATTTTCTTGCAAAAATTGAATCACATCTCTTAAATGTTGACTATGATCTGTTAAGGTTTTACTAAATATCATAATATTATCCAAGAAAGTAATAACATATTTGTCTAAATAAGGATAAAAAATATCATTCATCAATCCCATGTTGCATGTGCATTAGTGAAACCAAAAGTTATCATAGATTACTCAAAGTGATCATATCTAGTACTAAAAGTTGTTTTGTGAACATTTTTATCAATAATTTGAATCTGATTATAACCACTCCTCAAATCAATTCAGTGAAGTATTTTGTTCTTGAAATTGATCAAACAAATCATCCATTCAAGGCAATGGATACATGTTTTCACCATTTGTTGATTCAATCCACGTTAATCAATATCCAGTCTCATATTTTCATACTTCTTCTTCACAAATTACACAACTTTACCATAAGATGAAATGTTTGGTTGTATGAGCCCGTTCTTCAACATCTCCTTCAGTTGAGCTTTACATTTCTCCAACTCGTTTGGAGCCATACGTTGGTGTGCAACCGGATATCAACTTGATCTTATGATCTACATACCTCTTAGTTGGCAATACATCATGTATATTTTCTATGAATGCATCTTTATACTCAATAATAATATCGCTCAATGAGTTTGGAATGTTAAGATTGTTCTCATAAATAACAATATTTCTTATAAGTCCCATTAAACATACATCACTTCTAGAAATGATTGTTTTATGAATCACAAAGAAATGTTAGCTTCAATTTTGAGATCTAATTCTATCTTTATAAATCTTCCATCCACTACTTTTTACCACTTTGCTTCTCCAATCTACCTCCGAATTGTATTGCTCCATCCATGATTTTCCTAAGATGACATGATATTGAACTAATCTGATTACTCTCCATTCAATCTCTTCCTTATATTTGCATATGGCTAGTTGTACATATCGTGCTAATGTCTATATTGGTTCAATTTGCCCATTTGGCAACTCCATTTCCTCACTCGCATCCTTCATCAAATTCAATCCTAATTTCGTTGCAACAAATCATGAAAAAAAAAAAATTTGCTCGTGGATTTATTATGATTCTCACCTTGTAACTTCCATCATCCCATCTATAATAATCAATATTGGTTGTTTCTTGCTCCTCCCATGAACTTTCAATCGTTATTTTCTCCCACTTTCACTTTTTTTGTTAAATGGAACCAGTTAGGTCGTGGACAAGTTTACAATCTATCTTTGTTTTTCTGTAAGATCTCATGTTCATCTTTGTATTTTCCTCATTTCACATTGTTGAAAGGACACCACAACATGGGTATTCCTCCTTGTGATCATGATCGAGTTTCACAAAACTTGGCAATGTGACTTTTTCTATCACATGCATATCACTCATGATTGTTACAAATTTCCATTGCTCTTTGATTTTATTTTCCATCATTTATCGAAAGATCCGTCAAATATGAAATAAGTGATCGATAATTATCATCTCCATATTTGACTGATGGTCCTAATGTCGATGCATATCCTTCCCTACGTCAAATGGTTTCCCAACTTCATCATTGTTGGGACCAAGTGGATCTTGAACATTGCTTGATGATTAGTCATATGTGATCCCATAAGCACATGAAATCTATTGAGTAATTCAAAGGCTTCATTCATTGTTGATGGATTGTTCATCATTACCTCCTTTTGCACCCTCTCCTTTAAGCCTTATTTGAATACATCCAAGGCTTTTGCTCTAGTCATATCCATAATGGATACTTTAAGATCATGAAATTTTTCAATGTTATCATGTATATCTCCTTTCTGCTTCAAATTATAACTTCATTCTCATGATTTGAAGTAAATCCACCGTTTGAAAGTTTTGGAGAAGACTCTCTTGCATTCCACTCCATTAAATGGAAGCACCTCGTTCTAAAAGCATTTGTTTTTAGATAATGTACCATGTAAAAGCCTTATCCATGAAATAATATATCTTTGTTATCAATAGGAATTACTTGCGGTTGGGGTTGAGTCTCTTGTATTGGAGTTTACTCTTCCATCTCACAATTTTTTTCTCTCTCTACCTTCTCATTCTTTAATATAGAGATCTTGTACTCCATGATTTGTTGTTTTGTTTTCAACTCTTTCATCTTTATCATGATTGAGTTCACAATTTCACTCATAGCAACTAAGGACTTCATGCTTCTCAACCATTCAAACTAATACAATATAGTTTAATAATAATCCTATCTCTCAAAATAGGAATCACAAAAAATCAAAGTGATCCTATAACAACTCTATATTACTCTTCACCATAATTTCTAACAATGCAATCAATCCACATTCTCTTATGTGTGTAAACCATTATAATTTTTACATATGTGTTGAACGGAACTGATGCACATGATTTATGATTCAAATCTATCCAACATTCAATATTGAATGTAAATGATACAATCTCATATTTTTCCATAACTGAAAATCAGAAATATCATTGATACTTGTGACACCATGACTCGAGATATAAAATCTACACAGCAATTGGCCACAAGGTACACTCTGAAAATATCTTTATCCATGAATCAAATATGAATGTTGAACAAGTTGGGAAATGAAAAGTTTGGTACAAGTTTTCCTCTTGCATATCCATATTTACATCCCACAATTTTCCTTTTTCCTCTTATTCTACATGCATATCAATGATCTCTGTCAGTCTTTATACAACTCTCAAGAACTTAAAGCTATCATCAGTATATTGTTATTTCAAAAGGCAAAATTCACACTCAAAAAAATAGTAACCTTGCTCTAATACCATTATAACACTTGGAAACTAACGACTTCAATAGCTCAAAAACTCCAAAAATGAGACATAATCTCAATGTTTTCTTTTTCTCCATATATAATTCTCCAAAAGGTAGAATATAGATAATGTCTCATAACCACCATCCATCTAACTCCTCATGGATCGATGATGTGGCGGACATCACTATGAGCACACATGTAATTCCAATTAGCACACCAACTACTAACACATAGAAACACAACCTAATGAGCACATGGATTAATGACGTGACTTCTTTAAATAGTCCATCAATACTCAACTCAAGACTGTATATCTTCGTAACCTCTATTTTAGTTTTCACTGACTAAAGATGGTTACACCAATTTGCTTTTTTGAGATGGAAGTGGCACAACACAAATTCCATCATCTTCCCATACAAAAAGAAGTTGTATACCTTCCCATATAAATCGCCAAGCTCTTTGTAGAAATGGATCTCAATCCTTTGTACTCAAAATATCCATCAAAGCACATGTACAAAGATATTCAATCACCACCATGTCATCATGGATGTCTTGACTTATCACCAAACCATCCTCAGTCTTAGCGTCAAAAGATAACATATCCATTCTCTGACCCAAGAGAGATATCACCACGATTTTATCAATTTGACTTATACACTGTTTTGATTAACCCATCCGCAATATGTTCATCACTCCAAGTTTGTGTACAACCGTGAAATCATTATCTTATATGATAAAAGCACATTGTGCAAGCTTTTTTGTAAGTTTATCTGATTCCATCAATCACTTCAATGGTTGATGATCAATGATGAGAGTGAAGGAATTTTCAAACATATAACATATGAAATGTGTCATAGCCCAAATAGTTGTCAAACATTCTTCTTCGTAAGAACTAAAATTTGACTCTGCCACATTTTCAAAACAACTTGCATAAGCTACTACAAACTCCTTCCCCTTGTCATCATGTTGGGTAAGCACTGCTCTCAAACCTCATATACTTTAATCATTATGCACTTGAAAGGGATAACATCTCATTGATCTCCTCAAAATAGGGGCAGATGTCAAGCCCTTGAGCTTAAAAAAAGCTCTCTTGTTCATGTCCCCAATCACACTCTTGATCTAGCTCTGTGAGCTTTGTCAAGGCTTTGACAAAAGTGTTAAATCCTTGCACATATCAACAATAAAAGCTTGCAAGTCCAAGGAAGGTTTGCATACTTCTCACATCTAAGGATTGTGGAATAAGTAAGATTGACTCCATCTTTGTTTGCTGAACCCCGAACCCTCCTTGGTATATGGTTTAACTCAAAAGCTCTATTTGCTCTTGAAAGAACTTACACTTTCCAAGATGCAACTTGTGGCCATGACCAATCAATCTCTTAAATACCTCATGCAAATGTCTCACCACTATAACACTATATATCAGCATATCATCGATGTAGGCTCATGCACAATCAAGTCCGTCTAGAATCCTATACATCACTCTATGAAACTCATCATGTGCATTCTTCAACCCAAATAGTAAGAACTTCCATTGATACAGCATATCCTTATCATGCAAATCAATTGCTCAAAAGGTTTTCTTGGGCTTACCTTCATCTCAAATTCACAATTAATGATATCCTACATGTAAATTCAAGATAATTAAAACCTTTGCATGTCCAACCTCATCAAATATCTTCTTAGGTCTAGTCATAGCATATCAATCAGATTTTTTTGTTGATTGATAGATATAATGATAAATAGCATATATGACTCGTGAGAATAATATCTAGTGTTGTAAAAAACAAATATGTCTTGTGACAATAATATCTAAAGAATATGTACAATTTGTAATAACATGCCAAGAGAGAGTAGGGCAAAGCCCACCTTGGTAATACCTAGATTTAGAAGTAGATGACCATGATGTATTGTCTTGCAAAGATTATCATAAATAAAGTCATTGCAAATTGATTCATATCCAAGTGGAAATTAAAGAATCCAAAGTTCAGTTATTGAAAAGTAACTCAATTTATTAAGTGTAGTAGACAATCTTCAAACTCTATCCCCTAAAATCTCCAATGTATCAACAAATATATTTAAGGTTGTATGACATTGAAAAAAGGATCTAATAGTGGGTGACGTTGTCAAGAGATGAAAATATATTCTAAATAAAGTCATTGCAAAATGAATCATGTCCAAGTGGAGATCAAATGGAACCAAAGTTCATGGATTAAAAATTTAAAAAAATCAGAAAATTCAAATGAATCAAGTGTAATAGATGTCAAACTCTAGAACCTAAACTTTCATATGTTTCCATAAACCTATGTAAGGTTGTATGATGTGGATCAAATATGTGAGTGACATTGTCAAGAGATGAAAAAACATGTCATCACAAAAAAACTCAAAGATGTACAATAAGGCTACAAAAATATAAACCATCTATGAGATCTTTGTGTAATGTATCCTCCTACAATATGTCTACTGACTCCATAAAATGGAAGCATCGATTCAAAGAAACGAGGTACATGAGATTACTGTATGAATCTAGAAAAATCTAAGGAAAGCTCTTGATACATTATGTTGAAGGAATTCACAATTTGTGAAAAGGATGATCATATACTCAACACCTTAGTTTGATAAAATCTATGTATAATCTATGGTATAAAGATATGCGAGCCATTTGTTTCAAGTGGGTCACATAGTAAGCTTATTACATATGAAAATCATATAACGTATTGATGTTCAATCAATGTGTCCGTTGGAAAGTTCACATGACTTTAATAGAACATGAGATATGGACTAAATACAATCTTGTTTTCTTGGATAAACAAATATAAAAAATGAAATTGAGGTTAAACAAGGTGAAGCTTTATTTATCATATGGTGATAAAACTTGTATGGTTACACAATGAAAACTTCATACATAACATTATACTCACTAATATTTGATTGAGAAATAAAAAAAAATGCATAAGTTTTGAATCTTAAAAAAATATCAGATATTACATATTTTTACATCAAATTAGATAAATAGTATATCCAATCAATTACAAACCTTAAACCTACATATTATTCTAAACATTTGTTTAACATTAGAACTTGTATTATTTTTATGTTAACTTGTTAGACTAAATTTACATTGTGTATTAACATATTGTACTCATCATTCAACCTAGTCAAAAATTAAAAATTACATAAAAAAACACGTCCTATTTTATTTCAAACTTGATTAGAATTTTCTCTCAATAAATTTATAGTGTACGTATATAAATACATGCATAAAATATTTTTTTAAAATATTTATTTTTATTTAAAAAATGAATGAACAATAATATAAATTTTCATATTTAATTTATAAAAATTTATGGTGCTTTTTTAAATAATTTTTAAAACAGATATAATTTTTTAATAATACCAAAAAAAATTTATCAATTTTAATCACACTGTAAAAAAATATAACATGTAAAACTTGTAAATCATAATAAGATATTCAAAAAAAAATAGTGATTTCCGCGCTGATTTTGAATTGTGTAATCCCACATGGTTAATTTTAGTTGAAAAGTCATGGGTATTATTTGAATAATATGAGTATTAAAAATGATTAAATATATGTACATAAAAATTAAACGTAACTAAATAGTTTACAACATACTCAATCTCTTAATAATCATAGATATTCATCTAAACCATCATATTTTTTTACTAGATATGTGCATGTTGTATTATACTATGACTTATAAATGATATTCATAAATGTATATAATAATAAATCACATATAATTGCAAAAAAAAATTTAAAAATAATATAAAATAAAATTTTTTATTATTGTATATAAATATGAAGATAAAAATTCAGTTATTTGAGAATTTTCTTATTAATATTTATCATAAATTTATATTCTATTTTTATTTATTTATTGAATATAAATTTTAAATTAAATTTAATCTAATTTATTTTATAATTAAAAAATATTTTTGTGTTTTTTAATTATACAATTTGAATATAAATAAATAAAAATATATATATAATATAATATAATATTTGAAAATGGAAAAAATAATGTCGTGATTAAAATTTCATATTAATATTTGATAGCTTTAAATTGGAAGAAATTAAATCATAATAAATATAAAGATCAATAAATCGATTTTATTTTAAAATAATTTCATCATAAAAAATTATAATATATAACAAATATGAGATTTACTCAATAATTTAATTTTTAATAAAAAATTATTAAGTAAAATATAGAAACACTTATTATCATTATAATTTTCATCTTAAATAAATATTCTGTATATCAAATATCATATATTTAAAAAAAATTATAAGAAAATAATTAAAAATGATTAAGAAATTAAGTTTAAGTATTCAAATTTATTTATTTATTTATATATAAATGATATATACAAGATTATAATTTGATAAAAATAAGTCTATAAAAATAAACATAAGCAAAATAAATGAAATAATTTCCAAAATATTTCAATTTTCAATCTTATTAATATTAAATATTCAATATAATTTTTATATTTAAAATGAAATTTTATATGCAAAACTAAGTTTAATTGATTGATAGAATAAATGATTATAATATAAAGGAAATAAAATAATAAAATAAAAATATATCAAAAATTCAAGACTGAATACTTACATCAAAATCAATATAAATGATAAACTAAAAAATTATCTTCATATTGTATCTTCAAAATAATTTATATTTAGGTTGAAAGTTGTGAAACATAACATGTATCGAAATTCTCATTTTTTTCATGAACTATACAATCATAATTTTATTAATAAAACATGTTTATTAAATAATAATTAAATAATTTTAATAATATCAGAATAACTACATAAATAAAATTTAAAAAAAAACTATATAAATATTTTTTGTTTAAACCATTGACTCTATGATCATATTAAAAAATAAATATTTGTTAGTGTGATCATAGTTTGATCACATAACAAATTATCAAATCTAACGCAAAATTAGATGTCTGAACATCAATTATTTTAATATTTTAAACAATCTTTTGTTGAAAAGAATCTAAAATTTTAAACAAATTTGACTGTAAACTAATTTATTGAAAAAGGATAATGATAAATGGTTTATTAATCTATTAAATACTAGTTAAAAATGGTTCAAGTCTATTTATCATAAAAATATATTAACTGATGACTATTAAAATAAATCAAATGTAAAATTCAAAATGTTAATAATTGATATCTCAATGTAAAGTTATTTTTTTAATTTATATGTATTATTTCACCTTGGTGGGCATTATGTATATATGCATGTTGATTTTTTAATTACTATTACTTTACTTTATTCAACCAACAAATTATTTATTGTATGCATTAATTTAAAAAAAAATCGATTTTTTTATTAAATTATGAATTTAATTAAATGTTCAAATTATATATATTTCATAAATAAAATTTTAATTTAATATAATTACATCATGTAAAATATACAATTGATATTTCTAAAGTATTCCTTATTAACTTTACATTTTTTTAAAAATCACATCTTCAAAATTTAAGTACAATGTAAAGTTGTTATATGATTTTTTTATATTAATTTATTAATTGATTATTTAATTTTTAATTATATTTAATATTTAGAATTATTATAAAATATGATTACAATTGTTATGAAATTTTACATTTGTTAAACTAAAAGAATTTTCATAGTTTTAATGCATGATTAATTTAATCAATTAAATTTAATTTGAATAAATATAATTTTATTATTAAAATTTTATTGTAAATATTTGATCTTTTAAAATATGATATCATGAATATTATTTTGAGTTATTTTCAAATAAAATTGAAAAGATTATTTTTAATTGTTGATAATTAGAACTAAGATTTTTGATCTTTTAAATGCGAAAATGTATAACATTTTCGCATTTTCTTTTCAACTAAGTTATCAATAGGAATTAAACTTTCTGCTTTTTTTTCTAATAAAAATCATGCATCTCAAGCAGGTGTGGACCCTAAACAAGCAAAAATATGAATTTTCTGTTGAAACTTTTAAAAATTTTTATTTTATTTATTATTATAATTTATATTATTTATGATTTAATTTTTTTTATTTATCTATTTTCATTATTTTGAAAATTATGTGATATTTTAATTTTGCATTTTACGTTTTTTTCATATATATTTTTTAAAATTTATTAATAAATATTTTTTAAAACAAAATTTTTTTATTACTAATATGAAATAAATTTCTTATAATTATTTTTTAAATTTTATTAAAATAAAATCTAAAAAAATAATAAATAGATTTTGAATGTATATTTATTTTTTTGTTCTTTGCATACAATATTGTATGCATGAAAATTAAAATTTATTGTAAATAAATTATTAGATTTATTGTTATTTTATTTATAATATATATTAAATTTAAATAAATAAAATTTTATGATTCATAAATATTTTTTATGTTTTTTATTATATATTTTATTATATTAATTATATGTAGATTTTGAGTGTATTGATTTTGTTATAGGTCCAAGAAATCATAAATATACAAAAGAAACATGAAGTCTAATTGTTGTAGAAGAGAGATGATCCAAAACTGAACATTAGCATCTTAGAAAGGTTTAATAACCTAAAGATGCAAAATGTCCTAAGTGGTATGCGTATCATAACTTCAAGATAGGTCTAACTAACTTGAGCTAATTTACTACATATCAACATGCTCATTCTAATCTAGATTAACATCTATTTTAAATTATGTATATCTTAAATTCTAATCTAGATTAACATCTATCTTAAATTATGTATATCTACCTATAGTCTAAAATTCTTAAATTCTCCTTGAACATGATTTTTGTGAACATATCAACAATTAATAATTGATTCACAATGAAATAAACTTGAAATGTTTCTTCATGCAAGGATTTTCTCATAAATAACTTGATGATGCATCTCAATGTGTATAGTCTTAACATGAAACACATGATTTCTAGCTAAAAAAATATTGTATAGCTTGTCACTGTAATAAAAAAAGGCTTGGATTGTCTTTTTTTTATAATTAACAAAAAAAATTAAGAATTTTTAATTATAAAAAATTATATTTTTTGTACTATTTTAAAAAATCTTTAGGTTCATATTAAATTTCGTTGTTGTTGTTGTTGTTGTTGTTTTTTCTCTAGAGAAAAAAAAATTCCATGCGCGTAGTCCGGGTCCGAGGGACACAGGGGAATCATGCATGTATAAGGCCAGAACAAATTGGATAATGATCAACATATATAAATTAAATGTAACTTAGCATGTTTAATTTGTAACTTCTCTATACATCATCCATATAAATATCAAAGTAATTGTATATTATTTTTATATGTCCAACAAATAATTATATTTCCAAGACTAAAAATATAATCTAACATGGGACGTCTGCTATATAAACTATTTATTCAATTTGAATCTTTAAAACTATTTAAATCTAATAGAAACACTAAAATGAAGTCCAAATGAGACTATTCACTTGAAATATCAAACAATCCTTCTCATAACATCAGCACGTGGCTTCCATGATTTATGCATAAATTTATTCAGCATCCCATCTATTTTGCTCAAACCAAATATAATAGTTAATACATATATTTAACTTCCTATTTTTGAATGTGCAAGTATTTCATCAATATTTTAATAAAAGATTTTGCTTCAAAACAATTTGAAAATTTCAAGATCATGCCATTTGAATCCAACTATTATGTAGTTATCTCAATGTTTCAAAAGTCACTTGAGGACATTAAAATAGTCATGAGAAGGTAGTTTGTAATGATATGTCGGTAATGTTAATAATGTATTGTGTCAAGTTTGGTAACATATTACATCAACCTTTATGTAATATGTTGCACTATCTAATCTCTTTGTTATTTATGATATACTCAGACCTACATGTTGCGGTGAATTATTTAAGCTTTATCAAGCATCTTTCAATTCTACTCCACCGGCATAGTATATATCATATGCAATTAGTGTAAAATAAATATGTGGAGAGAAATTCACACTCTAACTATATTTACATCAAATGTATCAAATGTTTCAAATGAATTGATAATTTATACCATGGATACAATTTTCATGTATTAAAAATTTTCCTCCATTGAATGTATCAAAGAATGATATTATTTTTTAAATGGACCCCAATATTTTTATGATTTGAATCAATAGCATATCCTACAACGACATATTTTTTATTTAATCATCTTATTTTTTTTGCTTGTGTTTGTACACATAACAAACACACAAAAAAATCCATGAGATATAAAAGATCTTTGATTCTGTTTATACACGTAACAAACAAAAACAAAAAATCATGAGATATAAAAAATCAGGTAAATGTCTCGATTCATTTTTTTAACACAATTGTTTTTTTAAATTATTTTCATTATCCAAATCACTTATATGCAATATGAAATAAATATATCATATTCATTCATCATTATCTTGAAGATTGTGCAATATTTTTATTTTTTGCTATTTCATTCAGCTAAGAAGTATAGGTTATCATTTGTTTTACTAAACCATGCTTAGTTAAAAATTCATTCAATTCAGTTGACATGTATTTCAATTCAATATCAGATCTCAACTTTTTGATAAATTATTAAGTTAATTTCTCTATTGAAGTTTTAATATCTTTTAAAACTAACAAGATTTCTAACTATGTTTCAAAATACCTCATTTTTAATATCATGATCATCAATAAAACATACAAAGTTGCTCTTCTCACTCTAGCTTATCCTAAATGTTATCCATATAAATGAGTTAATGAAAGTTAAAATATGTCTTAATCTCATCTTTTCATGCAAAAGTTAAATTTGATTATGTTTCAAGCTAATATTGAAAATAAACAATGAATTATTTTATAGATGTATATAAATTTATCAGATACTAGACATGAAGTAGATTATGACTTCAATTTTGGATAGGTAATATAACATATTGTATTATGCATTAGAGCATTATTTGAATTGTGTGTATCATTTTTTCCATCCATTGCATTCTCCTTAAAAATTACAACATCATTTATTTTGAACATGTGTAGTGACACGGTAATCTGAATTTGAGCAAGAATGTAGTCTTTTGATTCGTTCCCAAGGGAATAAGGGATCCGAATAAGCTTCTAGGGAAGTGAATGTGAGTTTAGACTTCTTTAGTGGCTCTGGACCTCACAGTTCTAAGAGTGAGATGATAAGACTATCACAAATCTTGTCCCATCGACAATATCATTCCCATCCAAACAAAGACACACACAAATGACACATCTGCTCAATAGTTTCATGAATCGGTGAAATCACCGTTTACTGAGTGATGGAAATCTTTTCCTTACAAGCTCAAGTCGAGGCGATGCTCTCAGCGAAGCACTTCAAGGTGACATTACATAATGCTGGCTCATGGGTAAAGGTCTAGTTATCTTTGCATGCGTCAAACACCAATCGAGACCACCAGCATGCCAATCACACCAGCTTCCTGAAGCTCGTTTTATCCTGACTACAATTGCGATTCAATCAATTGAACACTTGCAAAGAAAGAAGATCTCATCTCTTTATTCCTATTACTATTTATACAAAATTCCTAACTTCTACTCCTAACTACCTCCTACATGGATCGCTCTCTCCTAAATCTCCTCTGTCCATCTAAGCCGCTCGATCGCACCTCCGCTTTGCGCATGAAGGCGTTGATTCCTAACTATATCTCTTGTATATCTACCGTGATCTCCTGTCGATGAAGAGCCATGGCTTACCAGAAATCTCAACCCAAGGCTTTATATATCTCCTTCCTTTGATCCTTCAAATCTCCGGGATTCTCCATTGCGGCCACCAACTGCTCTAACCGCTGCGTCTCAACTCTATCACACCAAGCAAACAGATGTTGTGCACACCAATTCGCAAAAGTCTCCAACCTCGCCGGTGCCTCCACGTCGATTTGATTCAACCGCCTCTTTAGATCTTGCACTGTCTCCCGAAGATGCGATTTCTCCTCCTCCACGAAGCTGATTTTTGCACCCCGAATACGGTGTCGTATTGTGATGCGGCTACTATGAGAAGATGATGACATGTATCATCTTTAGAGCTGTTGTCATGACAGTGATACTTTAGGTTAGGATAACCGACGGCGCACTGTAAGGCTGTTAAGAGTCCATCGTTGGATCAACTTTGTAGGGTCATGATGTTGAAAAGACTCCAAGAGATATTATCTTGGACTTTATCAGATATAAAACGCAGTCAGGATGGAAAGGGTATGGGAGAGAGCTAGACACATCACTTTGCTGACTAAGGAGCTTATCTGATCGAAGTGGAGTCGACGTAGGACATGGATAGAGGACAACATGATCCTCCAGATGTACCGATGATCCTCCATATGTACCGATGCCCAATCCGTTTGTGATCAACATCTGATGTCTTCATCGTGATCACTTTCGGGCATGATTAGTATATCACTTTGGAGATAACTTTATGCAACAAGTGACAAACTCTCCGCACCGATTATTCTTCCAGGTTGTTTCCCTCTGACCAATTTGGGACGTAACAGTATATGTTTTGATTTAGTTTGGGCGCTATGGATCTGAACTTACCAGTAGTGGTGTCTTTCAACACGTGGGTTCCAATCCATCACTATTGTTTACCGAAAACAAGCCATAGGGAGTTGATTGTTAGGAATTTTGGCGAGGAGTATTATTCTCAAGTCATAAACTCCCCAGTTCCGTTTGTAGTTCTATTCATACTTAGCCAGTTTCAAATTGTCATCTTGACTCTTTATTAGTGACAACCCATATTGTGTATATGATGGCTAAATAGTATGTTTAGGATAGTTGTAAAGCTCTAAGTTAATATGAAGCTAATTTGGCCACACTAGAGGTCAAATTAACAGTCTTCATTCTCATTGGTCTTGGAGTTTGGACCAATGAGGGCACTTGGGCAACTTCTTCAAGGTTTTGAGGAGTTTTGGAGATCTTCCAAGAAGACATTTGAAGATCTGAAGATAGGGTTGGAGAGCTGACGGGACGAGCTACAATGTGGGCTCAAGAATGAATGGATTTGAAGGATATCTCACTCTGATATGGTGATTCAAAGATAGAGAGAGAAATTTAGACCTTTGAGTGTATTTGGGGTGTTTCTGAGAATCCTACAAGGGTTTTGAAAAATCTGAATCAACTAAGATGTAGTTTACGACTCAGGCTTGGGCTTGGATTGAAATTTGACTCAATTTGATGAGTTTTGGGTACATAAAGATAGCTTGAAGTTTGTGTATACAGTCAGAGTTGTAGGATTACACTGACTGTTATGAAGTTAGTACATAGATCATATCTTTTGAGATCAATAAGTTTTGTCAATAAAACTTTTCACAGATGAATTCAGATAATAAGTAACCTTTTTATGAAATTTGAGAGTCATTGGAGTCAAGGATTGGGATGTGTGATGGTTTTAGTATGTAGGGATCTGCATATCGCCTTGTGATATAGTGTATAAATCGATAATTTTTTTGAGAGATCTAGACAAGAGAAACATATGAAACTTTTCAAAGAGATTGAAAGGGTTGTGGAGCAATTTTCGGTGAAGTTTAAGCGAGAGCTATTGGTCCAATCATTAGATATCATAATCTTCTTCTGCTAAAGTTTTACCGGTTGTAATGAACTCGAATGTGGAGTGCTGAGGAGAAGAAGAAGAGATTGTCAACTCACACGAGGTTCAAGAGGGTTCATCTACAGCCAGGCGCTCAGGCATTCTCAGAGCGAAGAAATATCCATGCGATAACGGTAGATCTTTGCATTGGCCGTCTTCACCTCTTGAACCTTCTACTCCAATTCGACTTTTTGTTTGGACAGCTTGTCCACATTCTCCGTCAATTGCCGAATAGTGGCAGTCTGGTCTTCTTTCCCAATGGCCAGTCGATTCATCATCTGGACCAAGTCCATGTAGCCATCTGCTTGAGGATCCCATCCTGACATGTACATTGGCCCCATCTTGTTCAATTCCAAGAGCACATGGACCACCACCATCTCCAATTTCTGAGACAACTGCAAAACTGAGGCCAAGGGTTCAGCAATCTCCTTCGTCACTTTCACCTTCAGACGAGATGGCTTAGACTTAGATGGCTTTCACCTTCACGCTTCTTCTTCTTCTTTCTTCTTCCCTAACTCCCCTTTCTTGACCATCGAAACGCGAGGAGGACTATCTTCTTCTACCATCCACTTCCTCTTCCTAGATGAGCCAATCACTTCCAGATCTGAATCCGAGTCAGGTTTCTTCTTTGTGACTGTCCTGACTTCTCCAGTTCGGGTGGCGCACTAATCTTCAGGCTCCTTGTAGATCCATTGCTAGCATCATCGATGTCTATTTCAAGGTCTGAGAGTCCAGACTCCCATAAGTATAGCTGCCTTTCCTTGGGAGTCAACCATTCCATCTTCGCATACAAGTGCACCAAGAAAGACAAGAGATACACCACACTCTTGTCATCCTCTCTCAACTTAGTGGCCATCACTTGTACATTCTTGGCAAAGATCTCTCCCCATTTAATCCGAATGGGTCCTCCTACGAAACCTTCCATAATCCGCACCTTAAACATACTGACGTATGTCGTACGCTATGGTGAGAACAACTGGTTCAGAGTAAAAGCGACCTTCCTCCGGAAAACATATTTGATCAGGTCGATCTTGTATCCATTTGTCCCTTTCCGTTCTCAAGGGTCAAATCACTTAGCCTCATTGAACGTAAAAGCCGTGTGCACTGCTGATCCCTCCCAATCAACCCCACCTTTATCCTCCTCGTAGGTCCATCCCAGTACCTTCGTCCACAACTTCACATCCCACTTCTCTAGCTACACCCTACTCCCGATGGATGATATTGCCTTTCCTCATCGCATTTCATCGCACATCTCGGGGCACACATAGTACCATCGCCATGACAAAAATGTACCACCCAAATTTTTTAGCTGCAGTAATTTTGCCGGAGTCCAATCTGCCATCAAAATGAGCGATTGAATTCTCCCCATGGTCGCACTTTGCCCTGCTAGTACTCTCATAGTTCGACGCTTCGACATTCCATCTGCTTTTCTCTCAGGCCTCTCTGGTTCCGCAGGTTCTTGGCATCGACCTTCTTGCTTGACGTTTCTGCAATCCGTCGATCGATTTATGCAACCTAATTTCCTATCGACTCGCTCGTGTGAACTTACTAGTTATATTCTTACACAATTAACCGCCATATATTCGGACGAATACACTCATCAGGTCCCGAGTATATCTCTTTATTGAAAAAAATCAAAAAAATTCCTACTTATCTTAAGAACTATGCTCCTACAACATGTGTCATGTCATTGCATCAACAAATATTACTATTGTATTTTTCTTCATATATATTATAACAAATTTTTAAACTTTAAAACAAACATGATAATATTTTAGTATGCGTAGATTACAAGAAGTTGAATGCTGTCACAAAGAAGGATTATTATCCTTTACCTTTCATAGATGAGATTCTAGAGTAGGTGGCAGGTCATGAGTGGTATAGTTTTGTAGATGGTTATAGTGGTTGTAACAGACAAGTTACACAAAGATTTTTGCCAATTGTAAAGAATTAAAGTTTGTTCCCAAGGGAATTAGGTGTTAATTCACTACCAGTGACGGATATGTGAGTTTATGCATCTTTTGAAGTCTTTGGACATGCACAGTCCGAAGAGTGCTACGAATAAGTAACACACGACCACTCATTCTGATTAACGAACCATTACCCATCCATTATATTGCACACAATTACCCATGTAATTAAAATTCCACTCCAGATTTACTGATGGGAGATTGATCACTCCTTTACAAGCCGAAGTCGAGGCGATGTTCTCGATGAAGTTCTACTGTGAGGGGAATCCGACCATGGCTCATGGGCAAATACCCGGGTAACTTCATAGGTAACACGTACCAATTTAGGCCGATCGAATGCAATATTCAATAGCTTCTCGAGCACTTCGTTCTACCATGAATACACTTGCGGTTCTCAATGAACACTTGCAAAAGGAAGAGATAATCCTTACTCTAACACTACTTCTATTTATACAACTACTTGCACCTATTCCTAATCGTTGCCTACACGGATCGTTCCCGACTACTTCTTCGGAAAGTTGATGGTCCTTTCAATGACGTCTCTTCCCTCAAGGCAAAAGCATCGACGCTCATCTGCAACTCTTTGATGTCTTCTGCGATCTCCTTTCGACGGACTCGCATCGCTTCTTGACATTCGTGTCCCATGTCCTTGTACATCTCCTTCCTTTGATCCTTTGAATCGCAAGGGGTGTTCATCGCCACAGTCAATCATTCCAACCTTTCAGCCTCTACATTGTCACACCGGGCAAAAAGGTATTGCGAGAATCTACTCGCCAAATCTTCTAATCTAGCTTGTCGTTCAACATCAACCTAATGCAATTGCTGCTTCGTTCTCTTCAATTGCTATTGAAACTTCTCATTCTCCCTCTTGACAAACTTCATCTCCGCACTCCGGATCTTACAAACCTCACTGTAGGTCTGCTTCATCGTGATGGCTTCATGCGTCGCCTCCTTCTTTTGTTTCTCCAGATGCTCTACTGTTTTTGTCAATTGCTTTATAGTCTCCGCCTGGTCTTTCTTCCCTTGAGCGGTGCGGTTCAGTAACTGAATCAGCTCCATGTAACCGTGTTCATGAGGATTCCATACTTGGATGTAACTGCCTCCCATCTCGTTCAGCTCCATCAGAACTAGCACTATCACATTCTCCAACTTCAGCGCTACCTGTCACACCGAAGAAATAGGCTCCTCCACTGTTACCTTCTTAGACTTCACCTTAGGCCACGTTGCCTTTGGTGCTGGACTACTCGACTAAGCGATTTCCTTCAGCTTCCGCTTCTTGCTGATGGATTCCGCAACTATCTCCACACTAGAACTTCTCTTCTTAGTGGTCCCCAGTGAATCTTCTCTCCCGGAAACGGCTTCCTCGATGTCCCGCATTGCTTTAGCTCGCTCCTCCGAAGGCATCTCCTGCTAATTCTCCCTCACTAGCGACTGCACACCATCTTCTTGGTGGGGCTCCAAACTCCTGGTCAATCCACTGCTGCCGTCACTCCCCTTTGGCCCACCTATGTCCTCCTGCAGCTTCCTCATGCATCGCCATGATCACCCTGGTGACTTCATGTGACTCCAAACATCTTCGTAGAACGTCATCCGCCCCCAGTTTGAACAATATTCCTCTTTCCAATTGATATGGCGCTGCTTTGTATATAAACACAGTGCGTTGCTCAATCGACAACCCCATAGGCAACTCCAATATTCTCAAGTAGCGGTACAAGTCATAGTATTGCATGTCCTTGTATTCAGTGAGCTGGAACGATCCACTGCTGCCGTCACTCCCCTCTGGCCCACCTAGAGTGCTGACCACGTTCAGTTGATATCTTCTTCTCTCTTGTGGTGTTAACCATCCCATTCGTGAATACATGTGCACCAAGAACGAAGAGATGTAGATCACTCTCTTCTCTCCTGCTCGTAGTCTCTGCCCCATCGCTTGCACATTTCGAGCGAAGATCTCTCTCCAATTGACCTTTATTGATCCGCCGACGAATCCCTCCACTATTCTCACCTTATGCATACTTACATAAGTAGTTCTTTGCGGTGAAAACAATTGATTTAGAGTATACATTATCTTTCTCCTGAAATCGTCACGAATAAGATCAATCTTGAAGCCATTTGTGCCCTTCCTCTCCCGAGGATCAAACCAATTCGTCTCATCGAAGTTGAAGCCCGTGTATATCGCCAACCCTTCCCAGTCGATACCATTCTTCTCCTTTGAGTAATCTTTTCCTAATGCCTCTGTCCAAAGAAGCTCATCCCACGAATCTAGATGCCCTCTCCATCCTATTGGGTTCGCTGTTTTCTTTGCTCGAACTTTCTCACATAACTATGGGCACACATAGTCCCAACGCCATGCTAATAACTCTCCGTCTAAGTTCTTCAATCGTAATAATTCTCCGGCTGTCCAATTTGGCTTCAGCACCAAAGGTCCATATACTCATGTCGGCATCTTCTTCACTTGCAATTGAATAGCTTCGCGAGCTTTCGATCGAATGATCGATCTTCTCTTCATCTCGTCTACTTGGCTCGTGGGCTCGTTGTTACTTCTCCACGGCTTGTCGCATTTGTTGATGTTGTTACTAACTGCCCTAATCCGTTCGACACTTCAGACATTCCTTAACAACTCATTAAATGCGGCCATATTTGTACTTATTTCACATATTCGTATTCGGCGGACCAGACTTTATCCGAATATCGCTCACTTTTATTCCAAAAATAAAAAAACAGTCTACTTGGCTCGTGGGCTCGTTGTTACTTCTCCACGGCTTGTCGCATTTGTTAATGTTGTTACTAACTGCCCTAATCCGTTCGACACTTCAGACATTCCTTAACAACTCATTCGTCTCGGCCATATTTGTACTTATTTCACATATTCGTATTCGGCGGACCAGACTTTATCCGAATATCGCTCACTTTTATTCCAAAAATAAAAAAATAGTCTCAATGGTGGTGACGGTGTTTATCGCGGTGGCCTACCTGACCGGAGATCGGATTCCTGTGAAGATACCCATGAATTTGTCCCACGAGTTTGACTATCAAGGATTTCAATGGAAGAACTTCTGTGAGCTTACGCCTAGTGAATGTTGACTTTTGTAATTGGGATCACCCAATTTCAGTAAAAAAATTTACTCTAGAATTTCTTAGCACTTTATTTTCTGATGGATTTTATGATATGAATTAATGACACTCTTCGGACAATGATCGTCTAAAGTTGATTAAAGAAGTCTAAACGCACATATTTCCTACCTGACATTCGTTTAACACCCCATTCCCTTGGGAATGAATCAATAAACACTACAATTGCACAATTCTAATGTAACATGTATGTTACACTTCCATATTGTTGAAAGATCTTTGCAACATAGGTCTTCCTGCTGATAATTCCGATCGAGTTCTACAGAACTTGGCAATGTGACATATCCTCCCACATGTATAGCATTGGCGATTGTCATGAACTGCCATTCCTCCTCAATTAACCGTTCCATTATTTGCAAGAAGATCCGGCAAATTTGGAATAAGTGATCGACGATTATCACCTCCATACATGGGCGGTGGTCCTCGTGGTGATGCATATCGTTCCACACGTCGAAGGTTTCCCAACTCCATTGATGTTGGGCAAAGTGGATCTTGAACATTGCTTGATGGTTCACCGTGTGTGATCCCATAAGCACCCGAAATCCGTTGAGCAATTGCGATTGCTTCATTCACTGTGGATGGATTGCTCACCATCATCTCCTTTTGCACTCTCTCCTTTAGGCCTCGTTTGAAGACATCTAAGGCTTCTGCTCCACTCATATCCATAATGGATACTTGAAGATTACAGGATTGTTCAATGTATTCATGTATGCATCCTTTCTGCTTCAAATCCCACAACTTCATTCTTGCGGTTTGAAGTGAATCCACCGATTGAAAGTTCTGAAGAAGCTCCTCTTGCATCCCACTCTGTAGGGGAATAGTATACAAAGACTGTAGGAATTTTTTGTGGTTTTTGAAATAAAAGGTCATATTTGGTGGAATACGAAATGTCTTCATACGAGTAAGGTGAATTAGGACCATATGAAGACAAGGGAGTTGATCGCACACGCGCAGGAAGAAGCTGAAGAAGCCACAACGCCTTAAGGAGTTCAAGTTCAAGATATGGGAACGTGATAACGAGCAAGCGACCGATAGGGAGTCCAACATCGAGATATCGAAGAGAACGGCAATCGCCAATGACGGGAAGAAAGGCTCTGCAAATGGCAAAGCGCATGAACGTACATTGCTCGCTCCATGCCTATTGATGGTATATATCAACCAGGTCATAAATGTTGGTTTGGGGTACGATTTTTTTTCACGAAGTTTTGTAACATACAAGTTACACAAAGGTTTTGCCATTTGTACAGAATTACAGTTCGTTCCCAAGGGAATGAGATGTTAACTTTATGTCAGCGACGAATATGTGAGTTTTTGCATCTTTTGAGGACTTTGGACATGCATAGTCCAAAGAGTGCTACGACAAAGTAGTCCATGACCACTCAGTCTAATTGACAAACCATTACCCATCCATTACATTGCACAGAATTACACATGTAATTGAAATTTCACTCCAGATTTACTGATGGGAGTTTGATCACTCCTTTACAAATTGACGTTGAGGCGATGTTATCGATGAAGTTCTACTGCGAAGTGAATCTGACCATGGCTCATGTGCGAATACCCGGGTATCTTCACAGGTATCACGCACCAGTCTATGCCAATCGAACGCAATATTCAATAGCTTCTCGTGCACTTCGTTCTACCCTAACTACACTTGTGATTCTCAATCAACACTCGTAAAGGAAACGATAATCCTACTCTAACACTACTCCTATTTATTCAATCTACTCGCACGTATTCCTAATCGTTGTCTACACGGATCACACCGGACTACTTCTTTGGAAAGTTGATGATCCCTTCGATGACGTCTCGTCCCTCAATGCAAAAGCATCAACGCTCATCTGCAACTCCTTGATGTCCTTTGCGATCTCCTTTCGATGGACTCGCATCGCAACCTGGCATTCGCGTCCCATGGCTTTATACATTTCCTTCCTTCGATCCTTCGAATCGCAAGGGGTGTTCATCGCCACTATCAAAAGTTTCAACCTTTCAGCCTCCACATCGTCACACTGAGCAAAAAGGTATTGTGAGCACCTACTCTTCAAATCTTCTAATCTAGCCGGCCTCTCAACATCAACCTCGTGTAATTACTGCTTCGCTCTCTTCAATTGTTGTTGAAGCTTCTCATTCTCCCTCTCGACGAATTTCACTTCCGCACTTCGAATCTTACAGACTTCACTGTAGGTCTGCTTCACGGTGATAGCTTCCAGCGTCGCCTCCTTCTTCTGCTTCTCCAGACGCTCCACTGACTCTGTCAATTGCTTTATAGTGTCCGTCTGATCCTTTTTCCCTCGAGCAGTACGGTTCAACAACTGAATCATCTCCATATAACCGTCTTCTTGAGGATTCCATCCTTGGATGTAACTGCCTCCCAGTTCGTTCAGCTCCATGAGAACTAGCACCACCACGTTATCCAAACCAAGGCCAACCGTAACACCGAAGAAAGCGGTTCCTCCACTGTTATCTTTGTTGTTTTTACCTTATGCCGCGATGCCTTTGGTACTAGACTACCTGGCTGAACAATTTCCTTCAGCTTCCGTTTCTTGCTGCTGGGCTCTGCAATTATCTCCACACTTGGACTCCTCTTCTATGTGATCCCCACGGAGTCGTCCTTTCCGAATACAACTTCTTCTGCATCTCGCATTGCTTTTGACCTTGCCTCCAAAGGCATCTCCTGCTGATTCAGCCGCACTTGCGACTGCATACCGTCGTCTTGATGGGGTCCCACACTTCTTGTTGACCCACTACTACCATTACTCGCCACTAGCCCATCGAGAGCGCTGATCACATTCACTTGATATCACCTTCTATCCTGTGGTGTCAACCACCCCATGCGCGAATACTTGTGCACCAAGAATGAAGAGATGTAGATCACTCCCTTCTCTCACGTTCGCAGTCTCTGTCCCATCGCTTGCACATTACGAGCGAAGATCTCTCCCCAATTGACTTTCATTGATCCGTCAACGAATCCCTCCACTATTCTCACCTTATGCATACTTACATAAGTAGTTCGTTGTGGTGAAAAGAGTTGATTCAAAGTATACATTATCTTCCGTTGGAAGTCATCCCGAATAAGATCAATCTTGAAGTTGTTTGTGCCCTTCCTTTCCCTAGGGTCAAACCACTTGGTCTCGTCGAAGTTGAAGCTCGTGTAAATCGCCGACCCTTCCCTGTCGACACCATCCTTCTCCTTCGAGTAATCTCTTCCCAATGCCTCTGCCAAGAGAAGCGCATCCCACGAATCTGGATGCCCTCTCCATCCTATTGGGTTGGCCGTCTTCTTTGCTCAAACTTCTTCACACAACTCGGGGCACACGTAGTCCCAACGTCATGCTAAGAACTCTCTGCCCAAGTTCTTCAATCGTACTAATTCTCCGGGTGACCACTCTGGCTTTGGCACCAAAGGTCGATATACTCCTATCGGCATCTTCTTCACTAGCAATTGAATAGCCTCACGAGCCCCCGATCGAATGGTCGATTTCTTCTTCATTTCGTCTACTTGACTCGTTGGCTCGTTCTTGCTCCTCCGCAATTCGTTGCACTTGTTGATGTTGTTACTAACTGCCCTAATCCGTTCGACACTTCAGACATTCCTTAACAACTCATTCGTCTTGGCCATATTTGTACTTATCTCTCATATTTGTATTCCGCGGGCCAGACTTCATCCGAATATCGTTCATTTTTATTCCAAAAACAAAAAAACAATCTCAAAATCTCTAAGTATGGTCCTACAAGTTTTTTCCTGGAAGTCCTCCGGCCTGCCCAATAATCCAATTCACAAATTGCAGTACCACCGGCCAGGAAGATGACTATGGGGAGGATTCGGCCGCACATCGTGATAGCAGAGTGGACGTCCATGGAGTTGCTTTCTTATCATTGAGATGGGATTTCATCTGTCCCGAACTGTGCAAGGAGGTGCGCAGAGGCAAAGCTACTCACGCTGTAGGATGTCGAGCGCAAACGGAGAAGTGGGATTCGAAGATGTGGGCTAATGCCTTGGGACGCTCGTATGAGAAGGAGAAAGATGGGGTCGATTGGGAATGCTCGGCCGTGCATACAACGTTCACATTTGATGAAACCAAATGGTTCAATCCTAGAGAGAGGAAGGGTACGAATGGCTACAAGCTTGATTTGATCAGGGATGTCTTCAGGCGTAAGGTGGCTCTTACATTGAATCAACTATTCTCTCCTCAACGCACTACCTACGTCAGTAGGTAGTGTGCTGATGGATAGTCTGACTAGTCCGCAAATCCAACCTCACTATCGACAACACACAGGAGCACTAACACTCTAAACAACAAAACATCAACACAAACAAATGCGGTGCATAAACATGAAGCCAAGATGGAAGTATATCAATCACAAGAAATATAAATAACAATACTCCATCCCAAAAACATCCATCAAAGGGGTCAAACCAACCCAACTAGGACTTACATAGCCTAATGGGGCATTTAAAAACACTAAAACTCAGTTTTAGAGAACTTATGATCTTCAGATTGATAATCTTATAGTCGGATATATGTTTAGGATATTTTTCTTATACATTTCAATTCTCTACCTAAGGCAATTTTTTTTTCAAACGTACATCGTTTGAAACTTCTACATGATTTTGAAAATCTTTGACTCTAATTTCGGACCCCTAACGTCAAATTTTTGCAATTTTGACGTTGCAAGCCTTGAGCTTGACATCTCTACCTCTGCGCAAAATACTTTAACATTCCACTAAATTTCAGATCAAACAAACACTTTATGATAATACTATAGCATGTTGCTCTTATTTTTTACCCAAAAACTTCAAAACATCAAATCTTGACTTCGAGCACTTCTGACCAAAATCTTTTTTAGCCAATCTTAATTTAAGGCCCAAGATAACTATGAGCATCAATCCACTTTGTTAATTTTTAGCAGTGCTTTCGCCCTCCAAAATTCTTGATTTGGATTTAAGCACTAAAATAGAAAATACATGAATTCAAAATTGATCACCCCAACTTAAAATTGACTTTATTTCTAGATTGCCACCATAACCTTCACTCCATCAATGCCTTGCACACTCTACAACAAACAAATCAAAGCTATCATCATTCAAAACTCGTCAAAACAACTTTAGTTTTACCACATAATCCAATTTGAGTTTTTGAAATAATCTTTTCTATTCTCAAGGACACTCTGCACATAACCATAGCATAAAAGAGAGATTACAGTTGAGCCAAACCCACTTTGTATTTCAAAGACTCAAGGTTTCCACACTATCTACTATCCATCATAGCCACACTCTTCAAGGCTAAACTTCAAAAATTGTCCTCAAATTAGCCCAAATTTGAACTCTGCCCCTTGAGGCCTAGATCTCCTAACGGAATTTCTAGTGTGAACGACGCTAACTCCAGAATAAGCTTTAACTGGTGTATTTGCTCATGTATACGTGCATCTAGCTTACTAGAGATGACATTACACAAGTGTGAGAGAGTAATCTATCATACCTTCATCAAAATCCCCTTTGTAATATACAACGGATGATGTTTGAACCACCAACATGATTTTGGTGGTTCAAATATCATCTAGAGGGAATTTTAAGACAAAAAAATTTGGTGAAACATCATGACGTATCAGCTAGCTAGACACAAGGGAAGAAAGGCTACCATGCATAAGCTAAAGCAAGCTCATATGTATAGGCAAGATGAAAAGCTCAATACATGATTATGTAGATTGGTGTCTAGTTTGCAAGTAGAATAAAAAAACTCCGCTCTCATGAGGCTGGATTGTTGTAGCCATTGATTATACTTGATGACCCTTGGCAATCTTTGGCCACGGATTTTGTGATAGGCTTACTTAAAGTTCAGAAAGACAATTTCATCTATGTAGTGTGTGATTGGTTTTCAAAACATGCTGATTTCATATCCTATCAGACCACTATCAATGTTATTCAGATTACAAACTTGTTCTTCAAGGAGATTCATTGACATCACGAGAGTATCAAATGGAGATTATAGGTTTTTATATAAATTTTGAACCCATTTGTTTTTACGGCTAGGCACATAGTTGTCATGCATATCAACCTCAAAGTGATGGACAAAATAAAAGGATTCATCATATCATGAAAGATGGGCTATGGAATTATTGTATGGTGGACTAGAGTGATAGGGTCAATAAGTTATCTATGGTAGAGTTTAACTATAATAACATCAAAAATTATGCTATTGATTTATCTCTCTTTTAGTGTGTTTATAGAGGTAGTCGCAACCCTTGGATTACCATTGGGCTTAGTCTTTGGAGTTTGGAATCTAACCCTTTACGAGATACTTTACTTCCAACAGTGAATGAATTTTTGGACATAGAAGGATTGGTGCGACTTAGCTAAGGAACAGATGCACAAGACTCAAATTTGATATAAAAAATATGCCGATCAACATAGGAGGGATGTGAAGTTTGAGGATATATTTGCTATTATTAAAGACTAAAAATCTCACTTTTCCCAAGGAGCTCAATAGGAAGTTGTTTGCATGTTGGATTAGACCATTTAGAATTTATGCTAGAATAGCAAAGACTAAGTATAAACTAGAGTTACCAAATAGCTTATGGAACTATCATCTTGTTTTCTATGTGTCTTATCTCAAGTGTTAAGTGATCAATGACAATCCAACTATGGTAGCTTAGTAGACACCTTCTACGTGTGTTTTACTTGACCTAAATGAATTTTGTAAAGAAGAAATCTTAGATGAAAAGTTCGTTAGAATTGCAAAGGGCACCTTTCAAAAAGAATATTCAGTGAAGTGGAAGCATAAGGAATATGCTTCATATACTTGGGAGCCTTTGGCTTCCTTGCCACTCAAAATCAATCTCCATACTTTGAGATGTTAACTGCAAACTTTAGTCTAGAAGGCAAGAGAGTAAGAACTTGCGAAATTAAAAAACAATTGATATATTTATTTTGTTATCAAAGCTTCGATAAACATTCTTGTAATTACTATCAAAGCACCGTCATGGGTGTGGAGGACACTCAATCGGGGACTATGCTTAGTTTGAGAAAGGAAGGGATTACTGACTCAAGATACCAGTAATTTTGAGCCTACAAAAATTATGGGTATTATGAGTTTCCGGAAAGCATTTCTTAGCTAATATATGCTGCGGGTGTTATAACAAGGTTTTTTAGTTTTATTTCCACTCAAAATGCTCTTTTAACCAAATTTTTTTCCTGTTTTTTGGTAAGATATGGTGTGAAAAGTTGCCTTTACGGAGTGGTTTGTTTGTGCTGGTATGTATGCATCATCCAACATACCAGCATGGTGGATGATGCATACATACATGGATGGATGGATTGCGCATATCTCCAACAGATGAACGAGCAGCATCGCACGTCATGATTGGACACGCGTGACAGCCCCATCGCGTTGGCGTCGGCGTCGCCTGGTTTGAGCTAGAGACAGAAGCACCTAATGAGACTGCCCCATCCCCAGCTGATTGCCACACCCCTTCCTTCCTAGCTTGTGCTTGGTAATATGTGTACCCTCCCTTCTAGTTAGTGGCAACTTATCTGTCGTGTGTAGTTTAATTTCAATGGCATACAGAGACAAACTCTAAGGTAAGACTAAATTTACCGACTGATTTGGAAGCTACTGTAGTCACTGATCGTTTTAATATAGAGTTAGATATGGTGGTACGAACATGCAACTTTCATCCACATCTGTAGTTTCTTTGACCAACTTGATAAGCAATACATGAAGCAATACTAAGGCCTTCTTCGCCATCACGGACGAGGTTTTAGAGCTCTGACGTGTACTGAACAAAAGACAAATTTTGTAATGTGCCAGCCCCAAGGCGCACGATGTGGAGTTCGGGGGTTTTTTGTAGCTAGTTAAATTGATATCACAAGTTGTCTTGTATATTTCACTCGGTAATCAAAGAAAATGTTGATCAGATTTCAGCACAGTAGTCCCACTCTAAACGATTCATCATTTCTGTTTGACTCCTCTCGTAGCAGGGCACTTCATGTTTACCAACAACTTTCACAAGAAACAGCCGAGGAGGAAAGATTGATGGGGGAAAAGGTATGTTGTTGGTGGATCAAAGCTATCTGCAAGTTGTGCAAGTTGTTAGTAGTAATCTGTCTTCTTCCAACCTCATGAAATGCACTCCAAGATTGATCCCAAGAATCCGTGTGGTAAACTGGCTCGCTTGAACACGTTCGAAAAGAGACGTGAGTACGAGAGCACTAATCCTCGACACAAAAGAGTGGAACTTTCCGCTTTCGAGATCCTCCCCCTCCTCCTCAGGTTCCCACAACAAAGGATGGACCGGAGAAATGCTTCAAGCACCAACCGGTAAATATTGCAACTTCGCACCGAAGCTCTCCGTGTGTGTGTGTGTGTGTGTGTGTGTGTGCATCACTGTAACGAACATGGCACAGCACAGGGTTACTAGAGTAGAGTAGGGGTTGATGAAAGTGAATCACGCAGATCAGATTGTCTGCACTTTGGCGCGTGGTTTTTTCAACATGATCGTGGTCGTGCCTTCCAATTGGCAGACATCGGTTTTTTCAAATGCTCGAGGGAAGGTAAAACAGGATTTGACTTGGATAGACTTTGACAAAAGAGGTATTGGACCAGAAGGTTCAATCTTCAGCGACAAGTGAGCGCGAGACGAAATCCTTGGAAGCTGAGGAGGGACGCGAGAGGGAGGAGTGGAGTGGAATGGAATTGAATGGAGAGGTGTGGTGTGGTGCTGCTGTAAGGTCCAAATCCTCGTCCCGAATCGAACGAACGTGATGAGGGTCGGTTCACGAGCTCCACGTTGATCAAGGCGAGGCGAGGCATGGCGCCGAGGGGAGGGGGAAGAGTGGGGCCTATTTCGCACTCTGGTCAATACACACGTCGGATGATTAGAGCAAGCCAGCCAGACTGACAAGTGGAGGAGATAGGCCGGCATGTAATAAGCGAAGCGGTTTAACCGAGGCCTCCCATGGAACAAAGAAAGAAACCTCATGTATGGGCACGGCACGGAATCCTTAGAGCAAACGACGTCCGTCCCGATGGAATCCCGCCCTTGAGCCTTGGCCGGCTTCTGTCAGGTGGAATTGCCATGCCATGCATGCATGCCTGAGCAGCATCCATGAGCCAGCAGGCAAGGCTGGCTCATGGAGTTGACTGCAAAGTACAACGACGACGACCTTTACTCTAGTTAGCACAACGCAACCACAGAGCCACAGTTTAACCGCAGTCCAGGAGGACGAGGTGGGTTTGGATCTGGCAAGTCGCTGCTGCAACCCCCACAGCAAGAAAGCTGGAACCACCAAAATGTGCTCGTTTCTGTTTGATTTGTTCTCTTAGAGCGGAGGGAGGAAGGGAGCAGAAGTAGCAATCGAAGTAATTTGCAAGTCGACGAGAAACCAGAGGATCTCATTGGCCCGGAGAAGGACGTGTTGTTATAGCATTGCAAAGGTTGCGATAGGAGGGGAGGGTATCGTCTCGGAAATTTGGATTTGGAAGGGGAGGGGAGGGACTCTCTGAAGGAAGGAAGGAACAAACAAACAAGGGGGCCGACACAAGAAGTACGTGGCCTAGCGCAGACAGACAGAAACGCACACGCATGCACATGCTGTCTGCTCTCGCGTGTAATTCGCTCTTTAGGCCTACGGGCGAGTGCACTTTTGTGCCCTGCGGTAATTGCATACTTTACTGCGTGACAAAATAATATACGGCAGGAATTCCAGGTCTTCCACGCGGCGTCAGGTAATCAAGCACTCGCTGCACCTATTTAATGCCCCCACCTTACCGAATTACAGTCCGCCAACTGCTCTCTTCCAGCAGTGATGGGCGTCCTTCGTCTGATTTGTTCGTACGAGGTCGAATATTTATTCCCGAGCGAGGCTCGGTTATCTTTATCTGCAAATGTGAACTTCGTTCGTGTTAAAATTCAAAGGAGCAACCAGCAAACCACATTTCTTGATAAGCCCACAACATGCCCAACAATCCTCTCTTAAAGTTAAGGCAGCCAGTCTCTAAGGGTCTACCTTTCCACTTTTGCCCCACTCCTCGCTGCCTCCAGTCCGCCCTTGCCAAATCGAGCCCCCCATCCAGTCCCTCTCTCTCTCTCCCCGACATAGTCTGCCCGCGAGCCCGCGACGAGTCTAGCCTGCGCTTGCTTGGTAGGTCTCTCTAACCCTCCCTGAGTCCCCTCAATCGCCATCTTGCCCAGTTGTTCACGGGTGCAATGGGCCTTCTGTTCTGACGAGCTTCATGAGGAGCCGTGCACACCCCAACCCGCGTCCGAATCCCCATATCTCCATCCTCCCCTTCCTTTTCACCAGCGCCACCGTATTCCAGCACCACGGTCCTTGCGTCTTAACATGTACCCACCGTACTTGGCTACATTACATTACTTCGCTATGCTCGGTTTGTTCTGCAATTTTGTTTCTACCGAGCGAAATTCAACTACCAAATACCGAGCCCAGCATGATGCGTAATATCATTTGTACATAGCTCAAATATTCTCCGCGACGTAACTCTTCTCATTTGAATCTGAAACGAACTGTACTATAATAACAGATGAAGACTGGGCATTAGAACCTACTTAATGTACTTGAATGATTTCTCAAATACATCTCCACGATCCTTGCTTGTTTTCTCGACTCTCGAGACTTGGATCTCTGGATTGGATGATGATGTTACTGATCTGGTCAAAGCGCAAGCAGCCTAAGGTGTGAACAAAATATCATGGAGGGACTTCGGGTACCTTCTATTATTGGACATTCTCCTCACTAAATTTTGGACCAGACGCTACTATCGACAGTAAAATCAACGGCAGAGGATAAACAGGATTGCTTCTCTTTTTATGTAATAGCTTTCATCTTTCGGACTTCTACTTGCGCTGACGCTGTGTACAAAAATTTAACATAGATCAGACAGATGCTCCTTCCGGCAATGAAGCATAATATAGACTAAGGGATATTACACATTGCACATTAAATATATGAGTTTTAATCTTATAAATATGAGATAAATATAAATTACACATCTACATATAATCGTAAAATGAAGTGCAAATATGAATTAATTTTTGGGTTCATGAATTGGAATATATTTAACACAAATCTATGTTTTTTTTTTAATTCTGTAGTTTAGATTTTCATCACATGTTAGGAGACCTAAGGCTCAAAGGGTAGAGTTTGAATTAGGGCTCATGGGGTGTAGTTTTTGAAGTTAAGATTTAGAGAGTGTGGCTATGGTGGATAGTAGCAAGTGCGGGAATGTAGAGTCTTTGAAGCACAAAGTGGATTTGGCTTGACTATAATTTCTTTTTTATGCTATGGTTATGAGTGGAGTGTCCTTGTGGACGTTTTGAAAGTAGAAAAGATTACTTACGTTTTGAAAGTAGAAAAAATTGAATTCTCTGATGAGAATTGTGAATTCTTGAAGCATTCAAGGTGTTATGGCAAGTTTTGATTGATGATAATTTTGATCTTTTTGCTATAGAATGTGCAGGGCGGTGATAGAGTGAAGACCATGATGTCGATCTAGAAGTAGAGTAGATTTGAACTTGGTGTGATCAATTTCGAATTTTTGTATTTTATTTTTTAGAGTTTAAATTCAAATGGAGAATTTTGAAAGACGTAAGTATTGATAAAAATTGATGAACTAGGTCGATGCTCATAGTTATCTTGGAGCTTAGAATCAAGATTGATCGAAAAAGATTTTGAACATAAGTGCTTAAAGTCCAAGATTTGGTGTTTTGAAGTTTTGGGGTCAAAAATATGAACAACAAGCTATAGGATTATCATATAGTGTCCATTTGATCTGAAATTTGATGAGATCATTGAGTATGTAAAGTATCTTGCATGGGTATAGAGATGTTAGACATAAGATCCACAATATCAGAATTGCAAAATTTTGACATTTAGGGTTTAGAATTTGGAGTTGAAAATTTTTGAAATCCCGGAGAAGTTTCAAACAGTGTCCGTTTGCAAAATAAAATAAAATTACATTAGGTTGAGAATTGAAAGAGGCTAGATGAACTCAACAGCTAATGCAATAAGACTACCAGCATCAGATTATGGATCTGGAGAGCACAAGGTCTTCAAAATTGAGTTTTAGTGTCATTCAATGCCCTCCTTAGGTTATGTAAGTTCGGGTTGGGTTGGTTGAACTCTTTGATAGATATTTTTGAGATGGAGTATTATTATTTATTTTTTTTGTGATTGATATATCTCCATCTTTGCTTCATGTTTATGCATCATATTTGTCTGTGTTGGTACTTTATTGTTTGGAGTGTTAATGCTCATGTGTGCTAAGAATAGTGATGTTGGATTCACGGATTAGTATGACTATCCATGTTTCTCCTCAATGTGATAGAATTTACGCACATGTTGACTAGATGAATATTTGTGGTGATGACAGGTTTCAAGTTACCTTGTGTTAGTACCTTGTGGTGCCTCATGTACCTAATGTTGCAGTTTCTAATTCCACTTGGGGACTTGTTGCTATACGATTATAGAAATGATACACTGATATCACAGTGGAGTTCTTTGGAGGATCCAAAGAGAGATTGCTCGGATTAGCAGTGGATGCACACGTAGCAGAGTGCGGTACTAACCTTGGACTTTGAGGTTCACATAAGACTTTGATTTGATGTTAGAGAGTGACAAAGTTGAGTTTGGTGATATCTTGGAGTGTGTCACAACACGGTTGTTGTGGGACATGGACAATATCTATGGGGCCACCAAGGATGGTAGACGATATTCAAGTACAATTGATACAATTGAGTTAGATGACTTCATACATGAGTTTGACTCATGGTGTGATTTACAACGGATGCGTAACTCTACCTTGTTTAGTTTGTTTATGGCTTGGAAGGGATTATTTTAGCATTGGGAGGGTCCACCGATGGATGATTATCATGAGTTTTGGCGTAATGAGTATCATGAGTTATGGAGACAATACTTGTTGCCAAACTACATTTCTATTACTTTGGGTATAATATTTGATGGTGTGAGTTCATCCTCTGTACTTAACACTAATGATACGTGTCGTGCACATACATATCGCATCATAACATACATCGTTGTCACATCAAACATCACAACACATAGATCGTCATATACCAACACAAGTGTACCACAATAATCTTTTCTACTCTCAAAACGTCCACAAGGACACTCCGCTCATAACCATAACATAAAAGAGAGATTACAATCAAGCCAAACCCACTTTGTGCTTCAAAGACTCTAGGTTTCTGCACTAGCTACTATCCACCATAGCCACAATCACAAAGGCTCAACTTCAAAAAATGCTCTCCAAGGAGCCCTAATTCGAACTCTACCCCTTGAGCCCTAAGACCCCTAACTTATTTGCCGGCCCTAATGGCAGTTCAAATTGGAACGGCGCTAACTACACAACCGGCTCTAACTGCTGTATTTGCTCCTGCATACGCACACCTATCTAACTAGAGATGCCACTACATAAGTCATGACAGCTTTCGTGCACATACATATCGCATCATAACATATATCGTTGTCATATCAAACATCACAACACATAGATCGTCATACACCAACACAAGTGTACCACAATCACCCCCCTAACTGGCGGTTAGGTCCCTCTAACATAAGGTAGCCATCTAGTCCATAACATGATATGTCCTTCGTGGGGCTAAGATCAGGAGGCCGGGTGCTACAATGACCCATCGTTAGTCGTCTATATGCAATCCATATCATGTAACGGTCAAACCTGCTTGCATGCTAACACATTGAGGATATCTCCACCGCCCACAGGGCACTACATTGAGAGGAGGTGTCAAACATGACATATGCCATCCTCTCAAACAAGAATCACAAATCAACATACTGATTGCTCCACCAATTGATCCACATAACATACATCTCAAACCTGCACGTACAATTGTTAGGCTTGGATCCATAGTTCCATCAATGTTTGGAAGGTGACATGGCGCATAATTATGCACATGATCCTTCCAAATCACACCATCACGACCCTGCAATACCAAAACTCTAGAATGTAAAACCTCATGTATTCGTAGAATCGTGCGACCAGCCGTAACATCCAATATAGTCGGTGCACTCTGCTGCAAGTAAATGTAATCATCAACATGAAATCTGTGAATTGAAGGTCAATATCCACCTCCTCGGATGGTAGCATAACGCAAAGTATCTCTAGGTTGAGCAATAGGCAGGTTCTCAAATGCTATGGGTATGACTCTACCGAAGAGTTATGCCCTTTGAGAACACACCCTAACCCAAACATCAGGGTTATCCAAGTCCAAGACTTCACCTGACTCTCCACGGATAGCTGCAGGTAAGTCTGGATCTCTACCATATAATAAAAAGTACGGTGAGAATGACGCTAGAGATGCTTACCGGCTTAATCGATAACCCATGACCAACCATGGTAGCTGGATGTCCCAGTCTCCTAGATGATCTTTCTCCAAGCCAAACTTTCTTAGTCCTCTCTTCACCGTCTGAATAACTCTCTCTGCTAGACCATCAGCATCGGGATGATCTCTTGAGGTGATATGATGATCGATCAACGCTCGATCACACAAAGCCTAAACTTCATCCAAAAACTCAGTACCCAGATCAGTCAACACTTCTACTGGTGCACCAAATCGGCTAAGCATTGCAGCTAAGAACGCATAAGCTGTTCCCTCACTTGACTTATCGGGCAAGGCCACCAACTCAATCCACTTGGGGAAATACTCCACTATGACTAACATATATCAATGATGTCGTATAGTCAATGGCAAAGATCCTGCAAAATCTAAGCTCCAGCGATAACCAAGTCCCATAATCGGTAGAGGATGTAGTTGTGGTGTAGGGGCATTGAATGATGCTCAAACACGATCACATACCATACATCTGGCCACAAATTGTTGCACCTTAGTTTGTATACCTCTCCACCAATAGTGACTTTGAAGTAAGCTATATGTCCGCTCTACTCCAAAATGACCTAACTCCTCATGAGCATGTTTGACCAACTGTGCTCTCTAAGATGGAAGTGGCACAACACGAACGCTGCCATCTCCCCATACTCGAATAAGGTATCTACCTTCCCATCTGAACCGTCAAGCTCTTTGTAAAACTCGATCCCGCTCCTTTGTACTCCAGGTGCCCACCAAAGCACATGTACGAAGATATTCCAACACGAGCATGTCATCATGGATGTCTCGGTTTACCATCAAACCGTCCTCAGTCTCATCAATCAAGGCTAACATATCTGCTCTCTGACCCAAGAGAGATATCATATAGCTCTCAAGCACCAACATACTCAAAAAGGCATATGCATGCCAATCCGGCACCATTTCCTCATCAGTATCACCATGCCATCGAGCCCCAGTTTTGTCAACTTGACTTGTACATGGATTTCGACTTAACCCATCTACATCACGATTTACCATCCCAGGTCTATGAACAACCGTGAAATCATACTCTTGTAGGATAAGAGCCCATCGTGCAAGCTTTCATGTAAGCTTGTCTGATTCCATCAACCATTTCAATGGTTGATGATCAGTGATGAGAGTGAAGGAGTTTCCAAACAAATAACATCTGAAATGTACCACCGCCCAAACAGATGTCAAACATTCTCCTTCATAAGAACTATACTTCGACTCCGCTACATTGTTGGAACGACTTGCATAAGCCACTACAAACTTCTTCCCCTCATCATCATGTTGGATAAGCACTGCTCCCAAACCCAACATACTCCAATCAAGCAGGTACTTGAAATGCACGACCTCTCACAGATCTCCTCAAAATAGGGGCAGATGTCAACCTTCCCTTGAGCTCAACAAAAGCTCTCTCCTGTTCATTTCCCCAACTCCACCCTTGATCTAGCTTTGTCAACTTTGTCAAGGCTTTGGCAATAGTGCTAAATCTTTGCACATATTGACGATAGAAGTTTGCAAGTCCAAGAAAAGCTCGAACCCTACTCACATTTGAGGGTTGTGGAATACGCAAGATTGCCTCCACCTTGGTTTGCTGAACTCCCAATCCTCCTGGGTATATGGTATGACCCAAGTACTCTACTTGCTCCTGAAAAACTTGCCTTTTCCAGGATGCAACTTGAGGCCATGAGCAATCAGTCACTCAAATACCTCCTGCAAATGTATCTCATGCTCCCTCACTGTAGCACTATACACTAGAATATCATCGATGTAGGCTCGGGAACAATCAAGTCTGGCTAGGATCCTATCCATCACTCTTTGGAACTCAACAGGTGCTTTCTTCAACCCAAATGGTAAGAACTTCCACTTATATAACACATCCTCGTCATGCGAATCAATTGTCCAAAAGGCTGTCTTGACCTTATCCTCATCTCGAATCTGAATCGATGATATCCGCGTCAGAAATCCAATGTATTGAAAACATTTGCATGCCCAACTACATCAAAGATCTCCTCAGGTGTAGGCATAGCATATCAATCAGATTTTGTCTGTCGATTGATAGATCGGTAGTCACCACACATGCGTCTATCTGTATAATTGCCATGTATATCCTTCTTGACTGGCATCACCACAACAGAGGCATACTTTCCATATGATATCTCTATTAATCCAGCCTCAAGAAGGTCTTGACACCTACTTTGGATCAGATCTCTCTCCATATCACTATATCGATAGGTACGACGGAAGAATGGTGCATCTTTTGTCAAGTCAATCCGTATACCAAGTCCCTTCAAACAGCCTAAATCCTTCATACTGAAAGCAAAATAGTTTCTGAAACTCCTCAAAAATCTCCATGCCCTACGTCTTTCTTCTCCTGTCACTTTGGGACCAATCTCAATATCCCAAATCTCCTCTCCATCGACACTAGAGATAGAAGACGTAGTATCTGGTTGCTAAATGACAACCTCTTGAGCAGAAAGCTTTTTCTGCTCTCTCATACTAGGCTCCACTATCTTAGTGTGAACAACTCCTACTACTGTAGCTGTAACCTATTGTGTTGTATCACAAAGGTCTAAAGTGGTAACCACTGCTTCCTCCGTGCAAAAAACTCCAACGATACTTAAAGAAGATCCTACATCTCCTTCTCTAACATCCCCATAAGACCAAGGATGAGATCTTGGGCACTTCTCGCCCCCAGCTTTTGCCTCCACCGTCTTGGTAGGCAAAGAGCTTACTAATGGTCTTGCAGTCATACAAAATGTCACATGCGTCTTTGCTCAGCCAATCCTAGGCTCACAATCCATGTCAAACAGTTTAGATCCATAGTCTGACCCAACACCTAAAGTCGTGATGCCTTTGACAACGTAGGTACTGTTGTAGTACCGGTACAAAATCCCATAGCTCGTTCTCTCTCTCTTCAGCGTTGGGTTCCACCAACCGCTGCAAACGAGAATCCCATACAAGTCTAGGTCCTCCCTCTCTGTAAGCATGGGAAGCTAGGTAACTCAACAATGTGGATAATGCCGCTCACAAGGTTCAACACTGCCATGGATGACCTGTCAGCATAGACCACTACTTGGGAGTGTCTGCCCACATCCAAAATATTGTCCACTTCGAGATGTAAAGGCCTCTCCACTATGTCATATGCTCACAATAAAACCTCCCTTGGAAGAAGGTTTGTCCATCATACATGTGGATGGTGAGCACGAGATCCTACTCTCGCTGCATCCATCAATATTGCTGGTCCAATCCATGACCGCACGTGATGTACACTCGTCATCACTCGTGCATGTGGATCACCCAACAAAGGAACACTCTCCAAAATGTATGCCAAAGAATAGGTTTGCTGTGACTGGAGAGAACGTAACACACGTAGCATCTCCCAAAACATGCCAGAACGTGAATCCTATAGCCCATGATCATTATCAACATGTGTGTGTCCCTAACATGGCCATCCAGCAATAACCAAATGTATGATGCCATGCTGAGCAAGGTCTTGCGTCTCTAGCAACAAAATATCTGATGGCAAGGTCTGCTAATATCCTTGAACTGCCAACACTGGTAGAAGATCTGGGTATTTACGCACCAACTGTGCCACATGACGTAATGAGACGCGCCTTGCAATCTCATCTCGCTCTACATACAAGTATCTGTATAGAGCTGTTGTCATGACGGCGATACTTTAGGTTAGGATAACCGACGGCGCACTGTAAGGTTGTTAAGAGTCCACCGTTGGATCAACTTTGTAGGGTCAGGATGTTGAAAAGGCTCCAAGAGATATTATCTTGGACCTTATCAGATATAAAGCGCAGTCAAGATGGAAAGGGTATGGGGGAGAGCTAGACGCATCACTTTGCTGACTAAGGAGTTTATCTGATCGAAGTGGAGCCGACACAGGACATGGATAGAGGACAACATGATCCTCCAGATGTACCGATGCCCAATCCATTTGAGATCAACATCCGGTGTCTTCATCGTGATCACTTTTGGGCATGGTTAGTGTATCATTTTGGAGATAACTTTCTGCAACAAGAGATAAACTCTCTAGACCCGATTATTCTTCTAGTTGTTTCCTACGGAGCAATTTGGGACGTAACAGTGTACGTTTTGATTTAGTTTGGACGCTATGGATCTGAACTTACCAGTAGTGGTGGCTTTCAACACATGGGTTCCAATCCATCACTATTGCTTACCGAAAACAAGCCATAGGGAGTTGATTGTTAGGAACTTTGGCGAGGAGTATTATTCTCAAGTTATAAACTCCCCGGTTCCGTTTGTAGTTCCATTCATACTTAGCCGGTTTCGAGTTGTCATTTTGACTCTTTATTAGTGGCAACACGTATTTTCTATAGGATGGCTAAGTAGTGTGTTTAGGATAGTTATAAAGCTCTAAGTTAAAATGGAGCTAATTTGGCCACACTAGAGGTCAAAATAATACTCTTTATTCTCATTGGTCTTAGAGTTTGGGCCAATGAGGACACTTGGGCAACTTCTTTGAGGTTTTGAGGCGTTTGGAGATCTTACAGGGAGACATTCAAAGATCTGAGGATTGGGTTGGAGAGCTGACGGGACGAGCTACGACGTGGGCTCAAGAATGGATGGATTTGAAGGATTTGTCACTCTGAAATGGTGATTCAAAGTTAGAGTGAGAAATTTAGACCTTTGAGTGTATTTGGAGTGTTTCTGAGAATCTTACAAGGGTTTTGGGAGATCTGAGTCAACTGAGATACAGTTTACGACTCGGGCTTGGGTTTTGATTGAATTTTTGACTCAAGTAGATGAGTTTTGAGTACGGAGTGATAGTTTGAAGTTTGTGTATACAGTCAGAGTTGCAGGATTGCACTGACTGTCATGAAGTTAGTACAGAGATCATATCTTTTGATATTAGAAAGTTTTGCCAATAAAACTTTGCATAGTACAAATTCTGATGATGAGTGACCTTCTCATAAAATCAGGGAGCAATTGGATTCAAGGATTGGGATGTGTGAAGGGTTTTGTACACAGGGATCTGCATATCGCCTTGTGATACAGTGTGCAAATCAACAATTGTTCTGAGAGATCTAGAGGAGAAAAATATCTAAAACTTTTCTCAGAGATTGAAAGGGTTGTGGAGAAATTTTATGTAAAGTTTAAGCGAGAGTTATCGGTCGAATCATTGGCTATCATAATCTTCTTCCGCTGAAGTTTTACCGGTTTATAACGAACTCGAATGTGGAGTGCTGAGGAGAAGAAATTGTCGACTCACACGAGGTTCTAGAGGGTTCTTCTACAGCCTGACGCTCGGGCGTTCTTAGAGCAAAGAAATGTCCATGCGACACCGCCGCTTCAGATCTTGCACTGTCTTGCGTAGTTATAAATTCTCCTTTTCGATGAATTTCACCTCGGCACCCCGAATATGATAAATCTTTGCTCGTGTGACTTCCTACATTATTCATACACTTCTTAATTCATCATATTCATAAGAATACACTCCATTTTCTGCCGAATATGACTTTTTATTATTAAAACATAAAAAAAATCCTACCAATTCATATAATTATGCCCCTACAAGCCATACTTTACAAAAGTAATGAATATATGTTGGTTGCTTTTGATACTACCACTAGTAGGGTTGATCTTGGGATCAAGACCACTACTAGTGAAACTTGGCAAGCTATTGTTGCTAGACTAATGGAGTTACTACTAAGGCTAGCATATGAGCATACCAGAATGTCACTAAATGCGATGATGTTGGATAACATGAACAGTGTATTTTGTTTGGTTGGATCTTTAGGAAAGGTTTATCAACCTCAACAAGTATTGTTAGATTTTGGTGCACAACCCCTTATATTGGGTAAAGATGCATTGATTCATCTTGATTTGAGAAAGACCAATGTGAAGAGATGTCCATTTCATATTCAGACATCTCTTAAAAATCAATGTTTGGGAGGAGACAACCTCTTATCGACCAGGTTGGTAATCTGATGAGGACCGAGTGAATTACTGGTTATAGTTTATTAATGAGTGGAGGTTTGGCATATGTTGTGGGCTTCAATACTTGTGTTTCTTGACCTGGTGATTTGTTGGAGTGAAACATGGATGCAAATGACAATCCATGTCCAAAGGATGTTGTTACCATTCCAACTCTTAATGGTGAAGTGTAATCTATGTTGAATGAATCATTAGGTATTTCATGTATAGAGCTACAATAGTTGACAAATTAGCTCATACATCAGGCTTGGAGTGAGTTTTTTGCTCAAAGGATGGAGGAGACAAAGTAAATTATTCATTTTTCCGCTATGTTGTTATCTTTAAATACAACACCTATTGCTTTGCAGTATCCATAGTAGGACATATATGTGTTGGATCTATTTGGAGGGATCATCATAGGTTTGAATGTTGTTTTGCAATCTAACATACAAATACATTGATACTTGTATGTGGAACGAGATGAGATTATGAGGCATGTTTCATTACGCCATGTGACATAGTTGACGCAACGATACTTAGATCTTCTACCATTTTTGTAAGTTCAAGGATATCAATATGTCTTTCCGTCATATATTTTGTTGATGGGATGCAAGATCTTGCTCGACATGGCACTATTCATTTGGTTATTGCTCAATGGTCATGTCATGAACATACACGAATTGGTCATGATCATACAAAATTCACATCCTTGTATGTTTTGGGAGATGTTACATGTGTTATGATCTCTCCACACAAAACAGATCTATTCATCAACATGTGTTGAAGCCTGGTTAGCGTATTAGAGTGTGTTTTTTTTGGTATTTCCAAATAAAGAAGGTGATATTTGGGGAAGCCCGCCGAATAGGAGTGTAAATATTTGTGACAAGTATGAATAGACCGTTAGGGAAAGAATGAGGAACAGTAAAAATTAGGAGAGCGGAAGAAGATGCCGACATTCTTGTTCCGACGAGCACCGCAACAGACAAGAAAGGCGGGAATAGGAGAAGCGATGGATCTTGTGAATTTGACCAAGAAAAGAGCTTGGAGTAGATCCGGAGCGAGAGAGGCTATTCGATTGCTTGTGCCATAGAAGACTGTAGCCGGGGCATACAGACCATTGGTGCCAAAACCTGATTGGACTGCGCACGAATTAGGATGATTGGAAGAATTGGGCGGGGCATTCTTAGCATGGCGCTGGGATTATGTGTGTCCGGAGCTATGTGAAGAAGTTCGGGCCAAAAAGGAACGCAATCCAATAGGGTGGCGAAGCTACCCTGATTCGTGGGATGCGATATTATGGGCGGAAGCGCTTGGACATGATTACAAGGAGGAGAAGGATGGGATTGACTGGGAAGGCTCAGCTATGGTTTCCGGGTTCAACTTCGATGAAACAAAGTGGTTTGACCCAAAGGAACGGAAGGGCACAAACGGATACAAAATCGACCTTATCAAGGATGGCTTTAGAAGAAAGATAATGTACACCTTGAATCAGCTCTTCTCGCCTCAGCGCACTATCTATATTAGTATGCATAAGGTGAGGATTGTTGAAGGGTTTGTGACCGAATCCGTTAGAGTCAATTGGGGGGAAATATTTGCTCGCAATGTCTAGGCAATGGGAGAGAAATTACGAGGGGGAGAGAAAGGCGTCATGTATATTTCGTCGTTCTTGGTCCATATGTATTCAAGAATGGGCTGGTTGACTCCCCATGAGCGACTGAAGTACCACCTGGGCACCGAAGAATCATGAACCAAGCATCGTGTGGAAGCCGCAAGTAGTGGGTCAATGCCGAGTTTGGGATCCACGGGGTCAGAAACCTCGCAGCTGAAGAGAAGTAGAGAGGGAGACGGCGCATCTTCGGGGAAATTGGAGACTATTCTTCGAGAGATAGAAGCATCCGAAAGAGGATGCAGTGGAGCAGGGGGATTGCAAAGGAAGAGAAGTCCTAGCTTGGAGGCAGCATTGGAACCAGCGACGAAGACGAAGAAACAAAAACAAGCTGTGTATTCGCCAGTAACCACCCCGAAGAACTTGCGGCCGAAGATAAAAGCCTCTAAGGTGGGAGGAGAGGCAATCTCTTCGTACCTCCAATTGACACAGAAGATCGAAACAATGGCCATACCAGTCTTCATGGAGTTGAACGAATTAGGATCCCGTTATATCCAAGGGTGGAATCCCCAAGAAGACGGATATATGGACGTGATCAAAGCCATGGATTATGCAGCGCAAGGCAAGGAAGACCAGATGAAGGTAACTCAACAGTTGGCTGTGTCGGTGAAGCGGTTGGAGAGTCAGGAAGCTACCATGGAGAAAGAGCATCAACAACTGAAATTGGCATATGAAGAGGTATGCAGAGCCGGGAGAGGATCGCCTTTATTTGTTGAGGCAAAATTGCCGAATTGAAACGACAATTGCTGAAGGTGAAGCGACAGCTTAGAGAGATAGATGTAGAGCGCCCGGGAAGATTAGAAACGCTAGCAAGTAAATGTGCTAACTACCTTCTTGCGCGGTGCGATGATGAAGAGATCCGGCGGCTAGAGAAGATAAGTGCAGTTATGAATTCTCCTATCGATTCGAAGGAAGGAAGGAAAGAGATGTATAAAGCCATGGGACGTGAGTGCCAAGAATCACTTCAAATTCACAGGCGAGAGATTGCAGAGGACCTCATGGAATTGCAAGTAAGTGTGAACGCTTTTGCGTGGGGACTTGAAATTGCAGTTGGAGATGCTGTCCGAGAGGAGAAGAGTCGGAGCTCGGTGTAGAACAGTTAGACATTCTTTTTGTACAAATAGGAGTAGCATTAGTCAGTAGGGGATCTTCTTATGTTGCAAGAGTTTGTTGTCGAACTGCAAATGTAGTCAGGATAGAACGGGAACTTGCGAAGCTGAGTCCGGACAAAGGGAAATTGCATAGACTGGCAAAATTCCTTGAGAAGTTACCCAATAATCTTTCCATGAGCAATTACCTTCGGTTGGTCTCAGTAGAACTTCCTTAAAGTTTACCGCCTCGACTCCATCTTGTAATAGAGTAGATCACCCTTCCCATCAGTAAATGCAACAGTTCCTCAATCTCAAGAATAATTGGACTCTTGTGGATGTCTTGTGAATGTATGTGTATATGATTCATCGGGTGAGTGCACGAGTTAGTGATACCCTCGGTGACCCTCTTCGGACCAGCATTGTCCAGAGTGGTGAAAGACGTGTAAACTCTAAATATTTCCTTCTATAAGCGAATTACCCTTCGATCTCAAGGGAACGAACTTCACTTTGTTATAACTTCGATCTTCCTTTGTGCAACCTTGACGTTACAACATGTTTTTTGGAGAATGAAACTTTATTGGGTGATCCATATGCATGAGTGATGACAAGTATACATCATGTGTGGTCATGAATTGGACAAATGGTATTGCTAGATGTATCAAGAGTAGGATCTCGTGCACATCATCCTTATATATAGTGGGTAAATCTTCTTCCAAATGAGGTTTTAATGCGAGCATATGACTAAGTGCATAGACCCTCACATCTCATATTGGAGATTATTTGGGATGTGGGTAGACACTCCCAATCAGTGATCTATGATGATTGTTCATCCATGGTAGTGATGAATCTTGTGGGATAGCCAATAACTACATTACCTACATTGGTGAGTTATCCAGCTTCCCATGCCTATAGATAGAGAGGATATTGAATTGTTTGGGATTCTCGCTTGCAACAGTTGGTGGAACCTAACGCTTATGAGAGACAGCGAGCTATGGGCTTTTGTACTAGAATTAGCTCTAGAATCTTATCTTTATTGGACTATAGTCATACTTGCTATCTTCTGCTCCAACTGCTCCAGTCGAGATGTCATTTTCACCTTATGACTAGCCTCATGGGCTAACACTTGAGTAGAGGCTGATACTCTACCACCACCCCTACCACCTTGAACTCCTCGTCCTCTTGCAGGGACTTCCATGACAACTCTAGTTAATCGTAATTCTAGATGGAGATCAAAATATTGATCCATCATGTGACCATGTCTGTGATAATGCTCACATGATTTTGATCCAACAGGATCCATCCTTCGACCTTGAAAGCAATCCTTCTTGTGATGAGGTCCACCACATGTCCAACACACCATCCCAACAACTGATTGTTGACCTGAAAAGGATGGTAATGGTCTGGACGCTGCACCTTCACCACTCTGTCCGGATGGTCGAGACTGTCCCACATGTCTACCATAACCACTGCGGGTTTGTGTTGTAGACTGTCTTTCCTCACACCTTAGAAGCTTTCATTTTTGGCCTAGAATTCTTCGGAGTGGAGCTTGGCGAATGCGTTGCCTGTTTCAGTTTTTTCTTCTTCGTTATTGGGTCCTGAGCCACTTCCAAGATGGAACTTCTTTTTCTTCAGGATCCTGCCGCTTCACTGCGTCCTCCTACCGATGCCTCAATCTCCCGAATAATATTCTCCAAGTTCTCCAAAGACGCGTCGTCTTGCATTTGAACCCTCTTTGACTGCGATGTTCATGATCCCGTTGAATCCAGACTTGGCGTCGACCCGCTACTCGCTGCTTTCAGTTGAGGTTTGGCTATAATTCCTCCGCTCTGAACTAGTATTTCTGTCGTTCGTGACAGGTCAACCATCCCATCCTCGAGTACTTGTGGACCAGAAATGAGGAAATATACACGACCCCTTTTTCTCTTGCATGGAGCTTCTTCCCCATTGCCTGCACATTTCGAGCAAAGATCTCTCCCCAATTGACTTTAATCGATCATGTCATAAAACCTTCGACTATCCTTACCTTATGCATATTGACATAGGTAGTTTGTTGGAACGAGAAGAGTTGGTTTAAGGTGTACATTATCTTCTTTCTAAACCTATCCTTGATAAGATCAATCTTGTATCCATTCGTGTCCTTACGCTCCTTCGGGTCGAACCATTTTGATTCATCGAAGTTGAACCCAATGACCATGGCTGAGATCTCCCAATCGATTTCGTCCTTCTCCTCCTTGTTATCACGCCCGAGTGTCTCAACCCATAATATGGCATCCCATGAATCCGGGTAGCCTCACCATCCAATTGGGTTTTGTTCTTTCTTGGCTCGAACTTCCTCACACAACTCCATACACATATAGTCCCAGCGCCATGCTAAGAACGTTCCTCCCAACTCTCTTAATCTTTCCAATTTGCTCGTGGTCCAATTAGGCTTTGGCACTAAAGGTCTGTATGCCCCAGATATAGACTTCTGTTGAACATCCAACCGAATAGCCTCCCTCCCTCCTAATCTACTCGTGGATCGCTTCTTGGTCAAATTCACCCGATCCATCGCTCTCCGATTCCTGCCCTTCTCGCTCGCTGCGGCGCTCGTCGAATCAAGAATGTCTGCATCTCCTTCCACTCTTCCTAATTTCTACTATTCCTCCTAATTCTTTCCCTAACGGCCTATTCGGCTAGGCGATTTGTACTTATCACAAGTGTTTACATTCGTATTGACGTATTTATTCTGAATATCACCCTCTTTATTTAAAAAACAAAAAAACATCTCTACACTTAGCTAACCATGGTTCTACAAGGATCATGTGCGTAGTTGTGTATTTTGTCACCTTCCAAACATTGATGGTACTATGGATCCAAACCTTGAAGTTGTGTGGGCAGGCTTGAGATGTATGTTATGTGGATCAGCTGGTGGAGGAGCCAGTATGTCAATTTGTGATTCTTGTTTGATAAGATGACATATGTTATGTTTGACACCTCCTCTCAATGCAATGTCAAGTGGGCAGTGGAGATATCCTCGATGAGATTAGCAAGCAAGCTTGTTTGACCGTTATATGGTTTGGATTACAGATAGACTACTAACGATGGGGTATTATAACACTCGTTCTTAGCACCACAAAGAGTATATCATGTTAATGGATTAGATGGCTACCTTTTATTAGAGGAACCTAATCGCCAGTTAGGGTGATGATTGTGGTACACTTGTGTTGATGTATGACAGTCTATGTATTGTGATGTTTGATGTGACACCAATGTATGTTGTGATACGATATGTATGTGCACGACAACTGTCACGACTTATGTAAAGTCATCCCTAGTTAGGTAGGTGCTCGTATGAAGAATCAGATACAACAGTCAAAGCCGATTGTGTAGTAAGTATCATTCATACTTGAAGTGTCGTTAAAGTCAATAGCGCCATTATGAGACCTATGGCTCAAGGGGTAGAGTTCGAATTAGGGTTCCTTGGAGGACAATTTTCGAAATTGATGCTTTGAGAATGGTTATGGTGGAGAGTAGTTAGTGCAAAAACCTATCATCTTTGAAGCACAAAGTGGATTTGGCTCAACTGCAATCTCTCTTTAATGATATGGTTATGAGCAGAATGTCCTTGTGGATGTTTTAAAGAGTAGTAAGATTATTGTGGTACATTTTTGTTGGTGTATGATGGTCTATGTATTGTGATGTTTGATGTGACAGCAATGTATGTTGTGATACGATATGTATGTGCATGACAACTTTGATACTCAATTGTGGTTCTCAAATCTCTACTTGGGTGTCAGCTTTCAAGGCTATAACTACCAACTCCTTCAAGTCGCTCTCTAGTCTTGATGTTGTAAGAGCATGCACCCTTGACAATGCATCGAGGGCAACATTTTCTCTCCCATGTTTATACCTCACTTTCATGTTAAACCCTGAAAGATGAAGTCTAGTTTGGAAGTAAGTAATTGAAATATTATCACGTTACATTGTCAAATGACCTAAAATGAGATAAAATTACCAATTTTTTAAGTAGTAGATAATGGCAAATATTGAATAGTATTCATGGGCATGTCAGTACTGCTCAATGTCAAAGAGCTTTTTGGATTCAAAAGTTACATGCTTACCATGTTGGATCAATAGCCCTCCTATAGCAATCATGAATGCATCAAAATCAACCTCAAAAGGTTCTCTTAACAATGGTTGTGCTAACATCATGTATGTGGACAGAATATGCTTGATGTCATGAAACACTTGTTGATGAAATTTTGTTCACGTCCAAGGTGTCTTAGCCCTCAACAGATCATACAAAATTGATGTGATTTTTGCATAGTTTTGTATGAACTTGCGAAAATAAACTCCAAGTCCTAGAAATGCTTATAGTAGAGGAATTGAATCTAGAATCTTCCACTCTAATAAAACATTCATCTTGGTCACATTAGCATGCACCCCTTGCTCATCAATCATATAATCCATGAATTCAGCATACCGCTTTCCATTTCTTCCTCTTGAGATATGACTGGTGAACACGCAACTTTCCGAAACCTGACTTACATCTTTCAAGTGTTGTTCAAATACCTAAGAGTAGATAATAATGTCATCCAAGTATACTATCACACTCTCATCCAACGTATCTTATAATATGTCATTCATGAGGACCAAATCCAACTTGGTGAAATATCATGAACCTATCAATCTATCCATCATTCCATCCATTAAAGACGAAGGGGTACTTTTTTTTCTTGTTGACCTTGTTTAGTGATCTAAAATCTCCACAAAGGCGCATAGTACCATTCTTTTTGCTCACAAATAAAATATCACTATGTTGATGTCGCTTCTACCTTTTCCAACATAGTCTTCAATTGTGCATGCAAGGATGTCAACTCAGCAAACTCATATGAGGCTTTGTGCGCTCCTCAACCTGAGAGTCTAGTATGTTAGCCATATGAACAAAAGAGTGTCTCCAAAGATCTCATTAGTCAAGAATCCATTCTAGAGTTCCCCAATCCTTCTCTAATATAAAATGTAACGCAGTCTCCTCCAAGGACATATCACCCACAAACAAACAAATCCCTTGGCTACAAACAAATTACTCTGGAAAGACATATTCCAACAACAATCTTAGCTAAGAACTACTTTTTGTAAGTTCAAAATACCTATAATTGCGAAAGGATGTGAACTATCTGTTGGTCAATCACACTTTTCCGCGCGCCACACCTGCTAACAATTTACTATCTGGTGTATGTGGCTACTAATGTGGAAACCCTAAACTATATGGGAATGGGATTAAAGCAAGTAAGGGACAAAGTATAATAACAAAAGGGATGGGAAAACCCCATAAAAGCGTACAAGGATGGAACCAAACCAGAAGGAGATTAAATACATGTGTAGAACGTAGTGGCCCATACTTGGACAACAAGAGTGTCCAAAGAAAATTGGCGGTGGGTTCGAGACAGCAAGCCCAACCTGCTGCCATGTTGTCCCTTCCCGTCCAGTCCCATCCCGTCGTCCGTCCTGACAAGCTAACACAAGCGAATGGTCGGATTCCCACTGTGCTTATCGACTTCCTCGCCCGGCAGAAAATTCCAGGCTATGCCTGGAATCGTCACTATGCCTCAATGCTTTGCCCCTTTTACCCAAATCCCTTCGTTCCTTCCATCGCATCCATTTTCCCTCCTCGCCCACCCAAGCAACAAGCAGCAGCAGGATCCAGTAACAGCAGGCCCCACCCACCTACCCACCAGATTCCTCGTCTGCCCTCCTACTCCCCCTTCCCTGTCTTTCTTTCTCTCTTCTTTCCATCCCTCTCTTCCTTCCTTTCGACTTGAACTGCATTACTAAACCTTGTCGTTGCAGCAGTACAGTACAGGACAGTACAGTACAGTAGTGGTCGTCGTCGTAGTATAAAGTGCAGTGCAGCGTGCTGTCTGTCATGAACAAGGTCTACTCTCGAGAGGTACGACGGGGACGGGGCAGGCGGGCGGGAGGACAAAAGCAGACAGTTTGTCTCATTATTCATTTCTCAAAAACACACATACGAGAATTTATACCGAATACTGTACAGTACATGCTTCCTCCATAAGTTCTCCTGGAAAAGCGAAAGCGATACCCCAACAGCCTCAAAACAAGAAGAAAAACAAAACCCCGGAAAATGTGGACTTGAAATCTGGACTCGAACATTGTTGGATACTCCATAGTACTGATGCCGTGACTGCGGTGCACTGATCAAGAGCCGCGATCGCGCGAGATAGAGAGAGTTAGAGAGAGAGAGAGATTCCGCAAGAAGAGAAGCTACCACTCGGAAGCAATTATCATCTTCTATTATCACCAGAGGAATTTCCACCGGGGAAGAAGTCACAGGTGACAAACTTTGTCCAGCTGAAAGCAAAACAACAACGAGCAACAAACAGCAGAGGCAGCAGCAGCAAGCGTGGCCGGACACGCACAGCCCCACTAGTTGCTGCAGCACCAGCACAGACAATCGTTGTGCTATTTTTGCCCTACTAGACCGCACCTCCAGAATCCCACGCTGTACTCGATCGATCGAGTTTTGAACCTTGACATCCCTCCCTCCCTGCCAACACAACAAAGCACCACTGCCGGCCCGCGCCTGTTTAACCCGAGGTCGAGGTTGACCATGGTTGACCTTGTACAACTCATGATTTCTATCCAGTATTATACGGATGAGAACCACGGGACAGACAGCCTCCTAGAGCTCTCGACACCTCGGCTTCAGATGAGGGACTACAGTACAGAAAAGACAGACTCATAGAGGAGACGAGAAGAGAGATAGAATGAGTTCAACGGGCATCAAATGCGAAATGTCTCCCCTTATATAATATGCGAAATGTATCCCAATTTTTTTCTTTTATAAACAATCAGGCAAAGAAACGAAGTCATGAACTTTTTTATTTACTATTTTTATTATTTTGGGAGGAATGGGGCGGTTTCATGGCATCCACTTAGTCAGTATCGAGATTAGATGGATATATAGATGTTAATCAAATAATTTTCTACGGGTTTTAGTATTACTCTCGCTCGGAATTCCATGAACAGCAAAGGCACAAACAAAACAAGTCAATAGTGAGCTTTACGCATCTTACATTGTGAAGTGAACATTGATTAGAAATCAAACCACCTCCCTAATCATGAGTCTGTCCTGGTTCGTTCAGGCTTGATTAAGGTCGATTCAAATTTCCTTCTTGCAAGCGGAGACGGTTAGAGCCAAAGATCTTGACTCGATGGCATGTGCAGAGGAGATAGGGAGAGTTGTACTCCGGGTCCACTTTGCTCATGCAGTCAATGCTTGGGAATAGTAGAAGCCGAATGATACGAACGGAGAAATTGCTGGAATCCCCGATGTGCACCGTTATTTGACACTCATTATGATGGTTCCAAGAAGTTTCTAACGAATGAACTTTGGAATTGCTTTCGTTGAGGTACAAGGACATTCAAGGAATAGGGTACCGAGTTATTTTGATCAAACGAACAAACCAGCAACTCCTTTGCTCCCAAATAAATAGCCAGCAGGCATGCTCCTCCCTCCCTCCGTGCCCTGCTCCATCAAGAGCCACTGAGCCAGCCAGCCAGAGTAGCCATAGACCCAGCGACCGGTGGAATGGAATTCCACAGGTTGCATCGCCGAGTTCCAGGCTTCCTTCAAAGTCGCCTGGCTGCGATTTGGCATTCTTCTTACCCTACCATACTGTATGCCTCAAAGTCTTCAACATCGCCGGTCGACCGGACCCGACGCAAACTGATTTCTACCAGTAAACTGTCTATATGTTCACCAAATTCTGTTGCCATGTGAAACTAACTTCTCAAAACTGACGCTGCTCCTCTTCACGTCCAATGGATCTCACCTATCGACCTTGGACCTCAAACCTCTTGTCATAGGCGGGCTAGCTTCATCCATCAAGATAATATATTCTGCAAGTACAATCAATGCATAATGATTTCGATCGAGTGCAAGCTGCCTTAACAAAACCAGTACAATAATTACATGTGGACATCTATCACATTGTCATAAACCCCCATCTCTTCAAAGCTTCATGTTGTTCAGGACATGGAGTATGTTTACTTGCACCGAATCTTGTTCCGCCTAGTCAAACACACCTCAGGTTGCCCACTTGATCGAATCATCAAGAAGACTGATTCTGACCCTAAACAAACTTCTATACTTCGAGTGCAGAGACCGTGGAACTTTCAAGCGTCCATAATTCTCACCATCATTGTTCTTATACGATGAAATGCTCCACACCGAAAAACTCAATTTCATGATTGACTCTCTATCTCTAAGTATTTCCCATATGTTACTTTGTTGCAAGTGCGAACCACTCCATCCGATTTCTAGTGGTATACCCTTTACTACACCTTGGCACATCCACAAAATCAAAACTTACAGGTTGTACTAGTCGACATAGCTCCAATGCTCCAACCCTTCTGGTTTGCCCACGTTCATTTCCACGCTCATGAATCGCTTGCCACATGTTTCTTGGAACCTCGTGGACCCCATGAAGATATCAGCTTCTCCCTTAAAAACTGTGGTAACATGGCAATTTAAAGCTGCATGAACATGAAAGATCAGTTACTTCTCACTATTATAATGTCATGCTTCCATGTCATTTGTTTGCCGGTGAGAATTACAAGTAATTAGAAGAAATTGATTATTTCCGTAAACAGGTATTGGCTTCCTTGTATCCCACTTTGAATCATTAACAAACACGGTCGTCCTCTTGTAAATGGTACTCTAACATATCGTTCCGCAGGTGCGACGGCCAATCCCCAGTAAGGTGTAGCACAATCCCTGGTGGGGTGTAGCATTTTGTCATTGTACCGCAATAACTCTTATGCTAAAAGATACATGCTCATCACGTTGTGTGCCCATGTGATCTTATTTGCAAGATATGGACAAAAGTTACATTCGTAAGTTGTGCTGGGTGGAATTCCAAATCTTGAACATACAACCAATGACAAATTTGGTCATGGAATTTGCCACAAGTTTTGACTTTGTAATACGTGTGAATAACAACATGCAAATGTCATGTTGTTATAATTGCAAATTTTGTTATATAATGTGACCACAAAGAAGTCATTGAAGCTCAAGTAGTCTTCTTAAAGTCATTGATAGTTATATAATACTTTCATTATGCATTGGTTTTTAAAGAAAGAAGTCAAAGTGTAGATTTTTTCACTATGTGCAGCATGTAACACAACTACGAGGAGGAAGTCATTAGGTAATAGAAAATATATTAACATAATTTTTATGCAATATATGCAAAAATATAATGTGAGCATTTTTAAGATTTTTTAAAAAGAATTTTTTTGGAAAGAATAAATTGTGAATGTTTAGAATTTTTTTGTTGAACACAAAAAATAATCAATAAAGATAATGAAATTAGATTTATACTCTTTCAAAAAATTTAAAGCAATTTTGATGAAATGTATGATAAATTAAGGATGTTGGCTCGAAAATTTGAATAAAAAAATGATAATTTTTAGATAATGTTCAAAATTTGAGTAAAAAAGATGATGATTTTAGACAATGCATATGAAAGTTCATTCTACTCTCAAATATTATTCACATCAAAGATCTACAAAATCTACACAAAGACGAAAACATGTTATATTGTTATCATCTTATTAAAAACTATTTGATGGATAAAATATATATGCAACTCTAATGGAAGGTGAAAAATAAATTTGCATGAAATATTTGATATGTTGGAATAATGTCAATTTTTAAAAAAATATTTGTGCATATATCATGATGAAGTAAATCAACACAAAATATTTGGTCATGCAAATAAATTTTTACAAATGATTTGTACAAAATAAAAAATAACAAACAACAATCAAACATTAAATTAGTAGCCATGAAGCTTCCACTTATTAATCTATTCGCTTTAACATCAACCAATCATGTTAGGGTCATGAATCTTTGGTTAGAAATAAAAAAATTGATATTGAATAAACATATTATTTGAACAAAAAAGACAAGTGTCGCATGATTAACAATATGACCAAAAAAATCAATGTATGCAAATCCATTTAAGAAAATATAAAGTTAAAATAAATATGAATTGCAACTTTGTTGTAATTTCAAAATCAATCATCAAGGTCAAGATAGCAATGTCTAACTTTAAATATATTTGTCAATATGCATAATTGACTACAAACTTGTTAAACCACGTAATGTTTGCATTGTATTACAATTGAATTTTGTGAGATTGCAACATTCTGTTAGCAATATATATTAAACATAAATTTTTGAAAATCAACAACCACATAGAGCTTGAAAACATATGTGTTAATGGATGACAAATACATAAAGCTTGAAAACATATGTGTTAATGGATGCAAGGAGAATAATCTTCATTTAGCCATGAAGAAACTATTTTTGTGAAAAAATTCAAGAAGATTCATATTTTTTAATTTTAAATTCATACACATTGTAAACATAATATGAATGTTCATATTATGTTTAATACCAAACTTAATTTTAAATAAATTTTTAGGTATAATATAATAGATGCTAAAATATATTTAAAATATGTATGATTTGAACATATATTATAGGAAAAAAAAGTCATTCAATAAGTTATTCATAATACTATGTCATATTTTTTGCTATCTATTACATAAAATGAATATTATATTACAAATGCATGATTTTATAAGTTGATGAACATGGGATATATTGCAATAATAAATTTTATTATTGTAATAATGTAAACCAACAAAAGGATTAGATAACCACATCACGTGTTTGCGTTGTAGAGCTATCTGTGACATGATTTGGTTGCACTTGCACAGTCAACTCCATCCGGGTGATGTATGGTGACAGGGCATCACTAGAACATCCAAGAGATGTTTGAATCTGAAATGAACATCTCTTCACATCGGTCTTTCGTAAATCAAGACCAAGCAATGCATCCTTATCCAACATAAGGGTTTGTGCACCAAAATCCAACAACACGTGTTGAGGTCGATAAACCTTTCCTGAAGGTATGACCAAACAGAAGATACCACTCTTGTTATCCAACATCACCCACTTGGTGACACCCTGGTACGCTCGAATGCCGGTCTCGCTAGTAACTCCATCATTCGAGTGACAGTAGCTTGCCAAGTTCCACTAGTAGCTGTCTTGATCCCAAGTTCAACACTACTAGTGCTAACACTACTAGAAGCAACCAGCACATCCTCTTTACTTTCGTAAAGTGTGGCTACCAATCGTAGTACATGGGATGATGACAACCCCAACGCCAATAAATCTTTGGCTTAGAAAATATGAGAATGAACAAGAGTATTTACTGCCCCCAATATTACGCTGGATGCTACCTCATACGATGTTGATGGTTGATCCCTACTTGCTCCATCTCCAAGTACATCCACATTAGCTTGCACCCTCATCTCTCATGTAGGTCGTATAGGAGCCAATTAGATTTCTTCTACAATTTTTATGTGAAAAAATTAAAGTAATCGTGTAAAATTATAAGGCAAGTCATTATACAAATTTTTTTGGAACATTAATATTATGAAAAAAAAACGAGTTAAAAATTAAATTTTAAAAAAATTACACAATGATTTTATTTTATCTTTTTTTATTCATTTGAAAAAATACAAATATAGATCTTTTTTTATGCGTTATACAAATTAAATAAGTTATATTTTTTTTGAAAATACTCTCACATCTCTATTTATATTTATATAAAATATATAAATATAAAAAACATTGATGTTATAATCTTTGTGGTATGATAAATCTTACACGTTAAACTTTATGATATGGCAGGTGATATCGTAACACACATAACATCTACTAAAATGTGTCAAAATGTGAATCTTGTAGCCCATGACCATTATCAATCCATGTGTGTCCCTAACATGACCATCTAGCAATAATCAAATGTATGAATATCATTTCTATTCATGTGAGTTCAAGATTTTGACAAAAATAAAATTCATGAATTATTTATATTTTTTACATTCCATTCAAAAATAAAATACCTATAATATTTTATCATTGAATTCATTACAATTATGAAAACTTGAAAAAAAGTTATATAATAAGCATTACAAATATCAAAAGAAATTGTATCAAAATTAAATATTTTTTATGAACTAAAGAGATAATTTTTTTAATGATTTTTAAAAATTTATTCTTATGATCCATGTAAAAAAAATAACAAATTTATTTTAAAATAATATAAAATCCATAAATTATAAAAATTATAAAATATAATGAGTGAAAAAATAAAATAACATCAATTTTTTTAAAAAAATATAAGATCAAAGATATGAACTTATTTTCTCATGTTATTTGATATTATTTTTACATCAATTAACACTCTATAATAGTAATATATCATTGATTATTATGTTGTCATAGTAATATGAATAATAATTAAAATGTAGATCAAAGATTTTGGTCAAAATTTTTGATGTACAACAACAATCAATAATCTTTTAAATACATTGGATTCTCCTTTCACCTCATATTTGAATCCATATGAGATAATATCAATGAATATTTTGCATTATGTTTTTTGTAAATATGGATCCAATCCATATATATTTCTTGTTGCAGGTTCAATGATATATATGATATGTGACACACACATTCATAAAATAAGAATTTGAAAGTAAATCTTCAAATTTATTGAAATCAACATTGCAACAATCAAATCATATCAAATTTATATTTTTTACAATTATTATGTAAAGAACAATAAATTTTGAATTAAATTTGAAGTGGTTTACAATATAAAAATAAATTACAATCATACTGACTTGCAAAAATATGGTGAGAAAGTTAAAATTGCTATCAAGAATCATAAATATTATATGATTGATGAAATCTTATAAGAATATGCATGTTTGTTTAATATCTTATATCATGACATACGATCAAAATATTTTTTATATTTGTGATGTTTTCTTTTATGTTAAAAAACATCATCATGAGATTTAAATAAAATATGATGATGTTATACCTCTATCCTATATTATTGATGATGGAAACAATAAAACTCTACATAATGGAATAATTTATATCAAACTCAAAATCTTATATGACATAAAAAATAAATTTAAGACATAAATCATAATAAATATTGAGATTTTTATCATGAGCTTGATCAAAATTGATAAATTTGTGTTTAGTGAGTCTTAAAATTGATCTCCATCTTACCTTTAAGAGAGTAATATAGAGAAAAATAATTGGATGATGACTTAATTTATTGTGAAATAAATTATTATTTTTATTTACAATCTTTCAAAATTTTATTCTATCCATATTTTCATATGAGTCTTTTTTCATCATATATTAGTAAAATTGTATGAATCAACATATAACTTCTTAGTAAGAACATGAAAAATTATATGACTAATATTCAACTATATTTTTGTCATGCTCATGATACTTTTATGTCAAAATATATCCAATTTATTTTAATTTTCATATAAAGTATGATTTTTTATTGTATAATCTAATGATATTTAGATCAAACACAAGTTCTTGAAATTATGGCTCAAATTAAACAACCCCACCAACTTTTATACAGATTTTTTTTAAAATTATGATATGAATTTCTACTAATGTATTGTAATCTGCATTACGTATCATAGTTAAAATATGTTAATTTATAATTGGACAGTTTATAATAATTTTTTTTGTATTTTGGTCATTAAACTTACTATGATTTATAAATTTTTTAAAGTTTTATGGGAGGTCTTCCCATCCCTTTTGTTATTATACTTTGCCCCTTTGAATTCTTTTTCGCTTACTAATATTAAATCATTAATATTAATTATAAATATGATGAAATATTTAAAATAATATTTTTTCATAGAATAAATAAAAATTTATTTTAAATAATTAATAAAAAAAATATACATGATCAAATAATTGTGATATATTTTTATGGATAAATAAATTTCAATTTCATAATATATTTTCAAAATTTTTAATTTAAGAAAATCTAAGATGTTGAAAAAATCTACTATAAGGTCAATTACCTTGTTTATTACATCACATATATCATGTTAAATATTATTTATCTAACTTAAAAATTAGTAATGTCACAAGTATTTTTATGAAATGTTTGATTAATAATTATTTTTATTGGAGTTTATAAAAATATAAAAATATATTTAAGAATTGAACTTTGAAATTTTAATTGATCAATTTTATAATATTTAATCTAAAATTACAAATATTTACAATGAACATAAATTAATAAATTAAGTAATTTTTTTATAATATTTATGTCAATTTTTTTTTAAAATTATATACATTTTTTTATTAAATGATTAATTGAATGAAAAATATATTTATTATAAATTTTTTTTAAGTTGTGTACATTTTATTCAGATTTATGAAAATTGAAGGGAATTATTTTTGAAATTGATGCATATTATGTAGATATATAAAATTCTATTTCTCTTGTTTAATCATTCAAAAAATCTGATATCATACTATTTTGAAAATAAATAAATCAAAGTGTAAAATATGTGTAAGATAAAGTGTGAAGTGTAAAATATCATCAAAGTTGTAAGATATTTTTTTATGCATGTAAAGATTAACAAGATTTCTTTTGCATTGACATAGAAAAAATTATGATGTTTCAACATTAATATATAATTTAATTTCTTACTTGAAATTGATTTTGTGATTGCATTCATATAAATGTATATATTTTCATGTACATAGTTTTTCTAACCACTTCATTTTATTTACATGGATATGTTCTGCCATGTTTGGTTTGAACAATATTTTGTATTTCTGCATTGCCATCTTTTATTCCTTCTTAGGATAAACATATAACATCCCAAATTTTCAGATATGATAATTCTATATATATATATATATATATATATATATAGAATTATAATGATTATTTAATTATAAATATAATAAATATATAAATATGGAAAATATATTCAATATTTTTTTCACTAATATAAGTTTTGATGATAGAATCGATCATAAAAGTCATTTTTCTGGACATAATCTCTAGCTTAGTTCCTTATTAGATGAATATTATATGTTCAAGAAGGTGTCTTTATAGTCAATATTTGCTTTCAAAAAACTTACAGATTTTCTGGAAGCAAAATATATATCTAATGTTTCATTTCATTGTTAAAAATCAATCTATAGAGTTTTGAATTTTATACAATTTCACAAGTCATATAAACTATGTTTGAAATAATGTAGGAAAATTTGGTTATGTACATATGCTGCATACAAATTTTGTGAAGATTATATTTTTCATACTAATTCTATCATCAGATTATTTTTTCACAATTTTTATGTAAATATAGATATTCTTATTCTTAACAAAGCAGAAGAAATTGAACTGTAAAAGAGAATACAACTATGTGTTGACTATTCACTTTTAATATGCTAGTTGGACTTTATAACTTTCCCTTTATTTATTAGTTTTTTCTCTTCCATTTGGAACTTTAGTACAAAACGCATTTACTTTTACTATTAGGTACCAGTTGAGATGCACTTTTGGAATTCAACTGTTCTAAAATTTTATTGATTGAAGAATCTCAAGGGAAATGGAGAGTCCATTACACTTGAATTGGGAGACTTTCATAAAAAGGTTAATGTTTTAGGAAAGGCTTCACTTGTAAATAAAGCCGGAAAGCGTAGTCTCTAGAAGTTAAAATATTCTATTCGTAGATTATTCTTGGCGAGGTAACCAAATATATGCTTATTCAATGGCTGAAATGTATAAGAGTGTCAAAAAATGAAAGTATGAGGATAATTCGTCTGCCAACGTTGCTAAATGCAAAGGTTGTACCGAATCTGGTCGGAGGTGAACCTTGGAAGTAGCAGTAGCCTACACTTTTGTTCTTGTGGGTCAACTTGTTCTTTTTAAAACACATTTCGTTAAGCTCAAAGGTTTTAATTCATCTAGTCTGAGGTGCAAAATTCTCCTTTTCATTTAGTGGGTCAATTTGATCTTTCTTGAACAGATTCAGTCAAATTGCAAGCTAGACGATGAGGATGGTATTCTACATGATACACGACCAACCAGAAAGTTGAAAGCTGCTGTTGACATTAGACAGCCCTGGAAGCATTTTCTAGACTGCTGTTGAAATAGAAAAGTATGATACAAAAGTCCGAAAATTATGGACAACTCTTTGTACATTATATTCACACGTACGTAAAGCGTTCAGTCGTACTGTGCACTGGCAAAGGACGGCCCGTCTTGTGTTGTATGGCATAATGAAAACAGCATAATATGGCACACTGATTTCGGACAGCCCTGTCGAGTCATATAGTACACCTCCAATAACCGGTCGCATGTGTGAAACACCGAGAAAGCAGAGGACGAGTTCATTCTAGACATCATCACCTCCCCTGCCTTCAGTCCGTTCCCTCACCTCAAAGGTTCTCTTGTTGCTGGTCGAATCAATCCTGGTTAAAATAAAGATATGTCGTCCCTCCAGATCAAGAGCAGCAGCACCAGGGTACACATCGCAAGCACAGCAAGCGGTCAGCAGCCACTCTCGTGAGCCCGGAAGAAGAAAGCAGCACCACAGGGCAAAGCAAGGCAAAGCAGCCCAGGTCAGGTCAGGCTACTCAGGCCACGGCAGGCATCCACACGAATCCCTTGGACTTAAATATTGTGCAAGAGGGAAGTGGAGGAAGATTGATTGCGTGGCATGAGCAGCACACAGAGGGCTTGGCAGGGTAGGGCAGGGCAGAAATGAAGAGAAGAGAAGAGAAAAGAAGAGAGAAGAAAAGAAAAAGGAGAGAAAGCAAAACACTTTTAGTCTGATCGGGGAATGGCTAGGACATCGCACATCCATCGGAAGGTACCACTGTCCGTCCGGCGTTACCTTTGTAAGCCAAGCGAACAAAAAGAGAGGAGTCATTCAGTCAGCCCGCCCGCCCGCCCGCCTGTCCGAGAATATAAGAAAGAATCAAGATCGAGATTTGATTTGTTTGAATGTGCATTTGACGTGCCCACGGCTGCCAAGGATGGGGGAGGAGATACGTACACTGCAATTTTGTTTCAGGTGCAGAGTAGGGAATCGGGATTCAGGGAAGGGAAGGAAAATGGGAAATGAGAGGGAAAGTAAGCGCTAAGGGGGTCGACTTCAGTTGTGGTACTCGTTCGGGTCCGTTCAAAAAGTCTCGCAGGCAGCGCAGCAGCAGGTCCTAAGGGTGGAGGAAGGGGAGGGAGACAAACACATGAAAGTAAGGAAAAGAGAGACGAAAAGAAAGGGAGAGAGGGAGATGGAATTGAAAATCAATACCACCTCATAAGATCTGTTGTTATCCATAAATGGCCCACAAGGAAGAGATACGCCCACCTTGACGAGGATGTTGACACAGCCTTTTTAACTTGGAGGATAATTATAACACGACTAGGAGATACGAAAAGTTGAGCGGTTAGTACCAAATCTCGGAGCGTTACTTTTAAAGTTCGGGGAGCGAGGGGAGGGAGGGGAGGAGGAGGCGGTGGGCCATGGCAGCTAGCCAGCGAGCAGGCCATCCATCGCACCCTCCTCCTCCTCCTGGGCTTTCGATTAGCTATCTGAATGTGAGAGTGTTCATCGTGACGAAATCAACGACGACGTCAGAAACGTCACCCGGACATATGCAAGGAGATATGTTGTGATAAGTGTTAACCCGCTCTCGTAGACAAGTCCAGCTTTCTGCTGCCAGACTGGATTCCAAATCCGCGAGGTGCAAAAGAGTTTTGGGACCACACACCAGTTTGGCCACGAAACAACAATGCAAGACACGGCCTTAGCTGTGTTCCAAGACGATTCCTCCTGAACCAAACCAACCACCCGCCTCCATAGCTAGCAGCCTATTGATTGATTGAATTTCCCGGACGGAAGAAGAGAGAGAGAGAGGTAGGTCTCAATCAATCGAGAGGGGAGGGCGGGGAGGGGTCGTCGGTCGTTGCTGACAACGCAACTCTCTGGTGTGCTTGGGTCCGAGAGAGAATTTGTTCGAACACAAACGTCAGAGTTTCTCTTCTCAAGTCCCGCCAGAATAAGACGCCGTTTCGTTGCATGGTTGGTTCGGTTGGGGTCAGTCTGATTCTACACGAAGCCAGCCAGCCAGCCCGCCCTCCCTCCCTCCCTCCCTTACGCTCTTCCTTCGAGGGCTGAAAGTCGCTCGAGCTTTCAACGTTTCATCATGTGTAAAGCTTACATTGACTGACCATTTGACCCGCTCGCTCGCTCGCTCGCTCGCTCACAGGAACACTACAACTTTATTCAGCGCTGGAGTATATGGCTTTTGTCAAGTATAGTTCTCTACGGTGCCTTCTGATTTGAGAATTCGGTCTCCTCCCGTCAGGACTCGGTCGGGGTTGTCAACACAGCCTTCTCCAAGCGCTTTTGACCCTGTAAACATGTATGCTTTCTCGTACTATGCCACCAAATAATCAGGGCATGCATAAAACATTCACAAATCAACCGCCGAGCCTCCATCTCAATTCTTTTCGTCAAACTTTTTTCTTCTTGTTTTCGCGTTCGTGGCCCGTAAACCGAAGAAATTCGGTTCAGAATTCGCCCTGTATCTATAAATCCATCCATCTACAAGTGGACTGGTAGAGCACAGCATAAGAACTACCTGTTTGCTATAATAAAGCGTTTCTCAACACACAAAAAACCGGAACGGTACTTGTTACTGACATCCTTTCCGTCCCACCAGGCTCAGTGGCGAGACTACTCTCCTGTCTAGCTTCATGCAGATCGTGCGGGTTTTTACTCGGAAGCTTTGGGATTTTATCAGGGAGAACAAAATTTCGAGTTGTTGTTAAAATGTGGTCCTGTCCTGTTGCGTAAGAATAATGGCAGGCAGGCAGGCGGGCTGGGAGGCAGGCAGTGTAAAGTGGCAAATCAGAAAAATGTTTCGTTCATGCTCAGTGTCGACTCACAGACTGGAGGCATACTTGTGATCATTGCGAACAGCCTCAGGGGCCATGGAATCTGTTGTATGAGCGGGCAGTGTTTGACTTTCAACTCTTTGTTAGGCCAGTAGGACCTTGAGTTCTCCTGCTGTTCACGAGGCTGCAGATTCACGCATGCGATTCTTCCAAGGTTTGCCTTGTCTTTTGTGGACATCCGGACGTTTTCTTACTTCCAACCCACCTCACCTCACCTCTTCTCTAATCCAGTATCCCTCCTGCACCGGTGTTCGTAGTCACCCGTGGTAGTCCTCTCTCTCTCTCGTAGAGGTTTATTATTTTCCCTCCGCCTACTTCTATGGTCTACATCTATTGTCTCCTCTCATCCGGCCAAAATTTATGAAACAATGTTCACTGGCATTTCAATCGATGCTGTGATGGAGCTTAAGAGTTTCTGATGGAAGAAGAGCTCGTCGTCGTCATCGTCTTCGTCTTCTGCGGTTTGGCTTATATGCTGCTCTTCAATCGACTCTTGGGTGCATTCCGTTCTTTGACTCCGGAGTAGTCTCGAGGCCCTGGAGCCTGGACTCTGGCCCCAGCTATAACATCTCCCCCCCCCACCAATCATGCTTGCGCAACGCCTGTCCTGCTACTCCAAGAACATCCCAAATCTCCCTTCTCACATTACGCGGTCGGCCGTGCAACCGTGCGGTAACTGATGATGTGATGTTTAAAGGTGAAGGAAGGAGGGAGGGATGTTCCCAAAGCCAAGCGGACCCGACCAGACTCACCAGAGGGGAATTCATTTCTCCCATCCCCACGACAATGCTCTCCTCGGAAGCGCGCATGCAGACAGACACTGTCAAATGGAGGGAGAGGGGGGCCCATGGTAGAAAGAAACCCGGTCTGGGGCTCTTACCGCAGCCTCCGGTCTTTTGGAAGTTATGAGATAATTTGCCAGGAGTCGGGCGGGCAATTAAGTTGCGCTGAGCAGTGCAGCGCAAAACATGAGGACTTTGGGATGGATGCACTGTCATACACAAGGTCACAGCGCGCGCTCTCTTCGCTCACTCACTCTCACAGTACGCAGGGAGCGATCGACACTTTTGTTGTGTCAAATGAATACGCCAAACCCTATGGACAGTTCTGTACAACAAACAGATCAAACAGCAGACGGTTGGAGGAGATTACGATCTGTTCCTAGTTTGCAAAAGAAACCGTCGGAACCTGGGCCGATACATTCTACAACGGTAGGCGGTACTAGGCACCACACCTACACCGACGAAATGGCGTGAATGGTTGGTGGTGGCGTAATCAGTACCTGGCCCCACTCCAAGGTGGATTCATATCGCATTCGTTTACCGTTTTCCATCTCCGTCACACACTCCGGCAGTTTCTATCCATGATTTGTAACCCTACAAAAACTTCGGCTGCCAAGATGCAGCCATTGTGCCGGAGCAGAAACGAAGAAACGCCGGGGAAACAATGAAACAACTGAGAAATCTAACAGCGACGAAAAATATATCCTGTCTCATGTGAACTATATTAAGAATGCCCGTGAAAATCCACATGGTGATCTTTTATTGTAGGTTGACTCAACCTACAATACCTCAACGGCAACCGGTGCCGGGAAATTCCGGAAGAAAACCGGTACGTTAAATGGTGCCGGGAAACGGAGAGTTCAGAGACGACGTGAATCATGGCGCCAGCGTGAGGCTAGCTCGAGTCCGTTTAAGGCAACGATACTCCTGATCATGAGCGCTTTGTACCATCCGAAGGTCGAAGAACTTGCTTCTTTTGCACCAAACAAGGTCTTCATTTCCTCTATCTCTTTCTTTGTTTGGGATTTTCTAACTGCACTCCGACCAAAACAGATCATCTCCGCATTAGCGGTCGAGAGAAGATCGGAGCATAGAGTCCGGAGATATGGTCTGCTATTTTTACACTGTCTTGATTTCGGCGAGGCTGACATCCGGGCAATAAAACATATACATCCCCACTCGCCATTCCGAAAACTTTCCCTAGGCTCTCGCAAGTTCCCAAGTCAGCCTGGGAAACTGGGATGCATCAAATGTTTCGACGTAAGACGATGATGCGCTCCTCCAGATAAAAGATCGATCAACTCTCGAACGAAGCATAGTTGATGCGCCCTCCCCTTCCAAATGACCGGGCGACATGTAAGAATTGATGGCGTAAAGCTGCATGCGGGGCCGACCATGTACTATCAGCAAAGGATGGGAGCCTGAGGTCGTAATGCATCGCTTTACTGAGAAAACCAAAATACTCCAAAGATGGGAGAAAAGAAAAGTGGGCAGTGTCCGAACCTAGCTTAGCAACAGCGGCAGCAGCAGCAAAGACTCTCCAGGGACATTGCTCGTCTGGAGGAGGAGATTCTTTGTGATCGGTGGGGCAGGTCTTTCGGGCTCCAGAAAGTATCTGTCAGTTGTTACCATGGCTGACAATAACGTTGGGGTGATGCCGAGTCGAGGGTTAAGTCGTACTCGTAGATATCATCTCCTGGCTCCTTGGGGTTGGGCCTTGGGCTCCCTCAGAAATTTGTACGGCTCGTTGTGAACTACAAGAAAAACCTCGGACGAGGAGGAGGGGCCGACGACGACGACGAAACCATAAATGATATAGGTGCAGAGAAATTATTTCGTTATAGTGACTCAACAACGTGATTTCCAACAACGAGCGGATCGGGATTCGGGTGCTGGTCCAGACTCCAGTTCCGTTCCCCTGTCTACATCTACTTCTACTTCCTCTACCACGTACTCCTACACGCTACTTTTCCCGGTTGAACGTGACCTGCTCCTCCTCCCCCACCGGCCCAACCGCAGCAGCAGCAACAAAGCAACTTGGACCTTTTCCTCCTCCCTCCATCCGCTTTACCTCCCTTTCGACCACAAATGAATTCCACTTCCTACCCCTCCACTCCACTCCACGAACAATGGAAGAGAAGAGAGCCGATATCAAAGGCAGATCCACCAGGTAAACTATTGACGACTCCCTGAATTATTGAATGAATGACTGCATCGGCTAGATATTCTAGAATGGGGCAGCGGCCTTATTAATGGAAAACCCACCTGCCCTAGCGGCAGGCAGCGAGAGGGCGAGAGAGAGATTGAGAGAGAGAGAGAGAGAGCAGCAGCAGAAGCAGAGGATTTTTGCGTCTCCCCGTCATCGACGTCTGTCTCGATGTGGTCCTGCGCGCACACAATTGGCAACAGCCGAAACGAGCCGAGACGAGACGGCGGACGACATCCCACCTCCACCACCGGACCACCGGTTGGTTTGTTTGTTGGTTGGTTCGTTGTGTAGTAGTTCGTAATAATTACGGATATGGTGGGGGTGGGGCGTCAAAGCGCGGTCAAATTATTCGTCCACATCAACAGTCCAGACTCGGACCCGTCCTGTCCGCAACCATGGTCCGTTCGCTCGCTCTCCGTAACCATGGTTCCGCCGGTCCGGTCCATGGTGGACTCCGGTTGGGTGTGGATGGCATGGAGATTCTCATGATCCTCTCTGCAACAAATCATGACGATATTGCCCTGACAAAGACAGACAAGCCAGCAAATAATGCTGGAAGTTGGAACTTCACCACCTACTGATATCCCATCCCGTCCCGTCCCGTCCCGTCCCATGGTTCCGCTGCTGGCTTGCTGAGCTTTGCTCCATTACTTCCTCGGATTCCTCCTCATATCCTTTCCCCTGCGGAAACCGACGGGCTCGGGACAAAGACACAGACGTCTCCGGCATTCATTGGCCCTCGTTCCAGCTTTCGTCCCCTTGTCCAGTTTGAACGTCGTCGCTGGACCTGGACGTCGACTCGTTCCTTGAGCTTCCTTCCTTCCTGCTTACCAGGGCTAATGCCCGCCTGCCCTGCCCTGCCCTGCCCTGCCTGCCCGTCCGGCGCCCACTCATTACACTCCTCTACTTGACTCCACTCGAGTTTTCTGTAATTCTTAAGCCTTGGGCGGTACGAAAGTTCGTAACCTTTTGGGAAAACAATGATTGAGGGTGGAAACTCCAGAGGCTTTTTTCGACTCCGGAGTCCGGAGAGGTCCGAGGGGAGGGAATGGATAGTTCAGGCCACCAGGGTCCTGGCTCGCTCGCTTTTCTTCCTTTGTTTTCAGGTGTCGTTGCGACCAAGTTCGATGAGCTTTTTCAGAAAATATTTCTCTAGTGTTTTGAAATCGCGCTCATTTATTGCTGCCATTCATTCAGTTTGCCCTTGTGCATGCTTCCTGCATTTTTCAGTTCCGGTATAATTCTAAATTCTGTTGCGGCGAATGGCATGTTCACAACGTATATTGTATGGGAAATCAAGCACGGTTCTTCTATTTTGGACGGGGATTTTTTTATTGTATTGTCCAACACGTTGAATAATTATTGACCACCTCGATAAGGAGAGAGAAGGCTCAAATGAGAAGTTTGAGTAATGACTAAAATGTTGAATGAATACTTGATTTTTAATGCTCAAACGTATTATAACTTTCTATATATATTTTATTTGAAGCACCAACTGTTTCAAAAACAAATGGTATGTTAAGAAGATACTGGTTAGACAGTATAGTATGGTTTGAGAACAGTCAGGATTGGCATGTGGTATGAAGACATATTTCTCTTCTAATCCTTGATATTTGCTATTCTTAAGTATTTGTAAATCTTAGCAACAACCAGTTTCGTCATGATCCTTTATGAGATGAATAGCAACATTGTCTCATAATTTTTTTTACTTTAAAAATGTTTCTCTCATCACAATAGCATAAAAAGAAAGAGAACAATCGAACCAAATCCACTTTGAGCTCCAAATAATCTAAAAACTTGCACTATCTAATGTTTCATCATATCACATTTTCCAAGTCTAAACTTTGAAAACTAACCTCATAGGAGCTGGAATTCAAACTCTACATCTTGAGTCATAGATCTCCTTACAACGCTACAATAACAATAATCTAGTACTTTTGAGACATGTAAAGATCTAGAAAGACTATGATTATTGGCAATGGTGGAAACAATATCTCAAATGGCATCATATGTAGTTATCTTTTGATCTCCTATAGTGCAACACTTTAGATCTCAACCTAAAATTATGCAATTATGTTGTGAAAAGAATAGATAGATAGTCTAGCAAACCATAGACTTGCACCCTTGACTCAGCAATGGATGTGAGCTCTGATTGTCTTGTATATGATGCCAACTTGTAATTTATAGATAGCAATGTTGATTTTATGGGATGAACCCATGAGAATTTTTTTAATTTCGCGCATCCATAATTCCCAACTTTTCATAAGATGATGAGCTCTTTCTAACCAAGATGGCAAACTTATCTCGCAAAAGCTATTAAAATAGTAATGATGCGAAATCTACATGCCTTGAGTATCATGTCTTATGGTACTATTGATACCAATGTAACCTGATGGTATGGTTACATGAGAGATGTAGGCAATGTTGATTCCCGGTACCTCCCAAAAGATGGAAATTTCTCTTGAGCTCAAGTGTCAAGCTATCTCGTGCAAACCATTAAAGGATGCTGATTAAGCTCGACATGTGAAACCTAATCATGTAAGAGAGGTTTACCACTACTGAGTAATCGCGAGCACAATAGAAGAGCCACCATCACCCAAGCACCTTCAACTTGAGTGCCAGCGTTAAGAGAGAACATTCAGAAAAGATGGAAATAGTATCTACCGGATCGGTCCTGGTTGGCGTGTCCGTTGATCCTGAGGTTGATACGATATGAACATTCTGATCGAACTAGGGATATCTTTTACTGGAAATGACAATTACTCACCATTATCAGTTACTTTGAAGTCATAAAGATCTTTAGCATGAATCTCTGAATAACACTGAGCTCCCTCCACTTTGTTAACAGTCCAACCCATCCATGATTTGAAACTTCGTTTAAATCCCATGATTTCTCCATTTTAATTCCTTCTCGTTGTCTCAAACAGGTCACCCTCGACCATAACATTCAGAAAAGGTGGGACAAGCTCTTTTCTGCTATCAAGGAACCTTATCTGCATGCAGCCATAAGACACCTTTCAAACTAAACCCTAAACTCTTTCGCCATTTCACGTAATTGAAAATGCTTGCAATCGTTATGTTCCCTCCTAGTTTGACAAAATACAGTATACCATGGATGCTAACACATGCTCAAAGAGACCGTGGTAGTACTTGATGATAGGACACAATACCCATCAACGTCGAGAATGATGACTTGTATTGTTGGTACTCGTTTAGGAGTTGCTTTTATGTAGTTCGACCCAAGAGGTTGAATAAAAAAAGTATATTTCATGTTTACAGCCACCCGTGGTCATTCAACGGTTGATGAGATGGTTGCAGGTTCACAAATTTTCAAACACAGTATCTTCTAATTTGCCACATCACTGCTGTGAACACGACATACTGAACAGGGACTCATAATCAATAAGGACCGATTTGATTATATTGACGAAACGGAGGAAAATGAAAGGATACTTGCTTGTGCAGTTTGCATGTCCCGTAAACTATTTTTGGACATGCGAAATCCATGACGGTCATCTTGTGCAGATACATACAATGCAGGCTCTTAATCACCAATTCTTGCCGTCCGCCACGGACTTCAATCTACTCAGCCAGAGAGATAGCAACGGCAATCCCCATACCGACGATCAAAGCACATAACTGCGATAAAGAGGTCTTGAAAGAACTCCCTTGGGAGTGCATATCCGGCATCACAGAGCCGACCGCAATATAAATAAATCCCCCTGCTGTAAACCCCTGAACCGAAAAACGTGAGTGGTTAATACAGGAAAGAAACTGGCTGCATAAATTCTTGAAGCGACGTCCAACATGAACCTTATTACCTCAATGATAGAAGAATTACCAGCGCTTCCTCCCATCATAAGAGCCTGCCCAAGTAAAAGAAAGACAAAGTTCACAATAAAAGTTAGAATGCCATCATTTACATGAAAAAGTTCGCAATTATATGCAATTAAGACTGACATGCAAACCACCATTAAAATTTTGTCCACACGAGCAAGTATTTTCTACACCAAAAAGCTGCCATCAATCCACTACAAATAACACAATCGCAAAGAATGGATTCAGGAAAAGGAAATTGAATGTGAATCCAAACGTTGAAATGCAAAAGCTTTCAGACAACCGATACAACCAAATACTAAAATCTTGAAATGATGGAAACGATGGTTAGATGCTGACTGCTATCTCAGGTTCAGCGATTGAAACTTAATTATTACATTTGAACGTCATTCCAAGGAGCTGCCCTGATAGTGTAGAAAGGCATTCAAGTGTTCTGTTCCCAGAAAGATGCACTTACCAATGCGGTACCAGCAAGGGCTACCAACGCTGACAAAAAGTTGAAGGCCAGCGCTTTAAAAACCCCAAATCCTGATCTAACAAGGATCCCAAAATCACCAACCTGTACGATGTCATGACAAACTAACAATTTAGCGGTTTGTTTCTTTTACTCGTGACAGCAAAGCTGCATTTGACCTGCTACGAGATTAAAAGGGAGGATTACGCGATGACATGTAAAGTTTGCGCAGATCCAAAAAAAGGATCTGACCTTACCAACTAGCTATGCAGATCAAGTTTAAATATTCCACTTAAGATTTAGATTCAGCGACTTCGGGTGAAAGTTACTTCATTAGATACCTCGTCCATAAACCCAATCGCGAATCTATTGACGCCAAAATTAAATATAGATGATCTCCAAATATATGTAATGTATGAGGGACAGAAATGAGCCACGTGGGAACATCTCTATGCAGTGCACATATCATCTCTGCAGTCACAATTACATTATCCATACAACTACTTGCAGATCTACACGTTGTTGGTTGCAACGAAATAGCATTGGGCTCGTCTATTCCATAGATGTTCAATCGGATGACGCACTGATATTATCTGTGTAGGTCTAAGTCTGAACCATCTTTGCAGCTATCTATAACAAGTTTATCATTCAAAACTTCCTTCGAATGGAAAGGCCCAAAACTACGCGGTGCGGTAATTATTTATATTAAGTGACTCCTCGTATAAAGTATAGCATCCTTCCAGAAGTATTCTATTTTTCCAACATGGAAGAAAGCTTCCGAGATTGTTCAGACTTCGTGCAAAGTGAAATGTCTATAAAAGATTACTTACATTTCACATGGAACGGTGAACTGCAGAAAGATATCTTACTGAATGATCTACAACGATTTCCTATGCCATTGACTTCAGAAACGAAACCATGGAGCTTCTCCTATATGTGATCCATTTAGTGAACTGGAAGACTCTATTAAATCAAAATTTGGAACTCAACTTGGGTATCTAAACCTCAACCCTAAACATTGTTGTCACTACATACAATGATGTGTGTATTAACAACGTGCATCGTTGTAGCGGGTACGAATGAGTAATTGAAAGACACATAACCAGTCCCTATACAACTAATCAAATAAGCTGGTCGGTAGCGACTCGTCAGTGCATTTTAAGGCCTCGCCTTCTCTCCGAATCAAAAAGACGAATTGCCGAGCAGCTCTACCATTTGCTATTTCACGGTTCATGGAAACTTTGCGGGAGGAAATCAGTGACAAACTCGAAAAACAGTGATCAGAGCAACTGGAAATCAACAACCAAAGAAAAGAAGCGTATGGATGCAAGCGATTCTCTCCATGTAGTAATTTTCAGAAAGGAGGGACCCGTATTCACTTGCATTTATACATAGGCTCTGATATCTCTTCCACACGCAGCAAATGACGTCATCCTACCAAGAGAAGTCCATAGTATCGTTCTCATTTGCGGACGACAGCAAAAACAATTGCAACTCAGTGAAGTGCCCTAAACACATGGAACTTCTTTGATACACCTCATTTCTTCTTCGTCTACGTTAAAATTTTTATAAATAGTAACCACCGCTCCATTAACGAGGCACTGATCTATTTGCCATGAAGAACTCTACCCCATCAATATTTTTTTGGTAGTTAGGCCTTGGTGGCTCTTATTTTGTGCTCTCGATTTTGCATCTACAATAGACTCCATTAAGAAGCCCTGATGAGTGTCAGATCTAATAGGAAGAATGGGTGTACCTTTCACGGATGGACCCACTTTTTGATAAGCCGGTCGCTAATACCTTCGCTTATTTCCAAGAGTGTAATCATTATACAGCAGTTTCCTGGAATAATTTCCAGGTATTGCCGTATGAGGATATTTAAGTTGATCCAACGACAAGTTTTAAGTTTCCTGGATGAATTTGGTTGTGCAGAGTAGGTCAAAGACTCTGGATAACTTTTTCTGACACTTGCTGTTGTAGACTTGGTGGACTGCCATATTGGGAAATGCCATTCTTCTTCTTCAAGGTCTATAAATCCTCATGGCCGAAGGTGTCTAATTGTTAGCCTGCTACATCTGCGAGTTCACTAATGGTGTCATATTACTGGACTCTCCCATAAGGTTTTCAATATAAATCCTCCTACAACGAAAAAATTCGAAAATTTTCTTGAGGGACAGTGGAAGGAACGCATATTACTCAAATTGGTAAACCACATTCTTCCATGACTTGCAAGAGTACAACAGTCGAAAAATTATGTGAATCTCTCTGCACTCATGAAGATCCACAAACGTATTTATTCCACTGTACCTCTTGTGGTAGCTCATGGGCGAGAAGAAAGAGAGTGCGTGACCAACCACCCACTGTCCCGTGTAGCAAAAAGGCTGATCCCAACGCCATTCCGTCAGTAAAGTTGTGCTGTGAACATGAGATTTGGGGTCAGGACGTAAATTACACTGTTCATAATGGACCGCGTATTTCTTCTGCAAAATACGCGCTTCGACATTTTTAATTAGAAGCCAAAATCACCATGTGGACCTCGATAAAGAGGAAGACTTTTGCAGTCTCAAGACAAACACCTGTTCACTATATTTAAAAAACTGCGTTACACAGCATCATGCATGCGAGTAAGAAAAACTCACCACAGCATCAGAAAAGAGATTTAGATAACCAAACACCAGTTTGGTAGCATCATTGACGCATTCGGCTTCCACAAGATCATCTGTTTTGTTCGTACTCTTCTTTGACACTTGAGCCTCTGTGATTTTCGATTTCTCGACTGGAAGTTCACCGTTGTTTTCTACCTTTCCAGTTCTCTAAGAAACATATTCAAAACATCAATCAGCGACAAAACATACTCTTGACACAAAACAATATGGGCAACATGTATAATTATGATAATTTGCCTCCGAAATGGTTTTGAATCAAGATAGGAAAAAGAAAGCAAATCGTATTGTCACCCGCCTTTAACGTCTGGTGCTAAGGAAATGAAGTTCCATATTTATCAATAGAATCACCAGAAACGATAAATAATATAAACAAACTTTAACATCACTAATAACTCAACTTGATATTTAAAATCAGACCAATAAATCGTGATACTGAGACTAATGGTTACCTTATCTGGAGGTGAAAACAAAAATTGTGAGTTGTTTGCTTTGAAGGCTTGTCCCTCAAATTCATGTATGAAGCCATCTTGATTTTACCAAAAGATTGGTTACAAGAAAGATATCCATTAAAAGTGTGACTCACCTTTCTGATGCCTTTCTTGCTGTTACTACCGTTGCCTTCGATTGTATCGGTTTGAGACTCCTTCACTTTCTGGGAAGTGGGAACCTCCTTTCTAGATTTGTGATGATTGTGGCTATGACCAAAGACGTTCCCAACTGATAGCTCTTCGGCTCGTCTCACAATCTTTTCAACCAGAAAAAACAACAGAATTCCACCTGTTGTACAAAAAAGGAAAACGTTTGACCAGCTGCCAAGAAAATAAGTATTGCTGCTTACATCGCTACTTTTGTTATTGAACTTCAAGCATGGTGGTCAATAGCTCGACAAATCTGAGTCCTTCATTCCAGCATGCAACTCTGCACAGAGTCATTCAGCATGTCATTCATCCGTTGTTAGGAAGTCATATAAAATGCACACAACATAGAGCTGGTAAGCGTAATTTACTAGCACTGGAGGTATCGTACTGCGGTCTTCTGCTCAACTGATCAGAGAAAGGATTGAAAGCCATAAAGGTATATCATAAAGCATAAAATGTAAGAGAACATATCAATATGAAGAGAATCAAGTTGTTGAAAAAGTCCAGTTGTAAGCACTGATTGAGAGAAATTTATGTCCAAAACAGAAAAAAGGATTCCAAGTTTGAAACTGCAAATAGGCAAAGACTAACTTAATGCAAGCGTAGACTGGCACAGGGGGTTCCTGAAATAAACTACATAGATACACCAAGAAGGTGCTAATGAACAGCAATGTGGGTGGAGATCAGAACAATTCATTAATCTGATGCCTTATTCAAGATCTGAATCACGCGAGGATTAGACAATCTGAATGCACGCGAAGGTTAGAGTGGGTATGGCAGCAGGATGAAGCTTGCAAAAGCATGACAATTCTCGTACAGATTTTGCAAGTAAAGCTTGAGAGTCGAATAGTGAGAATAATACCAAGGACAGCAAGTCCAACAGACAAGTCTTCGATCGAATGTCCATGTGAATGCCCTGAACTCTTTCTCTCATCGTGGCCATGCTGGTGTCTATGTTCATGATTATGTGAATGCTCAGAATGGGAATGTCCAGATCCACCTGTTGGAATTGCACAAGGAAAATTTCAAATATCGATTAGCTTGCTTGTTGTACACATTGGTATGTGTCTGTCGTAATCTTCAGGCATAGACCACACGCCCTGGCTGAACGGTGCTAGTATGGAGAGCCAGAGTACCGTTTACTGAAAAACATAAAGAGTAGGGCAATTTTGACTATTGGATACGGAAATTACCAAAAGCATGGGGCAGCTGATGCAAAAAAGCATCTCCAAGCATTGTTCCTGCCTGTATGACATGACAAAGACAGTGAAGGATTGATTAGTATAAGTGTCACTCAACTAAATTACACTTTTGGAGAGCAATTACAACTAGAAAATGTCGTGCACTGTCTTCTTCTTGGTCCATGAAAGCAAAAAAAAAGAATGCCAAGAAATGTACCCCAAATGAGGCCAGAGCATCGACTACTCCTCTTGAAGCCTTCCCTTGTGCTGTGAGAAGATTTTAATGCAAAACCCCAGTTTATGTCAGAACTCTGTGATATGAAAGTTGCCCTATCTTCGAGAGGGGCCCACACTCTGAGCAACAGTAGTCATCATGAATGGAATCAACGGAGAAACAGTCCTTTCATAACGTCTATCAGTAAAGGATTTGTCATGAAGGGACATCTTGCTCCCTATAAAAACAGGTCGGTGCTCATAAGACATGTATACAGAGAGAAACCGTACATGACAAGTAGACAGGGCTCTGTCATTTTCTCATTTCTCTCCAGTTTTAACTTTTCTTTTGAAGTTTTCAAGGCATAGCAAATTGCCAGGCACTGCTCTACAGCCTATTGTCAAACTTTGGCATTCCGAAAAACCTGAAGAAAGTATATCATACTTCACTCACATATACCCATGGCTGATAGACGGCTCAATTGCATAAAGTATGAGCTCGAGAGTTCTTTGAGACTTACACACTATTAAAGGCAGTATTGTAAGACACACGAGAGAAGCCGAGCTCACGAGCAGAGAGCTCCCCATAGCCTGCAGCCATAGACCTGCATCTTGCCAGTTCACACAGAACTGTTAAACAACAAATAGACTCTGTACTTTAATTGCTGCAGAAAATGACCATCCTGCCAGCATAAATCCAGTGCTGATTTGCTAATCAACATTAGTAATATTGTCCAGTAAAGTCTAATCTATAAACCTCCATTGCTGGGACGGAAGGCCAGAGTGTTTAGTGTTACTTAGTACTGAAATTTCCTTGGTTGGTAAGCACGCAAAAGAAGAAAAACGGACGCAGATTTTCGAAAGTCTCGGCATCAGAAAGCAGGACTTAACAACTTCATTGAATGAAAGAGGAAAAAAAGGATGTAGCTCAAACTGATGGTGGCGATTTGACAATCTCAAAAGCCATAGCAGCTGCCATCCAATATGTCATGATCCTGATTGTTTGTTGGTTTTAATTGAACAGATGACTATAGAAGGATAAAGTCCTACAAGATCTGTATCATGGTCCGGTAAGCTGCAACGAAAACACACAAACTTCAAACGGGGCACGAAGTGCGAGAGATAAGCGTGAAATCTGTACCTCCGACAGAAAGAGAATCATGGTCATGGTCATGTTCATGTTCATGATAATGATGGTGCCCATCGAAACCATATTCCTCCAGCTCCCTCTCTTCGTGTATCTCCTCTGGCAGTCGAAATGCTCCAACGTCGCCGTGTGCGTGTCCTGTCTTACTGCCGACTGAATGAGCATGTGAATGGTGCCCATGACCGTGATCATCTTTCGCGTCGTGGCTGTGCAATTTACTCGTCTGCCTTTGTGATTCCAGTTTAAGATCATGGTGGTGATGATGGTGGTGATCTTCATGCGAGCACTGGTGAGCGGCAGCGCTCGCAAGCAGGCATACGAGAATAGAAACTCCGCACACAACCTTTGCGCCCATCATCAATCTGCCATTTCTTCTCCAATAGAGGCACAATGTCTCCATAGTTCTACTCTACTCTTTACTCTCGAGACCAGCCAGTGAGTCAATGTACGAAAATCCGGCCGCTCCTATCTGTCACTGTCTCTAGACTCGGGCGTCGTGTTCTGGTCACATGCAAAGCTCAGAAGGCTCCTCATGATTCTCCTTCTTGCTCTTCGTCCTCTTCTTGAATCCCCGGGCGTATCCAGAGTTTAGGCGCCGGCATCGTTTCATCGCAGTACATTGTTGTGCACACTACAGGAACAGAGGCAAAACCATATCTGTCCCCAGTCAGTATTTCCTCAAAGTTCAACACTCATACTCCGGTCCCGGCAATGACCGGTTTTTCTAAAAGGTTGAAGAGAGTCTCTTAGATTCTTGTTACTATACTTTGTCTTAATACTTTACTCTAGATTCTTGCCACCGGCTGCATGTGGGCGTAATATAGCAAAAAGGATGGGAAGACCATGTTATGAAGGGACTATGGGGCTAGCCCCAATAGCATCACAATGTACTACTTCCTCACATGGATGGAGTTAGCGTTGGTATGCCTTGCAATCGACTAGGGTTAGGACAGATTTGTACTTGGTGTGGGAGTACCAGGTTACTGTTACGGTTATCGATACTACTCGTGACACAGTTTCAGAGGGGGTGATCACCCATCCTCCAGGATGACGGCGAGTGGAGCGGCAACAACCAAGGTCTCCAAGTATAGGGGTATGCAGAGAGGTCACATCTTTGTTCCTCTAGCTTTGGAGTTACATGGAGCTATGGACACCGACTTCGACATGTTCGTGAGGGAGTGCGTTGTCGTGTTGTGATGCGGCTACTATGAGAAGATGATGACATGTGTCATCTTCAGAGCTGTTGTCATGACGGTGATACTTTAGGTTAGGATAACCGACGGTGCATTGTAAGGATGTTAAGAGCCCACCGTTGGATCGACTTTGTAGGGTCAGGATGTTGAAAAGGCTCCAAGAGATATTATCTTGGACCTTATCGGATATAAAGCATAGTCAGGGTGGAAAGGGTATGGGAGAGATCTAGACACATCACTTTGCTGACTAAGGAGCTTATCTGATCGAAGTGGAGCCGACGTAGGACATGGATAGAGGACAACATGATCCTCCAAATGTACCGATGACCAATCCATTTGTGATCAACATCCGGTGTCTTCATCGTGATCACTTTCGGGCGTGGTTAGTATATCACTTTGGAGATAACTTTATGCAACAAGTGATAAATTCTCCAGACCCGATTATTCTTCCAATTGTTTCCTACGACGCAATTTGGGACTTAACAATATACGTTTTGATTTAGTTTGGGCGCTATGGATCTGAACTTACCAGTAGTGGTGGTTTTCAACACATGGGTTTCAATCCATCACTATTGTTTACCGAAAACAAGCCATAGGGAGTTGATTGTTAGGAACTTTGGCGAAGAGTATTATTCTCAAGTTATAAACTCCTCGATTCCGTTTGTAGTTCCTTTCATACTTAGCCGATTTCGAGTTGTCATTTTGACTCTTTATTAGTGGTAACTCATATTGTGTATAAGATGACTAAATAGTGTGTTTAGGATAGTTGTAAAGCTCTAAGTTAAAATGGAGCTAATTTGGCCACACTAGAGATCAAAATAACACTCTTCATTCTCATTGGTCTTCGAGTTTGGGCCAATGAGGGCACTTGGGTAACTTCTTCGAGGTTTTGAGGAGTTTTGGAGACCTTCCAGGGAGACATTCAAAGATTTGGGGATAGGGTTGAAGAGCTGATGGGAAGAGCTACGACGTGGATTCAAGAATAGATGAATTTGACGGGTTTGTCACTCTGATATGGTGATTCAAAGATAGAGAGTGAAATTTAGATCATTGAGTGTATTTGGGATGTTTCTGAGAATCGTACAAGGGTTTTGAGAGATTTGATACAACTGAGATATAGTTTACAATTCAGGCTTGTGCTTGGATTGAAATTTTGACTCAATTGGATGAGTTTTGAGTACAGAATGATAGCTTGAAGTTTGTATATACAGTCAGAGTTGTAGGATTGCACTAACTATCATGAAGTTAGTACAGAGATCATATCTTTTGCTATCAAAAAGTTTCATCAATAAAACTTTCCATAGTTGAATTTGGATAATAAGTGAACTTCTCATGAAATTTGAAAGCAATTGGAGTCAAGGATTGGGATGTGTGATGGTTTTAGTACACAAGGGTCTTCATATCACCTTGTGATACAGTGTGTAACTTGACAATTGTTCCGAGAGATCTAGAGGAGGGAAACATACGAAACTTTTTTGAGAGAACAAAAGGATTGCAGAGAAATTTTCTGTGAAGTTTAGGCGAGAGTTATTGGTACAATCAATGGATATCATAATCTTCTTCCGCTGAAGTTTTACCGGTTGTAATGAATTCGAATGTGGAGTGCTGAGTAGAAGAAGAAGAGATTGTCAACTCATACAAGGTTCAGGAGGGTTCTTCTACAGCCAGGCGCTCAGACATTCTCAAAGCGAAGAAATGTCCATGCGACAACGCGAGAGTCTACCATACTAGGCGGCAGGGGATATCACTTTCTTTAGCTTACTGTATAGCCTATTTTAGGTAACACGTTTCCATTGCTCTACAAAGAGCACTAGCTGGTGCAATCCATAGGAAATCATTCACATTAGGTGATGCTTCTTGAATGCTCATGTTGTTTATAGACCATTTGACCTTGATAGTTTGGATATTTTAGGTGATGTAGGACATATTTCCCAGTGTGAAGCTATTGGGGCCTAGCCCCATGTTACTTGTTTGGTTTCATCCTTGTACGATTTGATGGGATCTTTCCATCCCTATTGTTATTCTATTGTGTCCTTTCTCCTACTTCAACTAAAATAACCTAACTATCTAGATCAGACTCACTACATACTATTGCACCCGCACTGCTATATATAGAGCAATAAATACACATTGTCTAAAATAGACTACCAATATAATAAAGAAAGTGATATCCATGTTGCATAGTACGTAGGTTCTCACTCAAAAAGGTGTCCTAGTGGGCATCCATAGCTCTATATAACTCTAACGCGACCTCTCTACAAATCCATATACTTGAAAACCTTGATTGTCACTCCACTCATCACACTCCCATCCAAGAGGATGGGTTATTATCCCCTTTGAAGATGTGTCACATATAAGATCTATAATCACAACATCTTCAACAGTAAACCGGTCCTCCTGAACCAAGTATAGATATGTCGTAACCGAGTTGATTGAAATGCATAGCAATGCTCCTTTCCAGAACAAGAGCGACGAGCCCTAGTAGTACGCGGTTTAAGTGTAGAGAGAGTGCTCCACTAAGAGAGATCATGATGAAATGGTCGGTCCATCACGATAGATAGTAGGTCTCTAGTCCAATCGATGGACAAAGAGGAAAAGGACGGGAATTCATATCGTGCCTCAGAGGATAAAACATCCCTTGTATGCCGGAATAGTCATGTAGGGAAAATGACAATCCCTCCATGTCCTTCATATACATCTCAAGGATGGACCTATCTGCAATCACAAACCATGAGGATAACAAGGGCAAGAGTATCCAAGTACCCAAAAATACTACAAGTGTCAGCTCCTCAATTGATAATAAGCCTATCCCTCCACACAAAATCAGCAAAGATGTTTGTCTTAGTGTCAAATCTCCATTCACACACTCCAAGATCTATGGTCTGATTATGTCACCAAAGACGTCTATTATTCTCTTATCAAAGGGTGTCAAGCGTGATATGAATGCATGTGAAAGATGTCGTGCACATACATATTGCATCACAATATACATAGCTGTTACATCAAACATCACAATACATAGATCGTCATACACCAACACAAGTGTACCACAATAATCTTTTCTACTCTCAAAACGTCCACAAGGACACTCCGGTCATAACCATAGCATAAAAGAGAGATTATAGTCGAACCAAACCCACTTTGTGCTTCAAAGACTCCAGGTTCATGCACTAGCTATTATCCACCATAGCCACACTCTCAAAGGTTCAACTTCAAAAACTGCACTCCAAGGAGCCCTAATTCGAACTATACCCCTTGAGCCCTATGACTTATAACAACGCTGTTGGCCCTTACGACAATTCAAGTGCAAACGGCAAAAACTACACTCCAAGGAGCCCTAATTCAAACTCTACCCTTGAGCCCTAGTACTCTTAATGGCACTGTCGTCATTAACGGTAGTTCTAGTACGAACGGCGCTAACTGCATAACCGATTTTAACTGTTGTATTTGCTCCTGCATACGCGCACCTACCTAACTAGAGATGCCGCTACATAAGTCATGACAGTTATCGTGCACATACATATCACATCACAACATACATTGTTATCACATCAAACATCACAATACATAGATCGTCATACACCAACATAAGTGTACCACAATTGTCCCTCTAATTGTCGGTTAGGTCCCTTTAACATCAGGTAGTCATCCAGTCCATAACATGTTATGCACTTCGAGGGGCTAAGATCTAGAGACAGGTGCTACAATGCCCCATCGTTAATCACCTATCTGTAATCCATACCATGTAACGGTCAGACTTGCTTGCATATTAAACGCATCGAGGACATCTCCACCACCCATTGTACATCACATTGAGAGGAGATGTCAAACATGACATATGCCATCCTCTTGAACAAGAATCACAAATCAACATACTGGCTGCTCCACCAGCTGATCCACATAACATACATCTCAAGCCAACACACACAACTACCAAGCTTGGATCCATAATACCATCAATGTTTGGAAGGTGTGTAGTGACACAGTAATCTGAACATGAGCAAGAATGTAGTCTTCTGATTCGTTCCCAAGGGAATAAGGGATCCGAATAAGCTTTCAGGGAATTGAATGTGAGTTCAGACTTCTTTAGTGGCTCTGGACCTCACAGTCCGAAGAGTGAGATGGTAGGACTATCACAAATCCTGTCCCATCAACAATATCATTCCCATCCAAACAAAGACATACACAAAAGCAACACATGTGCTCGATAGTTTCATGAATTGGTGAAATCATCGTTTACTAAGTGATGGGGATCTTTTCCTTACAAGCTGAAGTTGAGGCGATGCTCTCAACGAAGAACTCTGGGTGACACTACACAATGCTGGCTCTTGGATAAACGTCTGGTTATCTTTGCAAGCGTCAAACACCAATCAAGGCCAACAGCATGTCGATCACACCAACTTCATGAAGCTTGTTCTATCATGACTACAATTACGGTTCAATCAATTGAACACTTGCAAAGAAAGAAGATCCCACCTCTTTATTTCTACGACTCTTTATACAGAATTCCTAGCTTCTACTGCTAACTGCTTCCTACACGGATCGCTCTCTCCTAAATCTTCTTTGTCCATCTAAGCCGCTTGATCGCACCTCCGCTTTGCTTGTGAAAGCGTCGATTCCTAACTGCATTTCCTATACATCTGCCGCGATCTCCTGCCGATGAAGAGGCTTCCCAGAAATCTCGACCCAAGACTTTATACATCTCCTTCCTTCAATCCTTTGAATCTCATGGATTCTCCATTGTAATCATCAATTGCTCTAATTGCTGCGCCTCTACTCTATCACACCGAGCGAACATGTGTTATGCGCACCAATTCGCTAGAGTCTCCAACCTCGCAAGTGCCTCCACGTCAACTAGATTTAAACGCCTCTTCAGATCTTGCACTGCCTCCGAAGATGCGAGTTTTCTTTCTCTATGAAGCTGATCTCTGCATAGGCCGTCTTTGTCTCTTGAACCTTCTGCTCCAATTCGGATTTCTATTTGGACAACTTGTCCACATTCTCCGTCAATTGCCGAACACTGTCAGTCTGGTCCTCTTTCCCAATGGCCAGTCGATTCATCATCTGGACCAAGTCCATGTAGCCGTTTCCTTGAGGATCACACCTTGACATGTACATTGTTCCCATCTCGTTCAATTCCAACAGCATTGTAAGACCCATGGTTGTACATATAGGATAAAATGCAAGTATATCTAAATTGTGCCTAAGTTTATCTTAGTCATGACTATATTTAGCTAATTATGGTTAAGTTGGAGGAAAATATAGAGTAACTTTTGGTGTGGTAGATGAGAACTACTATTTTGTTATTTAGTACGAACCAATGAATAGATTCCATCACATGGGTATCTTGACTTCCCTTGACTTGGACTAGTTTTCATTGGTTGGACTTGGTGAAGACCCTTAAATCTAGGGGCGAGATTGAGTTGGTACACTAGAAGTCAATTAGGGAGTAGTTGGGCTTCTAGAAGATCCAAGTGGACCAATTGCATGTTGCCATGTACCCTTTTCCTTGGGGTTTGTGATCTCTACCTCGTTTAAACTTGGTAAGAGGAAGTTACATGGTGATTACTTGTAGTTACTAGGGTAAGATTCTAAGTAGTATAAATAGAGAGGTTGAGAAGCACCTCTCAAGTAGTTTTTTTCAATGGAAGTTAGTTTTGGGAGAAGATAGTGTGGTGATCTTAGTTTTGGGGAGCTTGGTTCTTGGAGACGTCATGTTCGGAGTGGAGCCTTGATTCAATGAAGACTTTGATTACCAAAGTATCCCTTTCCTTTTGAGTGATATCTTACTCATGGTGATAATGTGAATAATGGAGCTTGGACATTGAGAGTTTGTGTAAGAGTGAGCAATAGGGTCATTGTCATAGGGTGGGACTAAGTCCTTCTAGATTCATGATGAGCTTCCAAAAAGCCATAGGAGGTAAATATGAGTGAGAGTCAGCCCGGAGGTCACATTTTTGGTTCCGTTGCCGGGACCTCAATCTAGAAGGAGCAGAGATGTTTCGAATCCAGTTTCTTGCCCGTGAGAGCGTAGCGATGAGAACTCATATGGAGAGGACTGTGGGGGAAGAGCGAACCGAGATCATGATGCATAGTAATGTACCATTTGTGTATCCTGTAGTGTTATATGATAGCTTGGAAGTTATTTTGTATTTTGTAAGTTATTTACTTAAGTGTTGTTTGGGATGAGGTGAGAGTGCTATAGTGCGTATTTGGGAGGAACACTTTATTTTCCAAAGTTTTTCCAAGAATTTTATAGATTTTAGAGTAGTAGATGGGATACGTTTTGCACTTGAAATAACAGTCATATCATGTCTAGATCAAAAGTTATGATGTTTAGAATTTGCTAGGGTCCTGACGGATTTTGAAAAATAGCTCTCGGGAAAAAGTGTACAGAGCTTATCAATTCGTGCAAGAATTTAATCAATATTTGAAACTTTGCACGATTGTTTATCAGGAGCTAAACTACATGTGGGTCCAAATTTCGTTGAGAGATCATTTCTATAGAGAAAGTTATGATATCTGAAGTATAGGGGGGTATAAAAGTGAGCAAAATCGCTTTACTTTTCAGATTTGCTTTTTCCTTGTTTATGGTCATTTCGAGAGAGTTAGTGCATGGGTGTTTTGCATAGTGAGGATGACTTGACACTCATTGGAAAATGGGAGATCAACCTCTTTGGAAGATCCGGTTGTCTAAGATATCTCAAGGGCTGGACGTGATTGTTTCAGCGGATTCGAACACGAGGGAGTTTAGAGTGGAGTTTGAAGAGAGGACACTAAAAAGTTCCCCGAGAGCGAAACGTGAGAGTTGCTTCTATTGTGGAGAGGAGGGACATAAGCTTGTGAGTTGTCCTTTGAGGACCAAAGATCGGAGGTTGAGAGAGGGACGAAACGTGGGAGAGCTAAACCTTCATATGGGACCATCATCTCCCCATGAATCCAAGAGTGGAACCTATTGTGAAAATTGTGGAGTGACCGGACTTCCCTTAGGACACGAGTGTAGTGGCGTGAAAGCTCTGTTGGAGTCACTAGTGGAGGGCTTTGAAGATAAATTGAGTGCAGATATCGAAAAGTTGAAATCTCCAGGTGGCTCAAGTTCTAACTGAAGATGGAGATCATTTTCAGAATGATCGAGAAGATGTCGATGAGGGTAAGGCTCATAGTGTGTTTAGGAGACGAGAGAGCCATGGCAATCTTGGACCAACCAATTCTGTTCATTTTGCCATTGATGAATTACTCTAGAATTGAGCTAGTTTTGTTTGTGTTGTATTAGGGAGTCCCGTATAAATTTCCAACAATAACGACAAAAGGAGTTGGAAATGGGGAAGCTTCCGGTGTTCTATGGGAGAGAGAAAGAAGATGTAGAATCTTTTGTGAGAGACTTCAAGAGGGCATGTATAGGAAACAATGAGAGAAGGAAATCCGAATGGGCTATCCTTTTGCCCGACTTCTTGGAGGATTCTGCATTGAAGTGGTACAATGTGTACAAGAAGGAGCATGTGGAGGAAGACACTTGGGAGAGTTTGACGGAGAATCTTGTTGAAAACTTTCTTCCGGATGAAAGTTACGAGAAGTTGATGTGTGAAGTCACCTTTTTGAAGCAAGGAGAGAGTGAGAAGGTGAGATCATACGTAGAGAGAACGGAGAAGCTAGAGTCACGTTTTCGTGTGGTGTTGAGAAAGAGTGGAGACGAGGTCGAGCCAACCATGGTGGGGATTGTGGCGATGTTGACAAAGAACTTCATTGGAGGTTTGAAGCCTCAGATTCGAAGCAAGGTGAGATATGAAAAGCCCTCTTCTAAGGTTGAGGCTATTCGCATTGCTATTCGAATGGAGGAGAGCCTAGAAGACGATGATTCTAGCTTGGTGGCTAGAGCAAAGATCGGCATTGGTTGTGGTTAGAATGGCAACTCCTACTGTTGTTGTTCGCGCCCAAGAGTAAATTCTCCAAATGGTAGACTTGCACCATGAGTTGAAATCTATCACGTAAAACACTCGATGATCTCAAGATTAACGTAGTACAACTATGGGAGAGGAGGAATCGAATGTAGGGGGAGGATCTAGAGGGTATGGGAATTATCCTCCAAAAAGGAAATCCACCACAAGGGAACTTCACAGTTTCATGCTTTAGTTGTGGAGGCCCTCATTTCCAACGAAATTGTCCTAATCCTCGACAACATGATGGAGTTAGACACAACAATTCTACTCTTGCTCCAAGTCAATCGAAGGATAAGGGAGTAGCGTCTATTGATGTGTTTCCTCATCAGTGCACGTTTGAGAAGGGAGAGAGCTCTATAAGTTCGAGAGTTGATATTCTTGCACACGAGAAGAAGAGAGCAAGATTTGCAGAGGAGTCCATCTCAATGGAAGATCAACCAAGCCGGAGCACTCGATCCTGTGGTGTGAGTCAACCGAGAGCACCGAGGAAGAAGTTGGGAATGGATGATTTCTCCATTTCATCTACCCAAATCAAATACGACGTGGTGGAGGATGTGGGGAATCAAAAGCCAATATAATCAAGTGGCCAATTGATTGCTCTAAATCCTACGATAAGAAAGGAGTTGAGGGGAGGCCTAAGCTCCAAAAGGACCAAGAAGCGATGATCGAAGGGGAAAGCTTCCATGGCGAATGTTGGAGTAGGAGTGGTGGATGCCGCTGCCTCGGAGGTATGCACTCAGGCTTTGAAGATTGAAGTACGCATTAATGGACGTGATGTTTCGGATGTACTAGTGGATGGTGGATCAGCGGTGAATACCATGTCATAACATTTGTTGAAGAAGTTGGGGATGAAGCTTTCAAGACCTTCCAACATCATTGTTGGGATGGCCAACAAGCAAAAGGTGCGACCCATTGGAGTGGTGGACAAGGTGGTGATAAGCGTGATGGGAGTTCAAACCTTGTTGTCCTCTCAAGTGCTTGAGGAGGCTAGCTACAACTTGTTGTTAGGAAGACCTTGGTTGAGGGCTGTGAGGACAACTGATCGGTGGCATAAGGGTTACCTTCAGATAGGGCCGAAAAACCATCGAGTGAAGGTCCCTCTCACAAGTGGTGGAGGAGCAGTCTCAGACTCGGATAGACCTACAAGTGATTATTCAAAGTCTGAGAGTGAAGAAAGTGGCAGTTTTTCAGAGGTTGACACCAACATGTCGACCGATGAGGAGACATCATCTGAAGATACCTCGGACGATGATGTTCAAGTTCAAGTTCTTGCTGCAATGGATTTACTTCCTAGGCCAGGGGTGGTGAAAGATCCTGACAAGATGAAGATGAGTGAAGATGAGATAACTCGACGGCTCTCCACTCTCAAGTTTGGTCCCAAGGTTACTATGGAAGTCAAGGTTCTTGGATATATTTCGAAAATATATCCATGTCTTTGCGTTTAGCTACAAGGATTTGAAGGAAGTAACCTTAGAAATTCATCGCATTGAGTTAGAGGAGAAGGCTCGTCCAATACGTCAGAAGCAACGTCGGATAAATCCACCAACGGCTGTGGTGGTCAAGGAGGAGATCAACAAGCTAAAGGATGCGGGTTTCATCTATGAGGTAGAGAATTCTGAATGGGTTTCTCCTATTGTGATAGTCAAGAAGAAGAATGGTAAGCTACGTGTATGCGTAGATTACAAGAAGTTGAATGCTACAAAGAAGGATTACTATCCTTTACCTTTCATAGATGAGATTCTAGAGGAGATGGCATGGCATGAGTGGTATAGTTTTGGAGATGGTTATAGTGGTTATAACCAAATTCAAATTGCTCCTAAAGATAAGCTCAAAACCACTTTTACCACGCCATGGGGAACTTTTGCCTTTAGGGTAATGCCCTTTGGTCTATGTAATGCTCCAGCAACTTTTTAGAGGTTCATGAACAAGGTGTTTGAACCTTTTATTGGGAAATTTGTGCGAGATTTCATAGATGATTTTTGTGTATACGTGAAGAAGGAGGATCATTTTGATCATTTGATCAAAATTCTACAACGGTTGGAGAAAGCCAAGGCCTTGCTCAATCCAGAAAAATGCATTTTTGGATGTGAGGAAGGTTTGTTGTTAGGGCACATCATCTCCAAGGATGGAATAGCGGTGGATCCAGAAAAGGTGAAACGCATCCTCGACTTACCTTTTTCGGTGACGTTGACCAAGTTGAGGCATTTCCTTGGAATGGTGGGATACTATCGATGGTTCATCTTTTCCTTCTCCAACAAAGCTTATGCCTTGACGGTTTACCTGAAGAAGGGGACAGATTACGATTTAATCCTCAAGGATGGAGAGGCAAATTGCATGTTCGAACTTCTTAAGAAGGCGTTGGTAACGGCTCCTATTTTAGCCAAACCAAATTGGGGTAAACCTTTCATTCTCTACACGGATGCATCAAACATTACTATAGGATGCACTCTAAGCCAGTTAGATGAAGATAGCCATGATCATACAATTGCTTATGCTAGTAGACAGATGGTGCAGATTGAGAGAAACTATTCAGTGACTGAAAGGGAGGCTTTAGCTGTGATCTTCTCACTCAAGAAGTTTCGACACTATCTGTTGGGAGGGAAGTTTAATATCATTACTGACCACAAGGCTTTGAAGTACATTTTCAACAAGCCTAATGTTGAGGGTAGGATAGCTAGATGGAAGTTGTTACTGGCGGAGTTTGATTACATCATTGAGGATCGAATTCCGGTAAGAAACATGCCAATCTTGATTTGATGTCTCGAGCATACGATGAGGAAGGAGATCAACTAGTGGATGATACATTTCCAGATGAGGATTTGCTGATGATGGACACCATAACAAAGGTACCGGCTGAATACAAGGGGATATGGGATTTCATCTCGGAGGGAGAGTTTCCCCAAGGCATGCATTCACGGGAGATGAATGCATTGGTGAAGCGATGTGAACCTTATACCATCCTAGAGGACGTGTTGTTTCATCTTTGAATACATCTTTGATTAGGTCAATCTTGTATCCATTCGTCCCCTTCCGCTCTTGAGGGTTGAACCACTTAGTCTAGTCGAACATAAAGGTAGTGTGCTGATGAAGATGTTTAGAAGACAACTTTTTGTACTAGGTATGGTCACTTTGAGTATCTAGTGATGCCTTTTGGTCTCACTAACGTACGTGCCACATTCATGGGATTAATGAATGATATTTTTCATCTTTATTTAGACAAATATGTTATTGTCTTTTTGGATGATATTTTGGTATATAGTACAACCTTAGAAGATCATAGACGGTATTTACGAGAGGTACTTCAAGTTTTGCGAGAGAATGAGTTATATGCCAAAGCTTCAAAATGTGAATTTGGCAAATCAGAAGTAGATTATTTAGGTCATCGAGTCACAACGGAGAGAATCCAAGTGATGAGTGAGAAGATAGAAGCCATCTGTGAATAAACAAAGACACCCGGAGGATCAAACTCAAACTAAAGAGTTTTTTAGGTCTTACCGGATTTTATCGCAGATTTGTTAAAGCTTTTGCACGCCTTGCCCAAGCCTTAACATCTATGCTAGGAAAGGGTCCAAAATGGAGATGGGGAACCACACAAGAGTTAGCCTTTCAAGCATTGAAAGATGCTCTCTTGCATGCACCTATTCTCAAGTGGTATGATCCTAATTGACCAATCAAGTTGGCTACTGATGCATCAGGTAGAACAGTGGGTGGAATTCTTCAACAAGAATGGGAGGATGGTTGGCATTCGGTTGCTTTTTCCAAAGAATAAATTTGATGGGCAGAATGACATCAACAGTTCAACATGAAGATAGTGTATGTGAAGGGCAAGACACAACTTGCAGATGCTCTCACGCAAATGCAGTATATCCACAAAATCACATAGGTGAAAATCCAAGTTGATTGGTGGTCTCAAATGATGGCTGCAACAAAGGAGGATGAGGAGATCATGAAAGTACTTCAAGAAAAGACGGCAAAGAAGGTTTGAGGTCTAGCATTTCAGGAGCAGTGTATATGGATCCCACAAGATCCAGATTTGCGTACAATGGTTTTATCAGAAGGCCACGATACAGCCATTGTGGGGCACGTGGGAGTTGAAAAGACTTTGGAGAGCATACAACGAGTGTACTATTAGCCAATGATATGGGAAGATGTGGAGACATATGTTCGAAGTTGTATCGCATGTCAACAAAATAAGACGGGGAATAAAAAACCAGCAGGTTTATTACAACCCCTTTCCATTCCCAAACAACGATGAGAGCATGTTACTATGGATCTAGTATGTGAGTTAACAAAAACCTCCTTAGGACATGATTCAGTCGTGGTCTTTGTGGATAAATTGAGTAAGATGATACACATCCAACCTACCACAAAGACAGTGACGGCAACACAACTTGCTCATCTGTATCTAAACGCAGTTTTTGAGAATCACGGATTAAGCAAAGTCTTAATCACATATAGAGGAACTCATTTTACTAGTTTGTTTTGGAAAACCTTGTTTGGTTTATTCAAAACAAAGCTAGCACTGTCTACAACATATCATCCTCAAACTGATGATCAAACAGAGAGGGCCAATAGAACAATAGAGGATATGCTACGAGCATTTACCTTGGAGGAACAACAAGAGTGGGATACTCTTCTGCCTCTAGTGGAATTTGCATATAACAATTCTGTTAATGCATTCACAAAAGTGTCTCCATTTATCTAATGTATGGTGCTCATCCTTTGACACCTTCTAGTTTGTTGAGAATTCCTAAAGGGTAGAAGTTTTCAACCAAAGTTGTGACAGTCAATGATTTCGTGGATCATATACACAAAGGACTGCATTAAGCAAAGGAGAAGTTGGTAATTGCTCAAAATCGACAAAACCCTCGATTCATCGGTCCTTTTGTGGTGTTGAAACGTATTGGTGAGGTGTCTTACAAAATAGAGCTCCCGTTGCATATGAAAATACATCCCGTATTTCATAAGTCACGATTATGAAAATATGTACCACGTCCCAAGCAGTTCACAAATCCATCAACCCTCCTCCTTTACCTATTATGGTAGTAGATCATGCAGAATTTGAGGTTGACAAGATTCTCAAAAAACGGATTTGGGATCACAAATACCCAAAAATTGAGTATTTGGTTAATGGAAGGGATATCCATCATAAAAATCAACTTGCAAACCGACAAAGAACTTAGCCAATGCACCTTTGATCGTTCAAAAGTTTGAACGTGTGAACAACAAGGACATTGCATCTTAAAAGGAGGGAGGTTTGTAACCATCGTTAGTTAGTGAGGACTAAAGTAGAGATTACGCAAGGAGGAGATAGAAAGTCTTGAGTTGACTATTAGTGGAGTATCTAAAGGTACCACGTCAACAATCTGTGTGCTCTTTAGATTGTGTTTCTTGTGTGTTAGTTGGAGTTTACGTCAGCAATCCGTGTGATCATAGGGATGACCGCCACATCATCGATCCACGAGAAATTGAATGGATGATGGTTGTATAAGTTTATCTAGTTGGTACCTTTTTGAGGACTATATATAGAGAAAGAGAAACCATTGATGTATCTCTCAACTTCAGAATTTCTTGAGCTATTCGGGTGGTGTCTTCTCACTTCCCTAGTGTTACGGTAGTATACTCGAACGCGTCGGTTGATTAGTGTTACCCATGGGATGACAGAGTCATCAGATGTCCAATATTGATTTGGGATATTGGACATGGAGTTGAGACGTAGAGTGAGAGACATCACCTTACTATAGGTGACATCACCTATGTTGACCATTGTGTTTTGTCTTGCTAAGTGTATTGAGCTCAACATGCAGGAAGAAAGAGTAGTGATTGTTGGATCCATCAAGGATTTATCAACTTCATCAACTTATTAATCTACAACACAAACCCGGAGTGGTTATGGTAGACATGTGGGACAATCTTGACCATCCTGAAAAAATGATGAAGGTGTTGGATCGAGACCATTTTCATCCTTTTCATGTCAACAATCAGTTGATGGGATGATGTGTTGGTTACCAATTGATGGTTATCGATCCTATTAGAGACATAGTTTCAGAGGGGGTGATCACCCATCCTCCAAGATGGGCAGCGAGTGGAGCAGCAACAGCCAAGGTCTCCAAGTATAGAGGTATGCAGAGAGGTCATCTTTTTGTTCCTCTAGCTTTGGAGTTATATGGAGCTATGGACACCGACTTTGATATGTTCGTGATGGAGTGTTTGAGAGCCTACCATACTAGGCGACAGGGGGTATCACTCTCTTTAGCTTACTGTATAGCCTATTTTAGGCAACATGTTTCCATTGTTCTAAAGAGAGCACTAGCTAGTGCAATCCATAGGAGAGCAATCACATTATGTGATACTTCTTCGGATGCTCCTGTTGTTTGTAGACCGTTAAGTTTGGATATCTTAGGTAATGTAGGACATATTTCCCAGTATGATGCTATTGGGGTCAAGGCCCATGTTACAGGTTTGGTTCCATCCTTGTATGATTTCATGGGGTCTTTCCATCCCTTTTGTTATTATACTATGTCTTTTCTTTTTGATGATGTGTTGAACATGTGGTGGATCTCATCACAAGAAGGATTACCTTCAAGGTCCAAGGGTGGATCATGTTGGATCAAAATCATGTGAGTATTATCACAGATATGGTCATATGATTGATTGATGTTTTGATCTCCATCCAAAATAATGATTAGTGAGAATTGTCATGGCAATCCTTGAAAGAGGATGAGGAATCCAAGGTGGCAGGGGTGGTGATAGAGAACCAACCCTAGCCAAGTGTTAGCCTGTAAGGCTAATCATGAGATAAACATGACATCTTGATTGGAGGAGTTGGAGCAAAAGATAATAAGTATGGTTATAGTCCAACAAAGATTGGATCCTAGAGCTCATGTCTCTACATCATATGATAAAGATGTTGTAGAGTACATGTGTGCAATGACACAACCATGTGAAGTTGTTGTGACTCGTAATGCAACACATACTATTGAGTCTAAAGGATTGTAAGTGGATTTGGATCCATAAATAGTGGAGGTTGGCCGACAAGTTAGACTTCCTCAGTCATTCACATTGTCTGAAGCATTGAATACCTTATCCATGGCTCCTAGACGACCTATTGGAGAGATGAGGATGCAAGGATAAGTTGATGTACTTGGAGATGAAGCAAGTAGGGTCCAACCATCAATATCATCCGAGGTAGTATCTAGCGCAATGTTAGGGGCAGCAAAGGCTATCGCACTCTGCTACGGGTGCATCCACAACTAACCCTAGTAATTTGTTCTTGTGTTTATGATGAAGTTGAGCTTGGTGATTTCTTGGAGTGTGCTTCCACATCCTTTTTGTGGGACATTGATGATATCTATGGGGCCAACAAGAATCCCATACGATATCCCAGTATATTGAGTTACATTTAGTTAGATGACTTCATCCATGAGTTTGACTCATGCTGCAATTTGCATTGGATATGCAAGTCTATGTTGTTTAATATGTTCATGGCTTGGTGTAACCATCTTTAATTAATGAGAACTAAAGTAGAGATTACGAAACGTGGAGTTAGATAGTCTTGAATTGATTATTAGTGCACTATTTTAAAATACAATGTCAGCAATCCATGTGCTCTTTAGGTTGTATTTCTTATGTGTTAGTAAGTGTATTAGTTGGAGTTACATGTTAGCAATCCGTGTGCTCATAGTGATGTCCGTCATATCATCGATCCATGATGAATTGGATGGATGGTGGTTGTGGGACATTATATATATTGTACCTTTTTGAGTACTATATATGGAGAAAGAGAAACCATTGAGGGATCTCTCAACTTTAGAATTTCTTGAGCTATTCAAATAGTCTCTCTTCACTTCCTTAATGTTACAATAGTATCATAGTGAACTTGCTCTTTCCTTGAGTGTGGATTACCCCTCTTAAAACCAGAGGTTGTATCACGCTTGCCATCTTTTGCTAAGGAGGTAATCGAATAGCTTTCCTTGCTCCTTCATCGTGTCATTCTGCTGATCTGCGCCCGCAACTGCTCATCGGTACGGTTACAACACTACTATAACGGGAACGGAATTGCTCTCGCCAGATTTAATCTACTCATCTTCTCACTCAACATACATATTTGCCTTAAAAGTCATATTCGTATTTGTCAGTACTCAGTTCCGCCGAATATCATGCTTTTTATTCCGAAAAAACAAAAAAATAAGCTTAAAATTCCTTACTAGGGTCCTACAATTATCGATCAAAACTCGCTAAAACAACTTCACCACTCCAAGAACTCATAGCTCTCACCACATAAACTAATTTGAAATTTCAAACTAATCTTTTCTTCTCTCAAAAAATCCACTCCCGCACTAGTTATTCTCTACCATAGCCATACTCTCAAAGGCTTAACTTCAAAAATTACACCCCAATGAGCCCTAATTCAAACTCTACCCCTTGAGTTCTAGGTCTCCTAACGGTACTGTCGGCCCTAGATGTAGTTTCAATGTGAATTACGCTAACTGCACAATCGGCTCTAATTGTTGTATCTGCTCTTGCATGCGCGAACCTATCTAACAAGGGATGCCGCTACATGAGTCGTGACAAAGCCAATTTGTATTGGATGTTGTTCAACTTTAATTTGAGATAAATTTCTTGTTATAAAAAAGTAAAAATAAATAAATATTCTGATTGTTTATATTTATTGTCATAAAATATAAAAGCTCTTTACATTATTTTACAAACTTATAAATATAATAAGAATTCAATTCTATTTCTTTTTTATTACAAGTTTAATATTGTATGTGACTCAAGTAAAGTCATATCACATTTAATTCTAGTGACATATTTCAGTTCAATAAATCCAATAGACTTGTATATTTGTTGTTCATTAATTGTATATGGTTAATAGATTGTTGAATTTTCTTTAATCATCAACTTGTTTGTATATTTTTCTTCGACATTTTCAAATGTCTTATATTTTTAAATATTATTATATTTAGACATATATTTTTAAACATACATAAAATTACATCTTTGTATGAATATCAATTTTGATTTCTGCAAGCACATCAATAATACAACTAACACATCATTAAACACAAACATCATATATGGTTCATCAATAGGCTACATTCACAAGTAGGAGCAAACATTTCACTAAAATACAAAATACATGAGTGTACAGGCTAATCATCCATAAGCCCAATTTATATGTAGCCGTGAGGCTCGTAGATAACAAACCTAACTAGTTTAATCTAACCATGATTAAGCTAACTTTGGTTAACAAGACAAGACTTACTATTACATATAATAAATGCATGGACATATTTTGAAAATTAATAATTTTTTTAAAAATTATTCAATTTTGATATTTTTGTGTGTTATAATTATATGCATCTTGGAAGAAAATAAATTTATTTTATTTTTAAAAATTGATAAATTTAAAAATATTTTTAGTATAAATTTATTATATTTTTAATCATTTTATTTTACAAATTAATTCAATTTAAATTTTAATAATTTTTAATAAAATAATATTTTTTATGAAATTCTTTTTATTATCTGATTTTTATTGTTGTATGGTTTGAAAAATTAATAATATAATACATAAATAACTTTTGATCTGATTTATTTTGAAAGTTATCTTATATATAAAAAAAAATTTACAACATAAGATTCAATCACGACACGTGATGCTTTTATTGATAAATATGTAATATTTATATAAAAATCATATGTATCAATTCAACTCATGAATCAAATAAAAAAATACAATAAATATTTTTTTATAAATATTTTTTCATCCATAATTTTTTAATTTTTTATTATTAATTATATATTTAAAATATATAAATTAATTAAATAATGACTATATTATTCTTTTAAATTTTTTACACTAAATAAAATACAATTATTTTTTATTTTTTTAAAATAAATTTTATTTTATATTTTATTATATAAAATATTTTATTTATTTATTTTTATTTTATACATTTTAAAATTGTTTTTTAATACTAAATGATTTTTTTTCAAAAAAATATTTATATTTTTATAATTAAAATTGAAAGTTTTCATTGAGTCAACTTGCTCATCAGAGTCAAGAATCATATCAATATTAATAATTTGTTAAGATGTAATGTAAAATTAATATTTAATATTTATACATAATCAAAAATCAATATTTAATGAATTTATTGTAAATTTTAGTAGATTATGTAACATAATTAAAAATATATTATAAAATAATAATATTTCAAAATTCAATTTATAAAATTTAATTTTATGTAATTTAATTTTTAAATTTAGTATTGATTTAAATTTCATTGTATCATATGAAAATTTTTTAATATCATAAATTAGATTTATATTTTGACATAGTATATTGTGACATGTGTTTCAATATTTATTCAAGTTGATCTAACATATGTTGGTGATAATTGTTAATGTAAATCACACTTCAAAATTGTGCAATTCAAACAAAATTTAACTCTATCATTTCACAGAATGTGATTATTCATATTTTAATTGGTTAATTGACTTGATTGAATTTAATCCAGCATTCAACTTTGAATTCTATAATTAGATGGTTGATTTGTTATTTATGCTCATACCTTGTGTGTATTTAATTACAATACACGGTGAATTGTAAGTCTATCTCTATTTAACCACTTTCAATCAAGAATGAACAACAAATCATTTCTTCCTTTTAGAAATACCTATGAAGACCGTGAACTAGTTCAAATAAAGTAAATATATATATGGACATTTTTCTTTTGATTGTTTTTTCGGGTCATTTTTGAAATTTATACCCCCGATTCATTTCTGGCAACCAAATATATGAAAGGTTTAAAAAAAATTCTTGTAAGATACTTCCAGAAAATTAATTATACAGCGAGCTTCAAAATCAATCGCATCCATTTTGATATTCATAAATGAAAAAATTATAATATTGAACATTATTTCAGATCGATAATTTTTTAATATATTTTCATTGACACTCCGTCCTCCACATGCTTTTTTATCTGTATGTGTAATCATCAAAGGGACAAAAAAAATCAAGTATCCCATTAATCAAAAAAAGGCCTCAAGGTAAATTTACAAAGCATTTACCTTGATGTATTCAATGCCGAAATGCAAAATATCCAAATACAACCGGAATACTCATTATTTGAATAGCCTTGACAGTTCTTGAAGTAATCAATTGGCGACACTGATATATCCATCTTGATAGACGGCTCCGCTCTTTACTGCAGTTATTGTCGGGTGTTGCTCTTATTGCTGCTTTGGCAATCTCCCGCAAACCGCAATTTGATGTCCTCTCTTCGAGAAGTGCTGGCGGAGTATATTGTTCGTTGGGTGTATTATTGCTGGATATGATGACACATCCCAGCGGATGAGAAACTTAAAAAAATGTTCTCAGAGTAAAATAAAATGATATAAACTGTTTATCAATATACTGCATCCAGACAGAAATCTATCTCAAAGAAGCAAGAACAAGTATTCCAAGCTTCGATAAAAATACTATTTTGAATTCCATAGCACTAAAGTACGCGAATGCTTCTTTCATTCTTTCGGGAATGAATGAACATAAAGTGGATCCAGAAGAAATGTACGACGAGGATAGCGCATGGAGGAAGAACGAGTGGTATTATTATGTAAAATTCGCAATTTCGCATGCACTCCACAAGGCGAGAAGTGCCGAACGCAAGTGGAACGAAGAAGATATATACCACCACTCCCAATACTGAAATTCAAAGCATGGAAGGAAGGACGGTACGATGAAGATTGATTGCTTTTACAGTTGACTCGTTCCTTTACTGTAGGAAGGGAACGAAGGATCCCCGGAATGGTATAAATTCTCGTGCTTTACGGTGCGGGAGGAGGAGCAGCAGCAGCAGAGGAGAGTAGGCAGCCAATGCTAGGCAGTACAGAACCGTACACAGTGTGTGTGCCGAGCTTTGTCGACGAGTGTGTGTGCCGAGCTGTCAAGGCAGGAAGAGCAGAGTGGAAAGAGGAGGCTGACTCGTGCGAACTTAAGGATTGACGGACGGCCGCTGGCTGCATGTTTGCATGGATTGATGAGACGTTGGTCAGTGTGCTTAGATCTGCATTGAGTAATTATAACAATTATATATAATATTATAGACTACATTAGATTGGGTTTGATTTTGATTACTCTCTGTCTTCTCCATTGGGAAAACGACCTTGGAATCTTCCGGGCAAGAGTGATGATTGCAGCGGGCAGTACCGAGCGGATCAGAGTGCGTTCGCTCGAACAATACAAGCCGAAGTGGATGTTTGATACGCTGATTGTAAGTAGAAGTTACGACGGCTCACAGGGAGGGAGGCAGGGTAGGGCAGGCAGGCAGTCAGGGCATATCACTTGATGCTCGAGGCCGACACACACAGACAGACATGTTCCTCGAATGGATGGATCAATTCATCAAATCGTTCAGTTATGATTGCAGGACAAGTACATGCGAATGATGGTAGAATTTGTAGGAAGAAGCTAACCTCAAGATTTGAGACCAGGTATATGCTTCGGAATCTCTCTCTCCTCTTGACAATCCGTATACGTTATGCCACGATGGTCAAGCCCCGGTACAAATTTAAAGAATGGACCCCGATCTTGTCCTTCTTCATGATGACATCGCGATATAAACTAGCCGAATTATTGCACGATTATCGTAATCCTTGAAAGTCCGATGCCCCAGAAACGGCTGCCTAGTACGCGCGGCACCATGCTCAACGACCTGACCCGAGGGAGATGGCGAGGCGACACTACTCCGAAGACATGGGGCAGACGGAAGAAGAAAATAAAAAGGCACCGAGGAGATGAAGATGGATGCAGTTCCGCTCGACGTGGTGAACGCAAAGGTCCAGTCAGGCAGCCATTTGATTCGCAATTTTAGGCAGGTTGGTCAAGTATATTCTTTGATACTAAAAAAAGTTACATGAGAAAGGCTGCAGTCTTTTTGCCCAAAAAAACTGCAGAATCGAAAGTTTGATTTCCGTCCTGCAGTCGACTTTTTACTAGAATGCCTCTGCTTTAGCCTGGCCTACAGGTTCGATGTGCTAGACCGCAATCATCGACATACAAAAGACGTAGCAAATCTCATATTCTTGGAGCGCAGCCGAAAGTCTGTACAGATTTCGCTGGCTGGGGACCCTACTTAACTAAGGACGGTATTCTGTGCTACTTCCTCGTGGAGCGAGCGAGCATGGGCAACGACGTGCGTGCCTACTGCTGGCTCTCTGTCTACCTGGTATGTGCCTGGAGAAACTAGTTCACCTCTTAAGTAAAAAGGGCCTTCAACTCGAGGATCATGACCACCGAATCAACTCCTTTCTCGGGACACAGCTGGTATCTATGTAGTATTACCCTCCACAGATATGTTACAAAGCTTGATACTGAACTCCCATGCAGCCACTACCTTTCTCATGTGTTCCGGGCTGCATGTACACGATTTCTCATTAGCGACTGACTGTCCCCGTCCGTCCGTCCGTCCACCTCGTGTCATCTCATCTCGTCTATGATTGTGGCGTCTTACGTGCTTCTGGCTCGCCTTTTGGATGTCAGAAGTACCGGAATGCAGCTAGGGCGCAGTATGACAGCGGCATCTACACGAAGCGGGATCGAAAGCTCGACTCGTTGGCCGCTGTCTTCCGCCGCGGCTGCGCTTCTGAGAGCATTGTCACCACGTCTCTCATGGACGGGCGATCTTTGGGAAGACGACTGGTGCACAGCAGGGCGATCCGCAGAACCATGATCATCTCCTCCTGCACGGAATAGCACCCGGAGCCCACATCCGGATCCAGCACCTCCAGCAATCCCTCCTTGGATGCCATCTTCCGAGTCACCCACTCCACGATGTTCACAGACTCGCCGAAGTCCGTGGTCTCCACGGGTTGCCTTCCTGTCAGCAGCTCCAGCAAAACTACTCCTAGGCTGTAGATGTCGCTCTTCTCATCGACTTTCAAGGTGTAGGCGTATTCTGCACGACATTTGTAGATCCAGGTCTATGAGTGTTCTGTTCCTCCAACGACTCCGGCCCAGCCCAGCCCAGCCAGTAAAGGCACTCATCGTAGAGCGCGTAGCGGATAAGGGCAATCAATAACGAAAACTTACGAAAGGGAATAAACTACGATCAAACAATCAAGCCCAAGTGACGGGATTTACCCGTCAGACGTGCCCTCCAAATTGCATACGGGGCCCACACACACACACACACACATAGCTAGCTGAGCTTCTTTACACTGTCAATTCTAAGAAAGCTGTTGACAACGAAACTGTGGAAAGTTGTTGACATTATAGCATGACGCGACTCATTCGACGCACAACACAAGCCAGGATCTGCAGCGAGGATGATGACCCGCCCCGTCTTAGTTGAAGCGGAGGGTTGTCTCACTGGAAACGAAAAGGTTCTGTAAGAAAAAGCCGAAGTCGGCCGCCGGAGAGTATAGCGGGGGGTAGTCACACATGCTTCATGATTTCAGGAGATAATCAACAGCCAAAGACACTTTCCATGGGGTTGATTGGAGAGAGAGAGAGAGAGAGAGATGACAATTGCTAACCTGGGGCAATGTAGCCGTAGGATCCGGCGACCAGAGACATGGACTGGTTGCTCTCGAAAAGCTTGGCGAGCCCAAAATCCGCGACGCGAGCTTCCATGTTCGTATCGAGAAGAATGTTGTTGGATTTCACGTCCCGATGGACGATGGGTGGGCAGCAGTCGTGGTGCAAGTAGGCCAGGCCTTGCGCAACGCCCATGGCTATGTTGAACCTCGTCAACCAGTCGGCCAGGATATTCACCTTATTTCCATCTCGCTTGGCGCTGTTCTTCCACCCGTGCAAAAGCTCGCCTAAACTGCCATTCGGCATGTACTCGTAGATCAACAGATTCGTCTCGTGGTTGGAGCAGAAACCCAGCAATCTGACGATGTTGCGGTGTCGGATACTCCCCAGCAGGTCGACCTCGGCCGAAAACCCTTGATCTTTGCCCATGTGCTCGGGTTTGCGACTGCCCCACAGCCTCTTGACCGCAACGATGTCCCCGCCAGGAAACTCGCCCTTGTAAACCGTCCCGGCCCCACCCATTCCGATGATATTGCTTTCTTTCAGACAGCCGACAACCTCATCCGCAGAGAAGTTGAGCCTCTGGAAGGTTGTCAAAGTCCAAGGCCACTCCGTGGGCGTGGAAGTGCCTCCTTTGAGAACTCGGCGAATCTGCCAGTGATATTGCTTGTAGAAACAGCAGATGCCCACGATCACAACTCCCAAGGCCACGAGAAATATCCCGGCTATCATGAAGGCCACGGCTCCCCCATTCTTGCCTTTCTTGCCTCCATGCTCCTCGCCGGTGCATTGCCGCAATACCTTTTGCCCGCACAAGGCCGGGTTTCCAATAAACGAGCTGGCATTTAGGAACTGGAAGACGCCAGACGTCGGGACCGGGCCTTCGAGATTGTTGTACGAGACGTTCAAGGCGTCCAGAGTCGACAAGTTCTGCAATGTGGTGGGGATCTCCCCGTCGAGCTCGTTTCTCGATAGGTCCAAGGAAGCCAAATCCATCATATTTCCGAACAGTGAAGGGATCTCTCCGATGAGCCTGTTATTGCTCAAGTTCAGATTGACGAGCCGCGAGCAATTGCACAGCGACGACGGTATGTGCCCGGAGAAAGCATTGCCCGAAAGATCCAGCACACCGAGCGACGAGACATTTCCAAACTGCGGCGGGATGTTCCCGTACAGCTCATTCCCAGCGGCGTAGAACTCCTGGAGATTGTAGAAAGTCCACACCGCCTCGCTGGAAGGGAAGGTGCCCGTAATGCGGTTGAAAGACAGATCAATGAATGTCAGCTCCGATGCACTGACGATGTCGGCCGGGAGACTCCCATTCAGCTGGTTTCTCGACAGGTCCAGAAAGGCCAAGTAAGGTAGAAAGCCGAACCCCGCCGGGATGGGGCCCGTCAGCTGATTATTCTGTATCCTCACTCGGTACAAGCTCGGGCAGCTCGCGAGGCCAGCAGGCAGCGACCCTGTGAAGGCATTGTTGAAAAGAATCAGCCTCCAGAGAGCCCCGGACTTGCACAGCTCGGGAGGAATGCTCCCGCTCAGTTGGTTCGACGACACGTCGATGTGACCGAGACTGGAAGCCAGGCCCAGCTGCTGTGGCAGGCTTCCGCTGAGCGAGTTATTCCACAGAAGCAGAGTGAGAAGATGTGGAAAGTCCCCGAAGCTCGGGGGAATGTTACCCGTGAGATTGTTCGCCCAGAGACTGATAAATCTGCTCTGCTTCAAGTTGCCCAACTCGGGCGGAATGGAGCCGCTCAAACTGTTGTTGGACAGATCGATGCTCCAAATGGCGGACATATTCCCGATTTCGGCTGGAATGGGTCCCGAGATCCGATTGCTGTAGAGGAAGAGCGAACCGAGCTTGGAGAGCATACCCAGTTCACGGGGGATCTGTCCACTGATGTTGGCCCAGGAAAAATCTAGATAGGTCAACTCTCGGAGATTGCCCAGCTCATGTGGAAGCTCGGTGGTGAAACGATTGTATCCCATCTCCAGCCAAGTCAACGAGGTGAGGTTCCCAATGGCCGGAGGTAGTGAGCCCGTTAGCTTGTTGCCTGCAAGGTTTAGAAACACCAGCTTATCCAAATTCCAGTAACTCGCAGGAATGTCTCCTTGAAACGCGTTGCCTCCCAAGTGCAGATACACAAGCTCGGTCATTAGACCGAGTTCCTCGGGTAGAGGACCGGCGCACAGATTGTCATAGACGTCTAGTTTCTGTAAGGATTTCATGGCTGATATACCAACGGGAAGACTCCCATTCAATAAGTTCGAGGTGAGATTGATGAACGTTAGCTGCGTCAGGTTTATTATGCTCAACGGTATCTGTCCAGTCAGTCCATTACTATTCAGATCCAGAACTTGAAGGTTGGTGAGAAGACCAATTTCATGCGGAATTGAACCGGTGAGATTCTTATTTGAAAGATCCAAACCGATGACAACACTGGAACCGTTATCAGAAACCGAGACTTGGCTGCAAGTGATGCCTGTCCAGGCACACGGGGATGAGTCTGATGGCACCCAGTCACTCAGCTGGCCCAGCGTGTCTCCCAGACCCACCTTGACGAGCAAGAGATTGACCACAACTTCAGAAGGAGGCAAGCCTGCTACAGACGGAGTCTTCACTAACAGCATGAAGGTGAGTGCGAAGAATGCCTCTACAGCCTTCAGGCCCCGCTGAATATTGGAAGAAGGCGACATTGTTGTCCACTCACTCACTCACTCACTCACTCCTGCTTCCCCGACAGTCCGCCACTGAGCCAACCCAAGACCTGTACCTTCACGACTCGGCGCCACGCAAACCCTCTCTCTAGATTCCGACGAGGTAAATTGTTCGCAGGATTGAATGCTCGCTGAGATGAATCATGATGCGGGTCTGAGCGCATTCCTATCGAAACGTTGGCGCCATAGAGAAGTAGAGCCAGCAGCAGCCTTTCTCGCCGCGAGTTGAGTTTTGTTGTTGTCACAGCGGTGTCATGTGACTCTAGTCCCCCTACGACTTCCCGTCATCATCGTGAGACGCCTCCTCCTCCCCGCGCCCGCGGCTCGTCGCTCTTAGGACGACGTAGACGCTCGCTCTCACGCTTCAGCAGTCCGCCTCTCACAAGGGCCCGAGCGCCTGCAGCCTGTGGCAGCAGCAGCATTCACTGATTTGATTGCCTAACTTCATTGCCCCGGACATAGGTTATGTCTCACCCGAAAGCCTCTCTTTCTCTCTCGCACTCTCACTCGGTAAAACAATTGCACACATTTGATTATTCCTCGCTCAGCAGCTAAAGCCAACGATCGCGCTTTCAACGTCCGTTCTCCCGCATGCGCATCTCGGCCTCCCTCCCCGCGCCTATCTTTCTCTCTCTATTTCTCTCTCTATTGCCCCCCCGTACCCGCCGTACTCATCAAACACTACCCATCTACTGCTCCTCCTGATGATCAAACTCTATCAATTACCACCATACCGTACTCTATCACTCAAGCACTGCACTGGTGCCTTTCCCGGATAGCGCTTACTATATCTGTCTGTCAAAGAACTACAAATTCAGCTGCTTGGAAATTTCACTCTGTTCTGACTATGTCACCCTCATTCCCTTCCCAGACAGAGACTGCCCGCATCCAGGGCCGAGAGATCATTGACGACATACAACACTTAGAGACGGCACTAAAAGATCTAAAAAAGCGTTTACGTACGCAGCTCGACATTGCAGCATTCGTCAAGCAGAAGAAGCAGGAGCAGCGGCGTCCTGCTCCCCGTGAGATTCATCGACATGAGACATTTCTAGTTATCATCCTTCCTTCCTTCCCTCCGTCTCCTCATCAACTCAAAAGAAAACTCTCTCACTACTGATCGTCCTGTCTTTCTCTCTCCATCTCTCTCTCCTCACTCACCCACACTCTCACTCCCTCCCTATCGCCCACACGTGACCAGCCTCGAACTCGGTGCTCCTGTGGGCGCGACGAGTCACTTGCAAGATCTTGTCTTGGACACGCCGAGAGAGAAGTAAGGAATTAAAATACAGAGGATAATATTACCCTGAACCTTTCCCTGCTGCCCCTCCTGCTGAGTTTCATGAAGAAGGGAAGGCGGCGGCAGTCTGCCTGCATCTGCTGCACATTTGAATATCTGCTCTGCTCAGTTCTGCTGCCATTATACTTCATCACCCACCAAACTGGTGGTACTCCATTCCTCTCTCATAGTGCGGACCTCAGCTCAACAGGAAGAGCATTGTACATTTTCACGTGGCAACGCTGCTCTGCTCCATTTGGATGGAATACAGCTGCTGCTATTGCAGCTGCTCGGATTTGGCTGAAGGTCAAAGGTTGACATTTAATCCTCCTGTGGCCAGAACGACTGCCAATTTGTTTTTCATCATCAGACTCCTCCACAGTACTCATTCCGACTTATATTAATAATAGATGTTCACCGCGGGCAATTCCCATACCAACTTCCATCTACCGGTCGCTGCCTATGTATTTTCACCCATCCCATGTCGAAGTCCCCGACTCCCCGCTGAATCTCCAAATTACTGTATGCTAATGTCATGTCCATCATTCCGAATTCATGTACTACGATATCCCTCCTACGATGCGGGAGTATTTCCTATTCACAAAGCACAAATGGACCTAGCTTTTCTCCAGAATCATTACCATTACATCTTTTCATAATTGCGGAGCCCGAGATAATGAATCTTTCCCAACTAGTACCATTAACTCCTTGGCTCCCACTGTAACATAGTAACACAGGATATCAGCTACTGTAGTTTAACAACAAGTAGGTTCACTGTTACGTACAGTTGAGGCTCTGCAAACTTCACGAATGAAATGAATGAGCCTGGCCTATAGAATGGTTTTGTCTTGCGCTCGTAGATTCCGATGAAACTTTCCATAGCCATGTCTGCTGACGGTAAATCAGTTCAGATGGTATGTCATGAGTATTTCGGCATTATATCATGGTTCACCTTTCTCGATTCATCATGCTTCACCATAGGTAGGCCTCTGGACCAACCATACTGCCTCGTTTCCTATCTGCATCTGAACTGAAATCGTTCCCTCACTTTGGAAGCCACGGTAGGCAGATTAATCACGGTATAATGCAGGCATTCAATCGGTTCAGATGTCATTTTCAGAAGTTATATTATCGTTATCCGTTTAAAACTTGACGCGAAAAAAACTCTGCAAACGGTTCATTAATTATAACTGAAAAGCAAAATATATAGTACACACCCCAGCATCCTTGAGAAAACAAGCAGAAAATATGAACAACTGGCCGTGTCATACAGTTAGATAAACACTAGAACACACTGTTTTTTGGACCAGAATAGGGTCTAATGGCATGGCAGGTGGTCTAATCACTGATATTATACAAATCTGTCAGTAGTATTCATTTCTGAATTCTTTGGTTATCTACCCATATAATAAAAAGGTCTATCAGCCTGTCCGTCGGATGAGCTAAAATGCATCCCCACATATCACTTATAGGATGCTTCTATCCTCTTAATTAAAGTGATTAAGTGATAGCAAAATATATCTTCTCATTTCATTTGGCCAAGATTGCAACCCGCTACGCTATTTGAGTTCCCCTGAGAAAGGTAATCTCCTTCCTTCATTTGTCGTGGTCACCTCCACAAGAAGGGAACAATTTTCAAACTTTACTACCCAAGCAGCACTTGGGATAAAATGAATAAAGTTTTCCAAGTACAGCAAGATGGGGGGTGGCGGCCATTTCCCCGCCCCGAAGGACTATAAGTCACGTGACAGAGAAGCTGAGAGAAAGAAGCCTGACTGTGCCAAAGTCAAGGAACTCGCAGGCGACCAGCCAGCTTAACTCTTCCTTTGTGTTGCCTTGAGGTCGGGAGTACAAAGAAGGATGCCTTTATTCCGAAAGCTGCAAGTTTTCCATCAAAGAATAGTGCTGTATCTAGTGCGTCCAAAGTAGTGCTTTCACTAATTCGGTATGTGGGGTACCCTGGAGGAAAGCGCGATGACGCCTACAATTAAGATTTTCAGCAATATTCTGTAACAATACTCAACAATCCCCTCGCCATGCTCCTTCCTTTCGTAATCCTAGTTTGGAGAAAATCTGAAATAAAACTTACAGAGCATGAGAAAATAAAGGTGGGCTTTTCTCTAATATTAAGCCAAATCTTCTACCTCTAAAGTCTGTTGTTTCTTAGGTGAATGAAGTGATGTAAGGTTCCAGGCACAAAACACTTGTCCAATTCACATAGTTTCCCTTTCTTCTTCTTCTTCTGTCCTTCCAGTTGTACTTCTTATGATGCATCAATTCTGAATGAATGAACCTAACGTTTACTATACCGTGTGACTTTTTTATTAGTGTTGATACTCAACTTCAGTCTCAGATTTTTATTTATCTATTTTCTCCTAAGACTTGTTGGAAGATTACATGTCTTCCCATACTTTAAATTAAGTGTCAATGGTTCAATGCTCAAACCAATTCAAGCTTTTGAACTCACGTCCATTAGACTGTTTCTTTCCTCCTTCCTAACCATATTAAGTTTACAAAATGTGATTTGAAACTCTTGTTGATGAACTTGATAAAAATGTAAAAATCACGTGTCTCACCTTTCACTTCATCAATGGCTCAAGGCTCAAAATAATTTAAACGTTTGAGCTCAAAATCTTTTTTTTTCCTTTCCTAGTTATATCAATGTTAAACAATACAATTGGAAGTTCGTGCTGATGAATTTGTTTAATTACATAGGCATCTTGTTTGTTGAAAATCCTTCGTCTCAAGCCGGTGGAGGAAGCGCCAATAAGAGAGCGTTACATCACACTTCCTCGGACACAGCCCTGTTTCAATTTTGTTCTTCCAGTGTCGCCCTGACTTTATGACAAGAGCATCTTATCTATTTCATCCTAGCATGTTAGATTTTTGCTAAGTCATTCACAAACGGATGACCTTCCCATGGAAAGACCATCAGTACTACTATCTAAACCGGTGTTCTCATAAAATGCAATCAAATGACCTACAATTCAAGACTACATCTTCAACCGTGTGTCTGAATTTTCTTAAGTCATTGACATAATGTGGTATGTTCATGGAAAGATCATCATGACTACAAACTCAACCGAGCTGTCATGTGTCACAATCAAGTAACCTACAATACAAGACAACATTCTGAAAATGTGGTATCATGGAATGCAAACTAAAAATGTACAATCCAATTGCATGATTTAGGATACCCAAGATGAACTCTTAGAGTGTTCTCCAAGGGATTTTGAGGTTGAGATATGAACTTCAGAGAAGAGTTACACCGTTTGGAAAATTTTTGAACCATATTTATATTTATCAAATTTGTGATAGTTTAAAAAATTTTGTATGTATATGCTATTATAATATATTATTTATAGTCAATAATTTTTTTAATTATTAGATTAATTAATCTAGTAATTTTAACAAAAATATTTACAGTTTTATAAAATAATCAATAAATATTAATTTTATAATTTTAATCCACACATATATAAATATTATCTTTTTTTTTAAATAAATTTTATTTTATCAATAATAATAAGTAAATTGATATTTATTGAAGTATATTAAAGTATTTATTATTCAAATTTAAAACAATAAAATTTATATATTACAAAATTTCATGTTTTAAATTATAATTATAAAATTTTTTTTAATTTATATCTACAATAAATAAATATATATAATATAATTTTAAATAATTAAATTTAAAATATAAGTAAAAAAAATCATGTATTTTAAAAATTTATCCAAAATGTGGATTAAAAATATTGAAGAATAATTCTAATGAATTATATTTAATAAAATTATATTTAAATAAAAATATAAAACTATTTTGTAAGTTTTGATATAAAAATGATCATCAATAAAAAAATTTGAAGTCATAAAATATTTTTTATTTTTATATAAATCCAATATTTCAAAACTTAAACTGAACCTAGTTGATGAGTATCTAACATCATCAATATTATTCTAAAATAAATGAATCATATTTTTCAAGTTTAAAATATTTTTTGAACATTAATATTACCCACACTAGTAAATTTTCTTACTGCATTTCTCAATATTATATTGTATTGATTATTTTTTTACATCAAGCCGATTGAATGATGAAATGAAAATTGAGTCTATATTGTACTGATAACTTCAATATATATAAAATCTTATTCTTGTATTTATTGTAGAATGCAGTGTCGAAAAAATAGATACTCAAAACTTGTAAAACTTGGGACCATGACAACTCTTTATGGTCATCAATGGATTCCATATATAACTTTGCGAAAAGTTGTGAGAAGTTGCACACAGTTCTAAGTAATTTCGAGAAATCACGTAGAAATGAGGATACAACTGGAACACTAAAAGAATTACAATTAAATTGGTTAATGAAAAGAGATATGACTCATAAGGGCCACACTGGTAAATTTTAGAAGCATTTTAAAGGAAGATAACGGCCGTTTATACTATCACGAGTCGATTTCATGCTCATATTTTAGAATTTTACTCAGACTAATTCAAAATTTTCAAACGAATGCACATCCAAAATTTCTCATCGGCCATATTGGACCCCTCACTATTTTAGCATCCGGACACCTGTCTACTCTAAAATTTAAAATTGAATTGCAAGTTGCATTTAGTCAGAGTTGATATGAAGCAGTTTTTTTTCTCTCTCCACCATGTCATAGTTAAATCTGGATCCAATCGTGGTCATTTCCGGTTTGACACCTCACCTCAGCGGTGTCTTGTGATAAATAATCTAATGATCTTGTGGTAAATCTCGTAAACATTATGTGGTACGTATAAAACACTTTATTGCTTTCTCCCCTCACCGCGAGGACAATGCAACATGGCCAATGACATTGACTAAGCTATATCTATATTGTGTATGAAAACATCGATAATATGTTCTATAATGGTATGGTACACAATTTTACTGGATAGAAATGTCGCAAAAAATTGGATTAGTCTTATGAGATAAAATAATAATTCTTTTTTTCAAATTTCACGTTCCGATTGAGAACCATTTTACTTGGATAGTATATAGAATTTCATTATATTACATTGAAAATTGTCTGTTTGGTCGCCTGCAAAGGTTCAACTCAATGTACGATTTCTACCCCGAATTACATATTCATTCCCGAACACACGTTTCTCTAAAGTGCACCACTGCATTTGAATTTAGAGAAAAACCAAGTATCATCTAACAAAGGGTCATAGGTGACCTAATAAAGTGGAAGGCTAGAAGAAAAGTCATAGCCGGTGGAAATACAAGGACAGTGGAGATATGAACATGATATGACGTCTTTGAAAATATATCCAACATTTTTCCTGTACGGCTTGATGGGGTCTTCCCATCCTTTTTGTTATTTTACTGTGTCCTTTTTGCCAACATTTTTGCCTATCATTGCATACTAACAACATCCAAAAAAGTTATTCTCTTGATATTAGTGATTGCACCTCTACTCTTCTCTTGATGTTGAATGAAGTGTACTTAGGGGTCTCCAAAATATGTCAATATAGTATCGTGGAATAGATGGACTCCTATGATATGAGTTATCGAGTATGATACACATTCTTAAATTTCAAGTACAGAAGAACCAAAAAGAGTGGGGAATGGCTGCGGTAAAGAAGCGAAGAACTGTCTCGAGATAAAGTTTTCAAAATAAATGGTTCATTTCCAAGTAAGGAGTAAGGATTCAAGGAAGCAATCAATGACCATGCAAAGTATGATGACATGATGGATACCATACCTGTTACAGGAAATCGATTTCAAACCATTGTTTCAGATATAGCCCCTACCAACAAGCTTGATATCTTCGAGTATTTCTTGTCTGCTTATGATGATTAGACTTATAACAATTAACGGTTTTTCAGAACGGGATCCGTTCACATGGTCGTCTCCTCAAGCAGTGTTACCAAACCGACCTCATAGGGGTCAGCAGAATTACGATACGATTGTAGCATGGAACGATTCTTCCATATGATTGATTACTTGACCTACGTACGTGAACTTTCATACAATGAGTGGGCAGTACCATATATCTGGAGGAATGATGTTGTAGGAAGTAACTTACTCGCAGCTACTCTACATTACTAGTCATCATACATACATACATCTCCACTGATATGAAGAAGATCTAGATGATGGGGTCTTCCCATCTTTCTTGCTATATTACTTGGTTTGCCACAAAAATGAAAAAGATCGAAGTCCAAGGCCCAAGTTCTTAGCAGTCTTTCAAACGATCCGTATCTCTGCTCAGCATGTCCCAAATTCAAAGTTGCTACTCGAACCGTTGGCCCTTGTTCCGCTAAGATTGACATTAGGGGCCCACAGTTGGCTGTTCGGCGGATAGCCCGGTTCGGTATATGGTGACAACAACTGTTTTGGAGCAAAGGCTACCTTTCAGGTGTAGAAGAGCTCGCCTATGATTCGGCGCTTGAACTTATGGAGCCCTTTTAGCCCAAATTACATATTACAGTACAATTCCCTTCCACATTAAGAGTGATTTCCTAAACCCTAAACCCTTAAAACTCACGGAGGTCAATAAAGTCAGGCCTGGATAAGTTTACGGCTCGAAGTAAACTCAAGTTTGTACTTTGGAAGACGTTTGCAGATTTGCATAATTACATCGTTGTACTTATTGTTGCACTTAGTCATAAGTTGCTTCCGAGTTACAAACAATTGAGATCAAAGCTGAACATGGACCTAATTTAACTTTCACTCTTGAAAATAACCTGTCAGAACATCCTATTCAATTTTCAGTTCAATCATGTGCCTGCTATTGCGTTGGAATGTGGAAATGAAAGCTATTATGAAATGCTTCACGGAGAAAAGCGACTCTCAGCAATACTTTTCGCCTAGTCCACAAATCATGTACTTGGGGCAGTTGGAATAGAAAGGGACCTAAAATCTAAAGTGTTGATGCAAGATTGCATATAGCCGTATCTTGCACTTACACTTCTGTCTTTTTTCAGGAAAGCTTAGAGCTTGTAGGTAGCGAGTTGCACTTGCTTCCTGTATTTTCCGCTGGGGAGTATCCAGTCACCTTTTAGTTATCCAGGGATTGCATTTACATGGGGTGCACTTGTCCAGGCCGACTGTACGTGTATTGTATTTTGTAGAGCCGCTTACTTACGATATGTACAGTATATGTCAGTCACATGGAGGTACCGTAATCTGCATGTGTCACGAAGGTGCAAAATGAATTAAATCCAGAATTGCATCGGTGCTTTTCGGAAGGTTGGTCACCAAAAACACATTAACATTCAAGCAGAGGTCTGTAGTCTGCTGAGGGGTATATCTTCGTCTGGAAAGCATAAGATGAAATGATGTATTAATGCAGAAGTAGTTTAGTGTAGAGTCTGTAGACAGATCGGGACTGCCAAAGCCTACCTGCTTGCCAGGCCTGCGTCAATCGGAATTTGGGAGTGATGGCTACCGAAGCAGCATGCGCAAGGAAGAACCAAATCAATTGAAGCGAAGGACTGGGGAAGGTTCCGGAAGTGTTGTCGGACTTGTAAAGCATAAATGCAGAAGGGAGTTCATATGGCAAGAAGAAGCAGCAGACAGAAGAAGAAGAAGAACATACGTATTATTAAGAATATACGGATCGACCATCCATGCGAACGAACAGAAACCGAACTGTTCCATCACGTACAACTTGATCTCCCCATATTCTAATAAGTGGTCGGACCATGCAGCGATTACCGCGGATACATCCATCCATCCATCCATACCTGTCTGGCAAAGCCAGGCCTTACCTTTTGGTGACGCTGATATTTGCCCTGGCCGGTAAGGAAGGGACGAGAGTGGAGGGTCGGGTTTGTTAATTTATTGTGCAAGTTGGAGGGTGGGGGAGCGGGGGTAGAGAGAGGGATGGATGGATGGCCTGGCCAGCTTTTTTTTCGCCCCTCTTTGATTTGATGGAGGAGGTGGCGAGGTCGCTTTTATCAGTTCTTATCGCTTTTATCGCTTCAGTGGAGCGAGCAGCAGCTACCAGGTAGTATCCACATCACACCACACCTCACCTGTGTCCGTCGTCATTCATGAAGTCGTTGTTGGACCTTACTTACTACAACCATGTTGGTCCTTTAACTGCTCTTCTGAACGCCCCCGCTTCCCGTCCCGTCCCTTCGATGACATGCCAGACCATAGCCAGACAGACAGGACAAGGACCGGTACAGGCTACAGCCGCTACGCCCTTTGTAGATGATAATCTCTGTAACTGTGAAATCGATCTAAACAATGGCGATCTGTGTGTACAGCAGGAAAAGTGAAAATTAGTACAAACGTTACACGGTAACAGGTGTGTATTCAAGCAGTGGACATGTCTCTGGCGAAGAGTCTCCCAGAACATTTGCAGGAGTACAGCAGTACTCTAAGAATGCTATTTTTTATTTTTTTCTTAAATGAGTAAATAAATACACTAAGGCCTCTAAAACTCTCAGTTTTTTCTGCCTGCGACGATCATCGATTATTTCTCGAGGACTCCTAGATTTCACCTCCCACGTCTTCATTTGTTAAAGAAAACCTTTACATTGAAGAAGACCTCAAATAAATAGGAAAATCAGAAAAAACGAGCGAGTGGTTATCCTCTTCGACAGCTTTTGATGACCAAAATCAGCGAAGAAAATCTCATTGCCGACATTGCTCGATTTTTGTAAGGGTCCTTGAATGGATCAACAGAAAGAGATGATAAAAGCCCCCATCGTGGTCGGCAAGCCACACACCATGGTGGCACCTAGTTTCTGTAGTTTTCTGTTGGAGACAGGGGAAGGTAGACTGCACGTCAGCCAGAAGTCTTACTCCCATGAGATAACGTTTGTCCAGAACACGCCACGTGACTATAGTATTAGGTCGTTCGAAGAAATCCGTCGTCGATCTGGAATATCATGAACGGATTCGGGAATGCAACATCAAGTCAGTCTCTCGTCTCTCGTTCTGAGCTCGGGTACACTACGTGTATATACTTGTACATAGTATGGTACAGTAACTCATAATAATAAATCTTAATAAAACCTGAGTAGCTCGACGGACGCGTCTCTGTACAAACATCGTATATGGACGTCCGGTCAGTCACGGGCAGTCGAGTCCAGTCGAGCGTAGGCAGAGGAGTAAGTGATAGTACTGCAATTATAGCCTTCCTTCTGCTACCTGATGGACGGATGGACGCTCATGATGCATGGATACCCGCCCATCGGCGCGGTGGGACGTAGTAGTCGGTCGGTTGGTTCCTGTTGTATCGGCAAGCACGACCGAGTCCAGACTCCAGGCCGGCCTTTTTGAATTGCAAAAGTCGTATGGGTGTGACCGGTTAGCGAAGCCGCGTGGCCGAAACCTAATCCCGGGCGTAGGCTGCGGCAGGGTGGTGACCGGCTGAAGCCGGGAGTCGGCGTGGCAGACCGCTGACGAGGCTAAGGACCACCAGTTTCACGACAGTAGTGTAATGGGAACGGCGTGGGATCCCCTGGTCCGTCCTTCTCCTTCAGCTTCCGTCGCCCGTCCAGCGGAGTGCCAGACAGACAAGACAGACAGGGAAGCCAATCGGGCCCGCGCGCGCCCATCTGACCCTTGCCTGAAAGTCTGGCAGTGTCAGGGTGGTGTTGCATGAATAATTGCGAACCGCTGCAAAAGCCAAAGCACGCAGTCTCTCAGGCGGGCAGGGGATCAGGGGCAGCAGGGCCCGGAGCAGGGGCAGCAGAGAGGGGTTTGCCAAATTCCATGTTCGAAAGCCCGAAAGGAACGAAAGGCAAAGGAAAGGCGGTGGTGAGTCGACAGATAGACTGTGCTGTGGTGGAGTATTGGAGTGTACTGTACCATTGTAGTTGTAGTGACATTTCTATCTGTGACTTCTGGCAGTAGGTCGTCAGCGACCACTTTCGAAACTATTTCGTACCCTACGTGAATTTGATTCATTTTGGGTTTGTTTCTCCAAATCACTCCCCTCTCTTTTGTTTTCACGAATACCTATTTCAGGTGAACATCCTATCCAGGTTAGAGTTAGGTAGCCGGTCAACAAATAATCAGCCGTAAGCGAAGGGTTTGTTGGGGGGAGAAAACTAATAGGAAATATGTGTTAGTGGCCACTGGACAGTCGGCTCAGCTCCGTCAGACCTGCGTTCGAGTTCTTTGCGCCTCTTCTCCGCCAGTCCCGAGTTACAGTTGACAGTCCGAATCGCCTCCCTCCCTCCGTTGCCTAGCGAGGGAGGCGTGTAGAGGTTTTCTTCTTTCTTAAATTTAAGAATGTTGGTTCATCATCTTCTTCCACTTTCCTGTGATTTCTGTTTTATTTAAAAATTAGTTTCTTCGGCAACACAAATAGCTTCAGCAAAACATGGGATAAAGTTGCGTCATGGTGTTGTAGCCGTCGAGTGGGAAACTCGGGATCTCTGTCCAGCAAATCTTGCTGGAAATTCTTCGATGTGATTCGTGTTCTACTCAAGAAATCTCCGATACTTCGACTTTCGATTGCGGATAAATGAAACAAGAAGGGTCTCAGATTACCAATTATATAAGCCATAAGGCTTTTCACAATCACAACTTACGGTGTACTGGGAACCAAATTACGAGGGATTACAACTTGAATACTTTCACACACTCTTTTCAGATCTGAATGCTGAATAGATCCTATTGGTCTCCATACTGATTACGACGAGGTTTTTCTTTTCTTCCTTCTTATCGCAACCATAGCTACGCGCCACTTGAAAGAGGAGCTTGGATTACTACGTGGAAATTGGTCACATCGTAGGCATGATATCATCATGCGCTCACTGCCTGAGCTACGGTCGTTTTCCGCTGTTGGAGTACTTCCTGAACACAAGTCCCCACATTCCTGTTGAACTCAGCGTAAGGCGACAGGACGTCGACATTCTGCAACATTCAATGTCGTTACGTCGGGCAGAGAAAGTAAATCTCGCTGCAGGTCTTGCTCTAACCTAGGTTTCCAAATGCGTTGTGATGTAAAATCCGCCTCAAGACCGCAGTGGAAAGAAAGTGGGTTGTAAGATATTCGTCTCTCGTCCGACACTTTAGTCTTCCAACGAACTCACGTCGATGTGGACCAGACTACCAGTACGGGAACCGATCGAGTTGAGAGTCGAGGAGGGAGAGAGAGAGAGAGGGCGAGTCAATGAGGCCGAAGTGAATTCAAATCAAGTGTATGTTCAGACAAACACTGGAAATGTCCGTTGCTTAAAAGGGGAATTCCTATAAATGTACAATACCGACCGCAGATGGTACTCGTTCTTGTCCGAAGCATCTCCCGAGCAATGAGCAATTAACACCTCAGCGCTCCGAACGTCCGCCTGTCGATGGCCCGGACGGTTTTAGGGCGGTACTCCTATCACAGCACATCTCATCACCGAATATCTCTCTCCATCTCTGCTCTGGCAGGCTCTGGCAGAGCTGAGGGAGGGACGAAGGGCAGCTCGCTCTTCTTCGCCGCTCTCCTCTCCTTGGGTGGCGCTCCCGTGACATGGGTTTCTGGAACATAATTACACTGTCCGGACAAGTGGTAGAGTAAAGAGCAGAGCAGATGTGAGAGGGGAGGTGGTGGCGCAATTTTGTAGGGTACAAGTTTCCATCACATGTGACAAACTTATTTGGTCTGTAGAGATTCTAGAGAATGATTTAATCCGCGAGAACGAGCCGACTTGACAGTTCTTATCATAAGCTTGATGTATTGACTCCGTAGCTCGAGTGCTACTCTACTGTAGGGAGTCTACGCTCGCGTCTGATTTCTGATTATGTGGACTCCGTGGCAGTTGGCAACCATCTTTCTGCTCGAAAAGCATAAAGTTTCATGAACGTAAGAAGTACATTGTTAACGGATTTCGAGTAACTTCGGATTTGGTAAAGTAGTAGACTAGATGACCACAAACGTACATCAATTTGCTTAAAGGTGCCCAAAAGGAAAGTACAGCTTATGCAATTGAATCTACAGTGCTGGAGATTTTGGTGGAGCATCTGGAAGACTGGAAAGTTGTCAAATGACGAGGTACAGATTCATACCCAAGAATTCGTGTCGAGAGTAGTTGTTTGAGATACGGTGGTACAACTTTAGCCAGATTCCAATGAGCTTCAGCTTCTCAGTGGGAGTGTTAGAGAACTCGGGGAAGTACATTTCCCCTTTTATAGGAAGTAGTAGTAATCGAATCGAGAGGACAACCTCTCTCTCTCTCTACGTGGAGAGAAGTCTGTTTGAATGGCAAAGGCGGCTTGGCCTCGGTCAGCAGATGGCCGTCGTCGCCGTCGCCTTCCAAGGAAATATTTGTTCAAGATGGCACGATGATTGAAGAGATATGAATGGTCTCGGGCTTCGGTGGCAAGCGAGAAAGAGAATGGTTGTAATGTTGCATGAGTAATGATAACAATCCTCTATGTGGCACTAAACTTTATCTCCGACGACTTTTATGCGGTATGAAATTTTGGCTTTCTTGGCTACATCCTTGGCAACACTGACAGCGTGGTGGACCATGAGACAACCTAAAAAGCGCAGCAGGTGGTGGACCAGGAGACAAACCTTTAGCTTCAGATACTGTGAGACCAATAATTTTCGACCTCGTGTTATTGCTCAACATTCCACACTGTATTGTCGTTTCGAGAGTGTGGTCCTTCTTTCAAGGCGCTACTCTTTCTGTCAAGCTATTCTCTTCCAGGAGGGCAGCGCGGCCATTGCTTCAAGCTTTATGACGAGTGATCAATCCACGAACTTTATATTGAGCTCGTGAGCTCAGTGGAATAGAAAGCCAAGGACGCGTCGGCCAGGCATACCCCAAGAACCGTCTGGACTAAACTCGCAGACGACGAAGTTACCAGCTCAGAAATCCTTCCAAAAGTCTTGCTCCCGTCCGTTCTCAAGCCACCCCAGCGTATAGAAAGTGGGGGTATAGTTCAACGAACATCCTACGAATTGAGGGGACCGGACAAGTCCCACCTGCGCATCGCAAGTAGTTATCAGGCTACCGTCGGACATAAAACTAGACTAGACTTTGGACCCTGAGGGAGATTCACATGGCTCTTATCGTTGCCCGTTGTGTGATCCCGCCAAATGCCAGAGTAAGACTTCGGACGGAACCTCGTCCCAGACAGTTTCAGGAATGAGGATCGGAATACTCATTTGTACCAAATTACCGCAAAATCCTGTCCTTTCCTTATTACTCGCTCCTCCATCTCTTTTATTGTGGATCCGATTATCAGACCAAAGTTTCGATTCTTTTGATTTAACAGAGGAACACATAACACGCCCAATTTATTATTTTTAACCGATAATTTCTAGTTGTTTGGGATCACTTGAAAGGTGGCTTGGCACGGAAAGCTGTGTTGTGAGGGTGGCGCAAAGACGCAGAATTGCCCTCCACTCTCAAGGAATTGCGGAGTCTCGGAGAAGTTGAGTCATGCCTTGAGATGAAGACCTCGAAACTCAGGAGGGAAGTAAGGGTTTCTACCACGGCTCAGTTGCTCTGCATCTTTCCTTCTATACATGAAGATGTTATTTAACTGTTCTCTGAAATTTATAAAATAATAATAAAAGTGAGAGGATGTCTTCCACGTTCATATCTGCTATGTTCACTTGCGGTACATACACACGCTTTTGTGGGTAGCGCATAATGTACTATTCACTCGGCCATTTCTATGAGCTCAGTAAGATATGTCACCCGAGTACCGAGTGACGTGATTTCGCTTCTGGTACAAACGTCTTTGTCGTGACGGTTGAGTGAGAAAAGAGTATATTATTGAGGTGATATTGTTTAAGCAAGAGCGTTGAAATCACATGTTTCTCACTGGAAATTGAACCTTCTCTCTCCAGACTCTGACTTCAATACTATAAAGATATCACGAAATTGCAGATTCAAGAGTGCGTCTGAATCAGAGGGTTCTGCTATGACTTCACTGTTCTTGCACTACACTGTTGGGGGCTTTGACTCTCTCATTGGGGTAACGAATTTAATCAACAGTGATGTGGTGTCCAAACTTTCAAAGCTTGCAACTTCTTTTGCATGCCAAACTTGTTGCTTTTGCAGTATTTTTTTCTCGCCATAGAAGACCGGCCTCGATTGCTGCATTGTCAGCGAATCGAAACAGAGTCTGAAGCATTGGGTGTTTCTGTCAGTGCTTCTTTTGCGCTTCGATCAGGCGTTAAAACAAAAACATGGAAGTAGAATTCTACTGGGTTAGCTTTGTCGACCATGCCGAAGCCATATCTGAAGGTAAGGCCTCGAGCCTTGCATTATTTGCATGCTTTTCTCAACATTTATCGGTATCTCTATTCGTGCATGCCCAACATGACATTTTTCTCCTGCCTCGATCAATGCATGAAAGAGGGCATCAAGTAGATCACGTGAAAGACTGTTAACAATCATGGATCAGATGGCGCCAATACATCAATTCTGGAAACATTATATTGTTGAAAAATAGTTGCCGTCACGACATGGAGGTATGAGGCCAATGTACTACAGGTGGATACACGTCACCAGATACGTGGGTGCATAGTATGACCAAGTGAGTTCGTTAATGATGTTCCGAACATTCAAGTTGATGTGCATCTGCTGCCCAGTGCCCACAGCAACCGCAACCGCATGGACGCCCCAGAGTCTCCAAGCTCGAACCATTTCCACTGTTTCCAAACGGATCCAAACCCTTCCCTACACACATTTATTCAAACCCTGTCAAATGCTATCAATGACACCTCAATACTGAAAATATTGAGGTCTCATTGATTCAATTTTCAGTACTGAAATTGAAAATACTGAAGCCCCGGCCGGGTCTTCAGTATTTTCGTAGAGTAAGATCCTTTTGTCAAGTTGGATCAGATTGAAGGTACGCAAAATTGACGAGCCAAATGCATAGTTTGAGGTGTATGAAGTGATAGTGAATCATGAGCATTCCTTCCGAATGATGCTGGCCCCATCAGCGAAGAAGAGGCTTTTCGCATTTCCGTAGTGCTCAACTATCAATATATCCTACCGGTAACATTGGGGCCTAGCCCCATGTTACCGGTTTGGTTCCATCCTTGTACGCTTTGATGGGGTCTTCCATCCTTTTGTTATTATACTTTGTATTCATCCTACATGCAGTCGTAGGCGATGAATGATTCAACAATAAAGGGCAAGAAAAGGTAGCCCTGCATCTACACTGGTTATGTGCTCTTCTTGAAAAGAGAATTCCTACCTCTCCGTCCTTGTACCTCCCTCACTCCAAAGTGTCCATGTCATTGTCATAATAGTAATAATAAGAATGATCCCGAGTCCTGACGTTGCACTTTACTATGATTGGCCATTTCTGATGTGCCTGCTCTGCTCTTTATGAAAATTCACCGCTTGCCCAGATATACTATCATCTATCATGGCCGACACCTGTAGCTTTTTGGCCTTCTACATTTTTCTGGTAGGAGGATTCTCTTATCACATCTCCTCCTGGATGATGTGAAACAAACAAACAAAAAAGTGCACTCCACTAGTTAGCTTCTTCGATTCTCCACGGTTTCAACATCCTGCCTCAGTTTTCATCTACCCTGCATAAATTGAGCTACTCTTCGAAAGTCTCTTCATTGATCTAAGACACCACTTGCTGTATGCCTTCCCAAGAAGATCAGTTTCATGTGTCCCAATTTATAGTTATGAATTATATTTCTCAAATGGAATGAATAAAAGTATTATAAATTTTAATATCAAATGAAGAAAATATAAATTAAAGTTATAATGATAATAAATAAAATTACACAAAATATTGATTGTGATATGAGATCCTTGAAGTTCGGTATATTTTATCTATAATAGTTAACGATCAAAGTCATGATGCTCCTTTATATTGTGTCAATACAGATCATGTTGGTGCAAATCACCAAGTTTAAGGTAAAATTCGATATGCTTCATTTCTTTATATTTTTGCAATATGAGCATACAAAGTGATAAATATTGTATATTTGATTACATGTATTTTGTAAAAATTCAAAATTTGTGCAGCTATACATATCAATTTTACATGAGTGAAAATAAGTTAAAATTAGAATGGGCGTGACTTGCAGTCATTTTGTAGAAACAAAGATGATGTGAAATAATTACTTTCAAGTCATAATAAATCACATCTATTCTAATCTTCGAATCTCAGTATATCATTTGGTGTTGGAACCTAATATTTTTTTGGGGTGTTGAATATAATGAAAAAATCGCCAATAGATTGTGAATGGTTTTGGAGATATGAAATAAAGAAAAGAGTAAGTGGCAGTTTAAACCAATGAAGGTGATGAAACATTGCAAGGAGATATAGTTCACTCTATATGTTTGGAGCATTCAAGTGTTGGGTCCGGATTATTCATTGTCGGAAGTATTTATTGAAAAATATAAATGTCTAATATAATTTATCCGCATAATGCAAATAGAGTGTATTTTTATAATTATTTATAATTATTTTAATTATTTATCTAACACGTGTGTAAATCCTTCCATGTGGGATTACATACTTCAAGTAGGTGCCAAGTCATCGTTACACATGTGAGATTTGAATCTTATTGATTATTAAATATTTTTACACATTTTCACATATGTAAAAGTGAAGTGGATGGATGCAGAATGCTCTGGAAAAAGTCACGTTATTATCAAACTAATAGATTTTTTTAGTTTTTAGATATTTTAAGTTTATGTCCCAAAATTTTTTAAGCAATGTAGATGCTCTATCACATGTCCATGTTGAGCGTATATCATAATGCATATGTATGAAATTGTATGGTAACGTGGTTTCAATCAAAGAAGAGGCGTTCATCACAGGGAATTAAGATGAATAGCAATTCATCAGAGTTAGACTCATTAGACTCAGGAGATGACTCAAAACACCCAAAATTATCAATTGATACATTTTGGAGGTAAGATGTACCATGCGTAATTTTTAAAAATATTTTAAATAATTTTGGTCCCTAAACTACAAAGTGTGTAAAAAAATCTATCTAGGTTTTCATGCTTGAAGTACATGCCTTCACTTAATATCTACCATAATTTACACATGTCAAATTGACATGGATAGGAGCAGAAATGACTGCACAAAATATATTGGTTTCCACTAAGAGCAACTAAATATATTTCATTCTATAATACACATGATGAATTTTAATGCTATGATGCAGTAATTGATTTGCAACTCACACCCGTTACTATATGTAATTTTAAGATTGTTCAGCTCTATTAACCCACTTTCACTCCATAATGAAGGAATATTAATTCTAATATTTCATAATCTCTATGAAGCCTTCAAAGGTTTTGAAATAATAATAATTCTGGACTCTTTGTTTCTATTGCCCTCTGCCTTCCTGAAACTAATAACCCTGTTTCATTTTGCAGATTGCCTTCATGAGTGAACAATCATTACCAAAAATAGATCACTGAGCACAATATCAGATTGGACGTGCTGCAGGGCACACGCCCATTCTGATTCTTCTAGTATCTTATTTTCATGTAACATCTTCAAGGTGGATAATAATTCCTATAATAAGGTAATCTGATTTATCGAAGTAGTTTTGAAGCTTATTTAATGTGGAAAAATCAAAACGTGGGCGTGAGAAGAGCTATCGTCAACATCCAGTGGTCTCAAATGCCATAACAAGATGATTTCCACATATACTCGCATGAGATTTTCAATCCCAAGGTAGTTTTATCAATATCATTTTTTAATTGTTCCAACTCCTTCAATTAGAAATCTGATGCCCTCTTCAAAATTATGTGGTATGTCTGTACGAAGTCTTAAAGCGAAGAAAATATCTCGTCAACTCTTGATGAGTGATTGAAGGACAAATAATAACATACGGTAGTACAAATCCTCCAGGTTTGCGGTGATCGGAGCGGTAGTTGTTGTAAGCGACACTCGAAATCCTCTGTCCATATTCTTTGTCTTATACTCATGAAAATGTACGTTCATTCCTCGAGTTCTGGGGTTCGGCCAAGTTCAGTGTTTGGGTGGGCAATTGTCAAGAACGTATGTAACATGATTTGTACTTTCGCAAGAACCAGAATGTACTCTTGAAAATCTCACGAGAACCCCATGCACAGAACCGTAAACTCGTTAGAGGAATCTACGGAGAAAGCTGAACTATGAGCCTTCGGGGAGGGAGATCGATCGATCGGATGCTTGACAAGAGTTCGAGTTGTGGGTATAAGAATGATGGCTGCCTCATAACCAATCTCAGAGAAGATATTGCTCGGAACTCTAGCGGCATTGGCATTGGAGTCTGTTGTAACAAAGAAGTGAGGTCGGGTTGAAGCTGTTAATAATGGCTTGGAAACAGGCATGCGCCTTGTTAAGCTTCGTTATGCTCTTCGTTTCAACATCGCATGCGGAAGCGCGATCGCTACAACAATCTGATTCGCAAGTCCTCTTCGGGACAACAGTCCAAGGTTTGGATGCCTTCCTTCATCCTCATTCCCACCATGACCTCTTGCCAATCGTCACAGGCTCTGTCTCTTCGGGGTCGTACGTAGTTGTCCTTGAACCGTAACCATGTCTGGATCGATACTTAGTTATTTCAGTCTCACAGTCTAACATCAAGATCAACTCTTCTGCTCGTCATGCGCTGAATGAATTCAACAGGCAACAGGGAGAAAGGTGTCAACGTTGCATCTAAGCTCTTCGATTTCGAGTCCAATGCAACGAGTTCGGTTTCCCGCCAGAATGCCGAAGTTCATGCCGGCTCTGACTACCACGATTGCTACATCGTCTGCTGTTGGCAAGCGGACGCGAATTGCCCGTATCCCTACTGCAACTACAACGACGCTCCGTGTAACGGGCAGTAGGGGGTGGAAACTTTGGAGTCAACTTTTCATAGTTTATCGCGAAATTCTCCAGATTCTGAGCGCCTAAATTTCTAGTCTTTTCCACATTGTTTACATCTCAAGTCGTGAACTTGCTCGGAGGTGTTCTCGGCCTGCGTACTTCTCACGATTCATGAGTTGTTGTAAATGGTTAACGGCAGGATGCTATACAATTAAAGAGATCGACGTGCTCCAATCTCCAATACTCTTCTCAAGTGAATTTGCATCTCTAGATTCTTCATCAATGTCTACAAGTTTCGGCGAGACTCATCCATTACAGCTTTTGGTTTGTAAACCATAATCCTTTAGAAAATATAACTTAAATTTTCTCTTTGGTGTGACTCTCGAACGAAGATAATCTTCCATAACTTCTACTTTTCCTCATGTAACATAAGACAAGCTTTTAACATCTTTGAAAGATACAAGTATTCACACTCCAATGGCGGCTATTCAAATCAAAGTTTCCAGCTTTCATTGCCATATATCAATGAATGTTGACTACAAGAATTTACTTCTGTATTTCAGACTGGATCTTTTGGGCTTGAAATATTTTGAAGATTTCTATCCTTCAAAATGTTCACTTTTGCCTGTTCATCCCCATGCATCCAGAGGAACATCTTACATATTGAAGCTATTGCAATATTAACTTTCGTACGCAGTCTAGCCATTATTTCCACTTGGATTCATGATTTATCATATTCCATTCATCTTCAAACTTGCAGCAATTTTACTTTATATTCAGCATATGAAAGGGCAGGGAATGGATGTAACATGCTCTAACCATTCGAACTAGAACAAAATATCCTTATAACTCAGTATGCCCGCACGCGTCTGAAGACCATATTTATAGGTCGCTGAAATCTGATTATATTTACTCCTGGTCTACGCTGCGGAACCATATATATTTGGCAAAGCTTGAAAAGAATAATGGATGAGGGGACGGTAGAGTATTGGTACCCTAGCTCCGGCTATGGGGTGAAGGCAAATTAATTTCTCCGATCACAGCACTATATTAAATGCTTCCTTCCTGGTAAATTGTAGCCTCCCGATACTCTCTCCGCTACACAGAGAGTATCGGGGCTACGATTTGATTTATATTTTTCGATGAAAGTGGATGTATTGTAAACTTCGCAGCTAGAAAGATAAGGGACATAGTCATTGTAGTAAGTTTTCTGTTTTCTTCCACCGATGTTATTTTCTAGAAATAGGACACTGGATGTCCTAATACAGCTTCTCAATTCTTTCTCATGTTCAAACTTAAAAACCATACCAAAGTATTTATATAAATAAATGAAAAGGTGAACAATTTAAAGAAAAAGAATTTCAGATTCAACCATTTTGTCACAAAGAGAGATACAAAAATGTAATATTTATATTTCTTGTTTGAAAAGCAAGTTTTGATGCTAATATTTATTTCAAAGAAGCAAATAGATTGAAAGTTATGGTTGTCTTTGGAAAATATATTTTGGTCACAATGCTCATAGTTTATAAGTCACTATTATTGTCTAGTTATATTTTCATGTGCATTGGGGTGTTCCCAACATGTGTTTAATCCCTCGTTCAAATCCTATTTCTTCAAATTCTGGTGTAGTTGTTTTCCTTAAAATTTCTTGAACATAAGTTTTTGCTTAAAAAAAATCTTAGCATTGTTATTTAAAATACTTCAAAAAATCCAACTTTATTTATTAAAATTAAAAAATATATTTAGATTCAAATCAGTAGAGGTATAATAATTAATTTTACTTTTATATTAAATTTTTAATATTAAATTTGAGCAAACCAATAACGTATGTGTGTGTGTGTGTGTGTATATATATATATATATTGATGTTCATATATTCACTATTATATTCTTATTTTTACAATTCAAAATTTATAAAAGTATTATTTTACGCTTATTGAATCCATAATACTTAAGTTCAAATTGATCAAATCTGTTACGATTTAGATAAATCATACACAAGAGATGAAGGTGTTATTATGACATAATATTTAGATTTGAAGATTTTATATTTAGTTTTGAAGATACTCCAAAACTAAACATAAAAATTTTAAAACTGTGAAGCAAATCTAATGGTGTTATTATCAGAAATTGCTTAAGTTTGATATGATTTTATTTAATATTATTGCATAAATCTAACTAAAATACTCAAATTAATTAAAATCAAAATAGCTTAAACTTGTATTTGAACATATTTTATGTGAACATATTAGCAATTTGATATTCATTGATTATGTATCATAGTTTATCTTATAAGTTAACAAATTTTTTACATTTATAGTATTAGTGATTAATTATAATACAAAATATGATTATTGATCAACTTAGTGCTACATATGTTATTACTATAAAGAAAACTCGATTGGATAATGTCTAATCCACATTAGATACTACTTACTATAACCATGAAGCTTTGTATGATATATTTGTAGTTCTTTAAATACAACAAATATATCATACATTTAAGATCATTTTTCAATACATTTCAAATCTACATGAATTTCAACTACAAGTGATGCAATAAATAAGAAGTGCATAATAATGCATCAATTTAAAATATAAAAATTACTTTAATGCATGTTATTGTTGCATCATCCAAGGATAATTTTTAACCTAAAAAATTTAATGTCATGGAAGAACCAAACCGTTTATGATCCTTATTTTTTAATTATTCTTCAATTAGTTCTTCACATATTACACTTTCACATTATTAGATCATATGATGATCCAATCATTAATAAATACATGAATAAAGATTTTGCTATCATCATTGATAAACACATGCAAGAATTGTAATTGCTAATTTTATATATCAATTTGATTAGAAACATAATTATCTTCTCATATCATATCCTTGATGCTTGTTGTAATCATTACACAGCCTTGTAAAACTGACATGTGCAATCAAAATACCTTGGATACTCATATTCTGGTGACTATATTATGTATGTAATTTATGATAAATTATAATTTTAAATTGCAAACTTTCTCATCTATATGACACATGCTCTATTTTTGTCATATAAAATTACAACAATGACATATATTATAGACATTATAATAAAAAATTAAAATTATTTCCACAATCAAATTTATATTTTAAAAATTATTGCTTTGCATTTGCACCTTTCATCTTATATAAACTTTTGCTTTTATGTAAAATATTTTTGATCTTGCACATATATTTGAAATCAAAAAATTTTTGAATTTATCTTTTAAAATTCCATTCAATTTCAAATTGGTTGTTCTTGTAAGGATGAAATCTTTTTTTTCATAATTTTTTTCTTTATGCAATCAATAATATATTTATTTAATTCCAAACTTGTTTTCAATCTAATGTTCCAATCTAATATTGCATAACTTGATATCGACGAGTATTCCTATGAGTGTTGATCATAAGTTTGATATATAATTTTATAACAATTGGATCATTTCCAGATGAACAATAGAGTTGGAGCTTTATTATTGAGTACTTTAACATAAATTATAAATTAAATAAAAGAGGTCATGACGTGTGAATATCTAAGCATAGAAAATTTAAAAGTAACTAAAGTACCTAAAGGTTATTAATTGCTTACATGACATATCAATAGTATATATATGACTAACTCTATCAAACTGTAACTTTGTACATTGAATGTATAAAGACATCTTTTCAAACTTAAATTTTATAAACTTGATGTAAATCTATTTAATAATACTAAAATGAAAATGATTAATTCTTAATTGAAACCTAAAATTTTCAAACTTGTGCGTGAACAAGATTTTATTGAACACATTAGCAATATAATCTTAATAGTTCATAGATCTTACATGGAATGATTTTTTAAAAAATAAAATTATAATATATCACAACGGGGTTAGCCTTAGCATAAAACAAAATAAGATTAATCAATTGAATGTAACCTATGTTATTAACACAAAAAAATTGAATTAGATAATGATATAATAATGATATGTAGCATATGCTTTGTAAGGTACAGTAATATACCTATAGATCAATGTATTAACTAGAATAAGAAATTCCAATATCTAAATTTTACATCCAAATGTTATACAATGCTCATTTAAAAATTTCAATGACTAAAGCCAATACTCTAAATACTTTATACAAAATGTTTCATTTTACTTCTTTTTTCTCTAAAAAGTTTGTCATATTTGTCTAAAATATGCATCCTAATGGTTTACTTTTAGTTGAAAATAGCATTGACAGATTAAAATACTATTAAAAAAAATCAAATGAATTATTAAATTAAATTAATAATTAAATTAATAATAAAATAATAAAATAATAATCACGAATTAAAAAAAATTTAGAAATTAAATTTTCATGGTGTTTGTAAATTTTAAGATGCTAAATCACACTATAGAACACAATTGTGTTGTTGGCTAATTGATGACATCAAGTGGCTAGGTGGCAACAATTGATGCTCCTAATGCAAGAGGAAAAGTAGTTTATGAAGATGTGAAAATGTGAGAGAGAGGGAGAAGTCGGGGGAAGGGAGGAGAGTGAGAAATATCACAAGTTGACCGATTGATGGAATTCTCGATCGACTGACAAAGTTTATGTACTGGAATTCACGAAAGGGAAGAGGGTATGGACATTACGGGGAGAAAGAGAGTAGAAAAGTGTACTATATTTTCTTGTATATTCTGCGGCCATACTTTTCCAAACATGGAGAGTGAATAGTCCATTCTCTTCGTTTTTCAATTTAGGTTCCATTCGTACCTAAATTGAAGACTATGGAGAATATAGTGAAATATGAGTGTTTTTGTTTTTTTTGGATTTTTGAGTGAATTTTGAGAGATTTTTCTTCAATTAGACACATGGGTCAGGTTTTTTTTGTTCCCATCTCTTCCTTTTCCTGCATTGGTTCTATTGGAACCTAGTTGGAAAATTATGGAGATCTGAATAAAAAGTTATGAGTGTTTTTAGATTTTAGAGTTTCCATAGTTAGCATTTTCCAATGTGAGATGGCGTGTTAGGGGGTTGTGGTTCTGCAATTGGGAGGAGATACATGATGGAGTGCTGGGTTTCTTTATCGTTCTCTTTGTGCTAGCTATAGCTTCACTTTCCCTCACGGGGCCGCCAAAAGTGGAAAGATGGGGCACACATCCTCCTCACATGCGCATCCCAAGTAGTCCAATCATAATCTTTGTGCATCTTTCCCACGTGGGTCTTTACCCCTTGCGAGGTAAAGAGACAATGACACACCAGACATGGTGTATCACGGGGGCCTGCAAGGGGTAAAGATCCACATGGGAAAGATGGGGTCGCCAAAAGATGACACATGTCATCATCTTCTCATAGTAGCCAAGATTATGATTGGACTACTTGGGATGCGTATGTGAGGAGGAGGGTCACATCGACATCGGTATTTGTCACTTTGGGGAACATGTAGACTACATCGGCTCCTTCGTTGAACATTTCGGATATACCGATCATGTCGTGGGAATGGTTAGCTTCCCATGTAGGTTTGATTCTAGGGTTTTTTGAAACTAGGTTTCCATGTCTACGTTTATTCCATAGGCTCCATGGTGCACTCCATGACAAGACTAGATGTGCTTTTCGCTTACCGCTCGGTCGGATGGCTCGTGATCCCATGGATGAGTTAGCATGGTTATTGTTTTTATTAATTTCGCGATGATGTCTACGTTATACTAGAGGGGAACGTGCTGGACATAGGGAGGTGACAGTTAGATTTCGGAGATTCCGAGCAAGAGATTGGACTACATTGCGGGAGAAGTCTTTTCAGGCCTCACAGGTTAGGAGTCGGGTTCAGTCACATGATACTTTTGATTCGGCGCGATTGCGACGGTGTAGGATCTTGGAGCAAGCCGGGGAGTATAGCAGGGCTACACGGGCCCTTCATCCTTTGTACATGGCTAGTCCTACTGAGGAGACGATTTCCTCTTTACACCTTCTATATCCACCCATGGCGAGGAGATACCATTAGAGGTCTTGGAGTATCAGCCAGAGGAGCCATTATGTCATGATAGATCATTATTTACCCATTCTATATGCACAGCCCCACGTTCATCCTCAGGGGGATTGTCAGGGATGGTATATAAGTATCTTCGAGATTGCTTTTAGGCGGATGATTCCTCTAACAGTTTCATAGAGTTGTTCCAGGTGGTTGCATCAGTTGCAAGAGGGGAGATTCCGTTGTCAGTTAGTCAGATTCTGGATGCTAGTCTGCTTATCGTGATGGAGAATGACATTGGGGGCATCAAACCGATTGCGATTGTGATTAGTCAGCCATACCGTTATCTTGCAACATCGCTCACACTTCCAGGAGCATCTTTGTCCACATCAGTTTGGAGTCGCCACACCAAGAGGCACTATTGTTGGGCATTAAAGCACTTCTAGATATCCATCTGGATTGGGTTGTCTTGAAGGTGGACGTTGAGAACGCTTTTAACAACGTCTCACAAGCATCCATTTTTAGAGAGCTTAGAGAGGCTAGTGGACCCCTATCAAGCCTCATTCCTTTGGTACGGTCTTTCTACGATTCACATTCTTCTCTATTTTATCAGCATGGTTTTTCCGAGGAGGGAGTCACCGTTCTACAGTCCGCCGTTGACACTCGATAGGGAGATCCTTTGGGAGGACCCCTATTTGCCATGGCTCATTGTAATGACCAGGTTGCACAAAGGATGATCGAAGTTATAACAAAATGATCGAAGGGAAATTTGCTTGCAGAAGGAAACATTTAGAGTTTCACGTCTTTAACCACTCTCGACAATTTAGGTCTGAAGAGGGTCACCGAATATGCTACGTCCTCGTACACATATCTCGATGAAACACACACATACATCCACAAAGCATCCACCATAGTCCAATTATACTTAAGATTGAGGAACTGTTGTATAACTAGCTAACAACCATATATTCGGACGAATACCTTCAAGAGAACCCGAATATAACTCTTTATTCACAAAAACCAAAAAAAATCCTACTTATCCTAAGAACTATGCTCATACAAGTTCGTTGTGGTGAGAATAGCTGATTCAATGTATACATTATCTTTCTTCGGAAGTCGTCCTGAATAAGATCAATATTGAAGCCGTTCGTCCCCTTCCTCTCTCTGGGATCAAACCACTTTCGCTCATCGAAGGTGAACGCAGTATGCACCGCCAAACCATCCCAGTCGACTCCATCCTTCTCTTTTGAATAATCTCTTCCCAGGGCTTCAGCCCAGAGCAACGCATCCCACGAGTCTGGATGTCCTCTCCAAATATATCGGATTTGGTGTCTTCTTGGCTCGAACTTCTTCACACAACTCCGGGCACACATAGTCCCATCGCCATGCCAAGAATTCTCCTCCCAAGGTCTTCAATCGTGCTAATTCTTCGGTCGACCATTCTAGCTTCGGCACCAAGGGTCGATATACTCCCGTCGGCATCTTCTTCACAGACAATTGAATCACCTCCCGAGCTCCCGATCGAGTGACCGATTTCCTCTTCATTTCGGTTACTTGACTCGACGCTCGTTCTTGCTCCTCCGCAGCTCGTTACGACCGTCGATGTTGTTACTAACTGCCCTAATCCGTTCGACGCCTTGCACCTTCTCCTTAACAACTTATTCGTCTTGGCCATCTTCGCGCTTATTTCTCCTATTTGTATTCGGCGATACCTACTTCCTCCGAATATCGTTTATTTATGTTCCAAAAACAAAAAAACAGTGTGAAACCTCTAAACATGTCCCTACATACGTCCGCCCCTAGTTGTGAGCGCCCCTACGAACATCCTATTCGTAGTACTTCTTGATTCGCCACCCATTTATGCGCGTGGCAAACAGTGCACCGTCCAAATCCAACAAATTGCATCTTGACCCATTATCAAAGACTTCCTTGACCTCGTAAGGTCCCATCCAACGGAGATGGAGCTTCCTGGGAAATTTCATATAACGGCTGTCATATAGTAGCACTTTGTCTCCCGCCACCACCTTTTGAGGTCTCAACCGACTATCATATTCTCCTTCCGGGCGGCCGAATGAGCTTAGTCGGTTCTTCGCTTCATCCCGAGCTTCCTGTAATCTTGACAATTCCAACAGCCGATGAAGTTGGCTATCCTCGACTGATAATCGTTCCTCCACCAAAATTCAATACGTCGGGATTTCGGCTCTCTTTGGCGTAATCGGGTGCATTCCGTAAGTAAGATAAAAACGGAGTTTGCTTAGTCGTGACCTTCTCGGTGGTGCGAAAGCCCAGTGAAAGGTACTGTCACTTTCACGTCCCAATCGTAAATATGGTTCACCGTGACTTTGGTAAGAATTTTACATAGTAGGCCATTAGATTTCTCTGTCAACCCGTTAGCTTTGGGATTATACGGTGTCGTCTTCCGATGTTTGATCTAGAAGTAGGTTGTGAGTTCTTCAATCAGGTGATTTAGGAAGTGGGTACCCTTGTCACTCACCAACTCAAGTGGACACCCGTAGCGACAAATAACTTGATTAAAGAAAAATTTAGCTACCGTCTTAGCATCTTCGCGTCGTGTTGTCACCGCCTCAACCATTTTAGTCGCGTAATCAGTAGCCACCAGGATATATCTTTTCCTCGTTCCTCTGCTGGCTGGTGAAATGGGCCCTACAAAGTCAATGCCCCATTTCTCAAAAGGTCTTCGCGGCAAAATGGGCTTCAACGGCCACCGGGTTGTCGTAGGTTTCCCAATTCATTTGGGCGGCCACACCGCTGAATGAATTTATGCACATCTTTAAACATGGTTGGCCACTAGTAATTGGCCGCCAAAATCTTCTTGACCGTATTTCGCAGGGCATAATGTCCGCCCGTTGCTTCCTTGTGCATCGCTCTGATCACCCTGGTGACTTCATGCGACCTGCACATCTTCGTAGGGGTCGTCCGTCCTTTAGTTTGAAAAGATTCCTCTTTCCAATTGATATGGCGCAGCTTTGTGTACAAACACAGTGCGTTGCTCAATGGATAACCCCTCGGGTAATTCCAGCGTCCGTAGATAACGGTACAAATCATAGTACTGCATATCCTTATATTCCGTAAGCTAGAACAACTGTTCGTCTGGAAATTCATCGTCTACCACTACGGCTGGTATCTTCGTTTCCAGCCGCGACAGGAAATCGGCATTCGTATGCTGCACCCCTTTCTTGGTCTGCAGACCGTAAAAAGAGAACTCCTGCAACAATAACATCCAACATGCCAACCGTCCCGAAAGATCGGCCTTCTGCACCAGGTACTTCAGAGGAAAATGGTCCACATGGAATACGAATTCATAGCCCAGGAGATAATGCCGGAACCTCCTCACCGCATAGACCATTCCCAGGGCTTCGCGTTCCGTAGTCGAGTAATTCCGCTCTGCTGGAGATGATTTAGATGGTCGGCCCTTGACCCGAAAACACAAAAATCATCTATGAAAATTTCCAGAAACTTCCTTAAGTAATCTTGAAAAATGTGTGTCATCATCCGTTGAAACGTGGCTGGGGCATTATACAATCCGAACGGCATCTTGTGGTAAGCATACGTCCCCCAATGAGTGGTAAAGGTAGTCTTGTCCTTATCTTTCTCTCGAATGGACACCTGATTGTACCCAGAAAACCCATCTAAGAAACTATAACATTTGTGCCCCGCAACATGATCCAATATTGCATCCGCGAAAGGCAGGGGGTGATGGTCTTTCGTAGTGGCCGCATTGAGCTTCCTAAAGTCTTGACAGACTCTAATCTTGCATGTATTTTTCTTGGGAACAATCACAATTGGTGCAACCCATTCACTACTCAACACGGGATAAATAATACCCCTTTGCGTACTTATCAATTTCATCTTTAACCAACAAAGAGTATTTGGGATTTAAACGGTGCGCCTACGTACAAACAAGGACTGCTCCTTCTATGAGGTCTATCCGATGTTCTCCCCATTTCTGGGGTATGCCCTTCATATATTCTATCTTCCAGGCGAAGACATCTTCGTACCTACTAAGGAGACTTAACAGATGCTGTAGATCTCTGGCCTGCAAGCCTCATTTAACTTTGAGCTGGTGGCCAGGTGTTTACCATCACTTCTTCCCAAGCATCCGCTCCAACTCACGCCGCCGGTGTGGTCAAGCTTCACTCTTCCCACACCGATGCAGTAATTGCTATTCGCCGTCGGTGAGGAGTTCTTCCTCTAGCTCATAACATTCCAGGTAATTAACTCTGTCTTCGGACGAATATCCGGACTCGGTCTCCTCGTCGCTTGGGTCGGTCACGCCTGAGTCCGATGAGGTCTCCCCCTCGGTACTTGGAGTGTTTTCGGTACTTACCACTCGCCGTCTTTGCGGCTTCGGATCAAAAGAAGGACGTCTTCCGTTGCCAATTTGTCAGTACCTTGGCGCTATACAACCACAGCCTCCCGATTAACACTTTGTACCCACTGTCCTCCTGGGGTTTGAGGATTATGTAGGTGAGCAAGAAGGGTACACCCCCTATTCGGGTCTGGACTCCCCGAAGTAACCCTACTGGTTTCTTACGGGACTGATCTGGCGGCTGAAGGCACTGGGGTGACCAGTGGCCCATTGCCCCGCAATTGTAGCATGCATTTGGTCGAGTTGGAGGAGGGATTGGAGCCAACCCTCCCATTTTCCTTTGTAGCGTCGTGGTCGCCATTTCTACCGGAGCGTAGCGAGGTATATGCACTGGGGGTATGTTAGATGAAGTCCCTCCCTCCTGGATGCCGTAAACTTGGTCATCCAGGGGGCCTTCGTATGGGCCGTAGTCCCATACGGGTACCCATTCCACCTGCTGGGCCGAATACCCTTCTCTTGGCTGGTGCTCAGAGTTAGAGTGGCCCGGCTTCCTGCAGATGGTACACCATACATTAGCTCTCCCCTGCATGGGAGATTTTCTCCTATCTTTGTTGTTTACTAAATGTACCTTGAGCTCTTCCAAACTCTTGGTGAGCTCCTCTACTTTAGTCTCGATGCCTTTCCGGCTCGTTTCCACTTGCTTCATCTGGCGCCATTCCTTCTTCTTTTCGTGTGTTTCCGGTCCTCGCCCCGAGGAGCCGGATTCGTTTTAAATCGGATGAAGTGGACGCTTCACTACTGGAGGGACTTCGGCGTCTTCGGGTCTTCGGGTGCTTAGCCCGTCGTCCCTTATGTGACGACCGATTCTCTTTTAGTCGGCTCCGATGGATATTGGATAGCTCATAGGCTTTGGTCGCTCAGTATGACAAAGATCCACCGTGGTTGGGTCTGCGCCCCTTCTCGAGAAAGGTTTCCGGTCGGGGGTCAAATTTCCCCAAACCCGAAACATACTATTCGATGGCCATGGCCGTCGAATATGGTTTTGTGTAAGCAGTGGTTGCCGGCATCCTATCTAACAAGCTGAGAAACTGCTCCATGTATTCTTGGAGTTTCTGATGTTTCTCTCTCCGAATGGCGCCAAGTCTTCTTAACAATACCTTGTCGTATCCCATCTCACGGAATCTTGCCAGGAATCGGGCTTTGAGCCCATCCCAAGAAGAGATTTCAGCCGCATGGCCTTCTTCTTGGTTGTTCATCCACACCCGGGCTCCTTTCCGTAGCAACCCCGGGAAGATCCTTCTCCGATCCATGGGATCATTTTCCTTGTTGGCTGTAGAGATGGCTTCAAAGGTACGAATATATGAGTCAGCATCGTCTTCATCCAATGTATCCTTGAACTTGGGGTACTGCTGTTTGGTGATTGGTGCCGCCATGTTGTCTTGGTCCCCCGTAGTCAGAACTCGAAACGAAGGTTCAAGATTGATTTTCAGGATCCTTAGATCCTCCCGTTGTTGAACAAGAGACGATCTTGGCCCTTCTTGAAACGCCGACCACCTCTCTTCTTCGTCACTAGCTTCGTCACCTGAGGGTGTCACGGCCTTCGTAGAGGTGTCGGTAGTTGAACTACCATTTTCTTCCGAGGAGTCGGAGGACGGCTTTGCCCCCGGCCGAGCTTGGGTCTCCAACCTTCCCGGGCTGCTCGAACGCTTAGGTCGGTCGCTTCGGGGACTTCTTGCTGATTGTGAGGGGGAATGCTCGTGACCCACTACCCGCCGAAGCAGTGCAGTTCAGGCCGAGCCTTCTTCCTTCTTCGGCCTAGAGGCCGAATCCACCCACGTTCTCTTTCTTTACGCCTGGTTTCTTCTCGGGCTACGGCTCGTCTCGCTCGTGCCGAGGGTTCAGCAGTATGACCAGACGATGGGCATGGCTCCTGTTCTTTGTCTGTCATTCATTTGGCACCGCAGCTCTTGAGGCTGTCAACCTTCGAAGATTTTAGAGACCACCGCTCACCATGTGGACGCTACTACCCGTTCTTGGTCACCAATGGTGTCAACACGTTCCTAGCGAAATCCTAGCTATGTTGTACAACTCCCCGCTGGCAGATGAATAGCAACTTCATTCCCCGGTAGCGGCGCCAAGAAAAAGTTGGTCTAAACTTTCTTCCTTATGTAACAGACAAGTTACACAAAGGTTTTGCCATTTGCACAGAATTACAGTTCGTTCCCAAGGGAATGAGGTGTTATCTTTCTGTCAGCGATGAATATGGCTGTTTATGCTTCTTTTGAAGACTCTGGACATGCATGGTCCGAAGAGTATTGCGACAGAGTAGTCCTTTCTCTCATGCTCGCAATTTCTCTCCCATGGCATGAACATTACAAATGAATATCGCTTTCCAATTGATTCTAACGGATCCTGTCACAAACCCTTCAACAATTCTCACCTTATGCATACTAACATAGGTGGTGCGCTGAGGCGAGAAGAGCTGGTTCAAGGTGTACATTATCTTCCTTCGGAAGCCGTCCTTGATGAGGTCGATTTTGTATCCGTTTATGCCCTTCCGTTCCTTTGGATCAAACCACTTCGACTCATCGAAATTGAACCCAGACACCATAGCTGAGTCCTCCCAATGAAAGTGGCTTTGTAGTATCTGACATAGATATTTGGCACAAGCGAATTGGGCATATGAACTTTCAGAAATCAAGACTCTTTCCCGAGTTCGAGATCTAGTCACGGTTTGCCCAACTTCACTTCTGGCCGAGCCCACCGGCGGTGTGTCCCGCTTGTCAGTTCGGCAAGCAAGCTAGACAACCCTTTAAGGGATCAGGTAGGAGAGCGACCAAGCTTCTAGAGATGGTGCACAAAGATGTATGGACTTCTTCTCAGCCGAATTTATCTGGTTTTGAGTACTTTGTGTCCTTCATTGATGATTTCTCTCGCTATACTGGGTCTATTTTCTCAAGAGCAAGAGCTCTTCAGATGTGTTGTTAGCTTTCCAGACCTTCCACACCTTGGTGGAGAAAACATGCCGACAATCTATCCTTTGTCTACGCTCGGATGGAGGAGGCGAGTTTCTGCCCTGAGAATTCACCGCTACCTACGTAAGCATGGCATACAACGTCGAAGACTTGCGCTATACTCCAAATGTAATGGCGCTATGGAGAGGAAGAATCATCACATAGCGTATACGCCGCGCTATGTTGAACGAGAAGAACCTCGCCTAGACCGCTCGACGTAAGTCGCTTTCTTTTGCGGTGTACTTGATGAATCAAACTCCTACAGCAGCAGTTCATAACAAGACACCAATGGAGGTATTCACAAGCCAAAAGCCTGACTACTCCTTCTTGAAAGTTTTCGGTTGCATCTCAAGATGTACACATTCCTGATGAGAAGCATAAGAAGCTAGATCTGAAAGTTGAGAAGTGTATTTTCCTTTGATATGCCTTAGATATGAAAGGATATAGATGCTATAATTCTTCCTCTAGGCAACTCTATATCAGTAGAGATGTTGCATTTGAAGAGTTGCAATCTTGGTATGCACCTGCGATTGTTCCTGGTCATACCCACTCTTCCCCGCCGAAACGCACTAAGGAGTCCGTCCCACCTTCATACCTTTACAGAGTGGAGTCTCTTGAATCACACAGTCTAGAGCTGAGTCTACTGTACCTAGAACTGCTATGGATGAAGTTCATCGAGCACCATCCAGACCGACTCCTAGTCTTCAGGATCATGTTATTTTGCAACATATGATGTCATCACCACGGATTACCGATATTCATCTGTTGGATGAAGCATCCCAGAACGACGCTGCTGGTACCTCAAATCCGAAGCAAGGGGCGACAAACAGTACATCTGGTACTGCCCTACGTAAATTTGAGAGAGTTCGGCATCCGGTTCAAAGATTTATGCATGAAAGTTTCCTTGCTGATTATCATGCATACATGACTCAGGTTCTTGCTGAGCTAGAACCGAGTACGCTTGAGGAGGCGATGCACAAAAATGAGTGGATTGAAGCCATGGAGAAAAAACTTGCTGCACTTCGTCACCAACAAACATGGGAGTTGGTGGACTTACCTCAAGATAAGAAAGCGATTGGTTGCAGATGGGTCTTCAAGGTCAAGCGCAACTCGGATGGCACTGTATCTCGATATAAGGCCAGATTGGTAGCCAAGGGCTACGCACAATAGCATGGAGTGGACTACGAAGAGACGTTTAGTCAAGTTGCCAAGATGGCAACGATTCGTACGGTGGTTGCTATTGCTGTCAACAAGGGATGGCGATTGCATCAAATGGATTTCAAGAACGCCTTTCTCAATGGAGATCTCGGCGAGGAAGTCTACATGCAACAACCACCTGGTTACGAAGATCCGAAGTTTCTTTCCCGCGTTTGTAAGTTAAGGAAATCCCTCTATGGTTAGAAATAGGCTCCGAGAGCATGGTATGAGAAGATCAATTCCTTTCTCATATCTCTTGGATTGTAGTCTGTCATTCCGACTCATCGCTATACTGCATGAGATCAGGAGTTCATGTAGTGATAGTTTCCATCTATGTAGATGATCTTATTGTCACTGGGAACCATAAGGAGATGATTTCTCGCATCAAGAGTATCTTATGTTCCGAATTTGAGATACAAGACTTAGGGTATCTTAAATTCTTTCTTGGTGTGGAGTTTATTACAAAGGGAAAGGATATGTGGCTAATACAACGTCAATATGCTTTAGATAAGCTTAAGGAGTTCAAGATGTCTGATTGTAAACCAATAGACACTCCTCTACAACAAGGTCTAAAACTAGAGTTAGACGATGGAGAGTTACTTGCGCATCCCCTCGCATGTACGCATGTATGGTTGGGAGTTTGATTTATCTAACTATCACTAGACCGGATTTGAGCTATGTCTTTGTTGGTCTAGTCGGTGAGTTCCCGATGCTCCACAGTACCGCATATGATGGCGGTCAAGCGGATTCTCCGCTATGTGAAGTTCACACTTCATTTTGGACTTCGATACTGATTTGAGGTGAGTCAACCTCGCATGGCTACACCGATGCCGATTGGGCAGAGATATTTCGGGGAGATCCACGTTTGGATATGCGTTTGGACTTGGGAGTGCGGCTGTGAGCTGGGCTTCTAAGAAGCAACCGACTGTGGCATTGTCTTCCACAGAGGCAGAGTATCGTGGTGCTATGAATGCCACTTGTGAAGCAATTTGACTTCGTTCCTTGCTTTTTGATATTAGAGTAGATTATCCTAGTCGTACAGTTATCCTAGCTGAGAACATTAGCAGCATGATGTTAGCTAACAATCGTGTTTTTCATGCTAGAACAAAGCACATTGAGGTGCACTATCACTTTATTAGGGAGAAGGTCCTTTCAGGTGTAGTAGATCTTAGATATATACATACAGGAAATCGGGTTACATATATCTTCACCAAAGCTTTACCTAGAGAGTCGTTTGCTACATTTCGACATTGTCTAGGAGTTCAGGATGTACAGTTGAGCTTGAAGGGGAGTGTTAATATCCCAAGCTCATCGAGTTGATATAGGTCAATCTGTGCCTGATGACTACAGGCCGTAGATCTAGGGTTGTTATGTACCGATGGTACAGATCTGTTTAGGGCTAACCTGAGATTAGGGTTTCCCTGTACTCACCCTATATATACAGGGGAAGGGGAAGCCTTCCCCATCTCATTCCTGTATACTCTCTTTTGTCCCTTTGGTGTGCTCTCCTCTTCTTGGAGTGATTTCTGAAGAGTCGGTTTCTCAACAGGATGCAGAGAATATTTTGCGAGAGCCGAGTATGAGTGAAGCCAGTAGTGGATCAACGAGAAGCGTAGGTCCTGGAGAAGGAAGCAATTTGCTGTCATCAGTTGCAGGTGAAAGAGACGAGATGCCTTCAAACGAGTTGGACGAAGTAATGAGGGGTCTTGAGGAAGCTGTATTCGGAAGAGAGGATTCGGCAGGATCTTCAGGGAAGAGAGTGCAAGGTCCGAGTGTAGAGGAAGTTCAAACGCCAGTCAATAAGAAGCGGAAGTTAAAAGAGATTGTTAAGCCAAGGAGCCCGGTACCGAAAGTATCGAGGCCTAAGTAGTGTACATTTCCTCTTTTATGGTACACATGTACTCAATGATGGGGCGGTTAACTCCAAGGGAAAGAGTGAAGTATCAGTTGGATGCGGAGAATGTTTTGCGAGAGCCGAATATGAGTGAAGCCAGTAGTGGATCAACGAGAAGCGTAGGTCCCGGAGAAGGAAGCAATTTGCAGTCACCAATTGCAAGCAAAAGAGACGTGATGCCTTCAGACGAGTTGGACGAAGTAGTGAAGGGTCTTGAGGAAGCTGTATTCGGAAGAGAGGATTCGGCAGGATCTTAAGGGAAGAGAGTGCAAAGTCCGAGTGTAGAGGAAGTTCAAACGCCGGTCAATAAGAAGCGGAAGTTAAAAGAGATTGTTAAGACAAGGAGTCCAGTACCGAAAGTATCGAGGCCTAAGGTGAAGGCATCCAAAGCACATGGTGGAGAACCGCTCTCTTTGGTATTACAGTTAGCCCAAAAACTAGAGAATGTAGTGGTCCCCGTTCTCATGGAGTTGAACGAGATGGAAACAGACTATATTCAGGGATGGAATCCTCAGGAGGACGGTTACATGGAACTAATTCAGTTGATGAACCGCATCGCAACAGGAAAGAAGGACCAAACACATACCATTAAACAATTGACAGAGTCGGTGGGACGTCTGGAGAAGGAGAAGGTAGAAGCGCAACGGGAGGTGGCAGCAACGAAGAAGGCTTATGGGGAGATTTGTAAGATTCGAGGAGCGGAGTTGAAATTCATGGAAGTCAAGAATGAGCAGCTTCGGAATCAACTGAAGGAGGTGAAGCGCCAAATACATCTATATATATAGAGAGAGCATTAGATTAGAAGTTTTGGCCAGTAAATGTACGAAGTATCTTTTTGCCCGGTGTGATGATGTGGAAGCTGATCGATTGGAGACATTGACCACGGTGATGAACACTCCCTGGCCGCCGTGGATCGCCAAGAAGCGATGCGACCACACGGAGGGAGATCGCGAGAAGATATCAGAGAGTTGCAAATCAGCGTTGATGCTTTCGCCTAGCGTGAAGAGACATCATCGAAGGGTGCAGCAGATCTCCGAAGTTGTAGTTGGACGCGATCCGTGTAGGTAACGATTCAGATAGGACGTTAGAATTGTGTATAAATAGGACTAGAGTAGTTAGTGGAGACATCTTCAATTTGCAAGAGAAAGTCAAGATTTGTTCCTGTGTAGCCAGGGTAGAATGGAAACTCTCAAAGCCGAGCAGAGATCGAGGTGGCCTACTTGACAGGAGATCGGATTCCTGTGAAGATACCCAGGAATTCGTCCCACGAGTTGGGCTATCAAAGATTTTGCTGGGAGAACTTCAACGAGCTTACGCCTGGTGAATGTTACCTCTTGTAATTGGGATCACCCAATCTCAGTAAAAGGATTCCTTCTGGAATTTCTTAGCACTTTATTTTCTGATGGGTTTTAAGTTATGAATTGATACCACTCTTCGGACAATGATCATCCAAAGTCGATTAAAGAAGTCTAAACGCATATATTTCCCACATGATATTCGTTTAACACCCCATTCCTTTGGGAACGAATCAATAAACACTACAACTACCCAATTCTAATGTAACTTTGTTGTTACATAAGAACTAAGTTGTAGTGTAGGAGGGTAGTTCTTAGGATAAGTAGGATTTTTTTTGGTTTTTGTGAATAAAGAGTTATATTCGGGTTCTCATGAAGGTATTCGTCCAAATATATATTTGTTAGATAGGAATACCATTAGGGAGTTCACACGAGTGAATTGCGAGGGAATTTAAGCGCGCGTTTAGGTGGCGGATTGAAGAATCATCGAGAGAAAGTCGATGCCAAGAACTTGCCGAGCAGCCGGAGCAGGAGAAGCTAGCTGCAATGTCGAAGCGTCGAACCGGAGGAGTTCAAGCAAGAAGAAGTGCGACGATGGGGAGAATTCGACCACTTATTCTGATGACGGATTGGACTCTAGTGGAGTTGCTGAGGTTTGTTAATATCCCAAGCTCATCGAGTTGATCTAGGGTTGTTACGTACCTATGGTACAGATCTGTTTAGGGCTTAACCGAAATAAGGGTTTCCTTGTACTCACTCTATATATATACATGGGAAGCCAAAGCCTTCTCTATCTCATTCCTGTATACTCTCTCTTGTCTGTTTGGTGTGCTCTCCTCTTCTTGGAGTGATTCCTGAAGAGTCGGTTTCTCAACATGGTATCAGAGCATGGTGGGAGCATTACTTTTGTAGATTAGACATAGAGGAGTGCTGGAGATCAGTGAGGAGTGTGCCTCAAAGTTGGAGGCTGTCCCCAAAGCGATTAGATTGTTGGGGAACCGTTTCGTGTTTTCTCAGAATCTTCAATCGCATTTTCGGAGGTCAAGATGATCATTTTTGACCTATTTCTGATCGCCTAACTCCCTAAAGGAAATTGTCTTGCACAGAATGGTCGAATTTAGTAGCCATGAAGTTTTCGTGCAATTTGGAGTTGTTGGTGATAGTTATCGCCTTTTCCAAAATCTTTGAGGAGCTGTTTGGAGACCTAAACGAGGTTTTTTAGAGATTTGAGGGTTTCTACTTGAGCAAAGGCTCAGCTTTTCTCAAAGCTTTGCTCGCATCTATCAGAGCTCCTACCACGAAAAATTTCAGCTCAATCTGAGCTTTCTTCGTCATTTTTGCTAAATACTGTTTAGGCTCAGAATCACGAACACACTTCATTTTTTGTCTGCGGGTCAAGATAGGCACATTTCGCCAATTTCTGGAGTTTTACATGTTTCTTGATCGAGGTGCAGAGGAGCTATTTTTTTTCTGCCGTAGTCGCGGGGGTGTTTTTTCTGTTCGTTTTGTGTTTGTGCAGGTACTTGCCGTGTTGGAGTCTTGATTTCCGCTCGTGACCACAACAATGGCAGAATCCGTGAGCATGATCACGGGAGAGAAACTTGACAAAAACAATTTCCAAACGTGGAAATTTTGAATGAAGACCTTCCTTCAAGGCCAGGGGCTATGGGAGCTTGTGTTCGGGGAGGAGAAAGCACCAATCGTGGTTCTTTGGTGATCTTCGCAAAGGAGCGTACATTGCGTGAGTGGAGAAAGCGGTCGTATCAAGCCATCCACTACATTGCGCTCACGATTTCAGGCTCGATGATCGGTCACATTCAAGACTGTGACACACCCAAGGAAGCTTGGGACGCATTGTCACAGATGTTCCATTCAAGAATAGAGGCTCGGAAGCTGCAGTTGCTGCAGCAATTCAATACGGTCAAGAAAGGCTCGATGTGTGCTAGTTACTACGTCAATCACATCAAGCAACTGGCATATCAGTTAGCATCTGTCAATGTTCAACTTGATCCGACTGTGATTATCGGTGCGACATTGCAAGGGCCCGCCTTTTGACAAGCAGTTCATTACGTCAATTTCGACCAGAGAACCTCTTCCGAAGTTCGACGAACTGGTCCCAATGATGTTGGAAGAAGTGCGAATTCTGGGCAGAACTAGTGCTTCGTCTAGCCCGCAAGAATGTGTGTTTTTTGCAGGTTCTGGAGGTCGAGGCAGAGGTCGTGGCAGAGGAGCCGCATATGGTGGTGGTAGAGGTCGTGTGCAGAACAAGGCGACCAACCAGCCAGGTGCGCCACCCGCTCCCAGAAGGCAGGGTAACACCTGCAACTACTGTCACAAGAATGGCCACTATGCCAAAAATTGTTACAAGTGTCAGAACGATCTGCGCGCTTCGGGCCCAACAGGTCATGTAGTCGGCCGAAGAACAAATACTCATTGTGACACACACCAGAGTTATCTTTGCTTTAAGCATCTGAATTGGGTGATCGATTCCGGAGCTTCCAGCCACATGACGCCGCATCAAGAATGGTTTGCGTTGCTCGACATTGTGGAGACTCCTCAGTTCATGGTGACTGGAGATGATACGAAGCACGAGATCAAGCATAAGGGTAAAATTCCGCTTGACATTCTAGGATCTAATCTTTCTGGAATCGGAAATATTTTACATGTTCATACTACATTTCGAAATCAAGTATCAAGAGGGACGATGGTAGAACAAAATTTCCAAGTGCGTTTCAACAAAGATGGATGCTTTGTTGAAGACTCCACAGGTACTGTTGTAGCTCGAGGTAGCAGGAGTGGTAGACTGTTCAAGCTAGATGCTAAAGTTAATGTCGATAAAACAACCAACTCCCGTCATTCTGAGAAAAGTGGCTTTGTAGTATCTGACATAGATATTTGGCACAAGCGAATTGGGCACATAAACTTTCAGAAACTGAAGACTCTTCCGAGTTCAGATCTAGTCACAGGTTTGCCCAACTTCACTTCTGCTGAGCCCACTACAAAGTGTCCCGCTTTGTCGGTTCGGCAAGCAAGCTAGACAACCCTTTAAGGGATCGTAGGAGAGCGACCAAGCTTCTAGAGCCGGTGCACACAGATGTATGGACTTCTTCTCAACCAAGTTTATCTAGTTTTGAGTACTTCGTGTCCTTCATTGATGATTTCTCTCGCTACACCTGGGTTTATTTCCTTAAGAGCAAGAGCTCTTCAGATGTGTTGTCAGCTTTCTAGACTTTCCACACCTTAGTGGAGAAACAATCTGGACAATCTATCCTTTGTCTACGCTCGGATGGAGGAGGCGAGTTTTTTGTCCGGAGAATTCACCGCTACCCTCGTAAGCATGGCATACAACGCCGAAGACTTGCGGTTATACTCCACAAATGTAATGGCGTTGCGGAGAGGAAGAATCGTCACATAGCAGAAGCTGCTCGCGTTATGTTGAACGAGAAGAACCTGCCTAGATCGTTCTGGACAGAAGATGGATTATAGATGGTATAATCCTTCCTCTAGGCAACTCTATATCAGTAGAGATGTTGTATTTGAAGAGTTGCAATCTTGGTATGCACCTGCGATTGTTCCGGTCATACCCACTCTTCCTGCTGAAACTGCACCAAGGAGTCCATCCACTGTACTTTTACAGAGTGGAGTTTATGGAGTCACACATCCTAGAGCCGAAGTCTCTTGTGCACTGAGCCGCTACGGATGAAGTTCACCGAGCACCATCCAGACCGACTCCTAGACTTGAGGATCATTTTATTTTGCAACATATGATGTCCTCACCACGGATTACCGATATTCATCCGTTGGATGAAGCATCCCAGAACGACGCTGCTGGTACCTCAGATCCGAAGCAAGGGGCGACAAACAGTACATCTGATACTGCCCTACGTAAATTTGAGAGAGTTCGGCATCCGGTTCAGAGATTTATGCATGAAAGTTTTCTTGCTGATCATCATGCATACATGACATGGTCTTGCAGAGCCAGAACCGAGTACGCTTGAGGTGGCGATGCACAAAAATGAGTGGATTGAAGCCATGGAGATAGAACTTGCTACACTTCGTCATCAACAAACATGGGAGTTGGTAGACTTATCTCAAGGTAAGAAAGCGATTGATTGCAGATGGGTCTTCAAGGTCAAGCGCAACTCGGATGGCACTGTATCTCGATACAAGGCCAGATTGGTAGCCAAGGGCTATGCACAACAGCATGGAGTGGACTACGAAGAGACGTTTAGTCTAGTTGCCAAGATGGCAACGATTCGTACGGTGGTTGCTATTGCTGTCAACAAGGGATGGCGAATGCATCAAATGGATTTCAAGAACACTTTTCTCAAGGAAGATCTCGGCGAGGAAGTCTACATGCAACAACCACGTGGTTACGAAGATCTGAAGTTTTTTTCCTGCGTTTGTAAGTTAAGGAAATCACTCTATGGTTTGAAACAGGCTCCGAGAGCATGGTATGAGAAGATCAATTCCTTTCTCATATCTCTCGGATTGTAGTCTGTCATTCCGACTCATCGCTATATTGCATGAGATCAGGAGTTCATGTAGTGATGGTTTCCATCTACGTAGATGATCTTATTGTCACTGGGAACCATGGGGAGATGATTTCTCGCATCAAGAGTATCTTATGTTCCGAATTTGAGATACAAGACTTAGGGTATCTTAAATTCTTTCTTGGTGTGGAGTTTATTACAAAGGGAAAGGATATGTGGCTAATACAACGCCAATATGCTTTAGATAAGCTTAAGGAGTTCAAGATGTCTGATTGTAAACCAATAGACACTCCTCTACAACAAGGTCTAAAGCTAGAGTTAGACGATGGAGAGTTACTTGCGCATCCCCGCCTGCATGCATGCATGGTTGGGAGTTTGATTTATCTGACTATCACTAGACCGGATTTGAGCTATGCTGTTGGTCTAGTCAGTGAGTTCATGCATGCTCCACGGGTACCGCATATGATGGCGGTTAAGCGGATTCTCCGCTATGTGAAGTCCACACTTCATTTTGGACTTCGATACAGATTTGGAGATGAGCTGAACCTGCATGGCTACACCGATGCTGATTGGGCAGGATATCCACGTTTGGATATGCGTTTGGACTTGGGAGTACGGCTGTGAGCTGGGCTTCTAAGAAGCAACCGACCGTGGGCAATCTCTTCCACGAGGCAGAGTATCGTGGTGCTATGAATGCCACTTGTGAAGCAGTTTGGCTTCGTTCCTTGCTTTCTGATATTGGAGTAGATTATCCTAGTCGTACAATTATCCTAGCTGATAACATTAGCAGCATGATGTTAGCTAACAATCGTGTTTTTCATGCTAGGACAAAGCACATTGAGGTGCACTATCACTTTGTTAGGCAGAAGGTCTTTTCAGGTGTAGTAAATCTTAGATATATACATACAGAAGATCAGGTTGCAGATATCTTCACCAAAGCTTTGCCTAGAGAGTCGTTTGCTACATTTCGACATTGTCTAGGAGTTTAGGATGTACAGTTGAGCTTGAAGGGGAGTGTTAATATCCCAAGCTCATCGAGTTGATCTAGGGTTGTTACGTACCTATGGTACAGATCTGTTTAGGGCTAACCCGAAATTAGGGTTTCCTTGTACTCACCCTATATATATACATGGGAAGGCAAAGCCTTCTCTATCTCATTTCTGTACACTCTTTCTTGTCTGTTTGGTGTGCTCTCCTCTTCTTGGAGTGATTCCTGAAGAGTCGGTTTCTCAACAAGGTTGAAGAAACTCGGGGGAGCGTTTCTGTCATGGCGATGGGACTATGTGTGACCGGAGTTGTGCGATGAAGTCCGGAGAGGGAAACCGTTGACAGCAATTGGAAGCAGAGTGCAGCCGGAGAAGTGGGATGCAAAGTTATGGGCGAAGGCTCTCGGCCGCAACCACAAAGTGGATAAAGGCGGCGTTGATTGGGAGGGATCCGCGATGCACACAGCGGAAGTGGTTCAACCCTAGGGAGAGGAAGGGGACGAATGGCTACAAGCTCGATTTGATTAAGGATGTATTCAGGAGGAAGGTAGCTCTCACCTTAAATCACCTTTTCTCACCGCAGAGAACCACCTATGTGAGCATGCACAAGGTGAGGATCGTAGAAGGATTCATCGGAGGGAATATCCGGGTGAACTGGGGAGAGATATTTGCGAGGAATGTACAGGTCATGGCGACGAAGCTAAGAGAAGACGATAAGAGTGTAGTCTATCTCTCGTCTTTCTTAGTGCATCTGTACGCAAAGCTGGAGTGGTTGACGTCTAGGGAGAGGTTGATGTACCGGTTGGAGATTGGGTTGTCAGATTTGGACGCAGACATCGACAACGCTAGTTGTGGATCGACGAGGAGTCTAGGGACGAGTGCTCCGCCTGAGCCGAAGAGAACGGGAGAAGTGAGACCGTCAGTACAGAGCAAGCCTGATTCAGACTCCGACCTTGAAGTAATCGGTACTTCGAGGAAGTGAAAGAGAGTGGTGGAGGATAGTCCACCAGCTACTCTAGTAGTTCGAAGAGATGTAGGGAAGAAGAAGGTAGAAGAAGTAGGACCGGCAAAGACTTCTCGTCCGAAGATGATGGCGGTGAAGCCAGGCCGAAAGCCTCGAAGGAGATTGCAGAACCCATGGCATCAGTGCTGCAGCTGTCGTAGAAGTTGGAAGCTGTGGTGTTCACGGTATTGTTGGAGTTGAATGAGATGGGGCTGATGTATATGCCGGGGTGGGACCCTCAAGCATATGGGTATATGGAGTTGATTCAGATGATGAACCGTCTGGCATTGGGGAAGGAGGACCAATCCATCATAGTGAGAGAGCTAACGGAGAATGTGGACAAGCTGTCCAAGGAGAAGACTAAGATAGAGAAGAAAGTCCAGGAGGCGAAGAAGGACTACGAAGAGATCTGCCGTATTTGGGGTGCAGAGATCCATTTTGTGGAGAAGGAGAATGCCCAACTTCGGGAGACGGTGCAAGACCTGAAGCGAAGAGTGATTCAGGTGGATGTGGAAGCACCTGCGAAGTTGGAGAACCTCGCTAATAGATGTGTGCAGCATCTGTTCACACGGTGTGATCGTGTTGAGACGCAACGGTTGGAGCAGTTGGTGGCAGCAATGGAGAATCCCGGCGACGAAAGGAGATGTACAAGGCATTGGGTCGAGATTTCCGGGAAGCCATGGCTCTTCATCGGCAGGAGATCGTAGCAGATGTACATGAAATGCAGTTAGAAATCGACGCATTCACGCAAGCAGCGGAGGTGCAATCGAGTAGAAGACTTAGGAGAGAACGATCCGTGTAGGAGACGGTTAGCTTAGCAGTTAGGAGTAGCAGTTAGAACATTCATTATAAATAGTCGTAGGAAATAAAGTAGTGGATCTTTCATCTTTGCAAGTGTCCAATCTGTTGGATTGCAAATTGTAGTCACGGTAGAACGAGCACTCGAGGAGCTGGTGTATGCAGGCTGACAAGGTCACGACTGAAGCTAATATCCGTAAAGTTACACGGATATTCGTCCATGAGCTGAGCCTGTCTGTAGCATCAGAAGTACTCTAGAGGATGTTTTCACCGAGACGCAAACTTGTAATGAGAGAGATCCCCATCCCGAAATAAAGCAAACTATTGAAATCTATTTGTTGTGTTGGTGGAATTGGTAATGTGATGGGTTTGTGAAGGAATTGAGATTGACTTGATTGCCTTCTTTGTGAATGCTCTTCGGATTTCGTAGTCCAGAGTTAGAAAGATGTCTAAATGCTTATTTCCCTTCTTCGCTAGTGTGGTTTGATCCCTCATTCCCTTGGGAACGAATCAATCTATACGGATTCGACTGAATAGCACATACATGTGCTATTACATGTAGACGAACTATTTCTTGGCACCGCTGCCGGGGAATGGATCTGTTAACAGGTTAATCACGGTGGGTATACTATATAGTCTAGAACCATTTTAATGTCAGTGGCTGCCAAGCAGAAAGAGGAGACAAACGGGCCCGAACGAATTGGGTTCGAATCTGCGATTCTGCCAGTAATATTGGACGTGCAAGAAGAGCTGTGAAAGTAGAGCATGGGGATGCATGACAGACAAACATCCAAAGGAAGAGCTATCCAAGGAACCAGCCGAACCTTCTGCTCGAGAGAAACGCTTAATTGCTCGAGAAGAACAAAGGAGGAAAGAAAGAGAAGTAGATTGGGTACGACCTTTGGGTCGGAGGAAGAATAAGGAGCACCTGCACAAACCAAAAACAACTGGTTCGGACGGAGAAGGGAGTGCCTCGTCTACACAAAGAGCAGAGACATGGCTACGGCATGCGAGTAGCCCTGCTCAATTAGCGACCGGGCCACATTCTTCCTCATACCCCACTTTGGAGTCCTCTGGAGAAGAAGAACCAGGAATCTCAACTCGAGACGTCACCCCGTCGGACAAAGACAACGGAGATCTGTGGACCGAATACACTTCGGCCACCCGAGAATCAGAACTCCAACGGGTGCTCGATTTATGAACCAATCTAGAGGACCAATTTCACTCTCAGCTCACTCAAAAGCCGGGGCTAGCAAGAATGACAGCCCCAATTACGAAGCAGCAGTACTGTGACCTCCGGGCTGACTCTCACTGAGGTTTACCTCCGATGGCTTTTTGGAAGCTCATCATGAATCTAGAAGGACTTAGTCCCACCCTATGACCATGACCCTATTGCTCACTCTTACACAAACTCTCAATGTCCAAGCTCCATTATACACATTATCACCATGAGTAAGATATCACTCAAAAGGAAAGGGATACTTTGGTAATCAAAGTCTTCATTGAATCAAGGTTCCACTCCGAACATGACGTCTCCAAGAACCAAGCTCCCCAAAACTAAGATCACCACACTATCTTCTCCCAAAACTCACTTCCATTGAAAAACTACTTGAGAGGTGCTTCTCAACCTCTCTATTTATACTACTTAGAATCTTACTCTAGTAACTACAAGTAATCACCATGTAACTTCCTCTTACCAAGTTTAAACGAGGTAGAGATCACAAACCCCAATGAAAAGGGTACATGGCAACATGCAATTGGTCCACTTGGATCTTCTAGAAGCCCAACTACTCCCTAATTGACTTCTAGTGTGCCAAGTCAATCTCGCCCCTAGATTTAAGGGTCTTCACCAAGTCCAACCAATGAAAACTAGTCCAAGTCAAGGAAAGTCAAGATACCCATATGATGGAATCTATTCCTTGATTCCTACTAAACAACAAAATAGTTGTTCTCATCTACCACACCAAAAGTTACTCTATATTTTCCTCCAACTTAACCACAACTAAACATAGTCATGACTAAGATAAACTTAGGTACAATTTAGATATACTTACATTTTATCCTATATGTACAACCCTGGGTCTTACATTTACCCTTGGACCAAGATTTCACTTCGTCCTTGGAGTGAAAGAATCTGATCGTCGATGAAACGGCTTCAACTTGTCGTGATTCACCCGGTCAAAATATCGTCCTCCCAACTCCTTCAAATCATAAGTAAAGTTTCCCCACACCTTGTGAACTATGAAAGGACCAAAGTACTTTGGAAGAAATTTCTTTCTTGCTCTCTTATATCTAATGGAGTCGTAAAGCATTACCCAATCACCTTCTTTGAAAATCTTCATCTTCTTCGCCCAAAGTCGATTATCATGATACTTCTTCTGTAATTGTTGAGCCCGCTCCACACGTACCATGGCCACAAATTCGAGCCTCCTCCAACTCCAACGCTTGTTGACGCCTTGATTTGATAGCTTCTACTCCATTCGCCCTCTTTAACTTCCGTTGGATAGTTAAGAAGGTCGTCAAATCAAATTGAATTGGAAGCTTTGACTCGACACCATATACCATACGGAAAGGTGAGTACCCTGTTGATGTCTTCCAAATCGTCCGATACTCCCACAAGATAGCATGCAGCCTCTTGTCCCAATTTTGCTTGCTCCCCGCTCATGTGCATCCTTGGCCAACATCATGCAAAGCGTATAGTTGGTTCGCTCTGCCAACCCATTAGCATTTGGTTTGTAGGAAGTAGTCACTTGTGCCTTGATGGAGAAATGACCTAGCATGGCTTGTATAATGCTTCCAACAAACTCACCACCTCTATCAGATACAATTTCTAGAGGACATCCGAATCTAGTTATTATCCTTTCATACAGAAATCTACCCACTTCTTCCTCACTAGTAGATTTTAGAGGTCTAGCTTCTACCCACTTGGTTAGATAATCTGTAGCTACCACAATGAACTTGTTACCCCGAGGAGTAAGATTCAAGGGTCCTACAAAATCTATTCCCCATTTCTCAAAAGGATCTAAAATAGGAACTGATGTCAAAGGAGGGGTTTTTATGGACTTTTTAGCAAAAGCTTGACACACATCACAACTCTTGCAAAATTCCACACAATCTTTGAAAATGCCCTTCCAATGATAGCCTGCATCTAGGATCTTAAATGCAGTTACCTTTCCTATAAAGTGTCCTCCACATACCGAGCCTTCATAAGTTGAATTGACTCCTCCCTTCCAACAGCCCTTCTGAGTAGTCCATCTGCTCCTTGATGAAACAACACATCCTCTATGATGGTATAAGGTTCAAATCACTTCACCAATGCATTCCTCTCCCGTGAATGCATACCTTGGGGAAACTCTCTCTCCGAGATGAAATCCCATATCCCCTTGTATTCAGCCGGTACCTTTGTTATGGTGTCCATCATCAGCAAATCCTCATCTGGAAATGTATCATCCAATGGTTGATCTCCTTCCTCATTGTATGCTCGAGACATCAAATCAGCATTGGCATGTTTCTTACCGAGTCGATCCTCAATGATGTAATCAAACTCCGCCAATAACAACTTCCATCTAGCTATCCTACCCTCAGCATTAGGCTTGTTGAAAATGTACTTCAAAGCCTTGTGGTCAGTAACGATAGTAAACTTCCCTCCCAACAGATAGTGTCGAAACTTCTTGAGTGAGAAGATCACAGCTAAAGCCTCCCTTTCAGTCACTGAATAGTTTCTCTCAGCCTGCACCATTTGTCTACTAGCATAAGCAATTGGATGATCATGGCTATCTTCATCTAACTGGCTTAGAGTGTATCCTATAGCAATGTTTGATGCATCCGTGTAGAGAATGAAAGGTTTACCCCAATTTGGTTTGGCTAAAATAGGAGCCGTTACCAACGCCTTCTTAAGAAGTTCGAACGCCACAGCTGCCTCACCATCCTTGAGGATTAAATCATAATCCGTCCCCTTCTTCATGTAAACCGTCAAGGCATAAGCTTTGTTGGTGAAGGAAAAGATGAACCGTCGATAGTATCCCACCATTCCAAGGAATCGCCTCAACTTGGTCAACGTCACCGAAAAGGTAAGTCGAGGATGTGTTTCACCTTTTCGGATCCACCGCTATCCCATCCTTGGAGATGATGTGCTCTAACAACAAACCTTCCTCACATCCAAAATGTATTTTTTCTGGATTGAAATGAGGCCTTGGCTTTCTCAACCGTTGTAGAATTTTGATCAAATGATCAAAATGATCCTCCTTCTTCCGTAAACACAAAAATCATCTATGAAATCTCGCACAAATTTCCCAATAAAAGGTTCAAACACCTTGTTCATGAACCTCTGAAAAAGTTCTTTGGAGCATTACATAGACCAAAGGGCATTACCCTAAAGGCAAAAAGTTCCCCATGGCGTGGTAAAAGTGGTTTTGAGCTGATCTTCAGGAGCAATTTGAATTTGGTTATAAGCACTATAACCATCTCCAAAACTATACCACTCATGACCTGCCACCTCCTCTAGAATCTCATATATGAAAGGTAAAGGATAGTAATCCTTCTTTGTGACAACATTCAACATCTTGTAATCTACGCATACACGTAGCTTACCATTCTTCTTCTTGATTATCACAATAGGAGAAACCCATTCAGAATTCTCTACCTCATAGATGAAACCCGCATCCTTTAGCTTGTCGATCTCTTCCTTGACCACCACAAATAGTTGGTGGATTTATCCGACGTTGCTTCGGACGTCTTTCGACGAGCCTTCTCCTCTAACTCAATGCGATGAGTTTCTAAGGTTACTTCCTTCAAATCCTTGTAGCTAAAAGCAAAGACATGGATATATTTTTGAAATATATCCAAGAACCTTGACTTCTCCTCCATAGTAACCTTGGGACCAAACTTGAGAGTGGACAAACCGTCGAGTTATCTCATCTTCACTCATCTTCATCTTGTCGGGATCTTTCACCACCCCTGGCCTAGGAAGTAAATCCATTGTAGCAAGAACTTGAACTTGAACATCATCGTCCGAGGTATCTTCAGATGATGTCTCCTCATCGGTCGACATGTTGGTGTCAACCTCTGAAAAAACTGCCACTTTCTTCACTCTCGGACTCGAGTAATCACTGTAAGTCTATCCGAAGTCCGAGACCGCCCTCCGCCACTTGTGAGAGGGACCTTCACTCGATGGTTTTTCCCCCATACGGCTGTAAACCCTTATGCCACCGATCAGTTGTCCTCACCCTCAACCAAGGTCTCCCTAACAACAAGTCGTAGCTAGCCTCCTCAAGCACTTGAAAGGACAACAAGGTTTGAACTCCCATCACGCTTACCACCACCTTGTCCACCACTCCAATGGGTCGCACCTTTTGCTTGTTGGCCATCCCAACAATGATGTTGGAAGATTTTGAAAGCTTCATTCCCAGCTTCTTCAACAAATGTTCTGACATGGCATTCACCGCAGATCCACCATCCACTAGTACATCCGAAACATCACGTCCATTAATGCGTACTTCAATCTTTGAAGCCTGAGTGCATACCTCCGAGGCAGCGGCATCCACCACTCCTACTCCAACATTCGCCATGGAAGCTTTCCCTTTGGATCGTCGCTTCTTGGTCCTTTTGGAGCTTAGGCCTCCCTCAACTCCTTTCTTATCATAGGATTTAGAGCAATCAATTGGCCAACTTGATTATATTGGCTTTTTGATTCCCCACATCCTCCACCACGTTGTATTTGAGCTGGGTAGATGAAATGGAGAAATCATCCATTTCCAACTTCTTCCTCGGTGCTCTCGGTTGACTCACACCACTGGATCGAGTGCTTCGGCTTGGTTGATCTTCATGTAGGGACATGTTTAGAGGTTTCACACTGTTTTTTTTGTTTTTGGAACATAAATAAATGATATTCGGAGGAAGTAGGTATCGCCAAATACAAATAGGAGAAATAAGTGCGAAGATGGCCAAGACGAATAAGTTGTTAAGGAGGTCTGAAGCGTCGAACGGATTAGGGCAGTTAATAACAACATTGACGGGCGTAACGAGCTCAGAAGGAGCAAGAACGAGCGTCGAGTCAAGTAGCCGAAATGAAGAGGAAATCGGTCACTCGATCGGGAGCTCGCAAGACGATTCAATTGCCTGTGAAGAAGATGCCGACGGGAGTATATCGACCCTTGGTGCCGAAGCCAGAATGGTCAACCGAAGAATTAGCACGATTGAAGACCTTGGGACGAGAATTCTTGGCATGGCGATGGGACTATGTGTGCCCGGAGTTGTGTGAAGAAGTTCGAGCCAAGAAGACACCAAATCCGTTAGGCTGGAGAGGACATCCAGACTCGTGGGATGCGTTGCTCTGGGTTGAAGCCCTGGGAAGAGATTATTCAAAAGAGAAGGATGGAGTCGACTGGGAAGGTTTGGCGGTGCATACTGCGTTCACCTTCGATGAGCAAAAGTGGTTTGATCCGAGAGAGAGAAAGGGGACGAACGGATTCAAGATTGATCTTATTCGGGACGACTTCCGAAGAAAGATAATGTATACATTGAATCAGCTATTCTCACCACAACGAACTACTTATGTAAGTATGCGTAAGTAGAGAATAGTGGAGGGATTCGTCGGTGGAGCAATCAAGGTCAATTGGGGAGAAATCTTTGCTCAGAATGTGCAAGCGATGGGTCAGAGGCTGCGAACGGGAGAGAAGGGAGTGATCTATATCTTTTCGTTTCTGGTACACATGTATTCGCGTATGGGGTTGTTGACGCCACAGGAAAGGAGAAGATATCAAGTGAGCATGGTCAGCACGTTGGGTGGGCCAGCAGCAAGCAATGCAAGCAGCGGTTCGACAAGAAGTGTGGGACCCCACCAAGACGAAGGTGTGTAGTCGTCGATGAGACCGAGTCGCAGAGATAACTTCGGAGGCCGTAGCCTAAGGCAGAGAGAGAGGAGGAAGAGGCCATATTCGGAAGGGAGGACTCCTCGGAGGGACCACAGAGAAGAGAAGCCCCAAAGTAGAGATAATTAAGGGAGCTTAGCAAAGAAAAGGAGAAAGTCAAGGAGATCGCGCAACCAGAAGTCCAAGCATCAAGGCATCGCGCCTAAGGTGAAAGCAACCAAGGTAAAGAGAAGAGCCACTTTCCTCGGTGCTGCTGGCCAGCGGCGAGTTCGGAGAATGTGGTAAAAGGGCCTGATGGAGCTCAATGAGATGGGAGGCGCTTTCATTCGTATGGAATCGCAGAAGAAGGTTACATGGAGCCGATTCAGCTTGCCGAACCGCACGGCTTGAGGGAAGAAGGATCAGGCGGAGACTATTAAGCGGTACCGGAGTCTGGAGCCGTCTTGAGTAGCGTATATGAAGTGACGAATGAAGCAAGAAGAAAGCAAGCCTCACGGAGAAATCTGTAGAATTCGGAGCGCGGAAGTAAAATTTGTTGAGAGGGAGAATGAGAAGCTGCACCAGCAATTGAAGAGGGCGAAGCAACAGTTGCATGAAGTTGATGTTGACCGACTAGCTAGACTAGAAGATTTGGTGAGTAGGTGCTCGCAATACCTTTTTGCTCGGTGTGACGATGTGGAGGCTGAAAGGTTGGAACGTTTGACAGTGGCGATGAATACCCCTTGCGATTCGAAGGATTGCAGGAAAGAGATGTACAAAGCCATGGGACGCGAATGCCAGGAAGCGATGCGAGTCCATCGGAAGGAGATCGCAAAGGACATCAGGGAATTGCAGATGAGCGTTGATGTCTTCGCATTGAAGGAAGAGACGTCATCGAAGGAATCTGAAGTGCCCCGTAATTGTAGTCGGACGTGATCCGTGTAGGCATTGATTAGGAATAGGTGCGGGAAGATTGTATAAATAGGAGTAGTGTTAGAGTAGGATTATCGCTTTCTTTACAAGTGTTCATTGAGAACCGTAATTGTAGTCATGATAGAACGAAGTGCTCGCGGAGCTGTTGAATGTTGCATCCGATTGGCCTTGACTGGTGCGCAATACCTGTGAAGATACCCGGGTATTCGTCCATGAGCCATCATCGGATTCACTTCGCAGTAGAACTTCATCGAGGACATCGCCTCGGCAACAGCTTGTAAAGGAGTGATCAACTCCCATCAGTAAATCTGGAGTGTAGTTTCAATTACATGCGTAATTCTGTGCAATGTAATGGATGGATAATGGTTTGTTAATCTGACTTAGTGGTCCTGGACTACTCTGTCGCAATACTCTTCGGACCATGCATGTTCAGAGTCTTCAAAAGAAACATAAACAGCCATATTCGTCGCTGACAGAAAGATAACACCTCATTCCCTTGGGAATTAACTGTAATTTTGTGCAAATGGCAAAACCTTTGTGTAACTTGTCTGTTACACTTCCATTGAGATGGACTCCTCTGCAAATCTTGCTCTCTTGTTCTCGTGTGCAAGAATATCAACTCTGGAACTTATAGAGCTCTCTCCCTTCTCAAACGTGCACTGATGAGGAAACACATCAATAGACACTACTCCATTATCCTTCGATTGACTTGGAGCAGGAGTAGAATTGTTGTGTCTAATTCCATCATGTTGTCGAGGATTAGGACAATTTCATTTGAAATGAGGGCCTCCACAACTAAAGCATGAAACTGTGAAGTTCCCTTGTGGTGGATTTCCTTTTGGAGGATAATTCCCATACCCTCTAGATCCTCCCCCTACATTCTGATTCCTCCTCTCCCATAGTTGTACTACGTTAATCTTGAGATCAACAAGTGTTTCTGTGATAGATTTCAACTCATGGTGCAAGTCTACCACTGGAGAATTTACTACTGGCGCAGCAACAACAGTAGGAGTTGCCATTCTAACTACAACAGTGGTGAGGCTTTTCTAGCCACCAAGCTAGAATCATCGTCTTCTAGGCTCTCCTCCATTCGAATAGCAATGCGAATAGCCTCAACCTTAGAAGAGGGCTTTTCATATCTCACCTTGCTTCAAATCTGAGGCTTCAAACCTCCAATGAAGTTCTTTGTCAACATCGCCACAATCCCCACCATGGTTGGCTCGACCTCGTCTCCACTCTTTCTCAACACCACATGAAAACGTGACTCCAGCTTCTCCGTTCTCTCCACGTATGATCTCACCTTCTCACTCTCTCCTTGCTTCAAAAAGGTGACTTCACACATCAGCTTCTCGTAACTTTCATCCGGAAGAAAGTTTTCAACAAGATTCTCCGTCAAACTCTCCCAAGTGTCTTCCTCCACATGCTCCTTCTTGTACTCATTGTACCACTTCAATGCAGAATCCTCCAAGAAGTCGGGCAAAAGGATAGCCCATTTGGGTTTCCTTCTCTCATTGTTTCCTATACATGCCCTCTTGAAGTCTCTCACAAAAGATTCTACATCTTCTTTCTCTCTCCCATAGAACACCGGAAGCTTCCCCATTTCCAACTCCTTTTGTCGTTGTTGTTGGAAATTTATACGGGACTCCCTAATACAACACAAACAAAACTAGCTCCATTCTAGAGTAATTCATCAATGGCAAAATGAACAGAATTGGTTGGTCCAAGATTGCCATGGCTCTCTCCTCTCCTAAACACACTATGAGCCTTACCCTCATCGACATCTTCTTGATCATTCTGAAAATGATCTCCATCTTCAGTTAGAACTTGAGCCACTTGGAGATTTCAACTTTTCGGTATCTGCACTCAATTTATCTTCAAAGCCCTCCACTAGTGACTCCAACAGAGCTTTCACGCCACTACACTCGTGTCCTAAGGGAAGTCCAGTCACTCCACAATTTTCACAATAGGTTCCACTCTTGGATTCATGGGGAGATGATGGTCCCAGATGAAGGTTTAGCTCTCCCACGTTTCGTCTCTCTCTCAACCTCCGATCTTTGGTCCTCAAAGGACAACTCACAAGCTTATGTCCCTCCTCTCCACAATAGAAGCAACTCTCACGTTTCGCTCTCGGGGAACTTTTTAGTGTCCTCTCTTCAAACTCCACTCTGAACTCCCTCGTGTTGGAATCCGCTGAAACAATCACGTCCAGCCCTTGAGGTATCTTAGACAACCGGATCTTCCAAAGAGGTTGATCTCCCATTTTCCAATGAGTGTCAAGTCATCCTCACTATGCAAAACACCCATGCACTAACTCTCTCGAAATGACCATAAACAAGGAAAAAGCAAATCTGAAAAGTAAAGCGGTTTTGCTCACTTTTATACCCCCTATACTTCAGATATCATAACTTTCTCTATAAAAATGATCTCTCAACGAAATTTGGACCCACATGTAGCTTAGCTCCTGATAAACAATCGTGCAAAGTTTCTAATACTGATTCATTTCTTGGACGAATTGATAAGCTCTGTACACTTTTTCCCGAGAGCTATCTTTCAAAACCCGTCAGGACCCTAGCAAATTCTAAACATCATAACTTTTGATCTAGACATAATATGACTATTATTTCAAGTGCAAAACGTATCCCATCTACTACTCTAAAATCAATAAAATTCTCGGAAAAACTTTGGAAAATAAAGTGTTCCTCCCAAATACGTACTATAGCACTCTCGCCTCATCCCAAACAACACTTAAGTAAACAAAATGTACAAAATAGCTTCCAAGCTATCATATAACACTACCGGATACACAAATGGTACCTTAGTATGCATCATGATCTCGGTTCGCTCTTCCCCCACAGTCGTCTCCATATGAGTTCTCATCATTGCGCTCTCATGGGCAAGAAACTGGATTCGAAACATCTCTGCTCCTTCTAGATTGAGGTCCCGGCAATGGAACCAAAAATGTGACCTCCGGGCTGAATCTCACTCAGGTTTACCTCCGATGGCTTTTTGGAAGCTCATCATGAATCTAGAAGGACTTAGTCCCACCCTATGACCATGACCCTATTGCTCACTCTTACACAAACTCTCAATGTCCAAGCTCCATTATGCACATTATCACCATGAGTAAGATATCACTCAAAAGGAAAGGGATACTTTGGTAATCAAAGCCTTCATTGAATCAAGGTTCCACTCCGAACATGACGTCTCCAAGAACTAAGCTCCCCAAAACTATGATCACCACACTATCTTCTCCCAAAACTAACTTCCATTGAAAAAATACTTGAGAGGTGCTTCTCAACCTCCCTAATTGACTTCTAGTATGCCAAGTCAATCTCGCCCCTAGATTTAAGGGTCTTCACCAAGTCCAACCAATGAAAACTAGTCCAAGTCAAGGAAAGTCAAGATACCCATGTGATGGAATCTATTCCTTGATTCCTACTAAACAACAAAATAGTTGTTCTCATCTACCACACCAAAAGTTACTCTATATTTTCCTCCAACTTAACCATAACTAGCTAAACATAGTCATGACTAAGATAAACTTAGGCATAATTTAGATATACTTACATTTTATCCTATATGTACAACCCTGGGTCTTACAGTACCCCCGGTTCAAGGGAACCACATACAACGACGATGTGAACTCCTACATCAAGACCTTTGAGACCATCTCGACGGCGAATAAGGAACTCGACCCGGCTGATCGTCGTCGCATCTTCCCAAGGCTTCTTCGGAAGGGAGCCCGAATATGGATGAATAATCAGGAAGAGAGCCATGCTGCGGAAATCACCTCTTGGGATGGACTCAAGGGTCGGTTCTTGGCCCGATTCTGAGAAATGGGGTATGACAAGGTACTCCTAAGACGGTTGGGAGCCATCAGAAGGGAGAAGCATCAGAAGTTGCGGGAGTACACTGAGCAATTTCTTAGTTTATTAGACAAGATGCCGTCATCGGCAGCAAACCATATTCGGTGGCAATGGCCATCGAATGGTACGTGTCTGAACTGGATAAGTTTGATCCAGACCATGAGATGTTCTGCCGAAGGGCAGACCCGTCCACTGTGGACGCCGTCATCCAAGCCGCCAAGGCTTACGAATTATCTAACATACATCATAAGCAACTAAAGGAGGGTAGGAGTTTCCATAAGGGAAGAAGGACTAAACACCCAAAGTCCCCCAGACGACGAAGTCCTTTGAGCAGTGGAATGTCAACAACATCGGCCGAAGAGGAGTATAGCTCCTCGGACGAAGATTGGAAGTACGCTTCCAAGAAGAGAGACACGCACCGGATGAAGCATCCGGAGGGCGGATGGAAAGGTATAGAGATCAAGGTTGAAGAGCTGACCAAAAGTACGGAGGAGCTCAAGGTACACTTAGTCAACAATAGAGATAGGAGAAAATCCCCGATGCAGGGGCATGCCAATGTGTGGTGCACGATTTGCCGGAAACCCGGCCACACCAACTCTGAGCACCAGCCCAGGGAGGGATATTCGGCCCAACAGGTGGAGTGGATTTCGGTATGGGAGTATCCCCAATACGACCCTACCGCCGAGGCCCAACTCTATGGGGTTCAGGAGATGGGGAATACATCCTCAATACCACCAGTCCAGATTCCTAGGTATAGTCCAGTAAACATGGTGGTGACTACGCCGCAACGGAAGATGGGGGGTTTACCTCAAATTCCCCCTCCACCAAAACCTAACGCCTATTACAACTGTGGCGCCGTGGGACACTGGTCTCCCCAGTGTCCACAACCCCGGCGCCACATGACTTACCAACCCATGTGTAGCAATTGCAGGAGACCAGGACACACGCACGTGGAATGCGACCAACCATCCCAACCACGAGGAGAAAGCGAGCGGTATCCGGCACAAGGAGTCCGGTTCGTGATTCCGCCAAAGAGAGATGTGGGGGTACACCAAGTAAGCCTGGAAGACCAGCCACTACAGAAGGGAGAAGACTGGCCAGAAGAAGTGTTGGACATACTAAGGGTATCCACCCGAAGTGCGAAGAGACAAGCAAGCCCAGTTGTAGACAGGAAGGGTAAAAAGAAAGAAGCCACGAGGGGGGCACCGGTCTAGACTATTCTGACCCCAGATACGAAGGACGCCACCCCTCCAAGTCAAGACCCAGTCACGGAATTCGCAGCAGATATTCGTTTCGAAGTTCAGAATTACATTAAGGAGCTCAATCCGAAGAGGGGGGAAGTGGGGTCTGGAAGAAGCAACTCAGTAGAGCAAGAGGCCACACCTCGGCAGTATTACGATCCGATGGCAGATTTGGGTGAAGTCAAAGCCAACATCACAATGAAGCAGCTACTTGATGATAATAAAGCCTATAAGAAGCTACTTATCCAGGCTCTCAGGTCCACCAAGCCAAAGCCGAGTCGACAAGACAAACTACCAGCTGTATATACGGTAGAGCAAAAAGACGAAGGAGCGCCAGAGATTGAAGTGGAGATTGCAGGTTGCATGCTGAAGGCAGTACCAATAGACTCCGGATTAGGAGTAAATATCATGATTGAAGACACAGCCACGGCACTTGGGTATAAAAAGTACGAAGCTACGCCCAGGGTGTTAAGGTTGGCCAATCAATCGCGAAAGAAGCCCGTGGGGGTATTACGTGGAGTGCTCACAAAGATAGGAGGGGTAGGATTCTTCTTGACCTACATAATCTTGCCACCTTAGGAGGAGAGTGAATACAAGTTCCTCATTGGGAGGCCCTGGTTGTACAGCGCCAAAGTCACCACCAATTGGCAGCGGAAGACCTTATCCTTTTTCGATCCGGTGTCGCATGGACAAAGCTTTACTCTGAGAACGCCTGAGCGTCTGGCTATAGAAGAACTCTCCTCGTCCTCGTGTGAACTGACAATCACCCTCTCTTTCATCTCCTCATCTCTCCATGCCCAACTCGTTGCACCCGGTAAACTCCAGCAGAAGAGGATCGTTGTAACCAACGATTGAACCGTTAACTCTTAGCCAAACTTCGCAGAAAGGTACTTTGCAACCATTCATAACTCTCAAGAAAGTTTCACATGCTGTTCAATTCTAGATCTCTCGTTACAAATGTCGAACTATACCCTGTGTCACAAGGTGATATGCAGACCCTTGCGTACTAAAACCACTATAAACTCCAATTATTTGACCCAATTGCACTCAAATTTCGCAAGAAAACGACTTATCATCCAAGCTTCAACTCTGTCAAGTTTTATTGACCAATCTTATTGATAGCATGAGTAATGATCGTCGAACTAAATCTGTAACAGTCTGTGCAATCCTGCAATTCAGACTGTGTACATAAATTTCAAACTACTGTTTTGCACTCAAAACTCAACCAATCGAGCTGAAATTTCGATCAAATCGCAAATTCGAGTTGTAAACTCTGTGTCTATTGAATCCGATCTGTCAAAGCCTTCATAGAACGCTCAGAATTCACTCAAACTCTCTCATCGGTCCAAATTTCACTCTCCCACTTCAAATCACCACACCGGAGTGTCAACTTGCTCAATCGCCTTCATTCTTGAGCCAAAATCCTAGCTCTCCTCGTCAGCTCTCCAACTATATCCTTGAATCCTGAAAAACTCCCTTCGAAGGCTCCCGAAACTCCTCAAAACCCCAAAGAACTTGCCCAAGTGCTCTCATTGGTCTAAATTTCCCAACCAATGAGAATGAAGAGTTCCATTTTTACCTCTAGTGGGCCAAATTAGCCACAACTAACTTAGAGCTTAACAACTAGCCTAAAAACACTACTTAGCCATCATATAGGTAATACGAGTTGTTGCTAATAAAGAGTCAAAATAACAACTCGAAACCGGTTAAGTATAAACGGAACAACAAAAAGGGACCGGGAGTTAATAACTTGAGTATAATACTCCTCGCCAAAATTCCTAACAATCAACTCCCTATGACTTGCCTTTGGTAGACAGTAGTGATGGACAGGGACCCATGTGTTGAAAGGCGCCACTATCGGCAAGTTTAGGTCCATAATGCTAATATCAAATCAAAACGTAGACTGTTAAGTCCCAAGTCGCGCCGTAGGAAACAATTGGCAGAATGAAAGGATGCGGGAGTTTATCACCACTTCCATAAAGCTATCTCCAAAATGATACACTAACCATGCCCTAAAGTGATCACGATGTAGACACCGGATGCTTATCACAAACGGATTGGGCATTGGTATATCTGGAGGATCATACCGCCCTCTATCCATGTCCCACGTTGGCTCCACTTCTATCGGATAAGCTCCTTAGTCAGCAACGTTCTAGATCTCCCCCCTTTCCTTTCGACTCCAACCACGCTTTATATCCGATAAGGTCGAAGATGATATCCCTTGGATCCTTATCTACATCCCTGCCCCAGGATGACAATCCAACCGTGGCCTCTTAACGGTACCTTACAATGAGCCGTCGGCCATCCTGACCTAAAATATCGCCAAAATATCGCCGTCATCTCAACAGCTCTGAAGATGACACAAGTCATCATCTTCTCATAGTAGCCGTGTCACAACACGACACCGGGTGCATCAACCACCAGAAAGGTAACTATCTCATGGCGTCCTCTGAGGTACCAGGGGGAAACATCCTCGGATTCGGGAATCACCGATCCTGATGACATGTAGGAGCGTAGTTCTTAGGATAAGTAGGATTTTTTTTGGTTTTTGTGAATAAAGAGTTATATTCGGGTTCTCTTGAAGGTATTTGTCTGAATATATGGTTGTTAGCTAGGAATACCATTAGCGAGTTCACACAAGTGAATTGCGAGGGAATTTAATCGCGTGTTTGGGCGGCGGATTGAGGAATTATCGAGAGAAAGTCGATGCCAAGAAACTTGCCGAGCGGCCTGAGCAAGGGAAGCTAGCTGCAATGTCGAAGCATCGAACCGGAGGAGTTCCAACATGAAGAAGTGCGACGATGGGGAGAATTCGACCGCTCATTCTGATGGCGGATTGGACTCCAGCGGAGTTGCTGAGGTTGAAGAACCTCGGTGGAGCATTTCTGTCCTGGCGATGTGTGTCCAGAGCTTTGCGATGAAGTCCGGAAAGGGAAGCCATGGCTCTTTGTAGGGACATGTTTAGAGGTTTCAGACTGTTTTTTTGTTTTTGGAACATAAATAAACGATATTCGGAGGAAATAGGTATCGCCGAATACGAATAGGAGAAATAAGCACGAAGATGGCCAAGACGAATAAGTTGTTAAGGAGGTCTGAAGCGTCGAACATTTAGGGCAGTTAGTAACAACATCGACGGGCGTAACGAGTTGCGGAGGAGCAAGAACGAGCGTCGAGTCAAGTAGCCGAAATGAAGAGGAAATCGGTCACTCGATCGGGAGCTCGGGAGGCAATTCAATTGCCTGTGAAGAAGATGCCGACGGGAGTATATCGACCCTTGGTGCCGAAGCGTAATGGTCGATCAAGAATTGTAACAGACAAGTTACACAAAGGTTTTGCCATTTGCACAGAATTACAGTTCGTTCCCAAGGGAATGAGGTGTTATCTTTCTGTCAGCGACGAATATGGCTGTTTATGCTTCTTTTGAAGACTCTGGACATGCATGGTCCGAAGAGTATTGCGACAGAGTAGTCCAGGACCACTAAGTCAGATTAACAAACCATTACCCATCCATTACATTGCACAGAATTACGCATGTAATTGAAATTACACTCCAAATTTACTGATGGGAGTTGATCACTCCTTTACAAGCTGTTGCCGAGGCGATGTCCTCGATGAAGTTCTACTGCGAAGTGAATCTGACGATGGCTCATGGACAAATACACGGGTATCTTCACAGGTATTGCGCACCAGTCAAGGCCAATCGGATGCAACATTCAACAGCTCCTCGAGCACTTCGTTCTATCCTGACTACAATTACGGTTCTCAATGAACACTTGTAAAGAAAGCGATAATCCTACTCTAACACTACTCCTATTTATACAATCTACCCGCACCTATTGCTAATCGTCGCCTACACGGATCGCGTCCGACTACAATTACGGGGCACTTCAGGTTCCTTCGATGACGTCTCTTCCTTCAATGCGAAGACATCGACGCTCATCTGCAATTCCCTGATGTCCTCTGCGATCTCCTTCCGATGGACTCGCATCGCTTCCTGGCATTCGCTTCCCATGGCTTTGTACATCTCTTTCCTGCGATCCTTCGAATCACAAGGGGTATTCATTGCCACTGTCAAACGTTCCAACCTTTCAGCCTCCACATCGTCACACCAAGCAAAAAGGTATTGCGAGCACCTACTCGCGAAATCTTCTAGTCTAGCTGGTCGGTCAACATCAACTTCATGCAACTGTTGCTTCGCCCACTTCAATTGCTGGTGCAGCTTCTCATTCTCCCTCTCAACAAATTTTACTTCCGCGCTCCGAATTCTACAGATTTCTCCGTAGGCTTGCTTTCTTCTTGGTACTTTCCTTCGTCACTTCAGCCTTCTGCTTCTCAAGACGCTCCACAGACTCCGTCAGCTGCTTAATAGTCTCCGCCTGATCCTTCTTCCCTCGAGCCGTGCGGTTCAGCAACTGAATCAGCTCCATGTAACCGTCTTCTTGCGGATTCCACCCCTGAATGTAACTGCCTCCCATCTCATTCAGCTCCATCAGAACTGGCACTACCACATTCTCCGTTTAACCAATCGGCAGCACCCGAAGAAAGTGGCTCTTGTCTTTGCTACCTTAGTTGCTTTCACCTTAGGCCGCGATGCCTTCGGTACTGGACTTCCTGGTTGCGCGATCTCCTTCAGCTTTCTCCTTTTACTGCTAAGCTCCGCAATTATCTCTACACTGGGGCTTCTCTTCTCTGTGGTCCCTCCGGAGTCCTCCCTTCCGAATATGGCCTCTTCCTCCTCTCTCCCTGCCTTCGCTCTGGCCTCCGAAGTTATCTCCTGCTGACTCGGTCTCATCGACGACTACACACCTTCGTCTTGGTGGGGTCCCACACTTCTTGTCGAACCACTGCTTGCATTGCTTGCTGCTGGCCCACCCAAAGTGCTGACCACGCTCACTTGATATCTTCTCCTTTCCTGTGGAGTCAACCACCCCATACGCGAATACATGTGTACTAGAAACGAAGAGATATAGATCACTCCCTTTTCTCCCGTTCGCAGCCTCTGACCCATCGCTTGCACATTCCGAGCGAAGATTTCTCCCCAATTGACCTTGATTGCTCCACCGACGAATCCTTCCACTATTCTCACCTTATGCATACTTACATAAGTAGTTTGTTGTGGTGAGAATAGCTGATTCAATGTATACATTATCTTTCTTCGGAAGTCGTCCCGAATAAGATCAATCTTGAATCCGTTCGTCCCCTTTCTCTCTCTGGGATCAAACCACTTTCGTTCATCGAAGGTGAACGCAGTATGCACCGCCGAACCTTCCTTGTTGACTCCATCTTTCTCTTTTGAATAATCTCTTCCCAGGGCTTCAGCCCAGAGCAACGCATCCCACGAGTCTGGATGTCCTCTCCAAATTAACGTTTGGTGTCTTCTTGGCTCGAACTTCTTCACACAACTCCGGGCACACATAGTCCCATCGCCATGCCAAGAATTCTCGTCCCAAGGTCTTCAATCGTGCTAATTCTTCGGTTGACCATTCTGGCTTCGGCACCAAGGGTCGATATACTCCCGTCGGCATCTTCTTCACAAGCAATTGAATCACCTCCCGAGCTCCCGATCGAGTGACCGATTTCCTCTTCATTTCGGCTACTTGACTCGACGCTCGTTCTTGCTCCTCCGCAGCTCGTTACACCCGTCGATGTTGTTACTAATCGCCTAAATCCGCTCGACGCTTGCACTTCCTTAACAACTTATTCGTCTTGGCCATCTTCGTGCTTATTTCTCCTTTTTGTATTCGGCGATACCTACTTCCTCTGAATATCGTTTATTTATGTTCCAAAAAAAAAAACAGTCTAAAACCTCTAAACATGTCCCTACATACGTCCGCCCCTAGTTGTGAGCGCCCCCGCGAATATCCTATTCGTAGTACTTCTTGATTCGCCACCCATTTACGCATTGGCAAACAACAAGACCGTCCAAATCCAACAAATTGCATTGACCCATTATCAAAGACTTCCTTAACCTCGTAAGGTCCCATCCAACGGAGATGGAGCTTCCCGGGAAATTTCATATAACGGCTGTCATATAGTAGCACTTTGTCTCCCGCCACCACCTTATGCGGTCTCAACCGACTATCATACTTCTCCTTCCGGCGAAGCTGAATGAGCTTAGTCAGTTCTTTGGCTTCATCCTGAGCTTCCTCTAATCTTGACAATTCCAACAGCCGATGAAGTTGGCTATCCTCGACTGATAATCGTTCCTCCACCAAAATTCGATACGTCGGGATTTTCAGCTCTACTGGCGTAATCGGGTGCATCCCGTAAGTAAGATAAAACGGAGTTTGCTTAGTCGTGACCTTTTCCGCGGTGCCAAAAGCCCGAGTGCAGCTGGCACTTTCACGTCCCAATCGTAAATATGGTTCACCGTGACTTTGGTAAGAATTTTACATAGTAGGCCATTAGATTTCTCTGTCAACCCGTTAGCTTTGGGATTATACGGTGTCGTCTTCCGATGTTTGATCTGGAAGTAGGTTGTGAGTTCTTCAATCGAAATCTACCCCCTTCTAGAGTAGGCCGGTTAGAGGCGCCGCAATGGCGGCATACACTTTCACGTACCTACGGTAGTAACCTGTGTGGCCTAGGAAGGCTCAGAGTTCCCGGATATTCCTAGGGGGTTCTAACAAGTCAATAACCTTAACCTTATCTACATCTACTTCTTATCCTCGAGCTGACACCCGATATCCCAACAGAATTCCTTCTGTCATCATGAAGTAACATTTCTCCGGATGCAGCGCTAGTTGACTACTTCGGCATTTCTGGAATGTCTGCTGGAGATGATTCAGATGGTCGGCCCTTGACCCGAATACACAAAAATCATCTATGAAAATTTCCAGAAACTTCCTTAAGTAATCTTGAAAAATGTACCTGCAAGCAGATATTATTTATCCCGTGTTGAGTAGTGAATGGGTTGCACCAATTGTGATTGTTCCCAAGAAAAATATAGGCAAGATTAGAGTCTGTCAGGACTTTAGGAAGCTCAATGCGGCCACTAAGAAAGACCATCACCATTTACCTTTCGCGGATGCAATATTGGATCATGTTGCGGGGCACGAATGTTATAGTTTCTTAGATGGGTTTTCTGGGTACAATCAGGTGTCCATTCGAGAGGAAGATAAGGACAAGACTACCTTTACCACTGATTGGGGGACGTATGCTTACCACAAGATGCCGTTCGGATAGTGTAATGCCCCAGCCACGTTTCAACGGATGATGACACACATTTTTCAAGACTACTTAAGGAAGTTTCTGGAAATTTTCATAGATGATTTTTGTGAATTCGGGTCAAGGGCCGACCATTTGAATCATCTCCAGCAGACATTCCAGAAATGACGAAGTAGTCAACTAGCGCTGCATCCGGAGAAATGTTACTTCATGATGACAGAAGGAATTCTGTTGGGACATCGGGTGTCCGCTCAAGGATTAGAAGTAGATGTAGATAAGGTTAAGGTTATTGACTTGTTAGAACCCCCTAGGAACATCCGGGAACTCAGAGCCTTCCTAGGCCACACAGGTTACTACCATAGGTACGTGAAAGCGTATGCCGCCATTGCGGTGCCTCTAACCGGCCTACTCAAGAATGGGGTAGATTTCGAATGGACAGCAGAACATGAGGCTACATTCCAATGGATGAAACGGGAATTGGTCATGGCCCCAACTCTTATTCCCCCTAATTGGGACAAGCCATTCCATGTGGATGTAGACACTTCCTCCATAGCTATGGGTGTGGTGTTGGGACAGAAAGATGAGAAAGGAAAGGATCACCCAATTTATTTCGCTAGCCGAATGCTGATAGCAGCAGAGCGGAATTACTCGACTACGGAACGCGAAGCCCTGGGAATGGTCTATGCGGTGAGGAAGTTCCGGCATTCTCTCCTGGGCTATGAATTCGTATTCCATATGGACCATTTTCCTCTGAAGTACCTGGTGCAGAAGGCCGATCTTTCGGGACGGTTGGCATGTTGGATGTTATTGTTGCAAGAGTTCTCTTTTACAGTGCAGACCAAGAAAGGGGTGCAGCATACGAATGCCGATTTCCTGTCGCGGCTGGAAACGAAGATACCAACCGTAGCGGTAGACGATGAATTTCCACACGAATAGTTGTTCCAGCTTACGGAATATAAGGATACGCATTACTATGATTTGTACCGTTATCTACGGACGCTGGAATTACCTGAGGGGTTATCCATTGAGCAACACACGGTGTTTGTACACAAAGCTGCGCCATATCAATTGGAAAGAGGAATACTGTTCAAACTAGGGGCGCAAGACGTCCTACTAAGATGTCTGGAGTCGCATGAAGTCACCAGGGTGATCAGAGCGATGCACGAGGAAGCAGCGGGCGGACATTATGCCCTGCAAAATACGGTCAAGAAGATTTTGGCGGCCAATTACTGGTGGCCAACCATGTTTAAAGATGTGCATAAATTCATTCGGCGTGTGGCCGCCCGCCAAATGGGAAACCTACGCAGACAACGCGGTGGCCGTTGAAGCCCATTTTGCCATTGGCACCTTTTGAGAAATGGGGCATTGACTTTGTAGGGCCCATTTCACAAGCCAGCAGAGGAACGAGGAAAAGATATATCTTGGTGGCTATTGATTACGCGACTAAAATGGTTGAGGCGGTGGCAACACGACGCGACGATGCTAGGACGGTAGCTGAATTTTTCTTTAATCAAGTTATTTGTCGCTACGGGTGTCCACTTGAGTTGGTGAGTGACAGGGGTACACACTTCCTGAATCACCTGATTGACGAACTCACAACCTACTTCCAGATCAAACATCGGAAGACGACACCGTATAATCCCAAAGCTAACGGGTTGACAGAGAAATCTAATGGCCTACTATGTAAAATTCTTACCAAAGTCACGGTGAACCATATTTACGATTAGGACGTGAAAGTGCTAGTTGCACTCTGGGCTTTTCGCACCGCGGAGAAGGTCACGACTAAGCAAACTCCGTTTTATCTTACGGGATGCACCGATTATGCCAGTAGAGTTGGAAATCCCGACGTATCGAATTTTGGTGGAGGAACGATTATCAGTCGAGGATAGCCAACTTCATCGGCTGTTGGAATTGTCAAGATTAGAGGCTTCGGGATGAAGCGGAAGAACTGACTAAGCTCATTCAGCTTCGCCGGAAGGAGAAGTATGATAGTCGGTTGAGACCGCAGAAGGTGGTGGTGGGAGACAAAGTGCTACTATATGACAGCCGTTATATGAAATTTCCCAGAAAGCTCCATCTCCGTTGGATGGGACCTTACGAGGTCAAGGAAGTCTTTGATAATGGGTCAGTACAACTGTTAGATTTGGACGGTGCACTGTTTGCCACGCGCGTAAATGGATGGCAAAATCAAGAAGTCCTACGATTAGGATGTTCGCGGGGGCGCTCACAACTAGGGGCGGACGTATGTAGGGACATGTTTAGAGGTTTCAGACTGTTTCTTTGTTTTTGGAACATAAATAAACGATATTCGGAGGAAGTAGGTATCGCCGAATACGAATAGGAGAAATAAGCACGAAGATGGCCAAGACGAATAAGTTGTTAAGGAGGTCTGAAGCGTCGAACGGATTAGGGCAGTTAGTAACAACATCGACGGTCGTAACGAGTCAAGGAGGAGGAGAACGAACGGCGTCAAGTCAAGTAGCCGAAATGAAGAGGAAATCGGTCACTCGATCGGGAGCTCGGGAGGTGATTCAATTGCTTATGAAGAAGATGCCGACGGGAGTATATCGACCCTTGGTGCCGAAGCCAGAATGGTCGACCGAAGAATTAGCACGATTGAAGACCTTGGGAGGAGAATTCTTGGCATGGCGATGGGACTATGTGTGCCCGGAGTTGTGTGAAGAAGTTCGAGCCAAGAAGACACCAAATCCGATAGGCTGGAGAGGACATCCAGACTCGTGGGATGCGTTGCTCTGGGCTGAAGCCCTGGGAAGAGATTATTCAAAAGAGAAGGATGGAGTCGACTTGGAAGGTTCGACGGTGCAAACTGCGTTCACCTTCGATGAGCGAAAGTGGTTTGATCCCAGAGAGAGGAAGGGGACGACTTCCGAAGATTGATCTTATCCGGGACGACTTCCGAAGAAAGATAATGTATACATTGAATCAGCTATTCTCACCACAACGAACTACTTATGTAAGTATGCATAAGGTGAGAATAGTGGAAGGATTCGTCGGTGGAGCAATCAAGTTCAATTGGGGAGAAATCTTTGCGACTGGGTCAGAGGGTTTAGCGATGGGTCAGAGGCTGCGAACGGGAGAGAAGGGAGTGATCTATATCTCTTCGTTTCTGGTACACATGTATTCGCGTATGGGGTGGTTGACGCCACAGGAAAGGAGAAGATATCAAGTGAGCGTGGTCAGCATTTTGGGTGGGCCAGCAGCAAGCAATGCAAGCAGCGGTTCGACAAGAAGTGTGGGACCCCACCAAGTCGAAGGTGTGCAATCGTCGATGAGACTGAGTCAGCAGGAGATAACTTCGGAGGCCAGAGCGAAGGCAAGGAGAGAGGAGGAAGAGGCCATATTCGGAAGGGAGGACTCCGGAGGGACCACAAAGAAGAGAAGCCCCAGTGTAGAGATAATTGCGGAGCCCAACAGTAAAAGGAGAAAGCTGAAAGAGATCGCGCAACCAGAAAGTCTAGTACCGAAGGCATCGCGGCCTAAGGTGAAAGCAACTAAGGTAGCAGTAGAAGAGCCACTTTCTTTGGTGCTACAGTTGGCGCAGAAGCTGGAGAATGTGGTAGTGCTATTTCTGATGGAGCTGAATGAGATGGGAGGCAGTTACATTCAAGGGTGGAATCCGCAAGAAGACAGTTACATGGAGCTGATTCAGTTGCTGAACCGCACGGCTCGAGGGAAGAAGGATCAGGCAGAGACTATTAAATTTATGTAGTCCTGTGGAACGCCCTGAGAAGCGTATATGGAAGTGACGGGAAGCAGCCGCAACAAAGCAAGCCTCACGGAGAAATCAGAGAATTCGGAGCGCCTTAGTAAAATTTGTTGAGAGGGAGAATGAGAAGTCGCACTAAAGAATTGAAGAGGGCGGCAAAGAGCTTGCATGAAGTTGATGTTGACCGACCCCGCCTAGACTAGAAGATTTGGCGAGTAGGTGCTCGCAATACCTTTTTGCTCGGTGTGACGATGTGGAGGCTGAAAGGTTGGAACGTTTGACAGTGGCGATGAATACCCCATTGCGATTTTCCTCTGAAGAACCTGGTGCAGAAGGCCGATCTTTCGGGACGGTTGGCACGTTGGATGTTATTGTTGCAGGAGTTCTCTTTACAAAGGCGTACACCAAGAAAAGGGTGCAAAGATACGAATGCCGATTTCTGTCGCTGGAAAACGAAGATACCAAATTAGCGGTAGACAATGAATTTCCAGATGAACAGTTGTTCCAGCTTACGGAATATAAGGATACGCAGTACTATGATTTGTACCGTTATCTACGGACGTTGGAATTACCCGAGGGGTTATCCATTGAGCAACGCACGGTGTTTGTACACAAAGCTGTGCCATATCAATTCGAAAGAGGAATATTGTTCAAACTAGGGCGGACGACGTCCTACGAAGATGTCTGGAGTCGCATGAAGTCACCAGGGTGATCAGAACGATGCACGAGGAAGCAGCGGGCGGACATTATGCCATGCGAAATACGGTCAAGAAAATTTTGGCGGCCAATTACTGGTGGCCATCCAGGTTTAAAGATGTGCATAAATTCATTCAGTGATGTGACGCCTGCCAACGAATTGGGAAACCTACGCAGACAACGCAGTGGCCGTTGAAGCCCATTTTGCCATTGGCACCTTTTGAGAAATGGGGCATTGACTTTGTAGGGCCCATTTCACCAGCCAAATAGAGGAACGAGGAAAAGATATATCCTGGTGGCTACTGATTACGCGACTAAAATGGTTGAGGCGGTGGCAACACGACGCGACGATGCTAAGACGGTAGCTGAATTTTTCTATAATCAAGTTATTTGTCGCTACGGGTGTCCACTTGAGTTGGTGAGTGATAGGGGTACCCACTTCCTGAATCACCTGATTGAAGAACTCACAACCTACTTCCATATCAAACATTGGAAGACGACACCGTATAATCCCAAAGCTAACGGGTTGACAGAGAAATCTAATGGCCTACTATGTAAAATTCTTACCAAAGTCACGGTGAACCATATTTACGATTGGGACGTGAAAGTGCCAGCTACACTCTGGGCTTTTCGCACCGCGGAGAAGGTCACGACTAAGCAAACTCCATTTTATCTTACTTACGGGATGCACTCGATTACGCCAGTAGAGCTGGAAATCCCGACGTATCGAATTTTGGTGGAGGAACGATTATCAGTCGAGGATAGCCAACTTCATCGGCTGTTGGAATTGTCAAGATTAGAGGAAGCTCGGGATGAAGCCGAAGAATTGACTAAGCTCATTCAGCTTCGCCGGAAGGAGAAGTATGATAGTCGGTTGAGACCGCATAAGGTGGTGGCGGGAGACAAAGTGCTACTATATGACATCCGTTATATGAAATTTCCCGGGAAGCTCCATCTCCGTTGGATGGGACCTTACGAGGTTAAGGAAGTCTTTGATAATGGGTCAGTACAGCTGTTGGATTTGGACGGTCTTATTTGCAAGCCACCACGCGTAAATGGGTGGCGAATCAAGAAGTACTACAAATAGGATGTTCGCGGGGGCGCTCACAACTAGGGGCGGACGTATGTAGAGACATGTTTAGAGGTTGCATACTGTTTTTTTTTGTTTTTGGAACATAAATAAACAATATTCGGAGGAAGTAGGTATCGCCGAATACGAATAGGAGAAATAAGCGCGAAGATGGCCAAGACGAATAAGTTGTTAAGAAGGTCTGAAGCGTCGAACGGATTAGGGCAGTTAGTAATAACATTGACGGGCGTAACGAGTTGCGGAGGAGCAAGAACGAGCGTCGAGTCAAGTAGCCAAAATGAAGAGGAAATCGGTCACTCGATCGGGAGCTCAGGAGGCGATTCAATTGCTTGTGAAGAAGATGCCGACGGGAGTATATCGACCCTTGGTGCCGAAGCCAGAATGGTCGACCGAAGAATTAGCACGATTGAAGACCTTGGGAGGAGAATTCTTGGCATGGCGATGGGACTATGTGTGCCCGGAGTTGTGTGAAGTTCGAGCCAAGAAGACACCAAATCCGATAGGCTGGAGAGGACATCCAGACTCGTGGGATGCGTTGCTCGGGTCAAGCCCCGGGAAGAGATTATTCAAAAGAGAAGGATGGAGTCGACTGGGAAGGTTCGGCGGTGCATATTGCGTTCACCTTCGATGAGCGAAAGTGGTTTGATCCCAGAGAGAGAAAGGGGACGAACGGATTCAAGATTGATCTTATTCGGGACGACTTCCGAAGAAAGATAATGTATACATTGAATCAGTTATTCTCACCACAACGAACTACTTATGTAAGTATGCATAAGGTGAGAATAGTGGAAGGATACGTCGGTGGAGCAATCAAGGTCAATTGGGAAGAAATCTTTGCTTGGAATGTGCAAGCGATGGGTCAGAGGCTGCGAACGGGAGAGAAGGGAGTGATCTATATCTCTTCGTTTCTGGTACACATGTATTCGCGTATGGGGTGGTTGACGCCACATGAAAGGAGAAGATATCAAGTGAGCGTGGTCTGCACGTTGGGTGGGCCAGCCGCGAGCAATGGCAGCAGTGGTTCGACGAGAAGCGTGGGACCCCACTCAAGACAACGGTGTGCGAATACCGATGAGACCGAATCAGCAGGAGATGACTTCGGAGGCAAGAGCTAAGGCAGTGAGAGATGAGGAAGAGGCCATATTCGGAAGGGAGGACTTTGTGGGGACCGCAGAAAAGAGAAGTCCCAGTGTGGAGATAATTGCGGAGCCTAGTTGTAAGAAGAGGAAGCTGAAGAAAATCGCGCAATCGGGGAAGTCCTTGCATCTTGAAGGCATCGCGGCCTAAGGTAAAAGCGACCAAGGTAGCAGTAGATGAGCCACTTTCTTCGGTGCTACAGTTGGCGCAGAAGCTGGAGAATATGGTGGTGCCAGTTCTGTAAGACCCAGGGTTGTACATATAGGATAAAATGAAAGTATATCTAAATTGTGCCTAAGTTTATCTTAGTCATGACTATGTTTAGCTAGTTATGGTTAAGTTGGAGGAAAATATAGAGTAACTTTTGGTGTGGTAGATGAGAACTTCTATTTTGTTGTTCAGTATGAGTCAAGGAATAGATTCCATCACATGGGTATCTTGACTTCCCTTGACTTGGACTAGTTTTCATTGGTTGGACTTGGTGAAGACCCTTAAATCTAGGGGCGAGATTGACTTGGTACACTAGAAGTCAATTAGGGAGTAGTTGGGCTTCTAGAAGTTCCAAGTGGACCAATTGCATGTTGCCATGTACCCTTTTCATTGGGGTTTGTGATCTCTACCTCGTTTAAACTTGGTAAGAGGAAGTTACATGGTGATTACTTGTAGTTACTAGGGTAAGATTCTAAGTAGTATAAATAGAGAGGTTGAGAAGCACCTCTCAAGTAGTTTTTCAATGGAAGTTAGTTTTGGGAGAAGATAGTGTGGTGATCTTAGTTTTGGGGAGCTTGGTTCTTGGAGACGTCATGTTCGGAGTGGAGCCTTGATTCAATGAAGACTTTGATTACCAAAGTATCCCTTTCCTTTTGAGTGATATCTTACTCTTGGTGATAATGTGCATAATAGAGCTTGGACTTTGAGAGTTTGTGTAAGAGTGAGCAATAGGGTCATGGTCATAGGGTGGGACTAAGTCCTTCTAGATTCATGATGAGCTTCCAAAAAGCCATCGGAGGTAAACCTGAGTGAGAGTCAGCCCGGAGGTCACAGTTCTGATGGAGCTGAACAAGATGGGAGGCAATTACATCCAGGGGTGGAACCCGCAGGAAGACGGTTACATGGAGCCGACTTCGATTCTTTGAACCGCCTTGCCGAGGGAAGAAAGAAGGAGCGGATACTATAAAGCGCTTGACAGTCATTGGGAGCGTCTGGAGAAGCAGAAGGAGGAGGTGACAAAAGAAGCAACCGCAGCAAAGCAAGCCTACGGAGAAATCTGTAGAATTCGAAGCGCGGAAGTGAAATTTGTCGAGAGAGAGAATGAGAAGCTACACCATCAATTGAAGAGGGCGAAGCAGCAGTTGCATGAAGTTGATGTTGAGAGGCCGGCTAGATTAGAAGATTTGGCGAGTAAGTGCTTGCAATACCTTTTTGCTCGGTGTGACGATGTGGAGGCTGAAAGGTTGGAACGTTTGACAGTGGCGATGAATACCCCTTGCGATTCGAAGGATCGGAGGAAGGAGATGTACAAGGTCATGGGACGCGAATGCCAGGAAGCGATGCGAGTCCATCGGAAGGAGATCGCAGAGGACATCAGGGAATTGCAGATGAGCGTCGATGTCTTTGGGTTGAAGGAAGAGACGTCATCGAAGGGACCTGAGATGCCCCATAATTGTAGTCAAGCGCGATCTGTATAGACGACGATTAGGAATAGGTGCGAGTAGATTGTATAAATAGGAGTAGTGTTAGAGTAGAAGGATCGCTTTCTTTACAAGTGTTCATTGAGAAACGTAATTGTAGTCAGGGTAGAACGAAGTGCTCGAGAAGCTGTGGAATATTGCATTCGATTGGTCTTGACTGGTGCGCAATACCTGTGAAGATACACGGGTATTCGTCCATGAGCCATAGTCGGATCCACTTCGCAGTAGAACTTCATCGAGAACATCGCCTCGTCGACAGCTTGTAAAGGAGTGATCAACTCCCATCAGTAAATCTGGAGTGTAATTTCAATTACATGTGTAATTCTGTGCAATGTAATGGATGGGTAATGGTTTATTAATTTGACTTAGTGGTCTTGGACTACTCTGTCACAACACTCTTTGGACTATGCATGTCCAGAGTCTTCAAAACAAGCATAAACAGCCATATTCGCCGCTGACAGAAAGATAACACCTCATTCCCTTGGGAACGAACTATAATTCTGTGCAAATGGCAAAACCTTTGTGTAACTTGTCTGTTACAGGAAGGCTTTATTGGAGGGAGGATCAAGGTCAACTTGGGAGAAATCTTTGCACAAAATATTCAGGAAATGGCTAGTCGACTTTGTCATGATGACAAATGTGTGGTTTATTTATCGTCGTTCTTGGTACATTTGTACTCAAAGATGGAGTGGCTCACGCCTAAGGAGCGAAGACTATACAAGGTTGTAACAAACAGGTTACACAAAGGTTTTGTCATTTGCACAGATTTACAGTTCGTTCCCAAGGGAATGAGGTGTTATCTTTCTGTCAGCGACGAATATGGTTGTTTATGCTTCTTTTGAAGACTCTGGACATGCATAGTCCGAAGAGTGCTGTGACAGAGTAGTCCAAGACCACTAAGTCAAATTAACAAATCTTTACCCATCCATTACATTGCACAGAATTACGCATGTAATTGAAATTACACTCCATATTTACTGATGGAAGTTGATCACTCCTTTACAAGCTATCGACGAGGCGATGTCCTCGATGAAGTTCTATTGCGAAGTGAATCCGACTATGGCTCATGAACGAATACCCGGGTATCTTCACAGGTATCACGCCCAGTCAAGGCCAATCGAATGCAACATTCAACAGCTTCTCGAGCACTTTGTTCTATCCTGACTACAATTACGGTTCTCAATGAACACTTGTAAAGAAAGCGATCCTTCTACTCTAACACTACTCCTATTTATACAATCTACTCGCACCTATTCCTAATCGTCGCCTACAGATCGCGTCCGACTACAATTACAGGACACCTTAGATTCCTTCGATGACGTCTCTTCCTTCAATGCAAAGACATCGACGCTCATTTGCAATTCCCTGATGTCCTCTGCGATCTCCTTTCGATGGACTCGCATCTCTTCCTGACATTCACGTCCCATGGCCTTGTGCATCTCTTTCCTGCGATCCTTCGAATCGCAAGGGGTATTCATCGCCACTGTCAAACGCTCCAACCTTTCAGCCTCCACATCGTCACACCGAGAAAAAAGGTATTGCGAGCACCTACTCGCCAGATCTTCTAACCTAGCTGGCCGCTCAACATCGACTTCATATAACTGCTGCTTTGCCCTCTTCAATTGATGGTGAAGCTTCTCGTTCTCTCTCTCGATAAATTTCACTTCCGCGCTCTGAATTCTACAAATTTCTCCGTAGGCTTGCTTTGCTGCGGATGCTTCCTTTGTCACCTCCGCCTTCTGCTTCTCAAGACGCTCCACAAACTCTATCAACTGCTTTATAGTGTCCGCCTGATCCTTCTTTCCACGAGCAGTGCGGTTCAGCAACTGAATCATCTCCATGTAACCGTCTTCCTGCGGGTTCCACCCCTGAATGTAACTACTTCCCATCTCATTCAGCTCCATTAGAACTGGCACCACCACATTCTCCAGCTTCTGCGCCAACTGTAGCACCGAAGAAAGTGGCTCTTCTACTGCTACCTTGGTCGCTTTACCTTAGGCATGATGCCTTCAATCTTGGACTTCTGATTGCGCGATTTCCTTCAGCTTCCTCTTCTTACAACTAGGCTCCGCAATTATCTCCACACTGGGACTTCTCTTTTTTGCGGTCCCCACAGAGTCCTCCCTTCCGAATATGGCCTCTTCCTCATCTCTCACTGCCTTAGCTCTTGCCTCCGAAGTCATCTCCTGCTGATTCGGTCTCATCGGTGACTGCACACCGTCGTCTTGGTGGGGTCCCACGCTTCTCGTCGAACCACTGCTGCCATTGCTCGCTGCAGGCCCACCCAAAGTGCTGACCACGCTCACTTGATATCTTCTTCTCTCTTGTGGCGTCAACCACCCCATACGCGAATACATGTGTACCAGAAACGAGGAGATATAGATTACTCCCTTCTCTCCCGCTCTTAGCCTCTGTCCCCATCGCTTGCACATTCCGAAATGGATTTCTCCCCAATTGACCTTGATTGCTCCGCCGACGAATCCCTCCACTATCCTCACCTTATGCATACTTACGTAAGTAGTGTAGGGGCATGTTTCTTGGTTTCAGACTGTTTTTTTTTGTTTTTTGAATATAAATAAATGATATTCGGAGGAAGTAGGTATCGCCGAATACGAATAGGAGAAATAAGCGCGAAGATAGCCAAGACGAATAAGTTGTTAAGGAGGTCTGAAGCGTCGAACGGATTAGGGCAGTTAGTAACAACATCGACGAGTGTAACGAGCCGCAGCAAAGCAAGCCTACGGAGAAATCTGTAGAATTCGGAGTGCGGAAGTGAAGTTTGTCGAAAGGGAGAATGAGAAGCTTCACCAGCAATTGAAGAGGGCGAAGTAACAGTTGCATGAAGTTGATGTTGAGAGACCAGCTAGACTAGAAGATTTGGCGAGTAGGTGCTCGCAATACCTTTTTGCTCGGTGTGACGATGTGGAGGCTGAAAGGTTGGAACGTTTGACAGTGGCGATGAATACCCCTTACGATTCGAAGGATCATAGGAAGGAAATGTACAAAGCCATGGGACGCGAATGCCAGGAAGCGATTCGAGTCCATCGGAAGGAGATCGCAGAGGACATCAGGGAATTGCAGATGAGCGTCAATGTCTTTGCATTGAAGGAAGAGACGTCATCGAAGGAACCTGAGGTGCCCCGTAATTGTAGTAGGGCGCGATCCGTGTAGGCGACGATTAGGAATAGGTGAGAGTAGATTGTATAAATAGGAGTAGTGTTAGAGTAGGATTATCGCTTTCTTTACAAGTGTTCATTGAGAATCGTAATTGTAGTCAGGATAGAACGAAGTGCTCGAGAAGCTGTGGAATGTTGCGTTCGATTGGCCTTGACTGGTGCGCAATACCTGTGAAGATACCCGGGTATTCGTCCATGAGCCATAGTCGGATTCACTTTGCAAGAAACTTCATCGAGGATATCGCCTCGACAACAGCTTGTAAAGGAGTGATCAACTCCCATCAGTAAATCTAGAGTGTAATTTCAATTACATGTGTAATTCTGTGCAATGTAATGGATGGGTAGTGATTTATTAATTTGACTTAGTGGTCTTGGACTACTTTGTCACAGCACTCTTTGGACTATGCATGTCCAGAGTCTTCAAAAGAAGCATAAACAGCCATATTCATTGCTGACAGAAAGATAACACCTCATTCCCTTGGGAACGAACTGTAATTCTATGCAAATGGCAAAACCTTTGTGTAACCTGTCTGTTACAAGTAGTTCGTTGTGGTGAGAAGAGTTGATTCAATGTATACATTATCTTCCTTCGGAAGTCATCTTGAATAAGATCGATCTTGAAGCCGTTTGTACCCTTCCTCTCTCTAGGATCAAACCACTTTCGCTCGTCGAAAGTGAATGCAGTGTGCATTGCCGACCCTTCCCAGTCGACTTTGTCCTTCTCCTTCGAGTAATCTCTTCCCAGGGCTTCAAAAGCAACGCATCCCACGAGTCTGGATGTCCTCTCCAGCCTATCTGATTTGGTGTCTTCTTGGCTCGAACTTCTTCACACAACTCTGGGCACACATAGTCCCAACGCCATGCCAAGAACTCTCCTCCCAAGGTCTTCAATCGTGCTAATTCTTCAGTCGACCATTCTGGCTTCGGTACCAAGGGTCGATATACTCCCGTCAGCATTTCCTTCACAGGCAATTGAATCGCCTCACGAGCTCCCGATCGAGTGACCAATTTCCTCTTCATTTTGGCTACTTGACTCGACGCTCGTTCCTGCTTCTCCGCGGCTCGTTACGCTCGTCGCTTTTGTTACTAACTGCCCTAATCCGTTCGACGTTTCAGACCTCCTTAACAACTTATTCGTCTTGGCCATCTTCGTGCTTATTTCTCCTATTCGTATTCGGCGAACTGTACTTCCCCCGAATATCGTTCATTTATATTCCAAAAACAAAAAAATAGTCTGAAACCTCTAACCATGCCCCTACAAAGGTGGAGTCGGGGTTGTCTGATCTAGAGGACAAAGATGATAGCAGTGGATCCACCAGAAGTGTAGGTGTCACTCTCTCGATTGTGGAGGAACCTCCGGAGGTGACCATCACCCATTAGTGGACTTCGGCGCCAGAAGAGGTAGGGGCTGAGGGTTCAAAGAAAAGGAAGAGACTAGTGATGGACAGTCCTCCCGAGCGTGTGTCTTTGAAGAAAAAGGCAGTGGATGCGGCGATAGAGCCAACATCCCAAGCACTGTCGAGACTGAAAGTGAAGGTCTCGAAGGAGATAGCGGAGCCTCTTGCCTCTGTTTTGTAGCTCTCGCAGAAACTGGAAGCGGTGGTAATTCCTGTCCTAATGGAATTAAACGAGATGGGCCCAAGCTATTTGCCAGGATGGGATCCATAGGCAGATGGATACATGGATCTTGTGTAGGTGATGCACCGAATAGCAAAGATGAAGATGGATCAAACCCAGGTGGTAAAGTAGTTAGCCGAGAACTGTGACCTTCGGGTTGACTCTCACTCAGGTTTACCTCCGATGGCTTTTTGGAAGTTCATCATGAATCTAGAGGGACTTAGTCCTACCCTATGATCATGACCCTATTGCTCACTCTTACACAAACTCTCAAAGTCCAAGCTCCATTATGCACATTATCACCAAGAGTAAGATATCACTCAAAAGGAAAGGGATACTTTGGTAATCAAAGTCTTCATTGAATCAAGGCTCCACTCCGAACATGACGTCTCCAAGAACCAAGCTCCCCAAAACTAAGATCACCACACTACCTTCTCCCAAAACTAACTTCCATTGAAAAACTACTTGAGAGGTGATTCTCAACCTCTCTATTTATACTACTTAGAATCTTACCCTAGTAACTACAAGTAATCATCATGTAACTTCCTCTTACCAAGTTTAAACGAGGTCGAGATCACAAACCCCAATGAAAAGGGTACATGGCAACATGCAATTGGTCCACTTGGATCTTCTAGAAGCCCAACTACTCCCTTATTGACTTCTAGTGTACCAAGTCAATCTCGCCTCTAGATTTAAGGGTCTTCACCAAGTCCAACCAATGAAAACTAGTCCAAGTCAAGGGAAGTCAAGATACCCATGTGATGGAATCTATTCCTTGATTCCTACTAAACAAAAAAATAGTAGTTCTCATCTACCACACCAAAAGTTACTCTATATTTTCCTCCAACTTAACCATAACTAGCTAAACATAGTCATGACTAAGATAAACTTAGGCACAATTTAGATATACTTACATTTTATCCTATATGTACAACCCTAGGTCTTACAGCACGTGGAGCGGTTGACTAAACAGAAGGCTAAAGCAAACCGAAAGATTGAGAAATCAAAGAATGCTTATGGAGAAATTTGCAAGGTGCATAGTGCGGAGATCCGGTACGTGGAGAGAGAGAATCTGCAGCTTAAGGAAACGGTGTGAAGTCTGAAGCGATGCTTGAATCGAGTGGACGTTGAGGCACGAGCTTGATTGGAGACCCTGGCAAACAAGTGTGCGTAATACCTCTTTGCGAGATGCGATGAAGAAGAATCACGACGATTAGAGCGATTAGTAAAAGTGATGGAAAATCCCGGAGATTCCAAGAAAAAGCGCAAAGAAATGTATCGAGCGCTAGGGAGGGAATTCCAAGAAGCGATGTGTTTGCATCGAGAGGAGATCGTTGCCGACATTCAAGAGTTGCAAGTGGGAATCGACGTATTCACTCAGGAATTAGAGACGCGATCGAGTGGCATAGGTAGTGCACGTAGGATTAGGAGAGGTCGATCTGTGTAGGCAGCGTTTAGGAGTAAACACTAGAAATCTGTATAAATGGGTCTAGGAATAAAGAGAAGGGGATCTCCTTTCTTGCAAGTGTTTGTATGATTGAACCGCAATTGTAGTCAGGGTAGAACGAGAACTCGCGAAGTTGGTGTGTGCTGTGTGTGACAACCCCGATTGGCGCTGAATACCTATGAAGTTATCCGGGTATTCGCCCATGATTTGTAGCCCCAATGCACATGTCATGAGCACTTCTTCGAGTCTCTCGCCTTGACTTCAGCTTGTAAGGGAGAGATCCCCCCAACTCAGTAAAATCGTTGGAACGATTCATTGATCATCAATTGATTGAACTTACTGTACTGATGAACGGAGTTTGAATTGATCAAAAGTGTGTTTGTCAATCATCTATTCGTAGTGCTCTTCGGACTGAGTAGTCTAGAGTAAGAAAAGATGTGTAAACACCTAATATTCGTCGTGATTGGTCTATTCGGGTCCCTCATTCCCTTGGGAACGAACTTAATCACTACATAACTGCTTTCTCCCACACCCCTATGTTATTACAAGTGGAGAAGATCATTGAAGGCGTCCAACGGGTATACTTTTGGCCAAAACTAAGAGAGGACATCACCAGCTATGTTCGAAGTTGTGTGGCTTGTCAACAAAATAAGGCTAGCCATAAAAAACCAGCAAGTCTACTACAACCTCTACCAACACCGACTAGAAGATGGGAGCATGTCAGTACGGATATTGTATGTGAGTTACCAATGACGTCTACGGGTTATGATTCGATAGTCATTTTTGTGGATAAATTGAGCAAGATGATCCACATTAGGCCCACAACAAAGAGAGTTACTGCACGTGAACTTGCTCGAATTTATATGGATGCAGTTTTTGCTCAACATGATTTAGCTACAGTTCTCATCACCGATAGGGGCACTCAATTTACTAGCATGTTTTGGAAAACCCTATTTGGGCTATTCAAAACAAAACTAGCCATGTCCACAGCTTATCATCCTCAAACAGATGGGCAAACTGAAAGAGCAAATAGAACTATTGAGGACATGCTTAGAGCTTTCACTTTGGAGGAGCAAGAAGGTTGGGAAGCACTTTTATCCTTGATTGAGTTTGCTTATAATAACTCAATCAATGCATCCACAAAAGTCAGCCCTTTCTTCTTGATGTATGGAGAACACCCCATCACACCATCTAGCTTGGTGAGTGTATGTCACATACATGAACCATCAACCCAAGTTGAAGCGGTGAACGAGTGTGTGGCACGAGTCCAACGAGGAGTGCATTAGGCAAAGCAAAAATTAGCCATTGTCCAAAATCGCCAAAAATAATATGCTGATGCTCATTGACGACATATGGAGTTTCAAAAAGGCGATCAAGTGTGATTGTCTACTACCAATTTGTCATTAATAGGGGTTCGAATGTTAAGTCCATGGTTTATTGGACCTTTCTTGATTGTCCAACGGATTGGAGAAGTTGCCTACAAGTTAGAGTTGCCAACACACATGAAAATACATCCCATTTTTCATTTGTCTCTCTTGAGTAAGTATACACCACGATCTCCTTCCTTTGACAACCCACATCAACCTACTCCTTTACCATCCATGATGATGGTGTAGAGAAATATGAGGTTGAGAGAATCCTCAAGAAATGGACAAGATGTCAGCGGAATCCAAAAGTGGAATATCTAGTCCAATGGAAAGGTTATCCACTTTATGAAGCAACTTGGGAACCATTAACAAATCTTACAAATGCCAAGATACTTGTAAAGACTTTTGAGTCTTCTTGCAACGAGGACGTTGCGACTTAAATGGGGGGAGGTTTGTAACCAATCTTGCGGTAAATGACGAGGTGGCTACCATGCATTGGTGGATCGGATTGTGTGCTAGACGTCTGTTAGAAATTGATTAGAATAATGTAGGGACATGTTTAGAGGTTTCATACTGTTTTTTTTGTTTTTGGAATATAAATAAACGATATTCGGAGGAAGTATGTATCGTCGAATACAAATAGGAGAAATAAGCGCGAAGATGGCCAAGACGAATAAGTTGTTAAGGAGGTCTGAAGCGTCGAACGGATTAGGGCAGTTAGTAACAACATTGACGGGTGTAACGAGCTGCGGAGGAGCAAGAACAAGTGTCAAGTCAAGTAGTCGAAATGAAGAGGAAATCGGTCACTCGATTGGGAGCTCGGGAGACGATTCAATTGCCTGTGAAGAAGATGCCGACGGGAGTATATCGACCCTTGGTACCGAAGCCAGAATGGTCGACCGAAGAATTAGCACGATTGAAGACCTTGGGAGGAGAATTCTTGGCATGGCGATGGGACTATGTGTGCCCTGAGTTGTGTGAGGAAGTTCGAGCCAAGAAGACACCAAATCCGATAGGCTGGAGAGGACATCCAGACTCATGGGATGTGTTGCTCGGGGCTGAGGCTCTGGGAAGAGATTATTCGAAGGAGAAGGACGGAGTCGACTGGGAAGGTTCGGCGGTGCACACTGCATTCACCTTTGATGAGCAAAAATGGTTTGATCCCAGAGAAAGGAAGTGGACGAACGGCTTCAAGATTGATCTTATTCGGGACGACTTCCGAAGAAAGATAATGTATACATTGAATCAGCTATTCTCACCGCAACGACCTACTTATGTAAGTATGCATAAGATGAGAATAGTGGAAGGATTCGTTGGTGGAGCAATCAAGGTCAATTGGGGAGAAATCTTCGCTCGGAATGTGCAAGCGATGGGTCAGAGGCTGCGAACGGGAGAGAAGGGAGTGATCTATATCTCTTCGTTTCTGGTACACATGTATTCGCGTATGGGGTGGTTGACGCCACAAGAAAGAAGAAGATATCAAGAGAGCGTGGTCAGCACTTTGGGTGGACCAGCAACGAGCAATGGAAGCAGCGGTTCGACGAGAAGTGTGGGACCCCACCAAGACGAAGGTGTGCAGTCGCCGATGAGACCGAGTCAGCAAGAGATAACCGAAGCCGGCCGAAGGGCAGTGAGAGAGGAGGAAGAAGCCATATTCGGAAGGGAGGACTCCGGAGGGACTACAGAGAAGAGAAGCCCCAGTGTAGAGATCATTGCGGAGCCCAGTAGTAAGCGAAGGAAGTCAAGGAAACCGCGAACCAGAAATCCAAAGCATCGGCTGCATCGTGACCTAAGGTGAAAGCAACTAAGGTAGCAGTAGAAGAGTCACTTTCTTCGGTGCTAGGTTGGCCGTAAGTCGGAGAATGTGGTAGTGCCAGCCTCTGATGGAGCCGAATGAGATGGGAGCAATTATATTCGGGGTGGAATCCGCAAGAAGACAGTTACATGGAGCTGATTCAGTTGTTGAACCGCACTGCTCAAGGGAAGAAGGATCAAGCGGAGACTATTAAGCAGTTGACAGAGTCAGTGGAGCGTCTGAAGAAGCGTATGGAGGTGACGAAGGAAGCGACATGCAAGAAAGCAAGCCTCACGGAGAAATCTGTAGAATTCGAGCCGGAAGTGAAGTTTGTCGAGAGAGAGAATGAGAAGCTTCACCAAAGAATTGAAGAGGCGGCAGCGAAGACATGAAGTTGATGTTGACCAGCTAGATTAGAAGATTTGGCGAGTAGGTGCTCGCAATACCTTTTTGCTCGGTGTGACGATGTGGAGGCTGAAAGGTTGGAACGTTTGACAGTGGCAATGAATACCTCTTGCGATTTGAACGATCGTAGGAAAGAGATGTACAAAGCCATGGGGCCTTGAATGCCGCGGAAGCGTCTGCGAGTCCATCGGAAGGAGATCGCAGAGGACATCAGGGAATTGCAGATGAGCGTCGATGTCTTCGCATTGAAGGAAGAGACATCATCGAAGGAACCTGAAGTGCCCCGTAATTGTAGTCGGACGCGATCCGTGTAGGCGACGATTAGCAATAGGTGCGGGTAGATTGTATAAATAGGAGTAGTGTTAGAGTAGGATTATCGCTTTCTTTACAAGTGTTCATTGAGAACCGTAATTGTAGTCAGGATAGAACGAAGTGCTCGAGGAGCTGTTGAATGTTGCATTCGATTGGCCTTGACTGGTGCGCAATACCTGTGAAGATACCCGGGTATTCGTCCATGAGCCATCATCGGATTCACTTCGCAGTAGAACTTCATCGATGACATCGCCTCGGAAACAGCTTGTAACGGAGTGATCAACTCCCATCAGTAAATATGGAGTGTAATTTCAATTACATGCGTGATTCTGTGCAATGTAATGGATGGGTAATGGTTTGTTAATCTGACTTAGTGGTCCTGGACTACTCTGTCGCAATACTCTTCGGACTATGCATGTCCAGAGTCTTCAAAAGAAGCATAAACAACCATATTCGTCGTTGACAGAAAGATAACACCTCATTCCCTTGGGAACGAACTGTAATTCTGTACAAATGGCAAAACCTTTATGTAACTTGTCTGTTACATAAGGAAGGAAGTTTAGACCAACTTTTTCTTGGCGCCGCTGCCGGGGAATGAAGTTGCTATTCATCTGCCAGCGGGGAGTTGTACAACATAGCTAGGATTTCGCTAGGAACGTGTTGACACCATTGGTGACCAAGAATGAGTAGTAGTGTCAGTATTGTGAGCGGGTGTCTCTAAAATCTTCGAGGGCTTCGAAGGTTGACAGCCTCAGGAACTGCGGTGCCAAATGAATGACAGACAAAGAACATGAGCCATGCCCATCGTCTGGTCATACTGCTGAACCCTCAGCACAAGCGAGACGAGCCGCAGACCAAGAAGAAACCAGGCGGAAAGAAAGAGAACGTGGGTGGATTCGGCCTCTAGGGCGAAGAAGGAAGAAAGCTCCAGCTGAACCAGACCTGCTTCAGCGGGTAGTGGGTCACAAGCATTCCCTCATTCAAGATTGTCCCTTGTTCAACAACGGGAGGATCTGAGGATCCTGAAAATCAATCTTGAACCTTCGTTTCGAGTTCTGACTGCGGGGGACCAAGACCACATGGCGGCACCAATCACCAAACAGCAGTACCCCAAGTTTACCCCAGGTACATCGGATGAAGACGATGCTGACTCATATATTCGTACCTTTGAAGCCATCTCTACAGCCAACAAGGAAAATGATCCCATGGATCGGAGAAGGATCTTCCCGGGGTTGCTACGGAAAGGAGCCCGAGTGTGGATGAACAACCAAGAAGAAGGCCATGCGGCTGAAATCTCTTCTTGGGATGGGCTTAAAGCCCGATTCCTGGCGAGATTCCGGGAGATGGGATACGATAAGGTGTTGTTAAGAAGACTGGGCGCCATTCGGAGAGAGAAACATCAGAAGCTCCGAGAATACACGGAGCAGTTTCTCAGCTTGTTAGATAGGATGCCGGCAACCACTGCTAACACAAAATCATATTCGGCGGTCATGGCCATCGAATGGTATGTTTCGGGTTTGGGGAAATTTAACCCTGACCAGGAAACCTTCTGCAGAAGGGCAGACCCAGCTACGGTGGATGCTGTCATACAGGTAGCCGAAGCCTATGAGCTATCCAATATCCATCGGAGCCGACTAAAGGAGAATCGGTCGTCACATAAGGGACGACAGGCTAAGCACCCGAAGACCCGAAGACGCCGAAGTCCCTCCAGTAATGAAGCGTCCACTTCATCCGACGAAAATGAATCCAGCTCCTCAGACGAGGACTGGAAACACACCCCGAAGAGGAAGGAAGGGCGCCGGATGAAGCAAGGGGAAACTGGCCGGAAAGGCATCGAGACTAAAGTAGAGGAGCTCACCAAGAGTTTGGAAGAGCTCAAGGTAAATTTAGTAAACAACAAAGATAGGAGGAAATCTCCCATGCAAGGGAGAGCTAATGTATGGTGTACCATCTGCAGGAAGCCGGGCCACTCTAACTCTGAGCACCAGCCCAGAGAAGGGTATTCGGCCCAGCAGGTGGAATGGGTACGCGTATGGGACTACGGCTCATATGAAGGCCCCCCGGATGACCAAGTTTACGGCATCCAGGAGGGAGGGACTTCATCTAACATACCCCCGGTGCATATACCTCGCTACGCTCCGGTTGAAATGGCGACCACGACGCCGCAAAGGAAAATGGGAGGGTTGGCTCCAATCCCTCCTCCAACTAGACCAAATGCATGCTACAATTGCGGGGCAATGGGCCACCGGGTCACCCCAAAGGCCCTCGGCCCGCGGCGACGCATGACATACCCGACCAATGTGTAGCAACCGCAAAACGGCCCAGGACACACGAATGTAGAGTGTGAACAGCCACCCCAGCCCCGAGGAGAAAGCGAGCGTTATTCGGCGCAAGGAGTGCGGTTTGTCACTCCACCCAAACAGGATGTAGGAGTACACCAAATCAGTGTTGAAGAGCAGGAGCCAATAAACCTTCCGGAGGAGTCAAATTGGCCCGAAGAAGCCCTGGACGTACTACGGGTCTCGACCCAAAGTACGAAGACCACGAAGATAGCGCCAGTGAGCGTCAAGGAGAAAGCCAAGCAGCGGGAAAAGAAGAAAGAAGACGTTCCTACGCCAAAGGAGCCCCCACCCAAAGAGATAGAGGAGCCAGGAAGATTAGCATTTCCGGCTGATATTCGTCAGGAGGTGCAGGGGTACCTCAAGGAGCTAACACCCACAACTACGAAGGTGTTGATTCGGGGCAACCCAAAGAACCCAGAACCTGAGGTATTGACGGCTGCGCCCCAAACTTACTATGATCCAAAGGGCGCATCTTGCCGAAGTCAAGGCAAATATTTCGATGAAGCAGTTGTTGGATGACAACAAGGTGTACAAAAAGATCCTCATCCAAGCACTAAAATCTAGCAAGCCAGGAGTCCTAAGAAGAAACAAGTTGCCTACAGTGTATTCTGTGGAGCAGGAGGACTTAGGTGCCCCATAAATAGAGATCGAAATTGCAGACTGTATTTTAAAGTCCGTACCCATCGACTCGGGTTCTGGAGTAAACATCATGACAGAGGACACGGCGGTGGCCTTGGGGTATAACCACTACGAAGATACCCCCCGAATTCTAAGGTCAATTTGGCACTGGTCCCTTCCAAAACCGGTAGAGGGCTACTTCGGGGAGTCCAGACCCGAATATGGGGTGTCCCCTTCTCGCTCACCTACATAATCCTCAAACCCCAGGAGGACAGTGGATACAAAGTGTTAATCGGGAGGCCTTGGTTGTATAGCGCCAAGGTGTTGACAAATTGGCAACGGAAGACGCTATCCTTCTTTGATCCAGAAGCTACTGCAGCACGGCGAGTGGTAATTACATGGAAACACTCCAAGTACCAGGAGGAGACCTCATCGGACTCAGGCGTGACTGACCCAAGCGACGAGGAGACCGAGTCCGGATATTCGTCCGAAGACAGAGTTAATTACCTTGAATGTTATGAGATAGAGGAAGAACTCCTCACCGACGACGAATAGCAATTACAGATCAGTGTGGGAAGGAGTGAAGCCGTACCACACTGACGGCGTCGTTGGAGCGGATGCTTGGGAAGAAGTAATGGTAACACCTGGTCACCAGCTCAAAGTTAAACGAGGCTTCCAAGCGAGAGATCTGCAGCATCTGTTGAGTCTCCTTAGTAGGTACGAAGATGTCTTTGCCTGGAAGATAGAAGATATGAAGGGCATACCCCAGAAGTGGGGAGAACATCGGATAGACCTCATAGAAGGAGCAGTCCCTGTACGGTTGAGGCAATACCGTTTAAATCCCAAATACTCTTTGTTGGTTAAAGATGAAATTGATAAGTACCTACAAGCAGGTATTATTTATCCCGTGTTGAGTAGTGAATGGGTTGCACCAATTGTGATTGTTCCCAAGAAAAATACAGGCAAGATTAGAGTCTGTCAAGACTTTAGGAAGCTCAATGCGGCCACTAAGAAAGACCATCACCCCCCTGCCTTTCGCGGATGCAATATTGGATCATGTTGCGGGGCACGAATGTTATAGTTTCTAAGATGGGTTTTCTGGGTACAATCAGGTGTCCATTCGAGAGAAAGATAAGAAGAAGACTACCTTTACCACTGATTGGGGGACGTATGCTTACCACAAGATGCCGTTCGGATTGTGTAATGCCCCAGCCACGTTTCGACGGATGATGACACACATTTTTCAAGACTACTTAAGGAAATTTTTAGAAATTTTCATAGATGATTTTTGTGTATTCGGATCAAGAGCCGACCATCTGAATCATCTCCAGCAGACATTCCAGAAGTGCCGAAGTAGTCAACTAGCATTGCATCCGGAGAAATGTTACTTCATGATGACGAAGGAATTTCTCATGGGACATCGGTGTCAGCTCGAGGATTAGAAGTAGATGTAGATAAGGTTAAGGTTATTAACTTGTTGGAACCCCCTAGGAACATCCGGGAACTCAGAGCCTTCCTAGGCCACACAGGTTATTACCGTAGGTACGTGAAAGCGTACGCCGCCATTCTTGCGCTCCTAACCGGCCTACTCAAGAAGGGGTAGATTTCGAATGGACAGCAGAACATGAGGCTACATTCCAACGGATGAAACGAGAATTGGTCATGGCCCCAACTCTGATTCCCCCTAATTGGGACAAGCCATTCCATGTGGACGTAGATACTTCCTCCATAGTTATGGGTGTGGTGTTGGGACGTAAAAGATGAGAAAGGAAAGGATCACCCAATTTATTTCGCCAGCCCGAATCTTGATAGCGGCCGAGCGGGAATTACTCGACTACGGAACGTGAAGCCCTGGGAATGGTCTATGCGGTGAGGAAGTTCCGGCATTATCTCCTGGGCTATGAATTCGTATTCCATGTGGACCATTTTCCTCTGAAGTACACAGTGCGAAGGCCGATCTTTCGGGGCCGGTTGTACGTTGGATGTTATTGTTGCGGGGAGTTCTCTTTTACAGTGCAGACCAAGAAAGGGGTGCAGCATACGAATGCCAATTTCCTGTCGCGTCTGGAAACGAAGATACCAGCCGTAGCGGTAGACAATGAATTTCCAGATGAACAGTTGTTCCAGCTTACGGAATATAAGGATACGTAGTACTATGATTTGTACCGTTACCTACGAACACTGGAATTACCCGAGGGGTTGTCCATCAAGCAACGCACAGTGTTTGTACACAGAGCTGCGCCATATCAATTGGAAAGAGGAATATTGTTCAAACTAGGGGCGGACGACGTCCTACGAAGATGTCTGGAGTCGCATGAAGTCACCAGGGTGATCAGAGCGATGCACGAGGAAGCAGCGGGCAGACATTATGCCCTGCAAAATACGGTAAAAAAGATTTTGGCGGCCAACTACTGGTGGCCAACCATGTTTAAAGACGTGCATAAATTCATTCAGCGATGTGACGCCTGCCAGCGAATTGGGAAACCTACGCAGACAACGCGGTGGCCGTTGAATCCCATTTTGCCGTTAACACCTTTTGAGAAATGGGGCATTGACTTTGTAGGGCCCATTTCACCAGCCAGCAGAGGAACGAGGAAAAGATATATCCTTGTGGCTACTGATTACGCGACTAAAATGGTTGAGGCGGTGGCAACACGACGCGACGATGCTAAAACGGTAGCTGAATTTTTCTTTAATCAAGTTATTTGTCGCTACGGGTGTCCACTTGAGTTGGTGAGTGACAGGGGTACCCACTTCCTGAATCATCTGATTGAAGAACTCACAACCTACTTCCAGATCAAACATCGGAAGACAACACCGTATAATCCCAAAGCTAACGGGTTGACAGAGAAATCTAATGGCCTACTATGTAAAATTCTTACCAAAGTCACGGTGAACCATATTTACGATTGGGACGTGAAAGTGCCAGTACACTGGGCTTTTAAGCACCGCGGAGAAGGTCACGACTAAGCAAACTCCGTTTTTATCTTACTTACGGGATGCACCCGATTACGCCATAGAGCCGAAATCCCGCGTATCGAATTTTGGTGGAGGAACGACTATCAGTCGAGGATAGCCAACTTCATCGGCTGTTGGAATTGTCAAGATTAGAGGAATCTCGGGATGAAGCAGAAGAACTGACTAAGCTCATTCAGCTTCACCGGAAGGAGAAGTATGATAGTCGGTTGAGACCACGAGAAGGTGGTGGCGGGGAGACAAAGTGCTACTATATGACAAATAAAGTATATGAAATTTCCCCGAAGCTCCATCTCCGTTGGATGGGACCTTACGAGGTCAAGGAAGTCTTTGATAATGGGTCAAGATCTGTTTTGTTGGATTTGGACGGTCTTGTTGTTTGCCACACGCGTAAATGGGTGGCGAATCAAGAAGTACTACGAATAGGATGTTCGCGGGGGTGCTCACAACTAGGGGCGGACGTATGTAGGGACATGTTTAGAGGTTTCAGACTGTTTTTTTTGTTTTTGGAATATAAATAAACGATATTCGGAGGAAGTATGTATCGCCGAATACAAATAGGAGAAATAAGCCAAGATGGTAAGACGAATAAGTTGTTAAGGAGGTCTGAAGCGTCGAACGGATTAGGGCAGTTAGTAACAACATTGACGGGTGTAACGAGCTGCGGAGGAGCAAGAACAAGCGTCGAGTCAAGTAGCCAAAATGAAGAGGAAATTGGTCACTCGATTGGGAGCTCGGGAGACGATTCAATTGCCTGTGAAGAAGATGCCGACGGGAGTATATCGACCCTTGGTACCGAAGCCAGAATGGTCGACTGAAGAATTAGCACGATTGAAGACCTTGGGAGGAGAATTCTTGGCATGGCGATGGGACTATGTGTGCCCTGAGTTGTGTGAGGAAGTTCGAGCCAAGAAGACACCAAAATCCGATAGAGGCCGGAGAGGACATCCGGACTCATGGGATGTGTTGCTTTCGTCAAGCTCGGGAAGAGATTATTCGAAGGAGAAGGACGGAGTCGGCCCCAGGAAGGTTCGGCGGTGCACACTGCATTCACCTTTGATGAGCGAAAATGGTTTGATCCCAGAGAAAGGAAGTGGACGAACGGCTTCAAGATTGATCTTATTCGGGACGACTTCCGAAGAAAGATAATGTATACATTGAATCAGCTATTCTCACATAACGAACTACTTATGTAAGTATGCATAAGATGAGAATAGTGGAAGGATTCGTTGGTGGAGCAATCAAGGTCAATTGGGGAGAAATCTTCGCTCGAATGTGCAAGCGATGGGTCGAGGTCGCGAACGGGAGAGAAGGGGAGTGATCTATATCTCTTCGTTTACGGTACACATGTATTCGCGTATGGGGTGGTTGACGCCACAAGAAAGGAGAAGATATCAAGAGAGCGTGGTCAGCACTTTGGGTGGACCAAAGAACGAGCAATGGAAGCGGCGGTTCGGCGAAAGTGTGGGACCCCACCAAGGCGAAGGTGTGCGATGAGACCGAAATCGGCAAGAGATAACCGGAAGCCGTAGCGAAGGCAGTGAGAGAGGAGGAAGAAGCCATATTCGGAAGGGAGGACTCCGGAGGGACTACAGAGAAGAGAAGCCCCAGTGTAGAGATCATTGCGAGCCCAAGTAAAGCGAAGGAAGTCAAGGAAACTGCGCAACCCGGGAAGTCCAATGCCAAGGCATCGCGACCTAAGGTGAAAGCAACTAAGGTAGCAGTAGAAGAGCCACTTTCTTCGGTGCTACAGTTGGCACAGAAGCTGGAGAATGTGGTAGTGCCAGTTCTGATGGAGCTGAATGAGATGGGAGGCAGTTACATTCAGGGGTGGAATCCGCAAGAAGACGGTTACATGGAGCTGATTCAGTTGTTGAACCGCACTGTTCAAGGGAAGAAGTTGTTGAACTGCACTGCTCAGCTTCCACATCATCACACCGGGCAAGAAGATACTTCGCACATTTACTAGCCAAAACTTCTAATCTAGCGGGTCGCTTTGTATCGATCTCGTGCAACTGGCGCTTCACCTCCTTCAATTGATTCCGAAGCCGCTCATTCTCGACTTCCACAAACTTCAACTACGCCCCGTGATTTTGCATATCTCCCCATAAGCCTTCTTATTTCTTGTCACTTCTCGTTGTTATTACTTTCTCCTTCTCCAGGCATACCACCGACTCATCAAGCTGCTTAATAGTGCAGGTGTCATCCTTCTTTCTGTTGCAATGCGGTTCATCAAGCTGAATGAGGTCCATGTAACCGTCTTCTTGGGGATTCCACCCACGAATATAGTGTTTCCCATCTCGTTCAACTCCATGAGAACAGGGACAACTACATTTTCCAACTTAAGGGCTAACTTGCAACACCGAAGAGAGCGGTTCTCCACCATCTACTTTGGGCCTTCACCCTTAGGCCTCGATTCTTTTCGACACTTAGGGCTCCTCGGCTTAACAATCTCCTTTAACTTCCGCTTCTTGTTGACCGGCGTTAGAACTTCCTCTATACTCGGACTTCGCACTCTCTTCCCGAAGTTCTGCCGAATCCTCTCTTCCGAATCTGACTTCCTCAATTCCCCCATTACTTCATCCAACTCGTGCAAAGGCATCTACGCGCAATAGGTATTTACAAATTGCTTCCTTCTTCGGGACCCACACTTCTCGTTGATCCACTACTAGCTTCACTCATATTCGGCTCTCGCAAAACATTCTCTGCATCCATCTGATACTTCACTCTTTCCCTTGGAGTTAACCACCCCATCCTTGAGTACATGTGTACCAGAAAGGAGGAAATGTACACTACTCCTTCTCTCCCTTTCAACTTCGTCCCATAGCTTGCACATTCCGAGCGAATATTTCTCCCCAATTGACCTTGATCTTTCCTCCGACGAATCCTTCCATTATTCTCACCTTATGCATACTAACGTAAGTAGTTCTCTGAAGTGAAAATAGCTGATTCAATGTATACATGATCTTCCGTCGGAAATCATCCTTAATCAAATCAATCTTGAACCCGTTGGTCCCCTTCCTTCCTCAAGGATCAAACCACTTGGACTCATCGAAGTCGAATCCGGTATGCAAAGCCGATCCTTCCCAATCGATGCCGTCCTTATCTTCTGCATAATCCCGGCCCAATGCTTCCGCCTATAGAATCGCATCCCAAGAATCGGGGTAACCTCTCCATCCAATCGGATTGGCAACTTTCTTGGCCTTCACTTCTTCACACAACTCCGGACAGACATAGTCCCATCGCCATGCTAGGGCGCTCCGCCCAATTGCTTCAATCGTTTCAATTCTTCCAACGTCAACCGGTTTTGGCACTAGAGGTCTAATTACACTCGTCATCTTCTGCGGAGGAGGTAATCGAATAACTTCCTGCCCCGATCGCAATGCCACTCGCTTCTTCATCGTGTCACTCTCTGGCGGTTCTGCGCCCGCCAGCACTCAACGATCTGATTACAACTTACCTAACCGAAAGCGAATTGCTTCCGCGGATTCAATCTACACATACTCTTCTCAACATGCATATTCGCCTTAAGAGTCATCTTCGTATTCGTCAATACTCAATTCCGCCGAATATCATGCGTTTTATTCCGAAAACCAAAAAAACAAGCTTGCGATTCGAAGGATCGTAGGAAAGAGATGTACAAAGCCATGCGACGTGAATGCCAGGAAGCGATGCGAGTCCATCGGAAGGAGATCGCAAAGGACATCAGGGAATTGCAGATGAGCGTCGATGTCTTCGCATTGAAGGAAGAGACGTCATCGAAGGAACCTGAAGTGCCCCGTAATTGTAGTCGGACGCGATCCGTGTAGGCGACGATTAGCAATAGGTGCGGGTAGATTGTATAAATAGGAGTAGTGTTAGAGTAGGATTATCGCTTTCTTTACAAGTGTTCATTGAGAACCGTAATTGTAGTCAGGATAGAACGAAGTGCTCGAGGAGCTATTGAATGTTGCATTCGATTGGCCTTGACTGGTGTGCAATACCTGTGAAGATACCCGGGTATTCGTCCATGAGCCATCGTCGGATTCACTTCGCAGTAGAACTTCATCGACGACATCGCCTCGGCAACAGCTTGTAAAGGAGTGATCAACTCCCATCAGTAAATCTGGAGTGTAATTTCAATTACATGCGTGATTCTGTGCAATGTAATGGATGGGTAATGGTTTGTTAATCGACTTAGTGGTCTGGACTACTCTGTTTGCAATACTCTTCGGACTATGCATGTCCAGAGTCTTCAAAAGAAGCATAAACAACCATATTCGTCATTGACAGAAAGATAACACCTCATTCCCTTGGGAACGAACTGTAATTCTGTACAAATGGCAAAACCTTTGTGTAACTTGTCTGTTACAGATAAGATAACAAAACATGCAACCTACACATGTTAGCCATGTGGCATAGTTTGGATTTTGGACTTCTCTAATCCTCCAGCATATAAAGCAAGGAGAGGTCTTGAGAAGACATCTCTCATCTTGGAAGTCATTCCGGAGTCATTGCCTTCAATGGTTAACCTTGTGGTAACACCTTGTGGTTACCACAAGGTGTTACTAACCCACAAGGTTCACCACTGTCATGGGTGACCTGTCAGCATAGACCATTGCTTGGGAGTGTCTACCCACATCCAAAATACTCTCCACTGTGAGATGTGAGGACCTCTCCACTCCGTCATATGCTCGTAATAAAACCTCCCTTGAAAGAAGGTTTGTCCACCATAAACGTGGACGGTGTGCACGAGATCCTACTCGCGCTGCATCTAGCAATACCACTGGTCCAATCCATGACCGCACGTGATGTGCACTCGTCATCACCCGAGCATGTGAATCACCCAACAAGGGAACATTCTCTAAAATGTATGTCGGAGAATAGGTCTTCTGTGACTAGAGAGAACGTAACACACGTAACATCTCTCAAAACATGCCAGAACGTGAATCATGTAGCCCATGACCATTACCCGCACGTGTGTATCCCTGACATGGCCATCCAGCAATAACCAAATGTATGTTGCCATGCCAAGCAAGGTCTTGCGTCCCTAGCAATAAAATATCTGACGGCAAGGCCTGCTGATATCCTTGAACTGCCAACACTGGTAGAAGATCTGGGTATCTCCGCACCAACTGTGCCAAATGGGGTAATGAGACGCGTCTTGCAATCTCATCTCGCTCCACATACAAGTATCGATGTACTCATATGCCAGACTGCAAAACAGCAGCCAAACCTGTGCTAATCCCTCCAAACCTGTGCTAATCCCTCCTCTGGATACTGCCAAGCAAAAGGCGTTGTATCTAAAGGTGACAACATAATGGAAGTGGGAATGACTTCCTTCGTCTCCTCCCTCTCCGGAGCAAAAGACACACTCCAAGCCTTATGTATGAGTTAATCAACCATCTGTTGTAGCTCCATACCTGAAGTACCTAGTGTTCCATCCAACGTGGATGACATTACTCCACTCAGACTTGGCATGATAGCCACATCCTCTCGATCATGACTATCATGAGCATCTATGTTACCCTCTGTAGGACCCTAGTTACGAATTTTAAGCTTGTTTTTTTGGTTTTCGGAATAAAACGCATGATATTCGGCGGAATTGAGTATTGACGAATATGAAGATGACTCTTAAGGCGAAATATGCATGTTGAGAAGAGTATGTAGATTGAATCCGGCGGAAGCAATTCTGTTTCGGTTAGGGTAAGTTGTAACTGTATCGTTGAGCAGTGGCGGGCGCAGAACCAACAGAGTGACACGATGAAGAAGCGAGTGGCATTGCGATCGGGGGCACGGGAAGCTATTCGATTACCTCCTCCGCAGAAGATGGCGAGTTTAATTAGACCTCTAGTGCCAAAACCAGACTGGACGTTGGAAGAATTGAAACGATTGAAGCAATTAAGCGGAGCGTTCGTAGCATGGCGATGGGACTATGTCTGTCCGGAGTTGTGTGAAGAAGTGAAGGCCAAGAAAGTTGCCAATCCGATTGGATGGAGAGGTTACCCGATTCCCCGGATGCGATTCTATGGGCGGAAGCATTGGGCCGATTATCAGAAGACAAGGACGGCATCGATTGGGAAGGATCGGCTTTGCATACCGGATTCGACTTCGATGAGTCCAAGTGGTTTGATCCTTGAGGAAGGAAGGGGACCAACGGGTTCAAGATTGATTTGATTAAGGATGATTTCCGACGGAAGATCATGTATACGTTGAATCAGCTATTTTCACCGCAGAGAACTACTTACGCTAGTATGCATAAGGTGAGAATAGTGGAAGGATTTGTCGGAGGAAAGATCAAGGTCAATTGGGGAGAAATATTCACTCGGAATGTGCAAGCTATGGGACAGAAGTTGAAAGCATGAGAGAAGGGAGTAGTGTACATTTCCTCTTTTCTAGTACACATGTACTCAAGGATGGGGTGGTTAACTCCAAGGGAAAGAGTGAAGTATCAGATGGATGCAGAGAATGTTTTGCGAGAGCCGAATATGAGTGAAGCCAGTAGTGGATCAACGAGAAGTGTGGGTCCCGAAGAAGGAAGCAAGTTGCAGTCGCCAGTTGCAGGCGAGATGCCTTCAGACGAGTTGGATGAAGTAATGGGGGGAATTGAGGAAGCTGTATTCGGAAGAGAGGATTCAGCAGGAACTTCGGGGAAGAGAAGGTGAAGTTCGAGTATAGAGGAAGTTCGAACGCCGGTCAACAAGAAGCGGAAGTTAAAGGAGATTGTTAAGCCGAGGAGCCCGATGCCGAAAGTATCGAGGCCTAAGGTGAAGGCATCCAAAGTAGATGGTGGAGAACCGCTCTCTTCGATGTTGCAAGCTAGCCTTAAGTTGGAAAATGTAGTTGTCCCCGTTCTCATGGAGTTGAACGAGATGGGAAATGCACTATATTCGTGGGTGGAATCCTCAAGAAGACGGTTACATGGACCTCATTCGCTTGATGAACCGCATTGCAACAGAAAGAAGGACTAGACCACGCACTATTAAGCAGCTTGACAGGAGTCGGTGGGGCCCCGGAGAAGGAGAAGGCGTAAGCACAACGGGAAAGTGACAAAGAGAGAAGAAGGCTTATGGGGAGATATGCAAAATCCGCGGGGCGGAGTTGAAGTTTGTGGAAGTCGAGAATGAGCGGCTTCGGAATCAATTGAAGGAGGTGAAGCGCCACCGCATCGATACGATGTAGTAGAGACCAACTAGATTAGAAGTTTTGGCTAGTAAGTGTGCGAAGTATCTTCTTGCCTGGTGTGATGATGTGGAAGCTGATCGATTGGAGGCCTTGACCACGGCGATGAACACTCCTGGCGATTCGAAAGAGAAAGGAGATGTACAAAGCGATGGGTCGTGACTGTCAGGAAGTCTCTGCCGCCCCCAACATTGCGTTGGATGTTACCTCGGACGATGTTGATGGTTGGTCCCTACTTGCCCCATCTCCAAGTACATCCACATTGGCTTGCACCCTCATCTCTCCAATAGGTTGTCTAGGAGCCATGGATGAGGTGTTCAATTCCTCAGACAATGTGAAAGACTGAGGAAGTCTAACCTGTCGGCTGTGGAAAGTGGAGTTGGATCCCCTCTTTGTGGATCCAACTCCACTGATGCTCCTCTTGACTCAGTAGTATGTGTTGCACTACGAGTCATAGCAACTGCACATGGTTGTGCCGCTGCGCACATGTACTCCACAACATCTCCATCCTATGATATAGAGGCACCAGCTCCAGAATCAAATCTTTGTTGGGCTATAGCCATACTTGCTATCTTCTCTCCAATCGCTCCAAATGAGATACCATGTTCACCTCATGACTAGCCTCATGGGCTAACACTTGAGTAGGGGCTGGTCCTCTACCACCACCCCTACCACCACCCTTGCCACCTTGAACTCCTCGTCCCTCTTCCGAGGGGGCCATGGTAACTCTTGTTGATCGTAATTACGGATGGAGATCAAAACATCGATCCATCATGTGACCATGTCTGTGACAATGCTCACATGATTTTGATCCAACAGGATCCATCCTTCGACCTTGAAGGCAATCCTTCTTGTGATGAGGTCCACCACATGTCCAACACACCATCCCAACAACTGATTGTTGACCTGAAAATGATGGCAATGGTCTAGATGCTGCATCTTCACCACTCTGTCCAGATGGTAGAGACTGTCCCACATGTCTACCATAACCACTCCGGGTTTGTGTTATAGATTGGTAACATGAAGAAGTTGATGAAGATGGTGAATCCTTGCTGAATCCAGCAGTCACCACTCTCTCTTCTTGCATGTTGAGCTCAATACGTTCAGCAAGACAAAACACAATGGCCAACGTAGGGGATGTCTCCTGTAGTAAGGTAGCATCTCTCACTCTACGTCTCAACTCCCTTTCCAATATCCCATACCAATATTGGATAGCTTGTGCCTCTATCACCCCATGGATAACACTGATCAACCGACGCATTCGGGTATATGCCTCTCGAAGACTCTCCCCAGTCTTCCGTTGAAACTCCTGCAATCCTCGTAGCTTGTCAGTTCTCACCCCTTGGTATTCTCTCCTCAACCGTGCGAAGAACTCCAGAATAGGGTTAAAGGTTGGGACCTCTGAACTCTTTCCAACTCTACTAGCTCCAACCGTATCATCAGTGTTAGGTACAACAACACTGTACCCGAAGTAATAGAGATGTAGTTTGGAGACCAGTATTGTCTCCAAAACTCTATCTCCTCAAGGTGTTCACGCCAAAACTCATGATAATCATCCATCGACGAGCCCTCCAAATGCTGGAATAATCCCTTCCAAACCATAAACTGACTGAACAACATAGAGTTGCGCATTTGCTGTAAATCACACCATGAGTCAAACTCCTGGATGAAGTCATCCAACTCAATAGTGCCAACTGTACCCGAATATTGTCTGGGACCCTTGGTGGCCCCATAGATATCGTCCATGTTCCATAACAACAGTGTGGGTACACACTCCAAGATATCACCAAGCTCAGCTCCGTCACTCTCTAAAACCAAATCAGAGTCTTCTGTGAATCTCAAAGGCCAAGGTTGGTACCGTACTCCGCTACGGGTACACCCACTACTAACCCGAGAAATCTCTCCTCCAGAACCTCTAGAGAAATCCATTGTGACACTAATGTATCACCTCCGCAACCGTACAAAAACAGGTTCCCAACTGGAACCAAAAACCACAACAGAAGGTACCCGAGGCACCACAAGGTGCTAACACAAGGGCAACCAGAAACCTGCCATCACCAAAGGCACTCACCCAATCTACATATCCGTAAGTCCTGTCTCACTAGGGAGAAACATGGACAGTCTGACTGGTCCGCAAATCCAGCCTCACTATCGACAACACACAGGAGCTCCAACACTCCAAACAACAAAGCACGAACACAAACAAACGTGATGCACAAACAGGAAGCAGAGATGGAGGTATATCAATCACAAGAAACATAAAGAACAATACTCCATCTCAAAAACATCCATCAAAGGGGTCAAACCAACCCAACCCGGACTGACATAGCCTCATAAGGGCATTTAAAAACACAAAAATTTGATTTTGAAGGTCTTCTGCTCTCCAGATCAATAATCTGATACTGGTACTCCAACTTTACATGGCATTGCCTTCAACTAGCCTTTTTCAATTTGCTACCTAATGCAATTTTTTTTTTCGCAAACAGATACCATTTGAAACTTCTGCGTGACTCTAAAAGTCTTCAACTTCGATTTCAGACCCCTAAACCTCAAATTTTTGCAATTCTGACACCGTCAGCCTTGAGCTTGACATCTCTACCCCACTCGACAAACTTTACATCTTCTATCACCCCACCAAATTTCAGATCAAACGGACACTATATAATAATCTGATAGCTTGCTACTCCTATTTTCGACCCGAAAACTTTCGAAACATCAAATCTTGGACTTCGAGCATTTCTATCCAAAATATTTTTCTGCCAATCTTAAATTAATGCTCCAAGATAACTATAAGCATCGACCCACTTCGTCAATTTTCAACAGCGCTTCCATCCTCCAAAATTCTTAATTCGGATTTGAAATAGAAAATACAGAAATTTGAAATCGATAAGATCAGCTTCCAATCGACTCTACTTCTAGATCACCACCACGGGCTGCACTCCATCAACGCCTTGCATACTCAATAGCCAACAGATCGAAGCTACCATTGATCTAAACTCGTCAAAACACCTTCAGCGCTCCAAGAACTCACAGTTCTCACCATAGAATCCAATTTGAGTTTTCGAAGTAATCTTTTCTACTCTCAAAATGTCCACAAAGACACTCCGCTCATAACCATAGTATAAAAGAGAGATTATAGTCAAGCCAAACCCACTTTGTGCTTCAAAGACTCCAAGTTCCCGCACTAGCTTCTATCCAACATAGCCACACTCTCAAAGGCTCAACTTCGAAAAGTGCCCTCCAAGGAACTCTACCCCTAGGACCCCTAACGGCGCTATCGGCCCTAACGGCAGTTCCAGTGCAAACGGCGCTAACTGTACAACGGGCTCTAACTGTTGTATCTGTTCTGCATAAGCGCACCTACCTAACTAGAGATGCCATTACATAAATCATGACAACTTCTTTTAAACAAAATAAATAGGTCATCTGAAAGTGACAAGGAGATGTTTCATGGCACCAATTTCCACACTCAACACTTTTTTTAAACAAAAGAAATAGCTCATCTGAAAGTGACCACATTCCACCGTAATATTTGTAGAGCAGCTATGATAAGTACATCAGCTCCTAGGCAAATTTATGCCTTGCATGAGGATGATGTTACCTAGCAGATTTCCTTGTAATAATGAAGTAGTTCTTACATCCCTTAGAGTGGTTTTTTTTATTTTTTACCTATCAGATTAAATAGTAGCTATATACAATTTCGTAATTATGATATAGTACACCATTTGCAGAATGGAGTTTTTGAACACATCTAATGGCAATGGGCAGATCTAGGAGTACAAGGCGTGGAGACATGACTATATATCAACATCTCTGATTATGTATGTATTCATTTCAAGAAGTGACAACTGGACTGAAGATTGCGTTTGTAAAATCCAATTTTTGTTTATCTCGTATGAATGCATACTTTATTTTTTTAAATCCTTAGCAAATCATGTAACGTTTTATGAATTCACGGATATGATGAATAAAATTTACTATTATCTGTCAAAGACTGTCCTGGATCTATCTTTCTAGAAACGGACGGTTTGGTCTGCATAATAAACTGATACCTTAAGCAGGATTTGATGAATGTGATGGATGTTGAGAGTATGAGGAAAAAGGGTGAGAAGGAAAAAGTTGTAAAATAGGGAAGAGACATGATAAATAACATAAACAGAGACTTTTGTATGGGAAAAAGCCCCCGGGAGAATAACTTGGCCTTTTTCCGTTGAACTAGGTGACACAAAATGTGAGATTGAATGGAGTTTTCTCCTCCTTCCGCAAAGAATATTTCCATCAACGACAATCTTTCGGACTTATTAAGTCGGACAGGTTTATGTAGACCTTTTTACCACTAAGTGAGAGTGAAATTTGTTAAGGAAGGGATTCAACAATGCTCGTTATTTTCAAGCTTTGACGCAGGCGTTTTAAAGGTTAAAAAAACATCTTTAACAATCTGTCTTCAAGACGAATTGAACCAGGAAAATTACTATTGACAATTATTACTAGACTTTGTGAGATGTTATAAAAACAATGCAGACGCAATACTATCTTAACATTCCATTTCTTGAGATTTACATGGTGCCACAATTGGAGGTTAAAAGAAACATTGACTTTAATGATAATAGATTTTTTATATTGAACTCATGCAGTAGACAACTGCGAAGTGTACACAACCTTACAACTTGTGAAAGCATCTATGAAAACAAGCGCTGTACAGTTTCATCACTCCCTGTTCAGGTTATCTGAAGCGAAGGAGCAGCGGCTTAAAAAACGTGTAGTCTCTACTCTTGTTGTTCACTACTTGGACCATTCAACCTCGAACCCACCTGTCTACGGCCAGATAATATCCTGAACAAAAGCTCGAGCGGCACTAGAAAGCTTCCGAGTACTCCACCCGAACACTCATAAGACGTGATCAAGCGCGTTCGAGCACTATGTCCTAATTAGCAGAACGGCGCTACTATATTGTATTCATCTGTGCAATGTGATCTCAATCGCAACTCTATCTATACCCTCCCCGATTCTATCTAACTACTCTTTGATTAACTTGGTATCCATTGTAACTCCACCTGTATCTTTCCGTTCTTAGAATCTATCAACTGATACTTCTCATTGATACGCTTGTTGTTCACAACATCTGATAAGTTGATATCAACATACCCCAATGGCTCCTGCACTCCAAGATCAATGCACAGCAACCCTTGAGACAAGGCCTTCAAACCAACAAAAAAAGCACCACTTCTGACACATTAGCGCAATGGCGCAGGAAAATTCAACATTATAAGTAGACAATAACAATCAGTAGATTCCATCGAGTTAAAAGAAATTCTGCTTGTTGAGTGTCAACGAATATTACCTTCAGATGGTAATTAAAGCCCAAATTCTTGCTCATAACTTCCACGTGCAAGCGATCACTAACTGGTGGTTCATCCAGTATCCACTCAAACCTTTGATCCCACTTGGGATCCCTGTTCTTCTTGATATGCTGCATATTTACATCTCACAATCCAAATTAGAAATCCGGAAAATGAGCCAAATCTACTCTTGCTCTGAAAAAAATAGATGCAAACTTATCACTGACAAGTACATTCTACCCACAGTATTTCGTGTTTACAAAACTAAGTGCAGGCGACGAAGAAAAGTGACTCCGTACAAACAATTGATCTCATCAAGATATCAGCTAGTACTGAATCTAACTAGAGAGGGCAGTAACAGAAGATAAGACGAACACTGGCCTATATCAGAGAGTAGAGCGGAATCGTGTGACAAAGCTTACCTTTGTTCTCTTTTCTTCTCCTCTTAAAATCACACGAGCATACGGGTTGGTATGATGTTTGCCCTCTACGTCTTCAGCTTCATGAATAACAACAACTAACAAACCTCCACCCGCAGGTGTACCTTCCGGCGCTTTCTCAACAGCTCCATCTTCATCTTCCTCCTCAATGTCATTCATCTCCTCTTCTCTGAATGGTTTGTAGTTCAACTCAACGGTAAGAGTTCCTCTGTCTTTCTTACTGGAAAGATCATTGGGATCCATGTTCTTGACAAGGGTCAGGGTTTGGGTGACATTCTCTTCGTGAGTTAAATCCTTGAGAGGAACAACGGCCATTCCGATCGTTTCGTGTGAGCCAATCTGCAAGTTGGAAAAAAAAAATTATAACTAACGTCAATAACAGAATTTGAGTAAACCGTACTGAGAAAGAAAAGAAGTCGTAAGAGTGAAACGAGTAATCTTCCTGAAAGTTCTGTACTTTAAACGTTACCTTCTCCCAATCGTAGACATGCAGTTCAAGGTTTTGGGTAGAAGGGTCATGAACGATCAGCTTGAACGACTCATTCCACTCGGGATTGAGGTTACCCTTCACTGTTCTTGTGACTTTAGCAAAGTGATGGCCCTCTCCAAGATGAAGTTTGACATATGGATCAGACTTGCCCATTAGATCTTTCTTCTTCAACCCCTTAGCTCTCACAACCTTCACATTCAAGAGTCCCAGAGGTCTCTTCGCAGCACTGTACATTGTATCGACACCAGTAAATCAGGATCCAATTACTGTTGTAACAAAGAAACTTAGAAGATCAAAAGAAGAAATTTAAGTGATGAAACGTTTAGAGAGCAGCTTACTTTGCATCATCCACCACACTGATTTCCATAGTCTTTGGCCATAGATACATGTTTGCAACTTGCTCTTTGATAAGGTCCTGCAGATAGACAAGCACTGAACTTAAGATTTAAGCTGATGACGCAAGCACGAAGATATTTTTCTGAAGAGTACCACTGAGAAATGTTATATTATGAAAAAAGGCTATGTGTGGCGCGTACCTGTACGAGTCTATAAACACCAGGAATTGCCATGATATCTCCACCCAAGAGCTTCAATCCGAAATCCACGTGAGGCTGTCACAGGAGTCACGACAATGTTGGAAGATGGAAACATATAGAGCTCCAAAAAAGTGAAGTTGTCATTTCGAAAAAACTAGAAAGGAAACAATGTAAACTAACGAAAAATATATAAAAAGCATGGAAGATGCTCGCTCCGTTTCAAGCAAACCACCAAAAATACACGGATGAACCAAATTCAAATATAACCTCTTGCTTTTCCCAAGTCTATAAGGTGTACCTTTTCCATCAAAGAGACAACGATCTTGGAGAAACAAGGGAAAGTTTCAATCAAAGGTCGTAGTGTCACTCGAGCGGTTGCAAAGACTTGCACATCCACCAACTGGAAAATGATGTCAGCTCTGAACAAAATGTTCTCCAACTTCTTCATAAAAACGTTCATCACAAACCTTCCGAATACTCAGCTCGACATCCACCGTACGGTACTTGATCCCAGATAGGGAAAATACAAATATGAAATCCTCAATACGTGAGGCTGGAAACCAGTCACCTACCTGCACTGTTGCTTTCATCCCAAACGCCTTAACAGCGACAACGATATTCGGATTCCCAGCGAATTTGAAAGAAGGCTCCATGATCATCTCTTTCTCTTGAGTATCATAAACTTTCATGCCTATACACAACATTCAATTATCCTATGTCAGCACCATGTATGTATCTTCGTGTGTTCGATCAACGGTCCTAAGTTTCAGACGACATGCCTTCTCCCTGTCATCATGACGACAAACTTACACCCACGAGAAAAGTACGCTATTATTAACTAGAAACTCAGCCAAATATAAAAGAGACGGACAGAGAGACCGGGCACAAACTCTCCTGTAATCATAATTCAAAATCGCTTCTTGAAATAGCACAAGATATGAGGTAGAATTGCTTATATTTGTTAATCGGAGCAACAACTGTGTGGAGAGAAGCAAATATACCAACAAAGGTGGGCGGCAAAGTGCCCAGAGTGAGCTGCTCAAATTCAATTGACTCCAGTTTAAACTTAGGACCATATAGATCGATGTATGGTTTTGCTTGCTCGCGAATTATTTTGCAGATAGCCTGCATATATAAATAGCGAGGTTAGATAATCAACGCAGGCTTTTGTAGTAACAATTCCCTAAGTGCACTTCAAGATAAGCGAGAAACATCATAAGGCAAGTAACAAAAGGAAAACTTCCAGAAGACTACATAATCTCAAGCAATCAAACATACATCTTCATAAGCATTGAAATGGAACTGAGTATATTTATAAACCTTCCACTTTTGGGATGGAGAGGCTTACTGAACCAAGCGACAAGTATCTCTTAACACCAAATCAACGTCATACCTTATCCAGATATGGCCACAGGTCGCGAATAAACTTGTTCAACCAGTCAACCTGGTGGCAGAGACAAATTTAAATACAAATGCTTGCGTTACCAATAACACTGCGGAAGAAAGCGAAAATAAGCGTATATCGTCAACCGCCCCCACCCCACCCCCAACCCCCCCAACACACACACACAATACTGTCAGATCCCATTCAGACAGTATGGGTGATTGAGCACAGTGATGAGGCCACGAGCAGAGCAAGATGTCCAATCTTGTGGACAAGGAAAGCCTTATCAGCAACCAAACGTTTTCAGACCTTTCCTATGCTCTGACCATCACACACTCGCACATCATACTAATGATAGATCGATAGAATTAGAATCAGTGGCCAACAATTTTACTACATCCGAACAGTGTACCGGCCCTACTGCAACAATGATACACGAATATTGCGTGCTTCAAAAGATCAGCCATTGTAGGTAGGTTCCGTTGTGAGGTAGTCACCCTATCATAATCAGGATTCTTCACCCAGTGCGGAATTTCTGGCAGTAGCCCTCGAAGAGTTTTGGAATCGAGTTCAGACAGCGGCCTGATAACCGGATCCTGCATCACAGTAATGACATGTTGATCAACTCTCTTTAGGTGAAAGCCTGAGGCAGACTCGGTAAAAGATCAGATTAGGAAGAGGGTGAACCTCTGTCAAGTTGAACCGCTATATCAATGTTCAGTGTTGTTACATATACAAAGAAATTGAATCAGGAGTGAGAAAAAATGGACCAGCATTCACTAGCAGGCAAAGCACATGAATGCTTAATATGGTCACCGTGGATCTACACAACGCACACCCTTCCCATTTTCATCTCATGACCATGCCGAACGAAAGAGCACGAACCTCCAACCACGAAGCTTTATAAACTTAGGCTAAGGTCACCGAGATCCGTGAAACTAACTGCTCCATAATGTTGGCAATGTTATACACCGTACCTGTCTACGGCAGTTTGACCGACAGTCTCAAGACTGCATTTTGCGATTAAGATTGTTAAGCTGAACGAGTTATTTCACGAAAACACAGTTTTATTTGGAAATAAAACGAATTACAAGTCAACTGGACATCAAGAATCTGAAGACAGAGAAACGCTTGTACATGCCAGAGCTGTACAAATCTAGAGTATGTACAAGGGCATTGTCTTGTCATGATCTCTCTGCCTGAAACCAGTGATGAAAAGTAACTAGCAACTTGCGTAAAGGAAGTGCAAGTAGCTCTCTGTCACTTCACTGCTGACAACATCCGCACACTGTGCAGAACGCAAACTGTCCCTCGATCGATTTAACTCTATTTATTACTTATCTTTATGTCAAGGATGATCCATGACCTGTAACTGCAGCTGGACACGGAATATCCGGCTGTATTAGAACGTGAAACATTAGATGTTGCTCATTGTCATGAAATGACAGGATTGACAACCTCTAAGTATATAAGGGATGCACTGATTGTCAAAGCATCCTCCAGTCCTGAAATAAACAAACTTCTTCAAGGAGGCATACGACGTTCCGAAGCCTTTTAGGACCTCGTGCGGCCTACGGAATACAATAAAAAATTTCGTGAAGACGACACAGTCCTCACGAAAAAACGTGGTTTCTACAGAAAACTGCTTGTCCTTGCTAAAGGTGTACCGTAGGCATATATCAGACAAGTTTAGACCTTGCTCGTATCCATTTAACTACAGAACGAAAGTCAGTCAAAAGGTATACGAGATTCCAAAATTTACAATCTTGGACCTTGAGCGGCTTACGAGATGTAATGAAATATCTCGTAAATACAAAACACTGTCTGCATAAGAAAACTTGTTTCTAGCAGAAAATTGCTTGTCCTTGCCACAGGTGTATCGTATACACAATTAGGACAATTCTCGACTTTGCTGTTCTATTTGAATACAAAAAGGTAGCGTTAAAGCAATGCATGTGCTGCATAGAGCTTCGCCGTGAACTGGAGAACACGAAGCTATGAGGAACCCACGTAGACTTGGATCTGGAACACCTCCATGAAGTAAATTACGCGCTACACGCCAAGCATTAGACCGACGACTTTGACTAAAATCCTAGTTCTTAAGAAGCCACAATTGAGGGCAAGCGGCGGTGACGTTGGCTCACATGTAACTCGAAACGGGAAGGTTCAAGAATTTGAAGTGAGAAGGGGAGCGATATACCTTCACATCGACAGGTTGCGTGTAGATGAAGAGGAAGTACCCGACAACTAAACCGATGCCGATACCCCATCCAAATCCCACCAAACCCAACACAGTGCTCATGATCCCCATACTTCGACGAGAAGCTGCCACTCAAAACCCTGTAAATAAGCAACCAATTCTCGATTCACAAAGTGGAAATTCTACACTTGAACGGGCTTTGACACCAGATCCACATCTATCTATGCCGTAACCTCTCTCCGCCCTGTTCCATTCCCAAGCAGATCCAGCCCTACGCCATAAAGAAAAAAAAGGAGATGGAAAAAAAATATGAGCGAGTAAACTGTCCTCTCCGCAGTCCGGATGCAATGTGATCACGTATGCAAAGTAGCGGAATACTCGTGGGGGCAATGATGAGCGCGAGGCCGTCCACACACTCATCATAAGCACTTACAGCGTTGTTATCCCTTGGAATCCAATCTTAAGCCAAATCTTGTCGATAATCCGCTACTCGTTCTGCCCAGATGTGGCCGCGAAGCCAAATTGCAGAGCTACAGCCTCATGCGCACTGCTCCCGCCTGTTCCGATGTTGACTAAAGCTCCCCGTTCCTCGCTCGCTGCTCGTAGCATTAAACTATCGCGGCCCAGCGTAACATGTCTACTTAAGCTTAAGAGCAGCAAGGCAGAGATCGTCCGATCGTCGCTGTCCCCACTCATGCGAGCGATTGTCTAGGCGCTCTGGAAAGCTTGAACACGTATACTTCCTCCCACTTTCACCGAGGGTAAGTCAGAGTTGCGACGACGTGTCGTCTTCTGATTCACCCGATCGTCGCTGTCCCGACTCATGAGCGATTGTCCAGGCGCTCTCGAAAGCTTGAACACGTATACTGCCTACCACTTTCACCGAAGGTAAGTCTCAGTCGCGACGACGTGTCGTCTGACTTTTCTGACCGGCAACAGACGGTCCGGCGGCTCCGGCTAGCGTAGAGGGTGAGAGTCCGTGAGACCGTGAGAGTCAGTTCAAAGATCGCTCGGACCGTTGAATATAGCTGTTACACGCTGAAGTTCCATAGCATTCGTCTCCTGTGCTCGAATCTCTCCGGAGAAGTGACCGGCAAGATTTCACGTGCGAGGATTTACCCCCAGCCTCAATTGTCTGTGTCACTCGACCAGATGACACGAACTTGTTATGGGATGAGATGAGCTGCGTATCATGTATTGGCGAGCAACGATGGCTTTGAAGCCGTCGATGTGAGGAATCCGGCGTCTCTGCACTCCGGTATAGTGACATGTCTCGTCGTGACCTTTTGACACAGTAACTGCTATAGGAACTTGTCTGTCAACGATGACGAGATGCAATTTCAGCTGACTACTCTCGTCAAGTCATATAGACAGCCATCATTGAACGGATTGCCACCTGGCGGTGTTGGAAAATGCCTACGTGGACCCCCAGATTTGCCAGTTGGCTGCTCTTTCGAATACACATGTCTTGCCCACCTACGCCAGATCGCTATTTTAGTGAACATCCGAGTTCGGATTCAGTTCCCTGACCTCCATCTGTCAACTTGGCCTGTATCTGTCAACATTGTCTACTTCCCACTCACTTTTTTCAAGTGCTGTACAGTCCATTCTACCATACAAAATCATCAACTTCGCGTTCGCACGATTCCTTGGACTCTATGCTGTTACGTGTGAAATGCAGCCTGCCTAAGTAGTTAATTCCGTAATTCATCGCCAATTTATAGGTTTATTATTGGATGGAGTATACTTAACCTCTAGCATTCTTGGTTAGTTGACCAAGAATTGCAATATGATTATAATTGAAATATATGAATGTCAACTGATATATATCATTTTATTTACATGTATTATTGTAACATACTAGAGATGTTTTACCCTTGGAGGTAATACATGAACTACATTCTTTTTTCTCTTTGGTCACCGATTGGACTAGAGGTTTACAGTCTAGTTTGATAGACCAAGAGTTTCATCATACTCTACATTCACTCTTAGTGGATCCGACTATTCCTCGTACTACTAGGGCTTGTCTAAGCTCTTGGTATCACAAGGGTGCATGCTCGTGAATCTTGGCTCGACCATACATCATGGCTTTCTAACTCGCCCCAACTACTTTCTCTACATCGATGAGGTTTCGTCTTGGCTTGGTCCATCCATACATATTTTCATTATTCACATGTGAGTATGGTATCAGTTAAGATGCAACATGTGTTCATATGATTAGTTGCCCATTCGGAGGGTAGAGTATAGCTATCCATGATGCCATTAGGGATGTGGTGTTTGCTATGGTGTGAGAGGGTGGAGACCTCACATGGAGGGAGCGTTGATATGCCTTGCAGTCGACTAGGGTAAGGACAGACCTGTACTTGGTTTGGGAAGACCAGATTTCTCTTGCGGATGTGGTGGTTACTGATCCTAATCGTGACATAGTTTCAGAGGGGGTGATCACCCATCCTCCAGGATGGACGACGAGTGGAGCAGCAAGTGGAGCGGCAGCAACCAAGGTCTCCAAGTATATGGATATGCAAAGAGGTCACATCTTTGTTCTTCTAGCTTTGAAGTTATATGGAGCTATGGACACCGACTTCGACATGTTCGTGAGGGAGTGCATGACCGGGATTGTACTCGACATAGTAGTCAGCCACCAACAGGATAGTAGTGGTCAGCCAAGGAAGCACGATCATAAGATTTTAACAACCCCGTCAGAACTGAAATGAACGAACTTTTTATTCACTGGAGATTTTAGTTGCTGAACTCTATGGATTGGAGCTTCGGAAGGTTCTCAAATAGGGAAGAAGATATATATATGCATGATTCTATAACATTGATCATAAATATAATAGGCTTAGAATCATAAAATCACATCGCATAGAATCACCTAACTATAACTTAAATAAATGTTTCATATTTAAAATAAAATATGTGGATCATAATGGTCTCCATCTACAAAGAGGATGTTAATAATATGTCAAAAATTATATTTGGTAACTCGCAAGTTTTTGGATGAGCTGAAATGGCAGGTTCTTAAATAGTGTGGTAAGTATGTGATACGGTATTGGAAGACATCTTATGCTTGGAAGATGTGATGAATTTCGAGAAAAAAAAGACACAATAAAATAACAATAGGGATGGGAAGACCCCATCAAATCGTACAAGGATGGAACCAAACAGGTAACATGGGGCTAGGCCCCAATAGCATCACACTGGGAAATATGTCAAACATCATCTAAGATATCCGAACTATCAAGGTCAAACAGTCTACAAACAACAGGAGCATCCGAAGAAGCATCATCTAACATGATTGCTCTCTTATGGATTGCACCAGCTAGTGCTTTCTGTAAAGCAATGGAAACATGTTGCCTAAAATAGGCTATACAATAAGCTTAAGAAAGTGATACCCCTTGCCGCCTAGTATGGTAGGCTCTCACGCATGAGCATCAGTAGACTCGTAAACATAACCGCCACAAAAGTTTTGTAGTTCTTTTTCCCAATGCAATTATTGAGCCACAAAAAGTGGTGATCAAAGCCGTCGACACACTTATCACACGTTCTGCAATGCTTGTTGTGCTTGAATATCTCTGCTTCACACAAGCTATATAGGAGCAACTCCTCCTCAGCAATATACTTCTCTGGCTCCGACTGGTTCCCTAAGAAGAGACTTTTCAAAAGGCCATGCCCTAGAATGCACCTCCATAACACAACAACAAAAGACACGCATATCTGCAAAGCTTTCTAGCCGCTACTTCCCATCTACTCATTCCTGGTGTCTGAAAAAATCTGCAGGCTCATGCTGACATCTTCCTATATGCTAGTACCTTGCCTATCTCTCAAGAGAATTTCAGCTCATGACTCTGATTTTCTTGTTGCCGCTGCCCTCTGTATGGCTCTCCTAATACTTGGATCTGCGGGATCTATAGCTGCGAATCGGATGTAGAGGGTAATAACCGCCAACACAAGCGGGAGAGAATCCCGGTTACCACAAGGAAAAAATTGCTCGTTGGAGACTCAACATTCCCTCAAAACGACTTTGTTAAAACTCATAAGCATCTCGAACGGATATCACAAAGCAACTTCATAATCATATGAGGATTGAAGTGCTTGTAAAACATCGGCAGTTCATGATCATGTGGACGTCAAGCTAATGCACAAATTTGACGCTTAATATACTCCTTCCCAACACAACTAAAAGTTCAAAAAGAAGAACACTTTTCCTTGTTGCAGTTTTGAAAACATATATATTGTCCGACACCGTATGAAATATACGCCTTGTAACTCTCATCTTCAGTCCCGACATGCGTTCCAATGGTATAAACTATTGCATTGTATGAAGCCTGGCCCGCTCATTACCTATCAAATCAACATCGCCAGCACAAGTTTGCCCCAGGGTTTGACTACCACTTTCAATTTCAACTAACAAAACCCTCCTCGTCCCTGCAATTCCATCATCTACATCCAACCCTCCTCCATATCCTCCTCTCAATATTTCAATTGCAATCCATGATCGCTAGTAGTGCCAGTTTCTCTCTCCCCTGCCCTGATCGACTCTCTAACCGACTTAATGGCTGAAGTTCTTCCTACTTCCTCGATTCCAAACTCGATCAAAGAAGTTAAAACTCACGATGCACAAGTCATCTTTTCCTTCTGCTTAATTGCGTTGTCTAAGAATAGTGGTAACAATGGTGAGGCAATTCGAGACATCCAAAGATAAAAAATACAGGAAAATTGACGCGATTGCACCGACGAAGTTGGATATTTTTTGGACATACGTTGTGTCTATCTAATCACCACTCGAGCTCCAATGATCGAGATCACCAAATCCCTTGACTATGAGCAACTGATAGAACTTATGCTCTTATACCAATTGTAGGTCTGAAACATGAATACACAAAGAAACACATGCAATCAACAGTCAACACATGAAATACGTGGTTCACCTCAATGAGGTTACGTCCACTGAACACATAGAGTCACTTTACTGATTAACCCTAATTATGTCATAGAGAGCTTCTGCCAGCCCTCTTATATAGTAGTACCAGCCCTAGTCTAACTAACTATATTCAAACTAATAAGAGTTACTCAAGACTTGAGTTAACTCCTAACAGATTGCAATGTCTCACAATTACGATGATTTGAATGATATATAATAAAAATGAAATTAATAAATAATCAATACTTATAACAAATTTTTATGCATTTGAATGCAACTAACCATATTTTGTATAAAAATATGGTGGATTGTATTTTATCTCAATTTTGGATGTTTGGGAGTGAACATAAAAATGAAAATAAAATTTTCAGATTAAAAATAATGTATTGATTTTCATGTTATAAAATAAAAAATTTATCAACTCTTCATGTTTTTCTATTATGCTAGTTAGTAACATGAAGATGTGATAATATCACATATTATCATAATATGAAGCTTGCATATGATGCAAAAATATAACATATATACTTTAGTTTTTTATGATGAATGACCATATATTTCCATAATCACAATTGTCAAGACTTGCAATAATTCGTAATAACTGAATTTTCTCAAACCAAAATCCAAAAAAACTTTTGGCAATAAATGATACACAAAAATAGTTTTTTTTTTGGAAATTGATGCATATCTAAAATAAAATGAATGTCAAGAGCAATAAAAAATCCAAAATTATGCACAATACATATAGCAAAGAATAAAAATAACATAATAAAATTGTGCACAATTGTCAGACTTGGATCCATAGTACCATCAATATTTAAAAGGTGGCATGGCGCATAATTACGCACATGATTCTTCCAAATCACACCAGCACGACCCTCTAATATCAAACCTCCAGAAAGTAAAACCTCACATACTCGTAGAATCATGCAACCAACAATAACATCGAATATGATTGATGCACTTTGCTACAAGTAAACATAATCACCAATATGAAATCTGTGAGTTAAATATTGATATCCACCTCCTCGAAAAGTAGCATAAAGCAAAATATCTCTATGCTCATCAATAGTGAAGTTCTCAAATGCCATGGGCATTATACTACAAAACAGTTTTGCCCTTTGATAACACAACCTAACCCAAACGTCAAAGTTCTCTTTGTCCAAGACTTTAGCTGACTTTCAATAAATATCTATAGGTAAGTCTATATCTCTCACATATATTAAAAAGTACGATAAGAATGACGTTAGAGATGCTTGCAGGCTAAATCAATAACCCATGGTCAACCATGGTAGGTGGATGTACCAATTTTCTAGATTACCTTTCTCCAAGCCAAACTTTCTTAGTCCTCTCTTCATAATCTGAACGACTCTTTTTGCTAAACCATCAGCCTAAGGATGAACTCAAGGTGATACGATGATGGATCAACGCTCAATCATACAAAGCCTAAAATTTGTCCAAAAACTCATTACCATGATCAACCAACATCTCTGTTGGTGCACCAAATTGGCTAAGCAACAAAGCTAAGAATGCATAAGGTCTCCCCTCATCTAACTTGTCAGGCAATACCACCAACTTAATTCGCTTGGAAAAATGCTCCATCATGATTAACACATATTGATTATGTCATATAGTCAATGGTAGAGGTCCTACAAAATCCAAGCTCCAACTATAACCAAGTTCCACAATCGATAGAGGATATAACTGTGGTGTAGGGGCATTGAATGATGCTCAAACATGATCACATACCATACATATGACCACAAGTGTTGCATCTTAGTTTCCATATCTGTCCACCAATAATGACTTTGAAGTAAGCTATATGTTTGCTTCACTTCAAAATGAGCAAAATCCTCATGAGCATGTGCTCTTTGAGATGGAAGTGGCACAACACAAACGTTGTCATCTCCCCATACTCAAAGAAGGTGTATACCTTTCCATCTGAATCACCGAGCTTTTTATAGAACTCGATCTTGTTCCTTGGCATTCAAATTGCCCACCTAATCACATGTACAAAGATACTCCAACATCATCATGTCATCCAAGATGTGGTAAGCCAAAACATCCATGTCTTGGCTTACCACCAAACCGTCCAAAGATATTCCAAAGCTCACCATGCAAGCTTTTTTGTAATCTTGTCTGATTTCATCAACCATTTCAATGGTTGATGATTGATGATGAGAGTGAAGTAGTTTCCAAACAAATAACATCTGAAATAAAACAGTTGCCAAAATTTTCCTTCATAAAAATTATACTTTGACTCCACTGCATTGTTGGAGCGACTTGCATAAGCTACTACAAAATCCTTCCCCTCATCATCATATTGGGTAAGCATTGCTCTCAAATCCAACATACTCCAATCAGTCTTTACTTGAAAGGGATAACCTTTCACAAGTCTCCTCAAAATAAGGGCAGATGTCAACCTTTCCTTGAGCTCAACAAAAGCCCTATCATGTTCATCTCCCCAACACAACTCTTGATCTAGCTTTGTGAGCTTTGTCAAGTCTTTGATAATAGTGCTAAATCCTTACACATATCACCGATAAAAGTTTATAAGTCCAAGAAAGGTTCACATCCTACTCTCATTTCAGGATTATGGACAACGTAAGATTGACTCCACCTTGATTTGTTGAACTCCCAATCCTCCTACTTATATAATATAACCCAAGTACTCTAACTTCTCATGGAAGAACTTACACTTTCCAAGATCCAACTTGAGATCATGAGCAACCAAAGGCTCAAATACCTCTTGCAAATGCCTCTCATGCTCCACCATTGTAGCACTATATACTAAAATATCATCGATATAGGCTTATGCACAATCAAGTCCGGCTAGGATCCTATCCATCACTGTTTGAAACTTAGCAAGTGCATTCTTCAACCCAAATAATAACAATTTTCACTAAAACAAAACATCCTTGCCATGCAAATCAATTTCTCAAAAGGCTTTTTTGACCTTATCCTCATCACAGATCCGCAAATGATGATATCCTACTCTTAAAACCAATGTACTCAAAACCTTTGCATGTCCAACCACATCAAAGATCTCCTCATATGTATGCATAGTATATCGTTTGGATTTTGTTTGTTAATTGATAGATCGATAGTCACCACACATGCATCTCTATGTATAATTGTCATGTATATATTTCTTAATTGATATCACCACAACAGAGTCATACTCTCCAAATGATATCTCCACTAATCCAATCTCAAGAAGGTCTTGATACCTATTTTGGATCAAATTTTCTCCCATATCACTGTATCGATAGGGACGACAGAAGACTCGTGCATCTATTATCAAGTCAGTCTGTATACCACGTCCCTTCAAATAGCCTAAATCCTTCATATTGAAGGCAAAATAGTTTATGAAATTCCTCAAAAATCTCCATATCCTACGTCTTTCTCCTCCTGTCACTTTGGGATCAATCTCCTCTCCATTGACATTAGAGACAAAAGACGTAGTATTTGATTGCTACACAACAATCTCTTGAGAAAAAAGTTTTTTATGCTTTCTCATACAAGGCTCCATTACTCAATGTGAACCACTCCAACCGCTCTAGCTGCAACCTCTTGAGTTGTATCATAAAGATCTGTAGTGATAAACACCGCTTGTTCCATGCAAAATACTCCAACCATACTCGAAGAAAACTTTACCCTCCTTGTCTAACATCCCCATAAAACCAAGGATGAAATCTTGGGCACTTCTTGCCCCCAATTTTTGCCTCTATCATCTTGGTAGGCAAAGAGCTTACCAATAGTCTTGCAATCATACATGTGGACTGGATGTGTCTCTGCTAAGCCAATCCGAGGCTCACAATCCATGTCAATAGTTTAGATCCATAGCATGATCCAACACATAATGTCGTGATGTCTCCGATAATGTAGATACTGATATATTACAGTACAAAATCCCATAGCTCACACTCTCTCTCTCTTTAGCGTTGGGTTCCACCAACCCCGACAAGCGAGAATCCCATACAAGTACATGTCCTCCTTCTCTATATGCATGGGAAGTTGGATAACTCAACAATGTGGATAATGCAGCTCTTGGCTGATCCATAACGTTCACCACTGCCATGGGTGACCTGTCAGCATAGACCACTACTTGGGAGTGTCAACCCACATCCAAAATACTTTTCATTGTGAGATGTGATGGCCTCTCCATTCTGTCATATGCTCGTAATAAAATCTCTTTTGGAAGAAGATTTTTCCACCATATACATGAATAATATACGTGAGATCCTACTCTTGCTACATCCAACAATACCACAGGTCCAATCCATTATCGTAGCTAATAAGCACTCGTCATCACTCATGCACATGGATCACCCAACAAGGAAATATTCTCTAGAATGTATGCCGATGAATAGATTTGTTGTGACTAGAGAGGTGGTGACACACGTAACATCTCCCAAAACATGCATGAATATGAATCTTGTATCCCGTGATCATTACAGCCCGTATATATTCTTGACATGATTGGTAATGGTCATGGGCTACATGATTCAAGTTGTAGCATGTTTTGAGATATATTATATGTGTTATGATCTCTTTAATCATAGCATGCCTATTCACCAGCATACATTTTGAAGATTGTTCCCTTGTTGAGTTTTCTTCTATTATGGTACGAGTTTTTTGCATGGAGGTTATTATTTAACAACCAAATACTACATCTTTTACCTCTAGCGTCGATGGAGAGGAGATTTGGGATATTGAGATTGGTCCCAAAGTGACATGAGAAGAAAGACATAGGGTATGGAGGTTTTTGAGAAGTTTCAGAAATTTTTGTGACTCCAATATGAAGGATTTAGGCTATTTGAAGGGACTTGGTATACATATTAACTTGAAAACTCATGCATAAATCTTATGTTGTTCTTATTGGTAAGGAAGACACAACTATATGGAGAGAGATTTGATCCAAAGTAGATGTCAACCTATTTTGGATCAAATCTATTAATTAGATGAGATATCATATGGAGAGTATGTCTCTGTTGTGATGATGCCAATTAAGAAGTATATACATGGCAATTATATATATAGATCTATGTGTGATGAATACCAATCTATTAGTTGACTCATAAAATCTGATCGATATGTTAACCTAAAGCTGAGGAGATCTTTGATATAGTTTGGCATACAAAGGTTTTGAGTACATTGGATTTACAAGCAAAATATCGTCAGTTGTGGATTCGCAATGAAAATAAGGCCAAGACGGCCTTTTGGGCAATTGATTTGCATGACAAGGATATATTGTATCAGTGGAAGTTCTTACCGTTTGGGTTGAAGAATGCATCAATTGAGTTTCAAAGAGTGATAGATATGATCATAGCCTAATTTGATTGTGTCTGAGCCTAGATCTATGATATTCTGGTATATTGTGCTATAGTGGTGGAGCATGAAAAACATTTGCATGAGGTATTTGTAATTGACAAGTTACACAAAGGTTTGCCAATTGTAAAGAATTAAAATTCGTTCCCAAGATAATGAGGTGTTAATTCACTACCAGCGACGAATATGTGAGTTTACGCATCTTTTGTAGACTCTCGACATACACAGTCCGAAGAGTGATGCAGATAAGTAGTATTTAACCACTCATTCTGATCATCAAATCACTACCCATCCATTAGATTACATGCAATTACACATGTAAATGAAATTATACTCTTGATTTATTGATGTGAGATTGATCTCTCCTTTACAAGTTGAAGTTGAGGTGATGTTCTTGATGAAGTTCTACTGTTGAGGTGAATCCGACCATGGCTCATGGGTGAATACCCAGGTAATTTCACAGGTATAACACACCAATCTAGGCCAATCGAACGTAACACTCATCAGCTTCTCGAGCACTTCGTTCTACCCTGACTACACTTGCGGTTCTCAATGAACACTTGCAAAGAAGAAGATAATTCTACTCTAACACTACTCCTATTTATGTAATTGCTTGCACCTATTACTAACCGTTGCCTACACGGATCGCACCCGGCTACTTTTTCGGAAAGTTGTTGATCACTTCGATGATGTCTCTTCTCTCCATGCAAAAGCATCTACGCTCATCTGCAACTCTCTGATATCTTCTGCGATCTCCTTCCGATGGACACGCATCACTTTCTGGAATTCGCGACCCATAGCCTTGTACATCTCCTTTTGTTACTCCTTTGAATCGCAAGGAGTGTTCATCGCCACAGTCAATCGTTTCACCGTTCAATTTTCACCTTGTCACATCGGGCAAAAAGGTAATGCGAGCACTTACTTGCCAAAACTTTTAATCTAGCCGGCCGCTCAACATCAACCTCGTGCAATTGATGCCACACCCTCTTCAATTATTGTTGAAGCTTCTCGTTCTCCCTCTCTACAAACTTCACCTCAATGCCTCTGATCTTGCAAATCTCGTTGTAGGTCTACTTCGTTGTGATGGCTTCTTACGTCGCCTCTGCCTTCTGTTTCTCCAGACGTTCTACCGATTCTATCAATTGCTTAATAGTCTGCGTCTGGTCCTTCTTCCCATGAGTTGTGCGGTTCATTAACGGAATCAGGTCCATGTAACCGTCCTCCTATGGATTCCACCCTTGGATATAGTTATTCCCCATCTCGTTCAGCTCCATCAACACTTGCACTATCACATTCTCCAGTTTATGCACTAACTGTAACACCAAAGAAATCGGCTCCTCCCCTGTTACCTTTTTAGTTTTTACCTTAGGCCGCGATGTCTTTGGTCTTTGGACTCTTGGGTGACGATCTCCTTGACTTCCTCTTCTTCTTTTGACGGGTTTTACAACTACTTCCATACTGGAACTTCTTCTCTTAGTGGTCCCCACTAAGTCTTCCCTCCCGAAGATTCATTACTTTGTTTAGCTCCTCCGAAGGCATCTCATCCTGATTCCCCGCTGTAGGCAACTGCAAGCTTTCTCCTCTGTGGGGTCCCAAACTTCTGATTGATCCACTACTGCCGTCACTTCCCTCTGACCCACCTAGAGTATCCACTATGTTCAGTTGGTACCTTTAGTCCTCGTTCTTGCTCTCCCCCTGCTCATCGTACTCGTTGATGTTGTTGCTAATTACCCTAATCCGATCGACACCTCATATATTCCTTAACAACTCATTCGTCTTGGCCATATTTGTGCTTGTTTCACATATTCGTATTCGGCAGACTAGACTTCATCCGAATATCGCACACTTTTATTCCAAAAACAAAAAAACTGTCTCAAAATCTCTAAATAGGGTCCTACAGTATTTAACTAAGTGGTTGCATCCTGGAAAGTGTAAATTTTTTCATAGCAGGTAGAGTATTTGGGTCATTCCATATACCCATGAGGGTTGGGAGTTCATCAAATCAAGGTAGAGGCAATCTTGTGTATTCCACAACCCTTAGTTTTCCAAAACCCTCAAATGTGAGTAGGGTGTGAGCCTTCTTTGGACCTACAAACTTTTATTGTCGATATGTATGAGGATTTAACACTATTGCCAAAGGCTTGATAAAGTTGAGAAAGCTAGATCAAGAGTGGATTTGGGGAAATAAATAGGAGAGAGCTCTTGATGTGCTTAAAGAAGCGTTGACATCTGTCCATATTTTGAGGAGACCAGTGAGAGGTCATCCCTTTCAAGTACATATGGATTAGAGTATGTTGGGTTTTAGGAGCAATGCTTACCCAACATGATGATGAGGGGAAGGTGTTTGTAGTATCTTATGCAAGTTGTTCCAACAATACACTGGAGTCAAAATATAATTCTTAGTAACGAAAATGTTTGTCAGCTGTTTGTATTGTGGCACAATTTTGATGATATTTGTTTGACAACTCCTTCATTCTCATCACTAATCATCAATCATTGAAGTAATTGATGGAATCAAACAAGTTTGCATGATGGGCTCTTATCTTACAAGAGTATGATTTCACGGTTGTACATAGATCTAGAGTGGTGAACCGTGATGTAGATGACTTAAGTCGAAACTCATGTACAAGTCTAGTTCACAAAATCAAAGCTCAATTGCACATTGATATTGATGAGGAGATGGTGTCGGGTTGGCATGCATTATTTTGAGTATGTTGACACTTGAGAGCTATGTGATATCTCTCTTTGGTCATAAAGTGGATATGTTATCCTTGGACACTTAGACGAAGATGGTTGGATGGTAAATTGATACATACATGATGACATCTTTGGTGTTGGAGTATCTTCTACATGTACTTTGGTGGAGATTTTGAGTGCTAAGGAACGGAATTGAGTTCTACAAAAAGCTCAGAGATTCATATGAGAAGGTAGATATCTTCTTCGTGTATGGGAAGAAGGTAGTTTTGGTATTATACCACTTTCATCTTATAGAGCATAGTTGGTCAGACATGCTCATCGGGGAGTTAGGCCATTTTGGAGTGAAACGGACATATAGCTTACTTCAAAGTCACTATTGATGGAGAGATATGCAAACTAAGGTGTAGCAATTTGTGGTTAGATGTGTGATATATGATCATGTTTGAGCATCATTCAATCCCATACACCACACTTACATCCCCTATCAATTATGAGACTTGGTTATTGTTGGAGCTTGAATTTTGCATGACCTTTGCCATTGACTATACGACATCATCGATATGTGTTGATCATGGTGGAGCATTTTTCCAAATGGATTGAGTAAATAGCTTTTTCTGACAAATCAAGTGAGGGAACAACTTATGTGTTCTTAGTTTCAATGCTTAGCCAATTTGATGCACCATCAGAGTTGTTGATTGATTAGGGTATTGAGTTTTTGGATAAAGTTTCAAGCTTTGTATGATTTGTATGATTGAGCGTTTATCTGTTAATCTCATACCACCTCAAGAGATCATCATGAGGCTAATGGTTTAGCATAGAAGGTTGTTCAAATGGTGAAGAAAAGACTCAAAAAGTTTGGCTTGGAGAAAGTTCATATGGGAGATTGGGACATAAAACTAATGTGATTGGCCATGGGTTATTGATTTAACCAAAAAATATCTCTAGCTTCTTTTTCATCATAGTTTCTATTAAATGGTAAAGATCCATACTTACTTGCATCTATTTGTCGAGAGTCAGTTGAAGTTTTGGACTTGGATAATCATGATAATTATGAGAACACACCCTAATCCAAAGATTAGGGTGTGTTCTCAAAGGGCATAACTCTTTCGTAAAGTGATGTTCATGGCATTTGAGAACCTAGCTATTGCTCAACATAGAGATACTTTGCCTTATGATACCATCCGAGGAGATGGATATCGACTTTCAATTTACATATTTCATGTTGATGATTACTTTTACTTGTAGCAAAATGCACCAATCACATTGGATGCTACACCTAGTGGCATAATTTTACAAGTACGTGAGATTTTATCTGTTGAAGTTTTGATATTAGAGGATCGTGATGGTGTGATTTTGAAGGATTATGTGGATAATTGTACGCGATATCACCTTCCAACCATTGATGGTATCATGGATCAAAGCCTTGCAGTTGTGCATGCATTCTTCATATGTATAATATATGTATCAGTTGGTGGAGCAACCAGTATGTTGATTTATGATTCTTGTTAGAGAGGATGGCATATGTCACGTTTGACACCCTCTCTCAATGTAATGCCCACTATGCAGTGGAGATGTCCTCAATGTGATTAACAGTCAAGCTGGTTTGATTGTTTCATGGTATGGATTGCAGACATGTGACTAATGATGGGGCATTGTAGCATCCCACCTCCTGATCTTAGCCCCACGAATGGCATATCATGTTAATAGACTAAATGGCTATCTTGTGTTAGAGGGATCTAACCGCTAGTTAGGAGGACGATTGTGATACACTTGTGTTGGTGTATGACGAGCTATGTATTCTGATGTTTGATGTAACATCAATGTATGTTGTGATGTGATATGTATGTTCACGACACAAATATTTGTGGTTAAGGATGATACATTTTTGTGATGATTTGTTGTTTTTTTTTCAATCAAAACTATTTATCTTCTTTTTTTCTATGTTTTTTAATGAAAAAATTGTAAGATGAATTGTCCAAAAGTTAGATGGTTTAAATTTTAAGTTCAACTTCATTTATTGTTTAACTCATGAATTGCTAGGATTTGAAATAGAAATCAACCAGATTAGATTTCATTTTACCTTGCAATATAATTTTACCAAGACTTTGCAAATTATTATTTATAGGAAATTTTTTTGGTGATATATCTACAAAGAATATGTTATGTTGAATAACAACAAGCATGATTGAACAAGTCAATTATGCCTAAAATATTTTCTTTTCTCTGCAATTTTTTTCATTCTCAAATATTCATGATTAGAAATTGTTTTCTAATGAGAGAAATATCAAGTCTAATACACCGCCCATTCCGTCAAGGCATAGTGTTAAATGTCTCGCTTTTAGAGAAGTTCATCATAGATAGCAAGCACTCTCATTATAAAATATAGCCGGTGGAACAGTAAAATGCAACACCTGGAATCATGCTTAATAGATTCCGTGTCAATCTATGTACATAGTAGGAACAGTGAGATTTAGAATGAGGATGTATTTCAGTTTATTTCTCAACCTTTACAAAAACAGTGCGGATTTCAGTTTAAACTTTTACATCATGTATGATGTAATTTTAGTGTATTAACCTTTGATGATGGGTGCAAGTGCTCGCTGAGATATACTCGACTCGCATCTATGTGATGAAAATGCGATTGCAATCAGATTTCTGTATACGACATGATCTGCACTATACAAAATAACACAGCACTACACATATTTCAAGGTTTGGATAATCACAAGTTTGCACCTGTCGACAAAGTGCTCAGCCAGCTCATCTCCCACACACCCTTCTACATATTGTATACAAATTGTATACAGATTGTGGAATATAACTCCTATGTAGATAACAAATCGTTATCGTATCGATCATATCGTTAAAAAAACTCCTATGTAGATAACAAAGTGCATGATCAACTGAATTGTATAAAGAGATATTAATGAATTTATTATTCTTAGGATTTCAAATGAATTTTCTCAAATCGATAAATGAATCTCACGGATTCATCTCCACACACCCTTCTACATATAGTATACAGAATGTGGAATATAATTCCTATGTAGAGAACATAGTGCATGATCAACCGCACGGGCTTAGCATGCAACTCAAGTCTAGGTGGTAACAAGGGTGCGAATAAAATATACCATATATAAGCATGAAAAAAACAGGGGGTTATTGTCATTAGACATCTTAAAAATATTGATCACATGTGTGAGACTACTGATTATCGACACGGACTTATCGATTTTCCGGTCCCATATTATCAAACCTACGAGCAAACATAGGGGCAATAAAAGTGCTCTATAATATTTTCTATTTGTATTGATTGTTTTCGAGACACATTCTCACATGAGAGCTCCATCTATCACCTTCCTCATTGTTCCGCCTCGTGATGTGATACGTAGTCATACAACTCCTGCACGCCTGCACGCGTTAGGGAACTACCGGACAATTCTACAGTTCCACGTCCACCAAAGAGGCAAAGACGCAAAAGTATGACTACAAGAAGAATAAGAGTAAAAAAACTCTATTGATTTACCCTGCTCGATTATGGACCTTAAGGCTCCATGTCATGGACCACACTTGCACATTTACTCTCTATCACAGTTTCCAATAAAATATGGAAGCCTCGCAAGCAGCAACTGTAAAATTGACCGTGCTAGGAATACTAAGTGAGCGGTACTTAGTACTTTTGCTTTGTACCTGAGCCGTTGTGATATCATCGGGATTTTTATTCCATGCGTCTCCCAATTTTTAGCAGTGGGAGGAACCAATCCGAAGCAAGAAAGTCCTCCAGTAACCATCAACAAATTCTTAAGGGGAAGCCTAAAATTCCCGTCACATAGACTCATATATGGATACCGAGGTGCATAGGTTTCTGGACTTGACTGCACGGGGCTGAAGATAACTCGAAGCCCAACAAGCCAATGAGAAATCGATGCGTGTTGCTCAAATTATTCAACAGCATTATCTAGCTATTTTAACGGAATTTCATACAAAAGCCAAGAGAACTCAGGAAGTGTAGTTCGACTGAAAACAACCAAAATTGAAGAACAAGCAAACATATGAATAAAGCACGTGTCACTCCACTGTAAGCAGCATTCACAAGAACCCGAAATCATACTATATACAGATCAGAGAGGAAATCATTGATTCCGTGTAGCAAAATTAGAGAACATGTATAAGAAATATATCTTCGAAAAGAGAAGGAAAAGAAGAGTAAAATGTGGCTAGAAGACGGGTTTGTGAACAGCTATCGGGAAATCCCAATAGCTGGAAAGGCAAGAATGCATATTTTCCGACGTAGGACAGCAAGCAGGATGCGATATATGTCAAAACCGTGTTATAGTGCTGGGTGTAATAGTTCGTAATTTACTTCGATACCGCGTGGTCTAGATGTTGTACAGAGGTACATATCAAGAAAACGATCTACTTGACCCTCGATGATTCCTAATGTGGACTCAGAAGAGATACCATACTGTACATGTGGAAGGTTAACAAAGTGATTTGGTCTAAAATGAAGCTCTCGTCTTTTATCATAGACTTCGATTGTCAGTTCAGGAGCAGATTGGAAAATAGTCGGGTCCGTTAAAACAGTACGTGTTGGCAGAAAATATCTGATTAATCTCGCAGGATTCCCTAGGATATACACACCGTGCTATTGAGCCAGGAGACAGTACATTACATCTTCGAACTCTAGGGACGGGGAGATCATCTACATATCGTCGGACGTTGATAAGCTAGCCAAGAGGTCACAGCGCACAGGGACGAATTGTAAACGCTAAATGGATTTAAGTCCTCTAGTAAACAAGAAATGTTCCTAAATAAAATGTTCTTGTTGTCGGTGCCGTGGTCGCTAACAAACAAGTTAGTTCCGTACAAGTCATGTCAAATTTGTGACATTTAAATCGCTATTGCGTATCACAGGTGCGACAGTAAGTTTTCATCAGTATTTGTTCTACGAATCTCCAACTACTGGTAATCTTCCAAACAACACGGGTTGATTCGAGGCTTCTAGATCTAAGGAAAACAGGGGAGAATATCGGGGTAAATTGTCATTCCAGATCAAGACATTTCTTGAGTTAGTCAACGTCGTAGCACGTGAACAACCTCTAGACATTTAGTCGGCAAGTCGAACCTGACATTACGGTACATATTAAAAGATCAAGCAGTTTCGAAACTGCTGGTACTTGACATGCTTCTCTATGTGATTGTAGACAATCGGGACATCGCATGAAGGTCACGCATTCAACAAAACTGCGCTTCTGCGTAAATGAGGCCACGCTTCATTCATATACTGAACATACAAAACGATACGAAACATACATTTATCCGCCCCAAAACAAGCCAGAGTCGAGACACAGGTGGATATGAAAATGATTGGTTTCATGAAAAATCGCAGTCTAGTAAACCGCGCTACGGTCGTCCAACACTCCAGTTCAGAACTGCTCTAGACAGCCCATCACCCAAACGTCTTGAATAGCAACATGATAAGAGACATGTAGCGGGTAGTTAGGACATGATGTTTCAAAATCGCCTCACTGAGTAAACTTCACATGATTTGCGACTGTCTCATCGTAAATGGTGCTACTTCACTTTGTTAAATTGAGCTGTTTATTCAGTACAAAATAATCCTCTGCAAACCATCTTTTGAACCCCCAAGTGCCAGTTGCTTGGACACCTCTCTACAAACACAGCAAAACTGTAACAGCTTTCGAACTGTTTGAACCCAGATAGACAAACAAGGTCATCGTAGTAAAAAGTTTCTAACATAAGACTAAAGGTTGAATGTGGAATCGTAGTATATAATTGTTAAAAGTGGTCAGGATAATCTATATGTTGACTACATGAAACAATCTCTTACACGGTGTACTTGTTCTTAGCACCTTTGTCCAACCTCTTGGCATCCTCCTGCAAAAGAAAGGTAACAACAAACGATGAATGTTTCATTCGAAACAACTGCAAAGATGTGTCGAGGCTAACCAAGATATGCAGCTAGGTCGACAGTACATCTTCATGTACTATCTTGTAAAATGAACCCAGCTGAGACCAGAATGAGGAACGAGAAACGAAACAAAGTGAAGACATGCAGAATTGGTAATCGTGCACGTAAATGTTAAGCAAGAATAAATCTATCAATCTCATAATCGATGATGACGAAAGCCTGCTAATGTTCGAAGTAGTTGTACAATCAACAAGATTGACAATGACTTTACTTCTATTCGACAAAATGGATAGCAGAGAGACTGTAAACAGAACATTTCGGAACAGAGAGCAAACATCATATTCTTCTAAACGATAGCAGGCATCATAACATATGGATACACATGATCCGACGAGTAGGAATTTCGTTTGAAAAACGATCAATATGTTGTGATCTTCGGTGCATACATGGACAAGGTAACCTATCTTGTCGCTGATGTCCAGTACGGCCTTCCACTGCTTTCCGATACTCGTCTGAGGGACAAACAAGCAGTTCATCAGAATGTGAACCACTAAGAACATATTCACATGCAAGGCGTGCGATGTCCTTGAAAATAGCCGAAACGGGCTGGGCTCATGAAGTACATATTCCCATGAACAAAAAAAAAAGGACCTACTGCAACCTTGAAAAGAAGGCACGAAAGCATATCAATTATAAACTGTTCTTCGTAGTTTCAGTATATATTTTCGTGATATATAATCTCTAGGTGAGGTCCTGAAAAGAATGTTACGCGAGAAGGTGAAGTCATTGTACTGTGATGTTGCGATCCGTACAACCTAATTTACTTTATTAAGAACAAATCCAACAGGTCAAAAGCGGCAGCGGAGCGAGCATTCACGTGCATGCCCACTCGGTAGATAATTCTAAGAGAGACTATAAGGACAAAAACATTGGCAATCATGTCGGATACATAGTGTAAACAGACAACATAACGTGCATCAGACACAGCTTCAGACGACAGTAAAAAATTAAGTCAATAGGAATGGGCCAAGTTCTACATAAGTTATGCTGTTCACAGACACAAATAAAACGAAGGTAGAAACTCCTCCACGGACCATGTACCCGTGCGTCCCAACAGGAAGGTAGGCAGAAACTGGCTGACAGAAGGAACCAATTTTACCTGAGCTGCTTCATTCGATGCAGTTTTTGTCCACAAGGCAATCTTGTCCTGGCGAGCTCGCACGCTCACAACAGCGCCACAAACTTCATCGTACTCATCAAACTGTTCACCGATCATGGCTAGAAGCTGCCATACAAGTAAAATTGTCAGTCGCGTTTGACATCATTTTCTAGTCTAGATCGACAACGATTATAGAGGCAACTAATTATACCCTAGTAAACATGACCTAATTTTGAACTTGTTCTAGGAAAGGGGTGGTTGACCTGATCTACACGGGAGCCACTCGTTGCAACAATACCCACCGGCTAAAACCACAAGAATCTAACGAGGATGAAACGACAACAAGGTGCATCCAGCCACTAAAGAAGGTGAACCTGACGGAATAAATGCGCGAAGGACTTTGGTGCGATCCAAAACTGAACGAGGTCTACATCTTTCTTGATAACACAAAAAAACGGTAAAGGTAGATCAACTGGACCTAAACAAAATGATGAAGTCGCCAGTAAGAAGGCGATAGCACAACACAAGATGACACTCGTTTTCGAGACAGAAAACCGACAAAGTAGGGACTACAAGCAGATCATAGACCCATATATGTCAGGACTTCATCTTCCGATCGGATAGAAATGACTGCGACATCGCAGGATTCAACAGCTGCAAGGTGTCACGCGGAGAACAAGGAAAACATCAAACGGCAGCCGGACTTAAGGGCATCAAAGAGGCTTTTCATCTCATCAGACGACCTCTTCGTATCAACTTCCGGGACCCTACGGTAGTTCGAATCTCCCGCCATGAAGTATTTGAGCCAATGACTACTTTCCCAGCATTGGAATCCACGATAAGAAGCTGAAAGTAGCCAACGATAGGGGAATAGAGTGGCATACATATCCCTCGAGCAGCACCTGGAACCCCAATAGTGATAGAGCACAAGGTGCAGTTAGCCCGACCTCGCTCGATCAGACGGATCTCACTCATCAGCAGGAGAAACATTTCCTCTGGTCGGCAGCAGGGTCACTCTTTCTTCCCACGCCCTAATCTAATCTCCTTAAATTCGGTCTCAAACGTTCTGATTCCTCCTATCGGCCCCCGTGATCTAGACGTAAGTACACAAAAGACCCGTCTGGTACTCATACCGTGTGTAGCCAAAATTGGTCAAGAGTAGCCTTGTTGTTGTTGCCCCTCGGAGTGCTCGTGCTCCATTTTCCTCCTTGTGCACACCTTGGGTCCTCCCATTTGGGCTCAATTCCAACCTTGAAGCAATGGAAGTCAGCTCCCGCGATCAAATGACTCGGTTGAAGAACATTGTTGTACAAGCTGCAGGCGGGGAAACAACTACAGGCGTCACTCAAAGACCTTCAGCGGCAGTGCCAAAAGCATATCTCACCCGGTTGTAGCATAGCACCGCAAAATGAACGTGTAATACACAATTCCCGAACGGCAGCCCAACCCTATAACTTACCACCAAAAGTCCTCGACGGTCTTGAATGTGTAAACAGGTCGCAGAGAACTCCCCCATGTCGCCTGCTTCGATTTTCCATTGGGATTATCAAACCAAAACGTCCAGCCATGTTCCAACGGGTGCTTGTTCTCCAGAGAATGCTCTGGGGCGGGAGTCGTCGGCTCCGTGCTCACGATTTCTCCTTCTTCGGGTTCCTGCTTCTCCATATCCACGCTCGCTGCTGGTTCAGCAACTGGAGACGGTTTCTCCACATCTGCCATTTTCAACCCTCGACCGGCCTACTAACACCCCACTCCAATCCCCTCCCTAGCAGCTGCTGCAGCTTCGGAATAATTCCACCTCCAGGTTCCAACCCCACCTCTTTCCTATCCTTCTCCTTCCCTCCCACCCTGCCTCCCTGTTCTGTTCTGTTCTGTTCTGTTCTTGTCGCTCTGAGCGGAAAAAGAAAAATTACCAAAATTCTCCTGCCAAGCCCCCGAGTCTGTACAAACTACCAAACGCCTGCGCTGCGATGTCTGTACTGATCGACCCCAGACCCAGCGCAGCGCTCAAGGTGATGTTGCCTTCCTTGGCTGCAGACCGAGACGATTACCGGATGGATCGTCCACCGCACAGCACCGCAAAAAGGCACCCTCGCTTTGCTTGATTCGGGTGCGAACATGGAGCAGGCAAGCAAACGGACGTTTTCTGATTCGATCCAAATCAAGCGAAGCAGTTCAGGGAGCGGAGAAACCCTAATCTTCGTCCACCCCTCCTCTGGGTGGTCTCTAAAGTTTTGTTTGCTTGACTTTCCAACTCTTTCTTCCACTCTTTCGGATCCTCCCTTCTTCTCCTTCAGATTCCATTGGTCTACTCTAGTCTAATAATATGAAGGTGAGCCAAGATTCTTCCTTTTTTGGCCACGTTAGTCTTGTCGAGCGGATTAAGGTTTCTTGGAGAGCAATTGTGATAGACTAGCCATTCACGGTATAATCCAGAAATAAGTTCTTGCACTCAAACGAAGTTCTCAATATTTCGGGTATCTCTCCGGCTTTGATGAATTAGACACAAACTAGTTAACATATAGTTTTTAAACTGTTTCTAGATCTAGATAGTTTGGATATCTTATATAATATATTTACTAGTGTGATGCTGTTGGGGCCTAGCCACATGTTACTTGGTTGGTTTCATCCTTGTTCGATTTGATGGGTATTCCCATCCCTTTTACTATGTCTTTTTGATTTTGTTTTTAAACAAACAAATAGTAATTGTTCCTTCACATTATTATATATAAAATCCATTAGGTTCATTAACAATGTGGTGATTCATTCCATGATTAATTGTCTCCTTCCTTAAATCATAGATGAAAAGAAGGGGTTACAAGTTTGCGGGTTGTAATCTTACTTTCTTCATTTGAATTCACATGATCTTCTTGCGTCTTGATATAAACATGAAGAGATCTGCATAGATGGTTAATGAAACGACCACAAGTACATTTCTTTGGCGATATTTGTTCGATCACATTTGATCATGAGACTCTTGACGATCATACGTAAAACAAACAAAATACAGGTTTATCTTTGATTTGTACGAGAAATATGGTCCATATGTTCCTTCCTACTATTTGATATGAAAAAGTTCTGCTTCAACCACTGACTATTTACTCCATTCCATGTTTTTCTTGTATTTTGTATTTTCAATAAAATAAACAAACTTTACGAACTTCCTACAAATTCTTCAACCATGTACTTCTAAAAAATGTTTTAAAATATGATGGAATTTTAGTTCAAAGTAAATTTTTAAGACAGAAAAACATACATTTCATTCAAATACATTCATGTGTAGTATTGCTTTGTACTCTTGTAATTTTTCATTTGAATCACCAAATATTGATGATCTGTAAAATGAGAAATTCCCACACTTAGACATTAAATATGAGTTAAATTCCTATAAAATATATGTATGTATAAACAAAATAATTCAAACATTTTTAAATGTTACTGAATATACATACATATACATATAGTCTAACTAATATTTAATTAAACAAACTTTTTATAATATATCTAAATGTTTTCAAAAAAAAATAAAAAATAATCAAATACAAAAATAATAATTGATTCATCTAAAATTTGAAATAATTTAATAATTGATAAATAAATATAATTTTATCCTATAAAACATGTTAAATATTGCATATATATCATATATTTTTATTAATAATCTCAACAACATTTTGTATGCACCATGTGATGTCATTTTTTTATGTAGTATATCCGTCAAGTGGTCTATGAATGACTCTAATTCATGAAACTAACCAAAAAAAAATCTACATAGATTTCCCGCTTGATCATTAATTTAAAATATACACCATTCATTTAGAGCTAATTTATCCATGTTGCAATCTCAAAAAGAAAACAAAAAGACTAGACTACGTTAAAGCTATCACCATAAAATTAAATTGCATACACATACATACATACATATGATCAAACTAGTTTTCCCACTAGCCATTAGGTTTAAATATGAAATCATGACTTACATCAATAAAATTTTAATCATTTAAATATACGCTTTATTTTTTTCATTTTTATTAAGAACAGAATATTATTTATTATTAAAAAAATCTTTTAAAAAATTTCAAAAAAATATATGAATTTATTTATTAACCAACAGACATTTATATATATGAGGTTACACAAAATTTTGATTTAAAAAATCTATAAATACGTAATACAAATTCGATGTAAAATAAAATATAAAATGTATATTTTTTTAAAATAAAATAAAATTTTATGCTATTAAATTGATTGATTTTATAATTGATAAATTCAGAAACGTATATTTCTAAAATATAAACATCCATATATAATAAAAATAAAATATAAATTGATTCTATTTATATTCAATTATAATTATAAATAATATATTTGATATAATAAATAAATATTATGATTCAAATGCAAAGAATGGCACAATTTGTTAACATATTACCCTTTTAAGTTCTTTCTAGCATGAGTTAACTATATTAAATAATTATTTTTATTATACAAATATATTAATTGATGAGACAAAAAAATTATCTATAAAATGATACTTCATAATAATAATCAATCTATGAGTTATTAACGAATCAAAACAAATTATATATTATTGTAACTAATTTTGTTAAATCATATATAATTTAGTCAAATTATAAATGTATCATCAAACCACTAAAATATTAAATAATTTTTCAATGATCAAAAAATGAAATATAATTTTAGCTTGCATGGATACAATAATAGGAAACTACCAAGTATTGTTGTAATGGACAAAGATGGTAAATATCTTTAAGTAACTATTAGTTGTAAGATAATGAATTATGAGATTTATGCATCATAACCATGTGATATATAATAAATTTTATAATCTTTCATTTGTAAAATATATGAAAGCATTAAATGTTTTGAAAAATCATATCATTTTTCTAATTTTGTAAGATTAATAATCCATATTGTAATAATTATATTTTTTTATTTGATTATTTATTTTCTATAAGCATAATGAGCAAAAATAAATCAAACAAAATAATAAAATAATTTCATCATTAATGTATTATATTGCATAATTATCTAATAGATCAAGGTTAATAAAGAAAGTTCAATATTTTTACAATGACTTTGTTTCACTTTAAAAATTTATAAACGTACAATTGTAAAATAATCTTCTTCACAATTGTATAAATTATACTACGTCCACTTGAATTCATCATTTTAGATGTTAATTCATTATAACTTGTTGAAAAGTCATATGAAACACTTGTTGGATATCACAACATGATAGTTTATTCTACATATATATTTGTATTCACAATTATTTTTGATTCTTATGATGTACATAGTTCAAACCATTTTTGCAACAATCATTTTATGACAAAACAATATGCATATTTTTTCTACAAAAACTCTCATGAATCTCAATCCATCATTTAAGATGATTTCATATTTTAAATACATAACTTTAATGTTTGAAACTATATTTTTTTGATAGAATTTGATTGATAACAATTTTAGGAAATAAAAGTAGTTTACCCTTTCATGACCTTGTGCAATATGAAAACTTCAATTGTACAAAATTTCTTTACAATATCATACAATATTCAAATCTTATTATATAAAAATAATTAATAAATTTGAAGGTCAACTCACATTATGCATTACACAATTATTTAGTTTGATCATTTGGGATATTTCTATATTAAAAATATATTTTTAATTTTAACTAATTTAGTATTGCAACTTGAAAACCCCATGATAGATCATCTAAGTCTTTAAATATTTCAATCTTTCTCTTCTTCTCATATCTTTAGATATAAACTTTATAGCAATACCTTTCATTCCACTATGCTATAAAATAAGTCTTTAAATTACTGTCAAAAAAGTTGCACTCATTGGTCCAAACATGATAGATGATGAAAATAAAGAGTAAAATTATTATCTTGACACTTGTGGGTACCACTTCAACAAACTTCTTGATTGTCTTCTGGCTTCGGATGAACAACCTTGAGTGCTCTTCATGTTGGCTTATCTCTTTCATTTCCTCGATATTTCACTTCGACTATATTTGCCTTAGAGCCTAAATCCTTCTCTTCTACATTGGCCGCTTCGTTATCTTCATCATGACTAGAATAGTATTTTTACTCTAGTTATTATTTTTAATTACTAGAGTAAAAATTTAATTATAAATAGAGAGGTTTAGAATCATCCTCAAGCCTTATTTTGACGAGTAATTTGGACATTCATTGAATGATCTTGACCTTGTTGAGTTTTATGAAAAAATGAGTTTTATGCCAAAGCTTCAAAATATGAATTTGGCAATTTAGAATAAGACTCTTTAGATCATCAAGTCACAACGGAGGGAATCCAAGTGATGAATGAAAATACAAAAATCATATAGAAATGGACAATAATAGAGACTCAAATTTAATTGAAGAATTTGTAGGTCTTATCTTATTTTATCATAGATTTATTAAAGTTTTTGCTTACCTTGCATAAACCTTGACATTTGTGTTAGAAAAAAATAAAAAAATAAAGATGTGGAACCACACAAAAAATAGTCTTTCAAGCATTGAAATTTATTTTCTTGCATATCCATAGTATCAAGTGCTATGATCATATTGACCAATCAAGTTGACTATTGATGCATCAGTTAAAATAATAGATGAAATTTTTCAACATAAATGGGAGGATGGTTGAAATCTAGTTGTTTTTTTCTTCTTGAAAGTTTATGGTAATAGAGCAGAACTATCACACAATTGAAGAGGAGTTAGGCATTTTTCTGGCCACTAAAAATTGGAAGCACAACTTGGGAGACAAACAGTTTATTCTATAACCTGAGTACAAATCATTACTATATATGGAGATTCAAAAAATGTCTCTAAATGATAAATTCAAAGGGAAAAATAATATCAATAGTTCAACATGAAAATAGTGTATATGGAAGGCAATAAATAACTTGAATATATGTCTTAATGTGAATGCAGTCTATCAACAACATCACATAGGTGAAAATCCAAACCGATTGGTGGGCAAAAATGAAACCTGCCACAAAAAATGATAAGGAGATCATGAAAGTACCTTAAATGGAGAGGGCAAAGAAGGATCAAGGTCTAGCATTTTAGAAGCAATGTATATGGATTCCTCAAGATCTAGATTTACGTACAAAGTAGACTCACTACTTGTGTCCTCATCTTCAACCTCTATATCCGATAAATTAGACTCCACGAGATACAAATGTATTAGAAAAGATGAAATGTAAACTACTCCTTTGTTATCTTCTCAAAGTCAATTAGTCATCGCATGTACGTTCCTTGCAAATATCCCTCTCCAATACACCCGAATTATGCCACCCACAAAGCTTTCTACAATCCTAACTTTGTGTATATTCACATATGTGGTAGGTTGAGGTGACAATAGTTGATTCAACGTGAAGATCACTTTCCTCCTAAATGCATCCTTGGTCAACTCTATCTTGTATCCGTTCGTCCCTTTCCTCTCTCTAGGGTCAAATCACTTGATTTGTTGAAGTTAAATCAAGTGTGTAGAGTTGAGCCTTTATAGTAAATGCCATCTTTTTCTTCTTCGTAGTTGCGGCCCAATGCCTTAGTCCACATCTTCGAATCCCACAAAACTGATTAAATTATGCTCGTCTTCTGATTGAATGTACATCTCTTCCTTGATGCAATTACTGGCACAACTCTAGCCAAATGAAATTCCATTGCCATGACAAATAGATTTCTCCTAGATTCTTGAGTTGCAATACCTCCGCAAGTGTCCAATTCCCCATCAAAATTAGAGGTCAAATTCATCCCATTGGCATTTTGCGTGCAAGTGGCAACTTCATTCCCTTTTGTTTTGACATTGCTCTAGTAATCTTCTTTGACATTTCACTCTTGCTATGTTTCTTGACACACACCTTCGATTAGGTCATCAATACTTCTACTTCCTGGTTCCTTACATTACCAGCCTCACTACGCTCTCCTGCTATATTCGTACCTTTATCTTAAAACCTTATATTTGTAAGAATTCATTTCTATTTCATATGAAGATGAGCATTTTATTGATCAAACAAAAAATGTAGTCCAAGTTACTAGCTCATAATTCCCTTCATACTTTGGTCCTTAACTGTGAGCGTCCCATGAACACCTTTACTCATAGTACTTCTTCACTCTCCATCCATTAACCCGAGCGGCAAACAAAATCTCCTCTAGATCAAAAAATTGCAAGGAGCCATTGTCAAAAATCTTTTTCACCATATATGGTCCCATCCAACGTAAGTGTAGCTTCCTTGAAAATTTCATCATAACATCAATAACATCAACCTTGTATTCTTTCAAAATTTTGTGAACTCTTAAGCCAACATCATATTTCTCTTTTCATTGTGATTGAATTTGTTTTGTTAATCTTTCCGCCTCCTCTTGAGATTTCCAACTAATTAAGAATTAGCAGCTTGTGCATTTGACTTTCTTCTACAGAGAGCCGATCTTCCACTAATACTCGATAAGAAGTAACTTTAAACTCCATTCGAGAAATATGATGTAGATCATAAGTTGAGTTAAATGGAGTTTGTTTTGTAGTGATCTTTTCTGTTGTGCGAAATATCCAGAGCGTTGTTGACGCATTCGTATCATAGTCATAAATGTGATTGATGGTCACTTTGTTAAGAATCTTGCACAACAATCCATTAGACTTCTCCATAAGATCGTTCACTTTAGGATTGTACGGAGTAGTCTTTATATGCTTGATCTGAAAATATGTGATAAGTTCCTCAATCAAGTTATCCAAGAAGTGAGTTCCCTTATTATTAACGAGCTCTAGCTGACATCCATATCTGCAAATGACTTCGTTGAAGAAAAACTTAGCGCATCATCTTTCCTAGTAGCAATGGCTTCCACCATCTACATGTAAAATATCTCAAAACAATCAAGGTTGTGATGTTTTTGGGCATGAACATTAATAGAGCATTTGACTATGGCATCATGCATAGAACAAATAGGGGAAGAGGTTTGTTTCCATCAGAACGTTTATTGAAAATGCGACCAGATCTAAATTTTTGCAAACATAGTAGTTGTTTTGAACGAATATGAATCAATTATGTTGTCATTTTAAGTAATATTCAATGTTGGAATATCAATACACCGATATATAATATGTTTTTTGTTGTAAAGGGTTAAAATTTAATGTGAAGTTATGACGGATTATCATTTTAAAAATTTTGCAAATAAAATAGAGGACATTGATTTTGTAATTGATTGTAGTCATAATATACATATATTAAATATTTTGTGTAGATGATATTTTAAAAGTTTGATATTTTTTTATAAAATTAATCACATTCAACTCATTTTTTAAAAAAATTGGAAGTAATGGAGATTTGGAGTTGTTTGTACAAACACCATAATCATTATTACATGAAAAATTAATGTGACCCAAACACAATATTTATTAAGAAATTCAAAAAAAAAACTTGCATCATCTTACTTCCTTGAACAGAATCGTACATGTTGCATTTTGGAAAATTAGAAACTTATAATTTAGATTCATGTTATTCAAAAATTAAAAAGCAATAACATCATGAAACTACTTATTTTTTTCATATTTATCAAAAAAAATATTTTTTTGATCATAGACTATTCCAACACTAAGAATGTCTAGATAACATGCATATAATAAAAATAATAAAATTTCAAGCAAGAAAATGTATATTTTTCTTTCAATATGAAAAAATAATTTTCAATTTATATTAATTATATAAATAAAATAATAATAAAATATAAATATTATTTCGGGCAAATTGATTAGCCATTGAGTAAACAAGCTAAAGAATGAGGAAAATACTCACCATGTTTGTTTTTTGTTGATAGTCATGTTTTAATTGCATGTACATAATTTTAGTAGAAAAACCATTAAAATATTAATGTTTCTTAAAAATATTTTTTTAAATATAAAAAAATATACATTAAAATTAATTTATTTACAAAAAAATGAAACAATATATGTGATAATATTTTTAATATTCTTGTCATGTAAGTAAAATTATTGGGTGCAACTGTGTTCTTGTCAATACAACTTGCAATCACAATAAATTTATAAACAAATCGTAAATAAAATAAAATATTTAAAACTTATTTTTTTTTTTAAATTTTTTTTATAATATAATATAATAATATTTTTTATAATAATATAATATCAATCAATGTGCACATTGAATAATATTCAAAAGATCAAAACAAAGTTTACATTAAAATAAATATTTTTAAATCAAATAAACTTCTATCAATAAAATCACAATATTCAATCATATCATACTTTTTTTTTTCTTTCAAGTATTATATTAAGGTATAGTTAAAAAATTAAATTTTTTAATTATATCTTTATATTATCAAACATTTTTAACTTACTTTTTCACTTACTTTTAACCATCTAATTTGTTTTGTATTTTCAATGTCCTTGGCACTTTCGAGAAATGGGGAATCGAGTTTGTGGGATCTATCTCACCAGCCAATAGAGGAAGAAGGAAGAGATATATTTTGGTTGCTACGGATTATGCTACATCTAAAGTTATTAACTTCAACCCCCAATAGCATCACACTGGGAAATATGTCCTACAACACATAAGATATCCAAACTATCAAGGTCAAACGGTTTACAAACAACAGGAGCATCCGAAGAAGCATAACCTAACATGATTGCTCTCCTATGGATTGCACTATCTAGTGCTCTATGTAGAGCAATGGAAACATGTTGACTAAAATAGGCTATACAATAAGTAGCTAAAGAAAGTGATACCCTTGCCGCCTAGTATGGTAGGCTCTCACGCACTCCCTCACGAACATGTTGAAGTCGGTGTCCATAGCTCCATATAACTCCAAAGCTAGAGGAACAAAGATGTGACCTCTAAGCATATCCATATACTTGGACACCTTGGTTGCTACCGCCCCACTCGCCGCCCATCTTGGAGGATGGATGATCCCCCCCTCTGAAATTATGTCATGAGTAGGATCGGAAACCACCACATCCGCCATAGTAATCTGGTCTTCCCAAACCAAGTACAGGTCTGCCCTAACCCTAGTTGACTGCAAGGCATACCAACGCTCCCTCCATGTGAGGTAAACATCGTCTCATGCCATAGCAAACACCACATCCCCAATGACATCATGGATAGCTATCCTCTGACCTCTGAATGGGTAACAAGTCATATAAACACCTGCTCATTTAAAGTGATACCATTTAAAGATGTGGATGGATGGATCAAGCCAAGACGTAACCTCATCGATGTAGAGAAAATAGCTGGTGTGAGTCGAAAAGCTCTGATTAGATGATCAAGCCAAGATCCACTAGCCTGCACCATTACCAAAGCAAGAGCGTAGACGAGCCCTAGTAATACGAGGAATGGCCGGATCCATTGAAAATGAATATAGAGTCTGATGAAACTGTCGGTTCATCAAGGTAGATTGTAGACCTCTAGTCCAATCGGTGGTCAAAGAGGAAAAAGACGGGAGCTCATGTCGTACCTCCAAGAATAAAGCATATCTCGTATGTTGCAATAATACATGGAAGGGAAATGATCATATATATTCACATCCCTTGCTTATATCTCAAGGATAGATCTATTTGCAATCATAAATCGAAAGATAATAAAGCTGTTGAAAGTGTCCAACTAGCCAAGAATTCTATAGGTGTAGTCTCTATCGATAATAAGCCTACCACTCCATCCAAAATTGGCAAAAAAGTATGTCTCCATGCCAAATCTCTTGTCACACACTCGAAGGTCCTTGATCCAATGATGTCACCAAAGACGTCCATGATCCTCCTATCCAAAGTTATCAAACATGATATGAATGTAGGTGAAGGAGGAACTGTGCAGAGAATGTAGGTGGATCGACGAGCAATATTAGATGAAAGTATACCAAACGCCACATGCGGATCCCCAAGTAGAGGAAAGTCATCTACATGCAAAATATCCTCGGTAAATGCAACGTCTAGGTAACGTGAGACAAAATCCTTGGATCCTGCTGACACCCCTAGAATGCGTAAGCCGTCTGTCAATGTCATACATCCCTCTAGAAGTTGGAGATGAGGAGGAATGCCCAAAGGAGACCAAGCCCTACACTTTGACCTCTTGACTCTCAAGCATACAAGATGAAGCTCAATAGTCAAGAAATCAAAGGTATGCTTAATGTGGTCTACATGGCCCACAATATGTGTATCATCCGCTAAGGAGGGGAACACACAACCTGACATGGCCAAAGCAGTAGACAAAAGAGCTCTATAATGAGCCATGGCAAATAGGGGTCCTCCCAAAGGATTTCCCCAATAAGTGCCAAATGGCAGATCAGAAACTGTCCACTCCCTCATTAGAAAAGCCATGATGATAAAAGAGAGAAGAATGTGAGTCGTAGAAAGACCGTACGAAAGGAACGAGGCTCAATAGAGGTCCACCAGTCTCTCTAAGCTCTCTAAAAATAGATGCACGTGAGACACGATTAAAAGTGTTCTCAACGTTCACGTGCAAGATAATCCAATCCGGATGGATATCAAGAAGTGCTCTAATGCCCAACGATACCACCTCACAACCTCATGGTGTGGCGACTCCAAACTGGTGTGGACAAAGATGCTGCTAGAAGTGTGAACGATACTGCAGGACAACGGTACGATTGACTAAATGCAATAAGACCCCCTGTTCTCCATCGCGAGAAGCCAACTAACTGACTGACAAAGGAATCTCCCCTCTCACAACTGATGCAGACACCTGGAACAACTTAGTGAAACCACTAGAAGTATCATTCGCCTGAAAGCAATCTCGAAGATGCTCGTACACTATCTTTGACAAGCCCCCAAGGACAAACGTGGGGTTGTACATAGAGAATAGTCAAATAGTGATCTATCAAGACATAATATGTCCTCTAATTGATACTTCAAGACATCTAATGGTATCTATTTATCGAGTCGGATATAAAAGGCGTAAAGAACAAATCGTTTCCTAATTAGGACTAGCCATATAGATTAGGAACAACTACCATGTACTCTTCATGGCGTGCATGTTTACTTGCGGAGTACTAGTGACTCATGTTCTAGCCGTCACCATTTCAGGCTATATTAGTAGCCGGATTTGTGCAGATCTTTACGCCTATCGGTGCCAAGATATCCCTGAAGGAGATTGCTGCCGATTGAACTCTGGGAATATAGTATGGCGGGCAGTTAGTCGACAAGGGTGTGCTTGTTTACCAAGGCCTCCAAGTCTCCTCGTAACAGCCTCATAAGTCTCCTCTTGATGTGGTGGTTACCAATCCTACTAGAGACACAGTTTCAGAGGGGGTGATCACCCATCCTCCAGGATGGGCGGCGAGTGGAGCGGCAGCAGCCAAGGTCTCCAAGTATAGAGGTATGCAGAGATGTCACCTCTTTGTTCCTTTAGCTTTGGAGTTATATGGAGCTATGGACACCGACTTCGACATGTTCGTGAGGGAGTGTGCGAGAGCCTACCATACTAGGCGACATGGGGTATCACTCTCTTTAGGTTACTGTAGAGCCTATTTTAGGCAGCGTGTTTCCATTGCTCTACAAAGAGCACTAGCTGGTGCAATCTATAGGAGAGCAATCACATTAGGTGATGCTTCTTGGGATGCTATGTTGTTTGTAGACCTTTTGACTTGGATATTGAATATATCTTTAGGTGCTGTAGGACATATTTCCCTGTGTGATACTATTGGGGCCTAGCCCATGTTACCCGTTTGGTTCCATCCTTGTACGATTTGATGGGGTCTTCCCATCCCCTTTTTTATTATACTTTCTTGATTACGAGTATCCTCGCAACAGGGGGTTCTTGGGTTGCTCCAGACGCTACTATTCAAGAATCCTTTTATTATACTTTCTTGATTACGAGTATCCTCGCAACAGGGGGTTCTTGGGTTGCTCCAGACGCTACTATTCAAGAATCCGATGTCGGTGACAGTTCACGACCGGTCCTTCAAAGTGCAGAAACAGACACACTCCCACGCCCATGCGCTTCAACGTCTCAAGCGGCTCATGGTATCAAGTAGACGGTATTCCGGAACAGTAATAATCTGTAGATCTCCCATCAGTGGTGTAAACATCTTCAGTTTCACCGATAGATGTGTCTGGGTCGCGTACAGACATGTCCGGGTGTCAATACTGATATTTGCGTCGAATTTAGATGAAGTTGAGAAAGGTGAACAGATCATACTCATGCTGTACGCAGCAGTTGATCCATATGGTCTCGATCTTGCCACATAGACTGAACAGAAGGATGATTAACGTAATTATGATCTAGGAATAGAAACGTAGTCGCATTTGCTGTATTGGATCTTATTCATCCCTCGGCACATATGCTGTCAATCTCGTAGACCTTCGAATATAAGCTCTAAAGCAGCAGAATGTACGACTCAGAAGGTCTACAGGTGCGGTGATGAATGGAATTGAATGGATAAATGTGTCCCTTTGCAATGCGTGATATATTGTGATCACTTCCAAGTTTTAAAATCTTCTCTCGTTGTCATTTAGTACAGTCGAACCTGGTTATGTGAAATCTCTCCGGGCCACATCCATGCTTTTCATATTTAGAGGGTTTTGTCTTTTCGATAACTAAAGATTTTACTCATACATTAGTGAAAAACTTGACATATGGATTGGTGAAAACAAATCTTAAAAATTCAGTCAACCATGTTCGTTTATGCAGTCTAGCTCGCATGAGTATGATTATCATTCTGTCCATTTTGTAATTTTTTGTATATGAAAACTTGGGGACATTGAGGGATTGCACTTATAGATTTGTCTGTAGCTGTGACTGGAGAAGGCTTTCACGTAGCAAAATGTGAAATTATCCAACATTCCACTGTATATCTTCGCGGGACTGACGATGAGCTTCACTTATCGAGGCATTTCACTTTTCCAGGTATTCCAGGTGGCCTTGGCCAGGCTCGACTGTACACGAACGTGTGACGCAATTGTAGATGGCTGGATTCGATCATCGATGAAAACCCTGTACACCAAAATGTGACAATCTGAGCTAACCTAAAATTTGTATATATATATACATATATATCCCGGACGTGGACTCTTGAAGGGATGGGAAGAGTGACCCATAACAGTCAAAAATTACGTGATTATCAGCACTGAACCATCATTGAATACGTCCGAGGATGCTACCTTTACCACAAAGTTCCAATTGGCTCTTAATAGTAATCGGCACAGACAGCAACGCAAATAGCCTATGTGTGTATTTCCCGTCATTGTTGTCGGGAGTTGACCATCTTTAGTGGAGTGGACAAGAATTGATCTTTTCCTGCCAGCTTTATCCTTTTAATTTTCGGACTCCTTCACATTTTCGTCTTTACTTGCATCCTCTGAGGTTCCAAAGATTATGTTAGGAATGTATCTGGTCCGATAACTATGTTTGTTCCCGATTTGCATATCTCGTCTCTGCTTATAATTGACTAAGATTCTTGGAAACTTATCGTAGTTATAAATTTTACTCAAATATTAAAAAAAACATTATGTACAATCTATTACTCATGGCTTTGTTTCAACGAGCACATTAGTTTGGAGGGAGGTCCCATTCATTTTTCCACTCTCCAGCGGAGGGATCACAGACTTGTTTAAGCTTAGAAAGAGTCGATGAACACTTCATAATTTGATGCAGCAAGATCCGCTATCCGCTTGTTGACAGTTGTTCCATAGCGCAGCGGAAGGAAAGTAAACAGGAGAATCGGCCACTTCAGCGGTTTAGTTTCGGATTCTTCTCTCCATACAGTTCAGGTGAAGCCACGGGACGACCTTACGTTGCGTTTGAGGGTGTGGGAAACCAAAAGTTCTTCACCTCCAGTTAACATACGAGGAGAGAAGAGACCAGGTATGTGTCTTTGCTTGACGGCGCCACTGTTTGGTGCTGTCTTGATGACAATTGGCTTCGGGCGATTCAGTTTCAACATTTCGAAAACTTTCGTGTAAATTTAGCCCTCACGACGTACATGCTGCTGCGGTAATACTCGCATTCAGGTGCACAAACAGATTCTCTTTAATAACATACATCCCTGAAAGCCTCCAGCTGAAATCAACGTCTACTTCTTAGCAGAAAACCTGAACATTTGAACTCTGTAAATTCTTGGAACCATCACAGGATATGAAGTGCTCCACGCGGGTAAATTTAGAATAATCATGACGAACAGTTTGTATAAACAGTGAACTACGTTTTAAACCATTAACTCCCGTAACTGTGTTAGGGTTGTCGAATTCACTTCCGTACTCAGACGTTAGGAGTTTCACCTCAGTTCGCGGTATATTTGAAAATTCCTCCGTATTTTCAAGCGACTGAAAAGCTTCGGTATGAATATCTGTGAGACGGTACAGCCACAAAAGCTCAGATGTAATTCACTATATCACTTTGAGTATTTCTTGGAACTTTCTTGGAATATTTCTATGTCTGAACTTCAGAAGGCATATTTGAGAAGAAGCTATCTGTACTATGTCAGCATCTGTTCCACTACTAGACGATCCGGCGGGTAACTATTTACCACCCAGATGCATGCGCATCCAATACAACTTCCTGTGCGTTGTATTGGACTACCTTCACATAGAAAATGATGGAGACAAATGGGTAAAACCCACCAAAAGATTTCAAGCCATGAATATCATGACAGTCCTCTCACGTCCTTCAACAATAGACGGCTCTTTAGGTGGACTGAGTACCATTGTAGACACCCTCTTCTGATAGCTGTTCAATGAGAGCCGCAACAGACAATCAAGTACTTCGTTCTAGGATTTCGGCAGATTAGTTAAAGGGGTCAGGAATGTGATCAGCAATATAAGCCCTCAAAGAAGTTGAAAAAGTAATATTTCAACAACCAATTGGGCAGATCCGTCAGCAGACCTCGCAGGTTCCGTAAAGTCAGCTCCGCAGATGTAGTTCAGATCATGGAGAGTGTTCATGTGTTCAAGCATATCAGTCCCCGCTGAGATCCAACGTTTCACAACAATCCAATGAAAATATAATAGAATGGAGTGAACGCTGCGCGCAACAAGTTTGAAATGCATGGCTTTGTCAGGGCGAAATAACAACCTCACACCATCTATGTTCTCAAACGACCCACAAACTCATGAGTAACCGCCTGTGGTTTACGATTATCCTGAAGTACAAAGCTCACTTTATGCTACATAAGCAAGTAATATTGCTCACTCCACCCTTTGACTGGTCCTCTGAAGTCTTCCTGTGCAATTACTGAAATGTACAAACTACATTCTCCTCGAAATCTAGCCTTCAGAGACTGACTGTACAAGATAGCTAACGACTGAGCTAAGATGTACCAAAAACCATGTGAACGGTAACAAGTACTGCTAGTGGGAGCCCAGGATTCCCACGGCGCTGCCGCAAGCGACAAGAAAGTTTAGCAAATGCACGGCACAATCGAAACGAACTTATGGGCAACAACATTCGAAGTTCTGGTGTTTGTTTTGTAGGATATTGCCTGTTCCACCGCAAACCTCTCATATTTTCAAAAGTTCTATAAGAGTATTATATCGTCATCCTCACCTGGTGTCACGAGATGAGATTACTTCCCGTCGCTTCGTATTCCTTCCAACCCTCATACCGTCCTAAATGCAACTCAGAAGCTGGACTGATGGGAAGTGGTGCAATTCCGCACGTTTCACCGTTGAAACTGAAACTTCAACATCCCAATTCAAAATCATAGACACTAATTACTCGGTTGCTCAACGTTCACGTATGATAGAGACATCAATCTGCGACGAACATGATCATCCGCGTCAACGTTCGAAGCTACCTTCGAAGTCTGCACCTGGGGGTCTACGGACGGAGGTACGGACTGCGAGATGGCCATCAAGCGCGATCGGGCGTCGTCGGCCTGCGTCGTCTCGGAAGCACTAAGCGGAAGGCCGTTCTTCGGTTGCTGTTTCGGCGGGGATTTCACTTGAAGACTCTCCATCAGTCCTTAGTCTTCCTTGAGAAAGAAATAGGGCGAAAGAACTCGTTCCTTCTCCTCGATATAAAATAGACAGATTGTCAGGTGCTCAAAAGAAAGCGCTAGTTCTCGCAATTTGGCCTTCTCTTAAGATCCTCGCTATCGAGAAACCCGTACGCTCTCGCGGAAGGATCTCCCAAGACCAGTGCGTAAGCCAACGCTGCAACTCTACCCTCGGTGGAGCATACGATCTGACAATACACCCTATCGAGGAGACTTTCCACGCACTCTTCCACACCGCGTAGCAATTGACGAGCCTCCGGCTGAGGTAACAACGAATTACTCGCCCACTATCGATCGAGATCTCATCCGTTTCTAACTGATCCCTCGGATGATCTGGCTCCGCGTAGCCCTCCGAGCGAGCAAATGTACAGCAGCAACATAATGGCCGGTGAACACGACCGCAGGCGCAACGTTGCTGTGCATAGAGTCACAGCAAGTTGGCGTCGTTGTCACCTTCGGGAAGAGTCGCGCTGCCACTGCCCCGTTTTTCTGCCCGCCAACGCGTTATTGGGTCCGCGCTGTCAGAAACAGCGAGAACGACAAGCTCGTGAGGTGAGCGTGTTGCCCCACCGTCGCCTGCCGTGCTGTCGATACGGCCTGCCTCTGGATTCCGTACGTGGCTCGATGGTCTCGCTCGTGATTTCCCCGAGCCTCCCCCACTCACTGACAATCCCATCCCCAAGTCTTAACTCTCATCACTGGAACACTGTATTTCTCTGATATCCTACGTACACAGTTCTGCATCGACTTCTCCGTCTTTCCTTTGACTTTGAGATAAAGGCAGCGACGGGAAGTGGGTAGGGGAACAGAGTCCGTCAGATGCCGTGGTGGTCGCCAACTTTGCGTTAGAACAACTCCATCTAAGAAATGGACCCATATAAATAAATATTCCCGCGTGCACTGTGCGCTGGGCATCAATTTGCTCATCATCCCTTGCAATTATTAAGCTTATAATTTCAAGGTGTTCAACTCATAGAATAGAATAGAACATTTCAAAACATATCATTTTATTAATTAAAATAAAAATAATTTGGCTTGAATGAGACTGTCCCCGTATAATACTCTCAAATTTTCCCCTTTATCTATTCTCTTAACAATATTATGAGTTTTCAAAACAAATCCTTGACCCCTAAACGACGAGCCTACCCAAATGTGGACGACAGAGTTCAGTTGGATATTGTAACTGCCTAGTTTCTCCACCAAAGAGACATTTGAAACCTGCCCGTGATGAGCTAGATAGCCTCTACCAAATGCAACAATCAAAATTTAACAATTACCTTTTCTACAACTATAATGTTACACCTTGGGTTCGTTCACCAATATTCATTATTAACATGTGAACTTGGTAATACCTTGTACACATATTGCATGCCTTGGAGTAAACTCGGGTTAAAGAGATCTATATTTGGTACGGGATTATATGTTCTTGGTAAGTACATTGTGGTTATAAATCACATACATAGGTTTTAATGGGGTGATTACCCATTCTCTAGATGGGTAGCGAGTGGAGCGGTAGCACCCAAAGTCTTCAAGTATAGGGTATGTAAAGATGTCACATTTTTGTTACTCTAGCCTTGACCTATAGATGCTGACTTCGACATATTTGTGAGAGAGTGCACGAGAGCCTATTGTCGGCTAGTACAAATCTATCACTTTTTTTAAGATATTGTGTAAACTATTTAGTAAGCATGTATCCATTGCTCTATAGAGATCACCAGCTTTCACGTCACGTAATGATTCTTAGGATGCTCCTATAGTATGTAGACAATTTGACCTATATAGTTAAGATATTTTGAATGCAAGAGGATATATTTCCCATTGTGCTACTATGGACCTAGCCCCATCCTACCCATTTGGTTTCATCTCTAGTCATTTGATGGGATCTCCTCATTCTTTATTCTATATTACCCAGTCTCTCTCAAGAATGCAACAATCTAATGCGTATTTGCTACAGTTTGATGGGTGAATTTTAGATCCATCTTTCCGCGCTTACCTTGAAGATAAACTGATGGATTTCTCTTGTGTTCAAGTTAGATTCACATACATAATATTTTTACATCCATATATGTAGCACAAAAAAGTCAACATCTTCAAGATAGAGACACGAGAGTATTTGACTATGAGAGAACAAGATCATTATTTAGATATAAGTCATGTATGAGCATAAGTAACAAATCAATTACATGAATATAGAGTTAGAAATTCAATGGATGATTTGATTCAAAAAAATATTGACATTTTATTCTAGAACAAACACTCATCTAATAAAAATAACTGGTATGTATAATGTGTAGGTTGTATTTATTTGAATTATAATTAAGATAATTTTGATTGATAAACTAAAAAATGTGTCAACTTATCCATGTAAGATGACATACTTGAAATACAAGTCATGTAATTTTATAATTATAAATTTCAGTAAATTGTGATATCTTGTCACACATGTGAAGATGACATTGATCCATGCAAAAATTACTCCACAAAATACTTGTGTCTTCTATGATCATGTAATAAATTTAAATATTTTGATGTAATACTCATAATTTTTTTAAAATTTAATATGGTTAGATTTAAAAAAAATATTATTAATTTTTAAAATTTTATGTTTTTATTAGGATTCATTTTAATTTTTTTTTCGAAAATCTGCTCTTTAAACGGTCAAACTATTATGTTATTACATTAATATTTTTATAATTGGATAATATTTTTTGAGATACATGAAACTTAGTCTATATATTTTACTGGAAAATAACCAGTCATAAATAAAAATTGTAAATTTTTTTAAATTAATATCAAATATTTTAATTTTTTATTAAAAATTTGAAATATTTAGAAAAAATAATTTTAGTTCATTTATTAAAAAAATTAAATTAAGCATAAGTATTTTATAAAAATATTGGTAAAAAATTTTATTTTTAAAAATTGAGTCCAATTTCATAGACTTGCAAATCTTTAGTAAGAGTATGATATTGATTCAATATCTTAGATATTCACTAACATATAAATCTATTGTTCAATTTGAACAAAACTAGGAATGCAAGAAAATGCAAAACATTAATACAATTTTGACCAACATGGAAGATATTGTAAACCCATATAGATTTTTTTTATATATAAAAGAACATGAACAAATGATACTTTTATGCAAAAAATGTGGTCCAAGTTGGCTTAGAGGAATTTTGAATAGTTTTTGAACTCCAAATTGTGAAATATATATACATTTTCAAGGACAAGAAACCTCATCACAAAGTAAGTAGAAACATGTTTATTTTTTTCTTATCAACTAATTACTAATAAAAAATAATAATAAAATCTTGTAGAAAGTGATAGTAGACAAAATGTGACGCATCATTGTAAAATTCTCTCAAGTTATGCTTGAATGTATTCCTCCTATTCTAATTATTTAGCTAGTCCTCTCTCTAGTTGACTTGTCTTTAAACTCCTTTTTGTTGACTTCTTGAACTTGATTTCACTCTCCGCATATTAAAATTTCATATATTTCATGAATCTTTGCTTATTTGGACAACATGTGTATTTTGGGTTTGTAATGGCTACTGCTTTTATTGTATTGAAACTGAATCTAAAAGTAAAAATATGTGATGTTGACATTTGGATGGAAGTTGTAACAAAAAAGTTACACAAGGGTTTGCCAATTGTAAAGAATTAAAGTTTGTTCCCAAGGGAATGAGGTGTTAATTCACTACTAGTGATAAATACATGAGTTTATGCATCTTTTGTAGACTCTGGATAATCACAGTCCAAAGAGTGATACGAATAAGTAGTATTCAACCACTCAATTTGATTACCAAGTCACTACCCATACATTAGATTACACACAATTACACATGTAAATGAAATTCTACTCCTGATTTACTAATGAAAAATTGATATCTCCTTTACAAACCGAAGTCGAGATGATGTTCTCGATGAAGTTCTACTGATGAGGTGAATCCGACCATGACTCATGGGCGAATATTCGAGTATCTTCACAGGTATATCACACCAATCTAGGCCGATCGAACGTAATGTCCAACAACTTCTTCGAGCACTTCGTTCTACCCTGAATACACTTGCGGTTCTCAATGAACACTTGCAAAAAGAAAGATAATCCTACTCTAACTCTACTCATATTTATACAATTACTTGTACATATTCATAATTGTTGTTTACACGGATCACGTCCAACTACTTCTTTGGAAAGTTGTTGGTCCCTTCGATGATGTCTCTTCTCTCCAAGCGAAAGCATCTATGCTCATCTACAACTCTCTGATGTCAGCTGCAAACTCCTTCCTATGAACGCGCATCTCTTCCTCGCATTCGTGACCCATGGTCTATATTTTCATTCGCTTCTCTTTTGAATCACAAGGAGTGTTCATAGCCACAATCAATCGTTCCAACCGTTCAGTCTCCACCTTGTCACATCAAGCAAAAAGATATTGCGAGCACTTACTCGCCAAAACTTATAATATAGCCGGTCTCTCAACATCAACTTTGTGCAATTGGTGCTTCAACCTCTTCAATTGTTGTTGAAGCTTCTCATTTTCCCTCTCCACTAACTTCACCTCTATCCCTCTGATCTTGCAAATTTTGCTGTAGGCCTACTTCGCTATTGTGGCTTCCTTCTTTGCCTCCGCCTTTTGTTTCTCCAACTGCTTCACCGAATTTAACAACTGCTTGATTATCTGCATCTGGTCCTTCCTCCCTTGAGCTCTGTGGTTCATTACATGAATCAGGTCCATATAACCATCTTCTTGTGGATTTCACCCTTGGATGTAATTGGTCCATCTCGTATAGTTCCATCAGAATTGGAATTATTACGTTCTACAGTTTATGCGCTAACTATAACATCAAAGGAATCGGTTCTTCACCATTTACCTTTGACACTTTTACCTTAGGCCGCGATGCCTTTGATATTAAACTTCTTGGCTGAACGATCTCCTTCAGCTTCTTCTTCTTGTTAATGGGTTCCTAAACTACTTCCACACTAGGACTTCTCCTTCCTGTGATCCCCATTGAGTCTTCCCGTCCGAATACGGTCTCCTCAATATCCCGCATTACTTTATCTAGCTCCTCCAAAGGCATATCATCCTTGTTCTCCTATGTAGACGAATGCAAGCTCTATCCTCCACTGGATCCCATACTTTTGGTCAAACCACTTCTTCCGTCATTCTCCTCTAGCCCACCCAAAACATCTACAGCGTTCAGCTGATATCTCTTCCTTTCTAGTGGAGAATCACCCCATTCTTGAATACATGTCAACCAAGAACGAGGAGATATATACCACTCCTTCTCTCTTGTTCTTAGCTTCAAGTCCATCGCTTGCACATTCCGGGCAAAGATCTCTGCCCAATTCACCTTGATCGATCCTCCCACAAACCCCTCTACTATTCTTATCTTGTGTATACTTACATACATGGTTCTTTGCGGAGAGAAAAGTTGATTCATGGTATACATGATCTTCCTTCTAAAGTCATCACGAATAAAATCGATCTTAAATCCATTCGTGTCTTTCTTTCCTCGAGGATCAAACCACTTTAATTCATCAAAGTTAAAATCTTGTATAAAATACCGACCCTTCCCAGTCGATGCCATCTTCCTCCTTCGAGTAATCTTGACCTAACACTTCAGCCCACAGAAGCACATCCCACGAATCCAAATGCCCTTTCCATCCTTTGCTGCCTTTTTCGCTCGAACTTCCTCACACAACTCCAAACACACATAGTCCCATCGCCATACTAGGAAAGCTCCTCCTAAAATCTTCAATCATAGCAACTCTTCCGATGTCCAATCAAGCTTTGGCACCAATGGTCTATACACTCCTATCGGCATTTTTTTCATCGATGGTGATTGAATAGCCTTCCGAGCTCCCAAACGAATGATCGATCTTTTCTTCATGTTGTCTAATCGCTTCGTCGGCTCATTTTTGCTTGCCCGCTGCTCATCTCACTTGTTGATATTGTTACTAACTACCATAATCTGATCGATGCTTTAGATATTTTCTAACAATCTATTCGCCTTGGTCATATTTGTACTTATTCCACATATTTGTATTCGGTAGACCAAACTTCATCCAAATATCACGCACTTTTATTCCAAAAACAAAAAAAAAAGCTCAAATTCTCTAACTAGTATCGTACATAAACACCTTTGATAAGTTTCCAACAGTAAAGGTAATGATTTATTTGAAATCTATAATTAATAGTTGATAGATCCATAGATCATACAATGTCAGATCTTTGAAAATTTAGACACAATGAGAATCATTTTACTTTCAGATATTTTATCAATCCATCTTCTCTCAAAAAATATAATCAATTAACTATTGTATCTTATGAAGGTTTCATGGTTTGTTTTAGAAAATATTTTTTATGATTATCATTTAGTTGTTTTGATGGTTGAGAAAAAGATGGGGAAATGTCAATGGTAGGCTTTGATGTCTCCTGCTCTCTTCGTCCATGTGCATATGGGCGAAAAGATTTAATTCTGTAATTCAGTTGTATATCAATCTCTAAATGTTTTGACTTTGTTGGAATTGAAGCCAAGATGGTTCACACTAGATGGCTAGCTCAGTGGGGTTTGTACTTGTTGTCATGATCTTTCAAAAGATGTGCAACATGTGAGGTCATGTTGTTTCATAATTCAAACAATGACTTTGTTGCATGTTCCGTCCAACATAATTTTAATTGAGATAATTATGCTATAATTACATCATTTTTTTTATCAAACTTGTTTGGTTGGAATGACCAAATGGAAGTTTGCAAAATGTATCATGTCTTCAAAATGATACTATAGATTGGAAACAAAGAATTATAAGGTTGGTCATCCTATTTTTCCCTTGGAAACATACATGTAGCATTATTGACTTTGTTGATACCATCAAGTCTCCTTGGATGCAATTTACATGATTATGTTCCTTGTGTTGAAGAGTACATCACAAAGCAAAAATCTCAGCAATATCCTTATTGTTATTGTGACAAATAATTCTTCTTCAAGAAAGGGCAAAAATTCTCACTATGATATCTCCTATCAATATTGCTGCAACCTTATGCTTTTATACAATCAAAATTGTTACAAAAAGCCAATTCAAGTTAAGATTTCTCTATACATCAAACCTTTAAAATTTTCAATAAGCAAATCTAGATATATAGCTTTAAGTCTACAAATTATCATGATTTTACACAAAAAACTAAAACTACAAGGAGTGATCTGATTTAAGTTGATATCCATTAGCTATAAATGTATAACATCAATATTGACTACTCTCTATACTCAACTACCGATCACATAAACAACATTGCTAAATTTTGCACTTGAGTGACAAAATTGTGTCCAAATATTGTTACAAAAATCTTTGAAAATATGAATTCTATTCAGAAAAAAATTATTTTGATGAAAAATGATTGCTAAAAATATTAGACAATCCATGAAAATTCCTTTGCATGTTTAAACTATATGGAGTTTTTTTAATGTAAAGTTCAAATCCATAATTTTATGATTTTTGAATACATAGTTGTATCATCCGCCACACAAAACCTATCAAATGAATTGCCAAGATGGTACTGCCTAATATCAACAATCATTTTCATCTTAACATAGTGAAATTTAAACAATGCTTATGTGTATAATCATTCAACACGAGTAAGATATCTAAGAAAATTGGTGATTACTATTTCCATGTCTAAGTAATATTTCATGAGCTTAATAGATAATTTATATTTTTGAATGATAACATATTTTTTGTATTTAAAAATGAAATTATCAAAAGTATATTTATTTTTATTATAGTGAAATTCAAGTTGGATCAAAATTTACAATTCATCAATTTTGTGTGTAATTCAATATTCAATCCCAACTTCACTCACTAAATAATATCTAATATTGATGAAATTTATTCAAATTTTATTCATCTATAGATATTTTAATAGTCACTACAACTCAAATTTTTTTGTCATCAGATGAGACATATAAGATGATGAAATGCTTCTACTTGAAAAATTACTTTCATCATTTCTTCTTTATCATCCGGAGTTCATCATCTTCACTCTCATTATTTGAATCTTTATGAAATCTTACGCAATGATTCTTTAACTTATAAGCAATTGTTATAACAATTTTCAACACAATGCATATAATTATCTTGCCAATTTGAAGCCTTTTTGCTATGTAGATTGATAATATAACACTTGTAATTTAACCATGTAAGAATACATAGTTAACCTAGCCTATAAAGCCTCCAAACTTCCCTAATCTGAACTCTATAGCTTGAACCCTAGGTCTTCTTATGGCCCTAATGGCACTTCATGTGCCGTTATTATTCACCATAGTGATTTTAGTATAACTTTTTTCTCGTGAAGTCCATATTTTAAAATCCATAAACTGGGCTTTAAAACCTAGAATGAAATCCCAACAAGTGAAATCAAATTAGTAATACAAGTATCTCTTCTCTTCAAGTGAGTTTTTTCAATCATGGAATGAAGATGTCATATGTGGAGCCATCTCTTAACATGAGTCTTAGAACTTATGATGCCGATAATATTTTTCTTTTAAAGAACTCAACATTTTAAATTCAAAGACAGAATTTTTTTAGTATTTTTGTCTCCCTACAACGAATGATTAGAGGCATCGGGGGTGAAACACCCTCGACCTATTCTCAAACTTTAAATAGGTGAGATCCGACGGGGTTGCTTAATTGAACCCCCGGCGGAGAATCCGAACGCTCCAAGTGGGCCATTTTTGGTAAGTAGAACTGACAATGCGGGATGAACCGAAAGCCGAGTTACGGCACCAAACTACGGGCTAACCCATATCCCACAAAGGGTGTTGATCGATAAAGACAGCAGGATGGTGGTCATGGAAGTCGAAATCCGCTAAGGAGTGTGTAACAACTCACCTGCCGAATCAATTAGCCCCGAAAATGGATGGCACTGAAGTGCGAGGTCTACACTCGGCCATCATGGGCGATTGCGTGAAGCCCCGATGAGTAGGAGGACACGGGGATTGTGGCGCAGCCTCGGGCGCGAGCCCGAGTGAAACATCCCCCAGATTATTAGAAGAATTCATATTGGTATCATTTTTTTTTCATGATGTTTGCTTGTCAAACATGCCATGACTTTTGTAGAAGCAACCCTAGTTATGTATGTGAGTGCATGCATAAGCATATATAATAATTAGAGTCTCTAGTGAAGTTATTACCATTTGCATTGGATGTGATGTTAGGGCCAATAGCACTATTAGGGCTCCTTGGAGGTTAGTTTTCAAAATTAAGCCTTTGAGATTGTGGCAATGATTTATAATAGTTAGTGCGAGAACATGGAGTCTTTGCAATTCAAAGTGGATTTGGCTTGATTGTAATCTGATTTTTATGTAATAGTTATGAGTGAAGTGTCATTGTGGACATTTTGAAAGTAGAAAAGATTACTTCAAAAACTCAAATTGGATTTTATGGTGAGCTTTAGACTAGGTGAGGGCTTATGTTGACAGTAGGTTCACCTTATGTTAGCATCTTGTGGTGCATTGTGTACCTTTTATTACAATTTGAGATTAATTGTAAATATAGTTACAAAGAAAATACATTGGTTTCACAATGGAGTCCTTTGGTCCAAAGGAGAGACTGCTAGGATCAGTAATGGGTGCATCCAAAGTGGAATGTGGTACCAACCTTGGCTATTAACTTTCACAAAAGATTGTTATTTGATGTTTGAGAGTGACGAAGTTGAGCTTGATGATATCTTGGAGTGTGTCTCCACACCCTTGTTGTGAGACATGGACAATATCTATGATACCACCACGGATCCTAGATGATATTGTGGTAAAGTGGGTACCATTAAGTTAGATGACTTCATCCAAGAGTTTGACTCATGGTGCAATTTTTAGTTCATGGCTTGTAAGGGATTAGTCAAATATTTGGAGGATCCGCCAATGGACAATTATCAAGAGTTTCGGCATGAACATTATGAGAAGATTGAGCTCTAGAGATAATATTGGTCTCCAGACTACATCTATATTACTTCAAGTATAGTGTTTGGTATGGCTAGTTCATTTTTTCACCCTATAATAGATGATAAAGTTGGAGTTGTTCATGCTAGGAAGATTTTAGAAGTTCTTATCTTTAATCATTTTCTAGAGTTCTTTACACGGTTGAGGAAAGACTACAAGGGGGTAAGGATTGACAAGCAAAGAGGCTTGCATGAATTCAAGTGGAAAATTTTGGAGAGTCTTCAAGGTATACTTGAATGTGTTGGTTGATAAGTGTTACCCATTGTGTGATATAGGCACAAGCTATCCAATATTGTTATGAGATATTGGACAGGGAGTTGAGACAACAGTGAAAGACACCACCTTACTACAAGAGATATCATCTGCATTGATCATTTTGTTTTGTCTTGTTAAGCATATTGAGCTCAACATGCATGAGGAGACTATGGTGACTGGTTCAGCAAGGATGCACCATCTTTATCACCTTCTTCACATGATTTATCTACAACACAAACACACAGTGGTTATGGTAGACATGTGGGACAATTATGACCATACAGATGGAGTGGTGAAGGTGTCTGATGGAGATCATTGCCATCATTTTCAGATCAACAATGAGTTACTAGAATTGTGTATTGGACATATGGTGGATCACATCACAAGAAGTATTGACTTCAAGACCAAAGAATGGATCTTATTGGATCTAAATCAAGTTAGCATTGTCATAGATCATTCATGTGATCATGATTGATCTATGTTTTGATCTCCATCCAAAATTGCAATCAACAATAGTTGTCATGATAGTCATTGAAAGATGATGAGGAGTTCAAGGTGTCATGGATGGTGATAGAGGACCAGCCTCTAGTAAAATGGTAGCCTATGAGGCTAGTCATGAGGTGAATATGACTTCTCGACTTAAATAGTTAGAGCAAAAGTGTAGAGGCATAGATAGATGAAGTGTATAGGAATTTTTTTGTTTTTGCAATAAAGTATGGTATTCGGACGAATGGAAGTATATTCTGACAAATATTGTTCTAAGTAGCGAATAGACACAGTAGGGGGGGTTCACACTCGTGTAGAAGACTTAGGGTTAGTATACGGCCTTATAACTAGGCGGCACGGCGGAAGCGTAACGTTAAAATGTTGGAGAGAAAGAGAACCTAACCGAAGAAGTGGGATGCGAGGTTGTGGGCTAAAGCTCTCGGCCGAATGTACAAAGAAGACAAAAATTGCGTTGATTGGGAGGGATTGACGATGCATACGACATTCACTTTTGACGAAAAAAAAGTGGTTTAATCCCCAAGAGAGGAAGGGAACGAATGGGTATAAAATCGATTTGATTAAGGATGCGTTTAGAAGGAAGGTCACCTTCACACTAAATTAGTTATTTTTGCCACATCGCACCACTTATGTTTGTATGCATAAAGTGCGAATTGTGGAAGGCTTTATCGGAGCCACCATTCGGGTCAATTGGGGAGAGATCTTTGCTATGAATGTACATGCAATGGCTACCAAGTTGCGAGAGGATGATAAGAGTATAATATACATTTCTTCTTTCTTGGTGCATCTGTATGCTAAGATGGAATGGTTAATCCTGGTTATTGTTGGAGACGTGTAGAAAATACAGTTAGGAATCAACGCATTCGTCCACGAGATGGAGATGCGATCACACAACTTAGGTAGTTAGAGTAGAGTTTGAAGAAAGCGATCCGTGTAGGTGATAGTTAGAAATAGAAGTTAGGAAATTCTGTATAAGTAGTTGTAGGAATAAAATGGTGGGGTCTTTTTCGTCTTTGTACGTGTCCATTCTATTGGATTGCAAATTGTAATCGGTGTAGAACAAGCGCTCGAGAAGCTGATGTATTCATCTTAGAATAACCTTGACTAGTTCGTGCATCAGCGTAGTTACCCGGATATTCGTCCATGAGCCGGACCTACCTATAGTCATAGGAGTACTTTTTTGAGTGTCTCGTCATGACGCAAGTTTGTAAAGAGAGAGATCCCCATCCTGAAGTAAAGGAATTCATTGAAACCATGTTGATCTTGTCTATGGAATCGATTGTGTGATGGGAATGAGAAGGAATCGAGCGGAATTGGTTGATTTCTATTCGTACACTCTTCGGACTGTGTAGTCCAGAGATGTTAAAGATGGCTAAATGCATGTTTCTCTTCCTTACTTGTGTGGTTTGATCCCTTATTCCCTTGGGAACGAATCTAACTATACGAATTTGGACCTAGTAATGCATATCCATGTTATAACAAAAAGATATCAAATATAGCTATATCCTAGCAAATATTAGATTATGAATTTGGTGCATCTACTTCCTATGATGGAGATGTTGTATAGTTCATGTGTGCAGTGGCATAACCATGTGCAGTTGTTCTGACTCGTAATGCAACATAGATTATTGAGTTTAGAGAAGTGTCAATGGAGTTGGATCTATATAGAGCTAGATGGCAAGTCAGATTTCCTTAGTCTTTCGTATTGTTTGATACATTAAATATCTCATTTGTGACTCTTAGAAACCTATGGGAGAGATGAGGATGTAAATCAGTATTGATATACTTGAAGATGGAGCAAGAAGGGTATGATCATCAACATTGTCTAAGATAGCATCCATGGTAATATTGGGGATGGAAAAGACTCTTTTTCATTGCGGCCACCAATTGCTCCAACTGCTGCGTCTCTATTCTATCACACTGAATGAACATATGTGGCATACACGTGTTGGCAAGGGTCTCCAACCTCGCATGCGCCTTCACGTCCACATGATTCAACCATCTTTTCAGGTCATGCACCGTCTCCCAAAGATGCGAGTTCTTCTTCTCCACGAAGTGGATTTTTGCGCCCAGAATACAGCAAATCTCTTTGTATGCCGTCTTCGCCTCCTGAACCTTTTGCTCCAATTCGGCTTTCTGTTTGAACAACTTATCCACATTCTCCGTCAATTCCCGAACAATGATAGTCTAGTCCTCCTTTCCCAAAGTGAGTCGATTCATCATCTAGACCAAGTCCATGTATCCGTCTGCTTGAGGATCCCACTCATGCATGTACATTGGTCCCATTTCATTCAACTCTAACAACACCATGATCACCACTGCCTCCAACTTTTGAGACAGCTGCAAAACAGAGGTCATAGGCTCAGTAATCTTCTTCGTCGTTTTCACCTTCGGACGAGACTTAGTAGTTTAGGAAATGCTACTTCCTCCACTTTTTTCTTTCCTAACTCCCCCTTCTTGACCATCGTAGCGCGAGGAGGACTATCTTCTTCTACTACTCTCTTCCTTTTCCGAGAGGTGCAAATCACTTCTAGATCCGAATCCGAATCAGACTTACTCTTCATGGCTAGCCCGACTTCCCCAATTTATCATGGTTCGGGCGGCGCGCTAGTTCCCAAGCTCCTTGTAGATCCACTGCTGGTGTCGTCGAAGTCTATATCGAGGTCTGAGAGCCCGAACTCCAATCGATATAGTTGCCGTTCCCTTGGAGTCAGCGACTTCATCTTTGCATACAAGTGCACCAAGAAGGACGAGAAATAGACCACACTATTATCATCTTCTCTCATCTTGGTGGCCATCGCTTGTACATTCTTGGCAAAGATTTCTCCCCAGTTCACCCTAATAATTCTGCCTATGAACCCTTCCACAATTCGCACTTTGTGCATGCTGACATACGTCATGCGTTGTGGCGAGAACAATTGATTCAAGGTAAAAGCGACCTTTCTTGTGAACACATCTTTGATCAGGTCAATCTTGTAACCATTCGTCCCCTTCCTCTCTCTGGGATTGAATCACTTCCGTTCATCGAACGTGAAGGCCGTGTGCATTGCTGATCCTTCCCAATCAACTCCACCTTTGTCCTCCTCGTAAATACGTCCCAGCGCCTTCGTCCACAGCTTGGCATCCCACTTCTCTAGCTACGCTCTACTCCTGAATGTTGGCGATGCTTTTCCTCACCGTATTTCATCACATAGTCCCATCAACATGACACAAACGTGCCGCCTAAATTCTTCAACCTCAGCAACTCCGCCGAAATCCAATCCGCCATTACAATAAGCGGTCGAATTCTCCCCATGATCGCGCTTCGACATTGCAACTATTTTTCTCTCAGGCCGCAGTAGTTTCATAGGTATTTGGCATCGACCTCCCTGCTCGACGCTTCTTCAATCCGTCGATTGCGCAACCTAATTTCCTCTTGACTCACTCGTGTGAACTCATTAGTGGTATTCATATGTAACTAACTAACATATATTCGGACGAATATCCACATCATATCATGAATATAGCTCTTTATTAACAAAAATCAAAAAAATTCCTACTTATCCTAAGAACTATGCTCCTACACAACATGTTATCTATGATGGTATAAGGTTCACATCTCTTCACCAATGTATTCCTCTCAAGTGAATGCATGCCTTGGAAAAACTCTCCTTCCAAAATGAAATCCCATATCTCCTTGTATTCTTCCGGTACATCCGTCATGGTATCCATCATCATAAAATCTTCATCTTGAAATGTATCATCCATCAATTGATCTCCTTCCTCATCGTATGACTGAGACATCAAATTATCATTGACATGCTTCTTACCAAGTCAATCATCAATGATGTAATCAAACTTCCATCTTGTTATCCTACCATCAACATTAGGCTTATTAAAAATGTACTTCAAAGTTTTATGATCTACAATAATAGTAAATTTTTCTCCCAATAGATAATGTCAAAACTTCTTGAATGAGAAGATCATCCCCAAAGCCTCATTTTTATCATTGAATAATTTTAGATGTTTAAATCTAAAGTCATTTCAATTAAAAATTTGAAATTTATGATCTGTTTTTTTTACACAATGTTTATATATTGCCTTGTGATACATAGATTTTTTGAAAAATGTTTCAAATAATCTCATAATGTTAGAGATTAAAAAAATTCACATAGAAAAGAGATATGTATACAAAATAACAAGTTAAAATAAAGGTTAACGATCAAATTTGAGATTAAATAGGCTTTGCATGAGAGTTTACAAACAGTTATTATCAACTTTTACTTGCATGGATGAACTAATAATGGACATTTTTCATATGAAGTAAAGTCCTTATGATACCGGTTGTTTAATAAATAAAGTTATTGTATGTGGTTTTATTTATCCCTAACAAACAATTGCAATCCTATTGTAAAACATATAGGTTCACAAAAAATCCATGTCTATGGCATGACTTGTCCATACAAATCTAAAGCAAAAAACCAACATAAAGTCCAAACTGAATTATGTATTTCATATATTTGAAAATACTACTCGTAACATCGAGATGAAGCTTACTTAAACGTATGCCTAAACCAACAAAAAAATTTTAACTGAGTTATAAAAATCAGGCCGAGTAGTTAATAGATATATCAAAATTACTATCATTTATCAATATATGTTTGGATCTACAAATACTTTAATTACGTCTAGTTGAAGTTTCAGATTTTGTTACAAACAAAAAGTAAGTGATTTATTATTCTTACTTATCTAATATTTATTATTATTGCATCATTGATATAAGTTTTTTTTAAAAAAAACAAGAATGTCTTGATGTCAAAAATGAACCAAATTTTATTCAAATCTTTCATCTAAACACTTCTTGCAATTGGTATTTACATGTTGGATTATATCACATTGTAGCATGTAATGATAAAGTAATCTACAAACATAAAAATATGCATTTGCAATATTCTTGATGAACATATATAAACAATAATCATTGTTATAAACCATGAATATGTAATGAAAATTTTATCTTTTTGAAACACATCCTTGGTTATTTGTTTCAACTTATAGTGACAAAGAAAAAAATTTACATATCCAATGGACTTGTCTATGATCCTTATATCCAAAAAAATTTATCATGTATAAAGATTTGCTAATCATATTTCAAACTCATGTTCCTAACATCCAACCTAAAAAAATTTAATTTTAACATGCAACAATTATAATATTTATATAAATATTATATATTTTGACAAAAAGACTAAATTTGTTCTTATAATCAATCTCATACTCTAAAAATAGTCCTTAACTGTAAATTTCTTTTTGTATTTAATTATGCTTCCCATTGAGATACTTTTGATCTTGTATAGCCATTTGTAACCAATAGCTCATATATTGTTTGAAATTTATTAAGGTTTCTATGTGTATTATTAATCCAATGCTTCAATGTTCTCTTGTATTATTTGCTGCCAATCTCAAACAATTCTCCAACTTTTTTTAAACATGATGGCTCTTTTTTCTTAGCTACCTTGATCATGTATGCATGAACTATAGCAAAAGTTCTCATGCATCAACCTCTATTTATAATATTTGATGTTATCTGATCTTCTTGTGGCTCATGAAGTACTTGAATTGCATGTTGTCATGAACTACTTCAACTCAACTCCACCATGTCTAGTAAATGTTACATGTGTCTTTCTAGAGATGAGACATATTGAAGAGTTCAACCATATTTTGATTCTACACTAAAATGATCTAATGAAATATAGATAATAAATTCATGTCTTGATCATACTTTAGAGTTATAATATATACAGAAATACAATAAATTCATTTTAAGCTTCTTAATTTATAGGATGAATCAAGAAGGAATTTATTTCTTAACCATAATATTACTTCATCAATATCATATTAACTGTTAGTCCGAGAGACATGAAATACATTGAGAAGCAACATGCAATCAAGAGACGAGACAAGAAATACGCGGTTCACCTCACTGAGACTACATCCACGGAACACACTGAGTCACTTTACTAAATAATCCTAATTTGTGTTACAGAGAGCTTCTGCCAACCCTCTTATATAGTAGTACTGTAAATTCTAGCCCTAGTCTAACTAAACATAGTCAAACTAACTAGAGTTACTCAAGACCTGAGTTAACTCCTAACAATATCCCCCTTGACTCATGTCTTGGGGTGTCTAACTCTTGTCACCATATACATACTCCGCTGGAAGTCCTAGAAGGAAGCCTAAAGCATAGGCCCTCCTGTAAACAAGGATTAACTAGAACTGACCCGTAGCCTATCTAGGAAGGAATAAAGCATATACAAGAATCAAACAATTGCTAGCGTAACTCTACTAGTGCTCCTTGTGCAAAACCTGCATAGTAGCACAATGCCTCCTGAAACTCTCTAAAGGAATAACTTTGGTCAAAACATCCGCTGGATTGAGTTTACTGTCAATCTTGACTAGCTCAATCTTCCTATGTGAAACTGCATCTATGATAAAGTGATATCTGATGTCGATGTGCTTCACCCTACTATCCATTACTTGATTTGCTGCAAGATATAAGACATTCTGACTATCACAATGGAGATTTACAACATCATGTTTCAATCCCATCTCAATGATAAGTCTATTCAACCAAATAGCCTCCTTTGCTGCTTCCCCTGCTGCTACATATTTGGCTTCTGTAGTTGACTGAGCTATGCACTTCTGCAAGGTAGATCTCCAACTAACGCATCCATCTCCAAGTGTAAACACGTACCCAGTTGTAGATTTTTTCTTATCCAGATCTTGTCCATAGTCAGCATCAACATAACCCAACAAGAATTTGGCATTGTCCGATAAACCATCAAACAAAAGACCATAATCCTTAGTACTCTTGAGGTACCTGAGAATCCACTTCACAACTTCCCAATGTACCTTCCCTGGATTTGACATGTATCTGCTCACTTTGCCCATTGCTAGAGCAATATCAGGTCTAGTGCACACCATCAAATACATGAGGCTGCCCACTGCCTTGTCATACGGAATTGACGACATCTTTCCTCTCTTAGTTGCATCAATCGGACATTGAGCTGCTAAGAGCTTAAAATGTGCCGCCAAAGGAGTCCACACTTCTTTAGAGTCTGCCATGTTAAACCTGTCAAGCATACGCTGAATGTACTTACACTGACTTAACCATAGTTTTGTCTTCTTCAAATCCTTGTGAACATCCATACCTAATATCCTCTTGGACTCACCCAAATCCTTCATCTTGAATGCAGATTTCAGTTGCCTCTTGCATCTATCGACGTCGGATTGTTCCTTTGCTAAAATAAGCATGTCATCCACATAGAGTACCAGAATAATGAGGCTAAAGATCTCATTATTCACCTTCTTCATGTAAACACATGGATCAAATACACTCCGTGAAAATCCTTGTGCTTTCATGAACTCATCAAACCTTGCATTCCATTGCCTAGGAGCTTGCTTCAATCCATATAGAGATTTGAGCAATCTACGAACTAACTTCTCCTGACCTTTCTTCTCATAGCCAGTAGGTTGCCTCATGTAGATTTTTTCCTCCAAATATCCATATAGAAAAGCCGTGACAACATCCATTTGATCCATAACTAGACCAAATATCGCAGCAAGTACACATACCCTGGATTTAATTGTAGCATACTTTGCTGGCTGGTGAGAAGACTTCGTTGTAGTCCACACCTTTCTCTTGTGTGAAGCCCTTAGCCACCAACCTGGCTTTGAAGATCCTCTTCTCTATATCCGCTAGATTATCCTTCAACTTGTACACCCACTTGCTATCAACCAAAGGTTGACCCTTTGGAAGCTCCACCAGCTCCCAAGTCTTGTTCTCACAAGCGATTGCATCTCACGCTCCATAGCAATATCCCACTCAAGCTTATTGATAGAGGCTTGAGCTTCTCTATATGAACAAGGTTCTCCTTCTTCCAAGATCAACGCATTGCCATCATCATTCTCAGATTCAATATCATGATCCTCAAGAATAGATGAATCAGTCCATGTTCCATACCTTTGAGGAGCTCTACTAATCCGATTTGATGATCTCCAAGTAGATGGTCATGGTTGATCTCCATCGTTTCATGCTCTGTCTTGAGGCTCAGCAACGACAACTTGCTCCTCCAACTCCCCATTTGTTCCAAAAAATTTGCTCCATCTGTTGCCGAGCTTCTCCTTGTGGCGCATCATTAAACCCATAATGATCAATCTCCCCCTCAACAACATCCATGAGTGGAGATTTGCCCTTGTCAGTAAGGGGAGCCTGAGATATCTCCCCCTCTTTCAATGATTTGGGCTCATCGAAAGAAACATCACCTTACAAGCTACAGGATCCCAAAGCCTATAACCTTTCACACCACTTGCATATCCAAGAAAACAACACTTCTTGGATGTAGGATCCAACTTGGTCCTATTCTCCTTAGGTATGAGAGGATAAGCCGTACAACCAAAAATTCTCGCATTTACTATAATCAACCCTCCGTTTGTGCCTCAATTCAAACGGTGTCAAGAAATCGATTGCATTTGAAGGAGACAGATTTATCAAATACACTGGGGTATTTATAGCTTAAGCCCAAAATTCATATGGTAAACCAGATTGGCTCAACATACTATGCACTTTCTCCAATACTGTTCGGTTGAACCTCTTAGAAACAACATTTTGTTGCGGAGTATAAACCGTGGTGAGATGACGAGTGATCGCCTCCTCTTTGCAGTAACTTCTAAACTCCTCTGAAGTATACTCCCGCCATTATCTGAACGTAGATATCTCACCTTGTGACCAGTCTGAGTCTCAACTTGGGCTCTCCAACTTTTGAAAGTTGCAAAGACTTCAGACTTGTGTGTGAAAAAATAGACCCACACAAATCTTGAGTAATCATCAATAAACGATACATAGTACCACTTCCCAGAATGTGAGGCTTGAGGAGAGGGTCCCCACAGATCACTATGTACATACTCAAGTAACTCTTTGGAACTATGAGTTCCAACATCAAAGGCTTTTCTATGTTGTTTGCCCATAACACAATGCTCACAAAATTCCATGTCAACTTTACATAAACCAGGTTACAAGCCCCTATCTCGAAGAAAGTTCAAGTACCTGTTACTCATGTGTCCCATTCTAGAATGCCAAACATGAACCATCTCAGACCGAGATCTGGTAAGATTGACTTCACCACAAATGGTATTGCCCTCTAGCACATACAGATTTCTATGCTTATGTCCTCTCAAGATAATCTTATCACCTACTCTCACCTTAAGTACTCCTTGTTTAGAACTCCATTCAAGGCCTTTTGAATCTAACATTCCAAGAGAGATAAGATTCTTTCTCATTTCAGGTATAAACCTGACATGAGTCAACGTACGTTTGACTCCATCAAACATGTGAATTTGTATAGATCCAACACCTTCAATTCTACAGGGTTGATCATTTCCCATAAGAACTAAACCGTTTGATACCGAGAAAGCATGAAAAAACTCTCTAATGTAACAAATGTGATCAGAACAAGCATTGTTCATAATCCATACATCACCAACGCCCTTTGGTGAGTTGCATAGGGCATACCTCTCGCTTCATAGTCCATCTTCGAGCAAGTCATCCTACTCATCAAAATCTTGAGCCACATTGGCCAAAGGAGGATCATTAGCCTTGGTTTTCACACGGCAGTCCTTCTTAAAGTGACCAATCTTGTCACATTTCCAACAAACCACCGTCTTCTTGTCTTGGGATTTATCCCTATACATGGATCTACCTCTAGATCCAAACTTCTTCCCATTCTTCTCTATCCTTGATTGTGACCGTCCATGGGTCACATTAAGTACCGTACCAGATGAAGAGGATGGAGTAGAGGGCAACATCATCTTGTGATGTAGTTCATCAGTCAAGAGAGCACTTACAACTTCATTGTAAGTGATCGTTTGTCTATCACGATGGAGCAACAATCGTGACAGTGACTAATATGAAGTAGGTAATGAACTTAACAGATGAAGGGCCTTCCTCACATCAGTTATCTCCTCTCCCAGATTCTGAAGATCAATAACAAGATCGCCAAAGGCATCAATGTGATCTTGGATCTTCGTACCTGTATCTTTCATCTTGAAGCTCATCAGCTTCAAGGAGGTGTACAACCTGTTTGACAACTCTTTGCGATGAAAATGTCGCTGAAGGGCTTCAAACAGTAAGGTACAATTGTCATACTCATCAACTTGCTTCAGAACTGAAGGTTGTAGATGGAGTATAACAATACTCACTGCTTGCTCTTGAAGGTTCTTCCAGTCTTCATCATCGAATGTAGAGGGTTTAGGCCTCAATGACTTGCCCAAACCGGAAGCCTTCAACTTGCCATTGACTTGCCTCTCCTACAAAAGATAGTCACCACGCCCATCATATTTGACAATGTCAAATCCTGCTCCTCCTGTCTTCATGACTGCCATCTCGCTTCGTCTAGGCTTTGAACTCGTCCCTTGTGTCGTTCGATTGTCAGATGGAACCTCCAAACTTGATTTCTTTCCACTCATATGAGTAAAATGGAAATTTATCTTGGGTTAAAATCCCTAAGCCACAAGGGATACCTCTACCCTGCTTATTGGTGCTAGTGCCACTAGGTTAGACTGATCACTATAGGTATCTGCCAGCTCCAAGATGTCGAATGGCAAACATATGGAGGATTGTGGACAGTGATCTGGAATTTTACCCTCGTCTACGTCGGGCCATGCAAAAAATTCTCCAAGTTATAAACCCCTCGTCTTCTTCGTCTGAGCTAGAAAATCCTTCACCTTCAATCGACAAAAGATGTCAAACCTGTGGACAAAATGCTCGAGATCTTTTAAAATAATTTCTGAGATGGAGTTGTCTATGGAGGTCGACGATCCATGACCTTGTTCGTACTTCAACTAAATCCCTATCATGTTGGCTTTCTCTGTAGGAATAAGTCAGGTGTCTCTAGCTTCTTTGCCCACTGTGACTAACGACTTTCACTCACCCGTACTCAGCAAATTGTTGCCTTCCCTAATCTGTAGATCGTTGGGCCTTCGTTTCATATCCAAGCCCCTTCTCCCTAGATAATTCCACAAGTCCTTGGGGATATTAGACGCTCATGACCTTAAGACCCTGCAATGTTCAAACCAACTGCTGCACCGCGAGATCATAAGCTCTGGGATGGGGCTACGTGAATGACATGAATTCGTCCCGACCTCGTGTTTAGTTCCGGCTATTATTCCCACCCGCGTCTTGACTGAAGCCTTGCTTCACGGACACCTCTCGCAAACCTCCTCAGAAATCTCTACAGTATGGCTACATGCATTCAAGGCATCCGTCACCGCTTTCTTCCACCAAGTGGTTGAGGGAAGGAGGCAGTGAATAAGTGAGTCCTCGAGTCTTCAGTCAAAGGGGGAAAAAAGGAGCTACTCAAATCCCAATAGCCGTGAACTTTCTGGACTCTTGAGGCGTGTGTCTAGAAATATTCTTCCTACAGTTGTGGAGCTTTCAGCGGCAGGTCTTGGATTTCATGCTCCGTGATGTGATTCTTACCAAAGACAATACAACAAGTACTTCGTCTAAGAAAGGCGCACTTCCCTTTCATTTCCTTTCCAGCTTGAAATTCTTCCTCAGGGACAGAATTGCACTCCTGCCGCTCGCACTTGAAACAAAAACTTCCGCAGAAAGGCAATTCCCTAGTATGATTCAGGTGAGCCTCGTCACCACGGATCTTACAACATTGGGCAAATATATTCTCTTGCCCCATCCGAATTTGTTTCTCGTCTCCACGATAAAATTGCTTTGTCGTACTCAGCGCTCGAGAAACGTGCAATTGGCAATTTGCAAACTAGCTCGCTCTGATACCAATTGTTGGTCCGAGAGACAGGAAATACACTGAGAAGCAACATGCAATCAAGAGACGAGACAAGAAATACGTGGTTCACCTCACTGAGACTACGTCCACGGAACACAGTGAGTCACTTTACTAAATAACCCTAATTTGTGTTACAGAGAGCTTCTGCCATCCCTCTTATATAGTAGTACCAATCCTAGCCCTAGTCTAACTAAACATAGTCAAACTAACCAGAGTTACTCAAGACATGAGTTAACTCCTAATTTATTTTATATGAACTAAAACTATACATTTATATATTTTTTAATGAATATCATATATTACGGATATACAATTCATTGCATGATCATGTACATTGTTCCCCTTCTAACTTAGATTTGCATCTACCAAACATAATAAAAATCTTTACGATACAAAATTAGATTTTAAATTTTTAAATATCTAAATTTATTTTCTATTTAAAATTAATATGATAAGAATATTATTCATCTTTTATACAATAAAAATAACAATTTCTAGTCAATATGATCGATATGTGATATTTTTTTTCAACATAACCCTTATAAATTTAATAATATGTATATTTATTATCTCTTTTTTTTAATTTGTTGAGGTATATAAGATTTGGTCTTATATCATACTACATCATACTCTATCAAAATTTCATAAAATTTGATTGAAAAATATTTTTTCCTCCATCATATCTTAGTTGCTTGATGAAAAACGTTTGGATATGAGAAATAATAGAATCATATGATATAAAACTATAAAATTATTTGAAATTTGATTAATTTTTTTATATTCAATTGATAAATGAGTCTATGCATGCATATCACTATGCATGAAATAAATAATAATTTTAATTTTAGATAGTTCAAATATCTTAATTTTCTGTGTCATAAATCAAGATATCAATTTTATACATCATAATATTCATTTTCTTGAATATACGTATTTTTTACATAAATATTTGTTATTTTTATATCTTTTATGATATAATTTTTATCATTGTTGAAACAATCTTGATAAATTTTTTTCTTATAAGTTTAACTTTAAGTAAATTTTTGACTATACTCTAAATAAACATCATATGTATAAGTATCTTGACATCACATGATGTAATATTGATCGGTAAAATCGTTCATGAGCATCAATCATGGAATCTTCATGACGGATATAGAGCTAAATCACACTTTATTTTTTGTGAACTGATTTTATTTTTTTAAATTAATGTATCAATTAAATTTAATATCATAATAAATCATATGATTTTAATTATATTCTATTATCATAATGAATTTTTATCTTTATTTGCAGCTACATAGTTTTATCAAGGAGGAACTCATAACATAAGCACATTCTACTTTTTCCTACTCTCTTTGTTAATGGATTTTGATGCCTTCATAATTACAAAAGTCTTTCTTATATATGATTTTGGTCAAAGCCACCAGTCCTAACGTCCTTATTATCCTTGGATGCATCATAGCTTTCGTTACACCTAGAATAATAATTTCTTTTAGACAGATATTGAGTCATTCTATTAATCTTCTAGTCTATTCAATGTAAACATGACAAGCTTCAATGTATACTCATATTTTATCAAATTTATTAACAACTCATTTGATCTATAACATATCGTTATTTATGTTGTGAATCGATGTGAAATCCTTGTATGATAGAATTTATTCATTGTAACAATTAGATATTATTTGACTTGGTAGATATATCAAATAGCTTTGTTAATTCAAACCATGACTTTTGTAAATTTTCAACATTATGAATGTGCCCAATTATCAAATCTTAGTATTGAAATGTAATGGAGTGTATGCTAAATTCAACTCATGTAATATTATACTAGAAAATTCTATTTATTTATTTTAAATTTTTTTAATAAAAAATAGTTAAAATAAATAAATAGAATTGACATGTTGACAAATTTAAGTTCTTTCTTGAACTTCTCCCACCCACTATTATGATTTATATTATTTCTTCCCCATCTATGTTATCTTAATCTAGCTATGTAATAAAGTTTTTTCATTATCCCAACTCTAATACTAGGTTATTGTTTGAATCAATAGACATTGAAGCTCATTGTGGTGCATTTTAAGGTAAAGATCAAAATCAAGTGGAGAGAGTTTTCAATTCATAACGCATCAACCCTTGAAGGGAACTTCAATCTCAAAGAGGCTAAAAATCCTAACTTGACTATATGATATACAACCAAGATACATTTGATTAATAATAACTAATTCTAATCTTTATATAACTGACAAGTTAGCATTTTATTATTGATATGTTTGTACTTGGTGTCTCTCCTCCTCTGAATTCAACTTTTATCTCAAAATGCTCCATCATGAGTTAAAAATATTTATATCTTTCTTTTGTATAAGAAGACTTGAATTTTAACACTTTTATTCTCAATTTTTTATTAATTTATGTAAATTTGTACAAATTTGTGTGAAATTTATTACTTCATAACTATAAGTTACCCTTTGAAGCCCTTTGTCTAAATGCATTCACGCCTAGGATTGATAAGTGTGAGAAAACTAATTTGTATAAAAACTTGCAAACTTTTGACATATGTGAAATTATACATATGATCTTTAAGACATGTGAAGTAATTATTTTCATGTTTGTACAAGTGGAAATTATCACATGTTACATTTGTACACATGATAATTACTTTTCAAGTGTGTGAATGGTGGAAGCAAAGTAGATAGTTTTTGCACTGACTGCACAAAATGTTTATTTTTATTGCATAAATAGTATTATTATTATTAATTCACTAAATATACAAGTTGGTTCAAAATTCAAATATAAAAAATTATTGCAAAAAAATAATTAATTTTCATATTTTGGATTCCCTCTAAAGTTATAAAAATCTTGATTATGTCTCTCCCACTTGGTTCAACCTTATTTTCTAACTCTATTTGTTGTTAGCTTGTGATGACACTCGTAACCCAAAAAAATAAAAAAAAATATTAGCTTCTGATGAGACTTACTCTTTCTTATTAGGTTCTTTGCACTTCATGTTTATTCCTCTCCTCGTTATGACTTACATGTTTTAACACATAAGTTACTTGTCGTCCCTCGTCATATTTTTACGTCCCATGTGTCTTGCGTAGTAAAGCACATCCAAGATGATGTGAACGACCTTGTGGGGCCAATGCTAATTAACACCGCAGCTCAACCGGAAAGACGAAGTATAATAACAAAAAGGATGGGAAGACCCCATCAAATCGTACAAGGATGGAACCAAACCGGTAACATGGGGCTAGGCCCCAATAGTATCACATTGGGAAATATGTCCTGCGGCCACCTAGATATCTGAACTATCCAAGTCAAAAAGGTCTACAAACAACGGAGCATCCGAAGAAGCATCGCCTAACGTGATTGCTCTCCTATGGATTGCACCCGCCTAGTGCTCTCTCAGAGAGCAATGGAAACACGTTACCTAAAGTAGGCTATACAGTAAGCTAAAGAGAGTGATACCCCATGTCGCCTAGTATGGTAGGCTCTCGCCCACTCCCTCACGAACATGTCGAAGTCGGTGTCCATAGCTCCATATAACTCCAAAGCTAGAGGAACAAAGAGGTGACCTCTCTGCATTCCTCTATACTTGGAGACCTTGGCTGCTGCCGCTCCACTCGCCGCCCATCGTGGAGGATGGGCGACGAGTGGAGATAGGATTGCGTATCCGAAAGATTGATCGCCATATGCGATAGTCAAGATGGTGTACATCCAATGGAAAGATGTGTGCTCACGTTCACACAGTTCACACACCCTCACAAACACACTTTATTTTCTTCATTTCCAGATAATACACCATAGTCATAAAGCTTTGCGAACTTGAAGTATGATGAATCTCTAGATCACTTATTTATTTTACAATAATTTGGTAAAGATTGCTTAATATTTAATAAATATGATATACATGTATTAAACCCTAAAAAGCCATAAACAGGATATTAAACACTGGGCTTAAAAGATTCTTTAAAATGTCACATGAGAGTGGCATATACAATGTTTCTTGACAGATCACTATTGAGTATGTTCTACACAAATTACCATTATTTGTGTGAACGGATACCGCATTTGTTTCGCTCGAAGGTGGAACTCAAAGAGTCAGGGTACAACATCTGAGGTGGATATCCTGTAAAAGGTTCAGTTACTAAACGCTGAGGTCGATGACAAAAGCAAAATGTCTTTACCAGTTGTTACCCAATACTGTTCGCTCAAAGTGTTAAGTTGTTAATCGAGATCTGGGAACCCAACGTTGTCTCTCTGAGAGCTCCCACGTCACTAGAACTGTGTGTGCAAGATCCACTCCTCGTGAACTTCTTTGCAGGACAATACATGCACTTACATATGTCAAGAGTATGCGAGCTACGATACCTGCTTTGACGGGATTGATGGTTAGTCCTCAGATGGTAAGAGAAACGGGAGAGTAGCCGAAACTTATAGACGAACTAAGATTCTGAACTTGTGACTGCTAAAATATTGTCCATCAATTCACTTTACAAATGAATTCCCACCTCAAACAGATCTTTCGTCATAATCAGATTCCTTTGCCCACTGTGTTTTGGTATATGAGCCAGATGAGCCCCCCTACAGCGGTTTCGATCAACAAGCTCTTGAAAAACCTAAGAGTCTTAGAAGCTTTATCCTCCTGGCTTCGAGAACCTACAAGATCACTAAATCGCAAATTCTCCTGGTTGTGCTTCAAGTTATACACAGTTCCACGCATGTGACCCTTGCCTACCACTCCAACTACTCTAGAACATCCATTTACAGCCTTGCTTCGCTTCAAAGACCAGGCCAGGTACATATCTCTTTCGTATATGAGGGGTTGTAGTAAGGAAGGCAGCCTTGTACCCATTTCAGAAAACATTTGGGATAGAGCATCATCCGATTTTAGCACCGCAAGAACGTCTTCAGATGCATCAAGCTTTGAGGAATTCATGGCCTGGACAACGATCCTTGCTAGACGAAACCGCTCATCCCACTGAAGCGCTTCCCAAGCCCTTTTCAGTGTCACTTCTATTGGCCTGTCTCCAAGAATCAGCTGCGCCCCGATCTCCTCAGCTGCTCTGCGTGCTGCGCGGAACTCTTCTCCGGTTGCAACTCCTGCGGATTTGGACAATTTTTCAGACATCCCTCCAAGAAGAAGCCTCAGAGCTAGCGCTGATCTGCCTCCAAGTCTAAGACTACGACTCATGGCTGCTCCAAAATTCTCTCCACTCATGGACATTAGATTCTTTTCCTTTCGTATTCCTCGAATATCTTCCCCATCGACCGAGTAGCTCCCTTTTGATGTTGACTCGTCATACATGATACCAGCCCTACTTCTACACAATTCGACCACCACATTCTCCGGACGGACGGCCTGCACTACCCTCTCCACCTCTGTGGCCGATACAACCGACATGTGCGCAGTACCCACCACGAACACCATTTCAGGCTCCCTATAACCATCACTTCTGCGCTCGACATAGTCCTTCGGCCTCTTTACCACCACCAAAGTCCCACTCTCTACCAAATCCATCAACTCCGGGAACGATGATCCCACAACCAGCGACGTATCCTCCGCAACCTCTGCTCTGAAGTCATAATCGGCAGGCGGATACTGCACCTCTTTCCTAACCCCAGCGGCAGCCTCTGTCGTTATCCTCTGTTGCTGCAGACTGGTGTCCAGTGAGACCGGAAAGCATTTTTTCAAATTCCATGGTCTGTACTCGAAACCCCGTCCCCGTAACGTGCTGTGAAATTTTGGATCATAAAGATATCTTCCGACTCCATTCTTCGAAATGAGCAGCGATGAGGAGGAAGCAGGCGACGCCACAGCTAATGTGTAAGCACGAAAAAAGAGCGTTGTCATCACAAATGACCGATCTCCTCCAAGTCTCCAAGATTCACGAGCTCGAGCCTCGAGAGAAACCACACGGGGGCATACAATTCAAAGGGATCGGGTGCGGTAGACGCGCTGATCCTGACCGTGCACCACGGGTTACGACCACGTAATCAGAAGCGAGGGAAAGTCTACTTCCACCTTACTACGATACAGTACACCTATTTCCGTACATTTCTATTTACGCACTTTTCCTGAAATAGTGTCCAGCACACTAAATAGAAGCTGGGTTTTGAGAGATAACTAACCTTCATTAGTTCTCAGTAACTTAGTTTACACATTTAAGTTGATTTTTATAGAAGAAGGGTACCAAGTAATATAGTAGATTTTATAATGTAGATTTTTATTAGTGTTGACATTTGGTTACTTCTCGCGCGAATTGATGGAGTGACTTATTCCTCGAGAGTAGGTCTTGGATTCGATATATGTTGCTGCACTACTTTTTTGGCAAACTTTGTACAAGTTGGTGATCTAGACCTGCTACAGACCGTGCCAATTTGTATTTTTAATGTTAAAAACATATTTTGAAACAGTTTGAGAATTATGTATCATAAATTCATTGTAGATGTCAACAAAATTTCTGTGTTCCTAATTGCAACAAATAATTATTAGGGATACAATCCTATTTCAAGCCTTAATTGATGTTAATATTCAGTTGAAAACCGGAATATACAATAAGTGTGATGAAAACTAGCAATAATATATATGACATCCACTAATGTGGATGCACGGTAATTACTAAAATGGTTGTATTGTGAATCTTAAATAGTGTGCACTAGTATGCATCACACTAATCCCTCCCTCAACCTCTTATTAAACATTAACAACGATTAAGATTTGAATTAGAAATTTCATCCCCTGTAAAATAAAATGTTGCACTTAGAAATCATACATTTTTTATACCTACATTAATTTTTATTATTTTTATAACTATATTAATTATCATACATCATTTTAACTTTATCAAAAAAGCTAAAATGTTTTAAAATAAAAATTCAAATTGGCATTTATCACTAGGAAGTTTATATCATCACCTTGAAAAATACAATTAAATTCTTTTACAAAAAAAAATTTGTAACCATAAATATTATATCCAATTCTTATTATGTAGAAATAAGTACTTTAAAACAAAAAAAAAATTAGTTATAATAAGAATTACTTTTAAATAGTTTGCAATCTCAATATTTATTTTAGCCCTTAATTACAATGTAAACTCATTTAGTGTGCACCAATGTGATACACACTAATTTGATGATATAATATTCTTAGCTTATATTACTACATGTCCAATCCAAGATGAAGGTTTATTTTTCATTATCTCTCTTTGAGTGACATTAAGTACATATCTCCATGGTATATAAGATTGTGGTACTTTTGACTGGTTGAAAATTGTGAACCTCCTACAACAAAAGTTTCCATTGATAATAGTTTTGAAGTATAATTTTCTACAAGAAGATATTTAATAACTACTTTCATGACATGCAAGGACAATGAAATCACATAATAAAGAGATGAAAAATGTTAGTTGACCTTCTACATTTATTTTAACAACTTTTATTGTTAAGATTTTTTTGGCATCTTTATTGTCAACTAGATGAAAATAATATTCAACACTTCAAAATAAATACATCTAAATCTTTAATAATAATTTATTATTGTTTGATATTGATCATCTTATAATAATTTTATGGTTTGATTATTTTTCAAAAAATCTCCTCAACATATGTCTATGAGTCACACAATAGTGTATAAGATGAGTAGTATACTGGTTTAATAAGATATGTCATGAGCAAATATATATGTGATAACATTTATTGCATCATGAGGGCTTAATTTTTCACTAATTTTATATTTGTGTGTTCATTTTATTATGGATTTGTTACATTTTTTTCTTATGCACTATTGGACCTCCATTTAAATTTTCATCTCATGTTAATATATTTTTGGTCTTTTATGCATTAAGTTCTCACCTTAGAGCAATCATGAATGTATATGCCTGATATTTTGTGATAATAGTTGAAAAATATATGTGATAAGAAATTTTTCAGTATGTGAAGTGACCACTTTTTTACTCTTTGACTTAATTTATGGATCATAGTTTGAACTTGAAATTAATATGAATTACATAAACCTTTAATCCATATGTGAGATATATCTTTATTGGATCATGACATATATAATATAGGGGATTAATTTCATTTCTTTTCTAATATTTGTTGATAAACATTTCATCCTCTTGTACTTGAAGAATAAACTCTATGTGCTTTACTATTTAAAATCAACTTTTGATTAAATCTTCTTAATAGAACCACCATTTGTTTCTATAACTATCACCTTCATCTTCACATATGCATTAAGGTATATCATACTTTACTGAAATTAATAAGAGTAAAATTTAATACATGTAGAAATATATCTCAAAAGTGTAGTACTACATGGATTAGTTTACATGTTTGTTTGTTTATCAAACAAATTTTGAATTATATTTATCCAAAATATAATTTAAAAAATACAATCTATTACATTGTACATCTAAATTGTATTTTTAAAAATATGTGTATATTTTAAAATTAAAATTTAATTTTGTGTAAATATAAAAATTCAATCAAATTTTAAAAATATTTTCATATAATTTATTTATGTTTTATTGTCTTATCTTGTATGGATTTAAATGAAATTGGATATTTAATTAAACATAATGAATAACTAATAATAATCTTCTTGTAGATTTTTCTATCTCTCAAATTTCAAAATATATATATTTGAAAAAAATTTGCTCATACCAAAAAATTCTAAAATTTATATATGTGTTTTATTTTTCTCATTCAAAAATTTTGATAAACAAATATGCATGGAATATGAAAAAAAAATTTGAGTGAAAAAATTATATTATATATCTCCAAAAAATTGATTATTGTGCAATAGCTCTTGAAATCTCATAGTGGACATGAGGTCTGAAACTTTCATTCTAACTATGGAGTGTCATCTACCATGTATTTTGATACTCATCTTTTATTAAGCATGACCTATGCAACATATGATATCTTATGCTTTGGTATCAATTATGGGAAAAAAACTATCATGATGACATGATAGTTTTTTTCCCATGAAATATATATTATACATATTTCTTGAAACATAAGTCACATATGAACAGGTTGATATTTTATTCTATGTAAATGTTCATGCAAATGTAGTAGCTGAGGAGAGAATGTAAACAACTCTACAAATTAGATAAAAACATACAAATGCAAGTGTGGGCATGATTTAGAATCAGGCATTGAGAGGAAGATAAGTTTTGATTGGTGGTGATTGTTCTAAACCTCATGTTATCAGGGGTAATGAAGATATGCATGTATGGGACATCATAGGTGTGCTTGGAGACAGCGTGAAACAAAGTAATATAGCAAAAAGGATGGAAAAACCCAATCAAGAAGTACATGGATGAAACCAAACGGGGAAGATGGGGCTAGCCCCAATAGAATCACAATGGTAAATATGTGATTATGCACCTAAAATATCCTAACCATCTAGATCAAGATACTCCACGATCATCCTTCAGTGATTTATCACTAAAGAGATTAGGTGTCTCCTCTTGGCCCCTGTAGGTTCTTGCCTGGATTGGCTTTTGATTTGTACCTTTGTCATATGTGGTTGCATTGAGCTTTTATTCCATGCCGTCTCCTTTCACTAGTGAGAGAGGATAAATTAACTGACTCATTGTACACACCAATCAAGTGTACAATGAGCCAGTTACTTCAGAGTGGATGCGGAAATAATGTGGACCTGTCTTTTCCCATCCCTTTTGTAGAAAATAGTAGATTTGTACTTTTCGACGAAGTGACGATAGTCAGTTCACTAGGGATCCAGTCACTGGGTGGGCCGCCCTTTGACGGACAGCGCCCTGGCCCCAACAAGTCTTTGATCTCAGTAGGCTCTATGCTATTTGCTCAATGCCAAGCGCGATCTTTTGAAATGTCGAGACTGTGCAGAACTGCAGTTGTCGAGCCCTTGGTCTTCTTTGCCGCGCCATCTTTCCGCCCAGCTTTCGAAGCGCGCGTGGAGAAGGGGGTTTGGGGTTTTAGAGAAGGCGGACGTCAGAATAACTCGGCTTGAAGAAAAGCGGTTAAAAAGTGTAGTGTGCAGACTGTCATATACGGAGGAGAAGACTTTCATGTCCATCTCCAGCGGCAGGTATCAGGGCCTTGTACACGCTTTAGTGTGCAAACAGAGTCCGGTATGGTACCTCGACGTCTCGCCTTGCATCTGAAAGAGAAAGCATCACATGAACAGAAGGCTCTGTATGCACGCTAGATTCTGATCGCTTGCCGGTGATGCCAAACGCTGGACTTTGCTGTGAAGACCTTAATGACAAGCTTCCCTTCATATTCTTCGGCCTTGTGCACACATCTTGAGAATTATTTACGGAGGAATTGCGAGATAAAATTGAAGTAACAACGGTGCCCGCGATTTGTATATGTGGTTTGCTTTTCAAAATCTGTGTGTTAGTTGTTGGACAGAAATCAATATTTCCGTCGATTTCATTTTCCTCCACGACATGCTGAAGGCATGTTCCTTCCTTACCTCGGCGTCGATTTTAGGGTGGAATTTTTAAAAATTTACTGCCCGTGCTTAGGACGGTCGTTTTGAATTCTTAAACTATCTGTATTCATGGTCTAAGCCGCTTGTGTGCTGATGACAGGAAGGAAGGTTTGTGTGATTGTTATCTTCGTCTTCAATAGACAAGAGGAAGTCCGGGAGGCGCGATGCCTCGCTACGCGCAACTAGTGATCGGGCCGGCTGGGAGTGGCAAGTCTACGTACTGTCACAACCTATACCAACACTGTCAGAGCGTCGGCCGAGTAATACATATTGTGAATCTCGATCCTGCGGCGGAACACTTCCAGTATCCCGTGTCTGTAGACATCCGTGAGTTGATATCCCTAGAGGATGTGATGGAAGAGCTGAAGCTTGGACCAAATGGTGGCCTGGTGTATTGCATGGAGTATCTGGAGGAAAATCTTGATGATTGGTTGTCAGAGCAGCTGGAAGATTACATCGACGATGACTATCTTGTGTTTGACTGTCCGGGTCAAATTGAACTCTATTCCCATATACCTGTTTTACGGACATTTGTCGACCAGCTGAAGAAGTGGGACTTCGCTGTTTGTGCAGTTTACTTGCTTGATTCTCAGTTTGCTTCAGATGTCACAAAGTATATTAGTGGATGCATGGCATCATTGTCCGCAATGATCCAGCTCGAGGTTCCTCATGTGAATGTTTTGACAAAGATGGACTTACTTCCCAGCAAAAGTAATGTCGACAAGTTTCTTGATCCAGATGCGAGGTTACTGTTAGGAGAATTGAATGATCAAATGGCACCTCGATTTCAAAAACTTAACAAGGCTTTGGCTGAACTAGTTGACGATTACTCAATGGTGAGCTTCCTACCCCTCGACATCAGGGATGAAGAAAGTATTCAGTACCTGCTGTCACATATTGACAATGCAATTCAATATGGAGAAGATGCGGAAGTGAAAATAAAAGACTACGACGCCGATATGGGTGAATCTGAAGACGCTGGGAACTTCGACATGGGTGGCTTAGACGAGGATTAGTGAACAGCGCATAAATGTTTCATGATTTCGAGACTTGATATTCCACTGTTTAATTGTGAATTTGAATTACTACTGAATCGTCATAATTAGCAACGGGAATTTGCTAACAAGAAAGACCCTAGAAACATTCCTATCCAGATCAACGTGAGCAGAAGCAGGTTTAAGCAGATCTATTTTATGTTGCTTGAAGACCTATGTGGAGAGAACTCTTCGTCCGTAACGTAGGAGAATATGTTCGAGAAAAGTTGAGAAGCCAGTATTGTGAACACTTGGAAGCATTGAGATCTCAAATGTCAACTGGTGCATATTCAGATTCCAGTCTTATATTGTTTGTCACAGGAAGATCGAGGTTTTAACAATTGTGCATCGATGGTGTAAATTGAAGCCTTGATTTTCCTCAAGCCCCGAAGTTGACCGTTCTTGGAAGAATCTGACTCAACTGACTGTTCAACATTACTTTCTGCCATCTCGTTTAGCGTATAGCGGAGAACAATCAATTTTTTATGAGTTGCAGATGATAGTTTCTTTTATTCTCGTCTTGAAAGCCGTTTAGTCCTTATCGATTTCACTTACTATCAACGTTTGTGGGTGGCAAATACAAAATCCCGGAGACCTGGATCCTCAGTTCTGCCGGCTTAGATTACTTCTATGGCTCGTCATGTGAAATTCTGCTGGTAAATAAACTGTTTATTCTCATGTGAAGGGGCAACAGATGGATTCTATGGACGTTTATGTCATTCTGTGCATATCTACTAGGATATCCTTCCTACTTCTAAGCAGGTTATGCAGGAGTCAAGTAGGACTCAGTGAGGGCAAATGATTGTAGATCGTTCGTCTCATATGATTGAAATCCACTGAATTGGGAAATAAAATTGCCGTTTATACGGATCTGTCATGATACTTGCCCCGGGACTTTGATAATCAGTGCACTCCAAACTTAGTTACATTGTGCAGTCATAACAACTAGGAAGAAAACTCGGAAAGTAGGTCATTGTACTGTGTAGCATCTGAACCTTTATGCCAAGGTAAAGCTTAAAAGTATGCACATTACAAGTAGGTAACGAGTACAACTGTAAAGGGAAGTAGGGTTCTCAATCACAGATCTGTACAAAGCTTTGCAACCCGAACTGACGCTTTGATAGTTAGTGTCAGAACGGCAGATTAAAGCGTTTTATAATTTGTGGTATGCTTCATACAGTCTAGCCTCGGGTCTTTCTAGGCCTCTTAGCCTTCACATTTTCGAGTGCCTTTTGATTTATATCTATGGACTCCGCATCCTTCTTCCCTCGCACATAAGCGTCCTCGTTAAATACTTGCGATCTGTTTGGTTTAGTCCTCTTTCGGACCTTGATCCCTTTGGATTGTAGAAAGTCTTCACCTACTTTCTTCGAGTGCTGGACAAGAGCAGTGATTGTCATACATCTCAATGAAAATTTTGTTGGAGTATCTGCATGTAAATCATCTTCTGGGTAGGCAAAATCATCTTTCTCATAGGAAGGAAAATCAGCACCAGCATCACAATCCTCACCCTCTGACTTTGTTCCTCCCTCATGGAATGGCTGGCTCTTCACACTCCTCGTTCTCTTGGCATTCTCAACAGCTTCTTTTAAACCTGCCACGATACCTCTGCGGTAATTGGCTCGGGCGACTCTGGTATTGATCCCTTGATTCGTTTTTCCAAACTTCACCTCCTGGTTCTCCTTCTCTGCGTCATCGTACTGGTTGGCATACTTGACAATATACTCCGCTGACATTATTGTGATGCGGTTGAAAGTAGCGGCGAACGCATACCCGGCACAGTCAGCGTTTTGACTAATACCGTAAAAAACAACCTGTACAGATCAAGAGTTAATAAAGATGAATAAAATAACACTGGCGACAGGACTGATGGCTTTGCGAATCAAGGCAAAGGTTCCCGAGGCATATGGATGCCCTGAAATTTAAGAATCTGCTTAGGTATCTAAAGCATGGGCTCCGTTCTAGCGATCTCCTGGAGAATGAGGCGACTGGAAGTTTGAAACGCTTATGCCTATTGCCAGATACATAGAAACACTTACTCTGAAGGGTTTTGAAGCACTTCCGGATTTAAAGAAGAACTGAGTATCAAAGTTATCTGATATCACCCAGCCGAGCTCCAAAACCCAGGACTCCATACGACCAAGTTTAGATCTGCCTTTGGCTCTAAGCTCTACCACCCGCATCCCTCCAGTCAGTGTACTGGTATCAGTCAGATTTCCCTGCAGAACCTCTGCCTGCAAATCAGCGAAGTTTAGTTCATTAATAACATGTTATATTGTCCAGTCTACGGGTACACATATGAGCTCAAGGAAACTCGTAGTAAGGAAGTTCACATGGTTCCGCACCTGCTCTAGGTTGTGCTTTGTTAGCAATCGCTGGGCATTTTTTAGAGCTTGTTGGGCTTCTATATCCGGAGTATCTGGATGCAGACCTAGCTCGAGCATCTTCTTGATTTTGAATCTGATTCCATTCACAGCTTCCTGGCATCGTTCACCTGCATAGGACAGTTCATGGTGTGGATAAGAAGCCTATATGTACATCCATCAGGGGGCGAATTATTGACGTGTGAGAGACAACGATGTTAAAGCAAACCAGCTGATCACATCCGCTTCCCCTCTGGCTACCTGTGTGGCCAGGGCCAGTGTCATCCTGGTCCGTTGCATCGACGACAAAAGCTTCCACCGTGATTGATCCTCTTTTAATTTTATGTGTACCGCGGAATTCTTCCTCGCTATCGCTCGTTGAATCATCGGAACTGCACTCCTCAGAACTATCAAGTCCTGCCATTCCAGCGTAATTTCTTGCGGACCGGACTCTCCGCGGCCTGCTCGGTGCCTCCTCAGAAACTTCTCTCTTGACCTGCTCGCTGAAACATAAACTCTCTTTACAACCTTTCCGTTCTTGCAGTGGTGGTTCAATATTCTCCCTCTTGCATTGAAGCAGGCTGGAATTTGAACTACTGCCCTTCGGAATACTTAAGCTCCTCGTTGATGCCCTTCTTGCTGGCACAGGAATCTCTTCTCGTGTTTGAGGAGAGTTCCTCACAAGGCCCTGATCTTCAGATTTCACTCGTTTCAGTTCCTGAGGTTCTGATTTAACGGTTGCCTCAGACTGCTCATCTCTATCATCGGTCAGATCAATGAATATCTGCGTGGAAGTGAGTGTACTGTACCCGTACTTCCGAACAGAGTGATTTGCACGTGCCGATCGAGAATGCAGGCTGGAGCAGCACTCGAAGCAGAAGACGAGGGGAACCTGTCCACCCCCACAAATCAGGCATTCCAACTTCGCTGGAGCAGCCTCACACTCGTCGCACACACTCGTCGCAGCCCGGATCTTCAACTGATGGTGCTTTCGAGCTTTTTTGCCGTGGAGAGCTTGAGAGCAAGGTTCACAATAGTCCAATTTCTCTTCGAGACATCGTACAGTCGCTTCCGCCTTCTCGCACTGTGCACACTTCATGTTGAGGACAACGTTTATTCCTCGTGAATGAGCAAGGCGGGCTTAGGAGTGCATAAAAACGAGCTGACTTGAAGTCCCAAGACAGCTTTGTCTGCTACATGATTCGGATATGGAAAGGTTGAAAGCGGCCCCTTGCGAGACTTGATGATTTGATTTCATCTACACTTCCTCTTAGTTGACAAAACATGACCTTGGCTTCTCAACGACCGTGCTGTAGAGCGTCAAAGCATGACAAAGTTACTCAGTTCAAGTGAAAGCTGAATCTGCTTTCGCACTTCACAGGTTTCACCCCAGAAGCACAATCCCACAATCCCATGTATGAATATTGATTGTGCTAGGTCTGCAAATTCTATCTTCAACTAATCAGCACCACAAGAAGAGTGAGGGTTTCACCATCTGTGATCGTCACCAGGCTCACAACGACCTTTGCCGAGTACATGAGCCTCATCTGAATGTCAACGACATGTGCAACCACACCATCGATTTGGTCGAAAATTTCGATTGAAGAAGCCCAACACTCCCTATTTCGCTCTCAGTCAGTGGACTGCGCGTGCATGTAAGTGCAGCCACTAAGAAGTCCCGACACCTAGACGTTTCTTCCATTCTAAACCCGCCCTTCCGGCTAGCGCCCTGATTTTGCGTTCTCACAGTTCTCGTCATCGGATCTGCAAACACTCTGTACCAATTTAAATCCTACCTGTGCACTACATTCTGCAAGCCAGTGTGCTCACCGTCGTGAACGGGTGCAAGCAATTCTTTCGCTGGATAATTTCTATGCTTCGTTCTCTATTTCCGATCCTTGCCGTTTAAAATTCCATTATGGAGGATTATCAACGACCCATCGTAGGTTCTGTACTATGGCACTCATTCTCTAAACATGGAGAAATTCCAAACATCAATGCCACTATTGAACTCCAAGTCCCCAAGGCGGGAGTCAGAACGTTCAAACTTCCCAGTCCGAAGTTCAAACTGGAGACATGAGTTGATCCTAGCAGCGGAAGTTGAGTCAGGAGTCAGGACAACTTGGAAGCAAAGTACAATACTGTACTGTAACGTATTGACATCACGGTACACACCGCGCACAACAGTAGCCATATTCCAACGAAGTGCTATCGGCACCTCAGTTCTGTTTATTTCTGAGGGTTCATCACAACGGACTCGCCAAAACTCGGCAAAGTACCGCTCGCCAAAAACGAGGTTCGATGTCGGTTCGCTATTCCAAATCCTACTGGAGAGAAACATAAATAGAGGTAGATGAAGTATAATAACAAAAAGGATGGAAAACCCCATCAAATCGAACAAGGATGGAACCAAACCGGTAACATGGGGCTAGGCCCCAATAGTATCACACTGGGAAATATGAACTATCCAAGTCAAAAGGTCTACAAACAACATTAGGTGATGCTTATGTTGTTTGCTCTCCTATGGATTGCACAAGCTAGTGCTCTCTTTAGAGCAATGGAAACACGTTGCCTAAAATAGGCTATACAGTAAGCTAAAGAGATTGATACCCCATGTCGCCTAGTATGGTAGGCTCTCGCACACTCCCTCATAAACATGTCGAAGTCGGTGTCCATAGCTCCATATAACTCCAAAGCTAGAAGAACAAAGAGGTGACCTCTCCTCGCATACCTCTATACTTGAGACCTTGGGCTGCTGGCCGCCCACTCGCCGCCCATCCTGGAGGATGGGTGATCACCCCCTCTGAAACTGTGTCTCTAGTAGGATCGGTAACCACCACATCAACCACAGTGACCTGGTCCTCCCGAACCAAATGCGGTATGCCCTAACCCTAGTCGATCGCAAGGCATACCAACGCTCTCTCCATGTGAGGTATCCACCCCCCCCGCCATAGCAAACACCACATCCCTAATGGCATCATGGGTAGCTATCCTCTAGCCTCCGAATGGACAACGAGTCATATGAACACCGCCGCATCTAAAGTGATACCACACTCACATGTGAGTAATGAAGATGTAGATGGATGGACCAAGCCAAGACGGAACCTCATCGATGTGGAGAAAGTAGCTTGTGCGAGTCGGAAAGCCCCCCGATGCATGGTCGAGCCAAGATCCACGAGCACGCACTTTGCCCGAGCAAGAGCGTGAGACGAGCTCTAGTAGTACGAGGGATGGCCGGATCCACTAAGAGTGAATGTAGAGCCTCCCCGAAACCGCTTGGTCCATCAAGATAGACCATAGACCTCTAGTCCAATCGGTAGCCAAAGAGGAAAAAAGATGGGAACTCATGTCGCACCTCCCGTGGTAAAGCCTCTCGTATGTCGTAATAATACCTTGTAAGGGAAATGATCCCGTATTGACGCCCCTCGTATATATCTCCAAAATAGGTCTATCTGCGATCACAAATCGAGAAGATAACAAAGGTGCAACTAGTGCCCAAACTCGCCAAGAATGTTGCGGGTGCCGCCTCCTCCATCGATAATAAGCCTACCCCTCCACACGAGATTGGCAAAGATGTCTGTCTCCTTGCCAAATCTCCAGTCACACACTCGAATGTCCCCGGTCCGATGATGTCACCAAAGACGCCCATGATCCTCCTATCAAAGGTCATCAAACGTGATATGAATGTAGGTGAAGGAGGAGCGAATCTTGAAAAGAAGATAGGTGGGTCGACGAGCAATACTAGATGATAGTATACCAAACGCCCACCGCGGATCCCCTAGTAGAGGAAGGTCGCTACATGCAAAACATCCTCGACCAATGCAACGTCAAGGTAGCGTGAAACAAAATCCTCAGATCTCTACTCCTAGAATATGTAAGCCATCTGTCGATATCATACATCTCTATGGAAGCCGAAGATGAGGCGAATGCCCAAAGGAGACCAAGCCACACTTTGACACCTTGACTCTCAAGCCTACAAGATGAAGCTCGGTAGTCAAGTAATCAAAGGCTTCGCCTAATCTTGTCTACATGGCCCACAATGTGTGTATCATCCGCCAAGGAGGGGAACACACAATCGGGCACGGCCAAAGCAGTAGACACAAGAGCTCTGCTCTTAAACATAAATTGGGAACAAACTTGGGGAAAGACTACGCTCACTAGGAGTCGTACCACTTACTCCCGCTGCACTAGTTTCTCCTATTACACGTAGTCGGTTTGGGTTTTTGCAAAGGGGTTAGCAGGCCCGCTCACATGGCTTCAAAACGCTTATAGGGAATACTAGAGGTATATGTTGCTTCCGGGACATTCAGTCCGGGAGGAAGTACTGTGCCAAGTCTCACTCCTCCTATCGTAATGCATGTTGACACAGCTAACGTTTTCACATGTGCTCTATTTATTGAAATATGTACTTGATGGCTAACTTATCAAAGTTTTTTGTGCTTATCTCTACTTCCACTTCATCATCCTCAAGAGTTCCACCATCAACTTTGTACATACCATGAGCATATGAGTTGTGATCCTTTGGCATTACAAACACTTCTAGATTGTGTTGTCTTGCAAGTGGACCTTGATTACGTGTTGAATAGTGTCTCATATGCTCATGTACCTTTGTCAAGTCATTCCTTTAGTACAATCCTTTTAAGGTTCATGGATTTTCACAAGAGAGTCATTGTTCTATTGTCCACTGCTAGTAATCTATAGGGAGATCCTTTTGGAGAACCCTTATTCCCATGGTTCTTTATAGAATTCTTTTGTGACCGTGTCAAGTAATGTGTTCCACTCCTTAGCTAATGATACACACAATGTGGGCCTTGTAGACCACATTAGGCATTAGTTATGTCTTTGATTATTTGATTACTAAGCTTTATCTTATATGTTTGAGAATCAATGTGTCAAAGCTTTTGGCATGGTCTCATTTTGGTATTCCTCTTCATTTCCAGCTTCCAAAGCTATGTATGACATCGACATACAACTTTGGCATTCTTGGAATGCTAGTATGATATGAGAATTTTGTCTCACACTACCTATATATCACTTGTGAAGGATGTATTGCATGTAGATGACCTTCCTCTACTAGGCGATCTCATGTGACATTTGGTATATTCTCATCTTTCACATGCATTCCTATCACGCCATTAAACAAACTTTTTCATTTAGAGATAGAAACCATATATCATATAGCAGTAAAAGTTGAATGTTAACTAACTTATTAACAAAACGACTACTCTTTATCCCTATATTTTGTTTAAAAATTAAAATTTTTGTTTAACTTTTTGATAAATAAATACAAAAATGGAAGCAATATTTAGTTTTATTTTTGCTTATCTTTTTTCATAAAATTTTATTTATATATCATTTCATTGAATAATTTTTTTAATTCAAAAAATTTTCACTGTTATTTTATTATATTTTTTCATTAATGTCTTCCAATTCACGTTTATGACTTCCATGGACTATGTTACCTTATGAAATACACACGTGTCTAAACTTAATCATTACATGTTAATTTGATTAACAAATTTTCTCCTATCACATAGTTTTTTTTATGATCATAACATGATATAAAAGGATTTATTGCAAGTCATGTAAGTTCCACAATAACATCTCCACCCCTAGTCAATACCATAGTTCTATAACAATGTGTGAAGTATATTTTTTTAATGTATTATTAAGTATGCAAACAAAATTAGGATTATTCATGTAAAACAATGTCTACAGTTTACTTAAAATTTGAAAACAACAAATATGTCTACTCATGTAACTATGATATAAGTGTAAATCTCAACCACCTTGATTTAACTTTCAACATCAATTGACATAATGAAAATATGATGAACATAACCATGCATTATATCATCCTTGTGGCCATGTCACTTCAAAACACGTGTCTAAACTTAATCATTACACGTGTCACACATGTCTAAACTTAATCATTACATGTTAATTTGATTAACACGTTTTCTCCTATCACATAGTTTTTTTTTATGATCATAACATGATATAAAAGGATTTATTGCAAGTCATGTAAGTTCCACAATAACATCTCCACCCCTAGTCAATACCATTGTTCTATAACAATGTTTGAAGTATATTTTTTTAATGTATTATTAAGTATGCAAACAAAATTAGGATTATTCATGTAAAACAATGGCTAGAGTTTACTTAAAATTTTAAAACAACAAATATGTCTACTCATGTAACTATGATATAAGTGTAAATCTCAACCACCTTGATTTAACTTTCAACATCAATTGACATAATGAAAATATGATGAACATAACCATGCATTATATCATCCTTGTGGCCATGTCACTTCAAAATTTAATTTAATTTTATATTTAAAAAAGGAGAAGATTGTATGTATTTTTTCAAAAAAATCTTCCATGTAATTCAATCATGTAAAAAAATTATATGATTGATTGCATTTTCAACTCCAATCAACGTCAAAGCCGACAAAGACAAAATTCATGAAACAAAATCAAAGAAAAAAAAAGAAAAAAAAATCATATGCATAATGAGAATATCCTCCTAATAGTGAAATTGTAATTTTATAACCTAGTTAATTTCATATTTCACTTTACAACAAACATACAATATTATTTATATATTTGATGGATTTGATCTCCTCCAAACAACATGAGTGATGAAAAGATCTAAATTCATATTTTTTGTGTGTGATAAAAAATATTCATAAGAAAAAACTAGTGAAATTAGATCTCTCCATCACTAATGAATATTTTTTTCAAGTAAGATAAGCTCACATACATTACACTAACCTATTCATGCATCATATCTTATGGTAAGAATAATAACCTCCATCACTTTTGATTCAATCATGAAGTAAAAAAAATCATCTTTGTTTTTGTTATCAATACCAAAAAAATATAACGAAAAAAATGATAAGGAGTCATCAAGAAATATCTTAAAGGTATATAAAAAAATAATTTGTCATATCAAGAAGAAAAAAATATGAATTTCGTGATGTTGATTAATGACAAAATTGTACATACATTATGAAATAATGTTTATCAAATTGAGATAGAGCAATATAATATATTTTATTTCATTATTTATACAAATTTTAACTTATCATCAAAATATTTTTTGATTGAAATGTTCCATTCGACATATTATATTATTTTCAACAAAATCATCAATTGTCAAACACATATTTTGTTGTTATGCAATCATATGAATATCATTATCACATAAGCAACCGCATCAATTATTATCAACAGAACAAACAAAAATCACGTCAAGTCGGATAGTTTGACATTTGTATTATATATTTTTACTTTCTTTATCACAATTAAAATTCTATCTACACCTTCTTCTTCTTTTATCATGATGGTCTAAAATCTTTCCAATTATTTATACTATGAATGAAATGAGAGCTTTACTTATATCATAAATATTTGAAATATCAAACTAGTGTACACCCCTAGTTTATTAATAAATGAAATTCATTTCATATTTATCCATCATTGAAGTTCACTTGGTATTCAACATGACACACAAAACGCTTCTATGAACAATATATTGAACACATATGAGATATAAAACTCATATGGCAATGAGATAAAAACATGAAAAAATCATTTGATATGTTCCATATACATGCATAATGGACTTTTTTAGGATGAAATTGGATTGATATTGATGACAAATCTTTCATGCTATGATATTAGTTTTGAACAACTTTGTGGAATAAATGAAACATGTATACTCTTTTATATATTAGAGTTTTTGTTGACATGTAAAAGAATCACACTACTACTCTACATTGAAGGATATTAACTTCTTAACATATTATAATTAGAGTCATTGAAGTTTTTAAGATTACTTTGGTCATGCACTAAAGAGAGATTTACATGTTTCATGCCAATGTTATATGATTACATGTATTTATGTAATTAGTCTTAAAACCTTAAAAGTATGAATTCCTAAAGAAAACTACGAATGTAGTATATATTCATTGCAATATGATTTTTTTTGAAAAATCAACATTATAGATTTATTTTATTTTTATTATTTTTATATATTACATGATAAGATTTAAGTCTCTCATTTATATTTATTATAATATTTATTTAAATAAACTAATTTAAAATAAAATTCAAAAATTTATTTTTTTAAAATTGAAATTACATTCAAAATCACGTGTTTTGAGCATTAGTGTACATTTTTGTATGTATACAAGTTACACAAGCTTGACCATTTAGAAATGGTATGTATTATTTGTATATTAAAAATCAATCAATTAAATTTATGAATAGTAATCAATACAAATTCAATTGAACATTGAAATATTGCTCTATATATTATAATGTGAAAAGAATATGTATTTCCATTCTAAAAAAATATCATTAGAAGTGTATATAGTTAAGTCAAATAAGGTTGTTATATATAAATATCAATATTTTTTATCATCTGCAATTTAGAATTCATCCAAATTATTTGGTTACAAATTTTTGCTCTTATATGTAGTATCATCTTATTAATTTAATCTTTATAGTGAAAGTAATCAATTCGGTTTAATTTATAAGAATCATCTCTTCTAGTCATAAAATCATCTTGCAATTACCACAAAAAATACTTAAAAAAAGTTATTTAAACCAATTGAATATTTTGCTTATATCATATCAAATGATCATATGGATGATGAGGTTAGTTCATCGTACCTTGCTATAAAGTGATAAGAGTTCATACTTGGACTTTAAAACAACAAAGATGTTGGCTTGTGATGAAACATGTGCGACCTTTGAGAATAAAAAAGAATTATTAAAAATAAATAAATAAATATTTCATGAAATACACATGATTGGAGATATATTACAAAAATAAATATCTTTTTTTGAAATTAAAAAAAAATAAATATAAGCACATCCATTTCTATCAAATGGACATGTACATGCATTTTATGTATGTACGTGTCACAGACAGCTTCTGCCAACCCTCTTATATAGTAGTACTAGCTCTAGCCCTAGTCTAATTAAATATAGTCAAACTAACCAAAGTTACTCAAGACCTAAGTAACTCCTAACAAAAGAGAACGATAAGGACACATGGTACTCCATCATGTATCTCTTTCCACTTGCAGAATCACAATCCCCTTACACCCCACCTATACCAAATAAATTGGATTATTTGGAGGAGTTTAACAGTTTTTATTATGGAATTAATTAATATTAAATAACATTACTAAAGCACATTGAGGTGTTTCAATATTTGGAGTAGTAGTGGAAAAAATTCGTGAAGGAATTTACTCATCAAGATCAAGTACACACAAAATACAATTATGACAAAATTATTTTTTGCATCACACAAATTATTATAACGAGGAGACTACAATATTTAAATACACTAGGTTGCTTCACAAAGTAAATTAAACTAGTAAAATATAAATATTATTTTAGATTATATATTACATTTCAAATTAAAAAAACTCTTACTGAAAAAACAAACAATTAAATTTTTTGAAAATAATCTTTGAAATTTAACTTCTATAATTTATATAACACTTCTGAAAAAAATCATGTTTTATTTTGATGTGTTCATAAAACATCAAAAAAATTATTAAATCAAGTTAGATAGAAACAAAAAATTAGTTCCATTGAGATCTCCAGCTCCCAACTATAAACATTACTTTCTAAATGATTTTCTCATGATATTGATATGATGCAAATTATAGTTTTGAAACATGAATACATGGAAAAACACATGCAATCAAGAGTCGACATATGAAATACGTGGTTCACCTCAGTGAGACTACGTCCACGGAACACACATAGTCACTTTATTAAATAACCCTAATTGTGTCACAAAGAGCTTCTACGAGCCCTCTTATATAGAAGTTACAACCCTAGTCTAACTAACTATAGTTAAACTAACAAGAGTTATTCAAGACCTGAGTTAACTCCTAACAATCTCCCCCTTGACTCATGTCTTGGGATCTCTAACTCTTTTTATCCATATACATACTCTCCGGGAGGTCCGAGAAGGAAACCTAAAGAATAGACCCTCCTGTAAACAAGGATTAACTAGAACTAAACCTTAGTCTAACTAGGAAGGAGTAAAGTATATACAAAAATCAAACAATTGCTAAAGTAATTGTAACTAAACTTTCTAAAGGAATAACTTTGGTCAATGCATCAGCTGGATTGAGTTTATTGTCAATCTTGACTAGCTCAACCTTCTTATCAGAAACTTCATCTCTGATAAAGTGATATCTGATGTCGATGTGCTTCACCCTACTATCCATCACTTGATTTGCTGCAAGATGTAAGGCACTCTGACTATCACAATGGAGATTTACAACATTATATTTTAATCCCATCTCAATGATAAGTCTATTCAACCAAATAGCCTTCTTTGCTACTTCCGCTACTTCTACATATTCTGCTTCTGTAGTTGACTGAGCTATGCACTTCTATAAGGTAGATCTTCAACTAACTCATCCACCTCTAAGTGTAAACACATACCCAGTTGTAGACTTTCTCTTGTCCAGATCTTGTTCATAATCAACATCAACGTAACCCAACAAGGATTTGGCATTGTCCAATAAATCATCAAACAAAAGACCATAATCCTTAGTACAATTGAGGTACATGAGAATCCACTTCACAGCTTCCCAATGTACCTTCCCTGGATTTGACATGTACCTGCTCACCTTGCCCATAGCTAGAGCAATATCATGTCTAGTGCACATCATTAAATACATGAGGCTACCCATTGCCTTGTCATAGGGAATTGACGACATCTTTCCTCTCTTAGTTGCATCAAGAAGACATTGAGTTGCTGAGAGGAGTGCCGCCAAAGGAGTCCACACTCCTTTAGAGTCTGCCATGTTAAACTTGTCAAGCACACGATGAATGTACTTACCCTAACTTAACCATATCTTCCTCTTCTTCAAATCCATGTGAACATCCATATCCAATATCCTCTTGGACTTACCCAAATCCTTCATCTTGAATGCAGATTTCAATTGCCTCTTGCATCTATCCACGTCGGATTGTTCCTTTGCCAAAATGAGCATGTCATCCACATAGAGTACTAGAATAATGAGGCTAAAGATCTCATTATTCACCTTCTTCATGTAAACACATGGATCAAACACACTCCGTGAAAATCCTTGTGCTTTCATGAATTCATCAAACCTTGCATTCCATTGCCTAGGAGCTTGCTTCAATCCATATAGAGATTTGATCAATCTACAAACCAACTTCTCATGACCTTTCTTTTTATAGCCAATAGATTGTCTCATGTAGATTTTTTCATCCAAAGATATATACAGAAATGCCATGACAACATCCATCTGAGCCATAACCAGACCAAATATTGCAGCAAATGCACATACCAGTCAAATTTGAGAAGACTTCGTTGTAATCCACCACTTTTTCTTGTGTGAAGCCCTTAGCCATCAACCTGGCTTTGAAGATCCTCTTCTCTTCATATGCTGAATTATTCTTCAACTTGTACATCCATTTGCTATCAATCAAAGTTTGACCCGCTCCACCAGCTCCCAAGTCTTCTTCTCAACAAGCGATTGCATCTCACGCTCCATGGCAATATCCCACTCAATCTTATTGATAGAGACTTGAGCTTCTCTATATGAACAAGGTTCTCCTTCTTCCAAGATCAACGCATTGCCATCATCATTTTCAGTTTTAATAACATGATCGTTAAGAATAGATGAATCAGCCCATGTTCCATAACCTTTGGGAGCTCTACTAATCAGATTTGATGATCTCTTAGTAGATGGTCCTGATTGATTTTCATCGTTTCTTGTTGTCTTGAGGCTCACCAATGACAACTTGCTCCTCCAATTCCTGTTGTTCAAGAATTTGCTCCATTTGTTCCGGAGCTTCTCCTTGTGGCGCATCATTAAACCCATAATGATCAATCTCCCCCTCAACAACATCAGTGAGTGGAGATTTGCCCTTGTCAGTACGTAAAGCCTGAGATATCTCCCCCTCTTTCAATGATTTGGGGCTGATTGAAAGAAACATCCCTACTGACAATCACCTTACAAGCTACAAGATCCCATATCCTATAACCTTTCACACCACTTGCATATCCAAGAAAACGACACTTCTTGGATGTAGGATCCAACTTGGTCCTATTCTCCTTAGGTATGAGAGGATCAAAAATTACAATAAAAAAATTCTCAAACGACTATAATCAACCCTCCGTTTGTGCCTCAATTCAAACGGTGTCAAGAAATTGATTGCACTTGAAGGAGACAGATTTATCAAATACACTGCGGTTTTAATAGCTTCAACCCAAAATTCATATGGTAAACCATATTGGCTCAACATACTACACACCTTCTCCAATACTGTTCGGTTGAACCTCTCAGAAACAACATTTTGTTGCGGAGTATAAACCGGGGTGAGATGACGAGTGATCCTCTCCTCTTTGCAGTAACTTCTAAACTCCTCTATAGTATACTCCCTGCCATTATTCGAACGTAGATATCTCACCTTGTGACCAGTCTGAGTCTCAACTTGGGCTCTCCAACTTTTGAAAGTGTCAATGACTTTAGACTTTGTGTGATGAAATAGACCCACACAAATCTTGAGTAATCATCAATAAATGATACATAGTACCACTTCCCAGAATGTGAGGCTTTGGGAGAGGATCCCCACACGTCATTATGTACATACTCAAGTAACTCTTTGGAACTATGAGTTCCAACACCAAAGGCTTTTCTATGTTGCTTGCCCATAACATAATGTTCACAAAATTCCATGTCAACTTTACCTAAACCACGTAACAAGTCCATATCACAAAAGAATGTCAAGTACCTGTTACTCATGTGTTCCATTCTAGAATGCCAAACATGAGCCATCTTAGGCTGAGATCTGGTAAGATTGACTTCACCATAAATGGTATTACCCTTTAGCAATACAAATTTCTATGCTTGTGTCCTCTTAAGATAATCTTATCATCTACTTTCACCTCAAGTACTCCTTATTTAGAACTTCACTCGAGGCCTTTTGAATCTAACATTCCAACAGAGATAAGATTTTTTCTCATTTTAGATATAAACCTGACGTGAGTCAACGTACATTTGACTCCATCAAATATGTGAATTTGGACAGATCCAACACGGTTGATCATTTCCCATAAGAATTAAACCGTTTGATAATGAGAAAGTATGAAAAAACTCTCTAATGTAACAAATGTGATAAGAATAAACACTATCCAGAATCCATACATCACCAACGCCCTTTGGTGAGTTGCATAGGGCATACCTCTGGCTTCATAGTCCACGTTCAAGCAAATCATCCTCCTCATCAAAAGCTTCAGCCACATTGGACAAAAGAGGATCATTAGACTTGGTCTTCACACGACAATCCTTCTTTAAAGGGACCACTCTTGCCACATTTCCAACAGACCACCGTCTTCATGTCTTGGGATTTACCTCTAGACATTGGTGTACCTCTAGATCTAAACTTCTTCCCATCCTTATCATTCCGTGATTGTGACCATCCACGAGTCACATTCAATGCCGTACCAAATGAAGAGGATGGAGTAGAGGGCATCATCATCTTTTGTTGTAGTTCATGAGTCAATAAAGCACTTACCACTTCATTGTAAGTGATCATTTGTTTATCACGATGGAGCAACACTCGTGACAATGACTGATATGAAGCAGGTAGTGAACTTAACAGATGAAGGGCCCTCCTCTCATGAGTTATCTCCTCTCCAAGATTCTTAAGATCAATAACAAGATCATCAAAGTCATGAATGTGATCTTGTATCTTCGTACCTGAATATTTCATCTTGAAGCTCGTCAGCTTCAAGGAGGTGTACAACCTTTTTGATAACTCTTTGCGATGAAATTGTCGCTAAAGAGCCTCACATAATAAAGTATAATTGTCATATTCATCAACTTGCTTTAGAACTGAAGGTTGTCAATGGAATATAACAATACTCTTGTTCTTGAACAATACTTGTTCGTGAAGGTCCTTCCAGTCTTCATCATTGAATGTAGAGGGTTTAGGCCTCAATGTCTTGTCCAAACCAGAAACCTTCAACTTGACGTTGACTTGCCTCCCCCAAAGAAGATAGTCACCACGTCCATCATATTTGAAAATGTCAAATCGGGCTCCTCCAGACTTCATGACTACTATCTCACTCCGTATAGCCCCTGAACTTGTCCTTTGTTTTATTCGGTCGTCAAATGGAATCTCCAAACTTGACTTCTTCCCACTCATATGAGAAAAAAAAGGAAATTTACCCTCGGTAAAAATCCCTAAACCACAAGAGATACCGCTGCTCTGCTTGATGCCACTACTCGACCCACTGATCCTAAATAGCTCTTCTGAATTTGATGTGCCCGAAGGTAGAATTCCCTAAAGCAAGCTCATGGGCCAGGCTTACACTAGCAAAATTCTTGCTTGACAGATTTCAATCACCAATAGTTCCACGGCACATGGGTTTTTGACTGATCTCTACTATTCACTAACTACTTCGTTCCTTTCTAATTAGCCACATTGGACTATTTTCTAAGCCACAACACGAGTTGCGCTTTCAAGGGCGTGCTCAATCATGATGCATCGGATGAGCATGGTTTCAGAAAAATCATAATTTATATAAATTTAAATTGATTCATGCAAATTTTATTAATGAATTTTTTTTTAAAAATTTTATAAATATGATCAAATTAAAATATTTTTCGTAATAATTATAATTCATAATGCACATAACATATTATTAAATAAATACTTTTGTAATGATATTAGACATGAATAGGGGATAACATGATATTATAATTTGCAACATGTAACAATGTCCAATATGTATATTATCAACCTCATGCGTCTTCTTCATATGCAATTTCAAACTTGATCAATGTATCAATTTGAAATAGTTTCTACCTCATAATGATGAAGTCCAAAAGTATATTTATTACTATAATTAATCTATGGAGCATAATATAAAATATGAAATTATTTTTTTTAATTTAATTTGAAAGATATAGATTTGAATTTTGTAACAATATGATTTATATGCAATAGTTATATTAAACAAAAACAAGTTGGAGGAGTAATTGTTAAAAACTTTTGCAACAAGAATTCCTCTCATTTTATAAATTCTATGCTTTTATTTATATCAAGTACTTTTGTATATATTTATAGTTCATATTACTATTAATAATAAAATTGAGTTATTATTAACAATTCGATTTATTTATATTATGATCGAGTAATTTATTTAGTTTTTTGTTTAATGTATAAGAAAGAAAAAAAAGAACAATGTCTTGGCTCAATTCATGGAAATGGGATATGATAAGGTGATATATTACAATGTTTGATATGATAGCGTTGTATGTTATGATGTGATATGTATGTGTAATGTCAAACACATATTTTTGAAGTTTTTGTGTACACACATGTTGGAATATGATAGAAAAACTTTTAACAAAGTTGATACATGCTATTGGTTTGCATAGAGTATTCCATCTTCGAGGAAAATGCATGGAAGAGCAAAATTGAAAGCCCAAAGTCTTTCCAATCCTACATTTTACCTTCACGTTTGATTACATCTTGAAAAGTTATGTCTTACAATAAGAGTTTTTTTTAAAAACAAACAACACATCCCTAATATGTCAATAGCAAATATCACAATATGAAGTAATGGCTTGTGATACAACATGAGGGGTTAAACCCACCTCCTTTTGAATCTATATAGGTAACGGTATAGTAGACAACACCTGGTGAATGAGGAGGTGGGGGTGGCTAACCATATACATGCATGGACGTACACTACACACTCTTTCATTTGGTAAGTTTAAAATTGTTTTACACCTTTACTTTACTTTCTCTCTTTTGAATTATATTGGTTACCTTAACAACACAAGGATGTTCATTCACTCAAAATCTACCCAACCAAGCTAAACCTCAGGGTTTCTTGAGCGACCACCCCTAATGTAACTCAAACACTTTGTCATGAAGATTATTCAGAATCTATGAGAAGATTCTATGATACACAAAGCATGTCTCAAATACCCCCAGAATCGTCCATCTCTCTGATCTCATGAACGGGTATGGATCTCTCTAATGATTAACGCATATGGAATTTTATTTGGACGAGTCTATCCCCTACATAAACCAGGTGCCCATGTCAAAATAGCACGCAAATGAATCTTCACCCATATAGATTTAAAAAGTTTTGCACATACACGAACATGGGGTGTCCTCTACTTGAGATACTATCACATCAGGTGGAACAGACACAACAAACAATATTTCCAAATTGTCAAAAACATGGGGTGTCCTCTACTTGAGATACTATCACATCAGGTGGAACAGACACAACAAACAATATTTCCAAATTGTCAAAAACAGAGCAACATAGTTTTCAATGAGCTAAATTGATATTTAGTTCAAATTTGTAGTATAGTTGAGTTTGAAATTATTCATGTCAAGGGCTCTATAAAATTTCGCTTTCCTTGTTACTCTTCCTGCCATTTTCTTCTCTACCTCTTACCCCTTCCCTCTCCGCGGGGCTTGTCATTTCCTATAGTTCTTATTCGCTGACGTTTTTTCTTTTAGGATCATGTTACCTGCAACCTCTCGAATCCTCATGTTACAAACATCCTCTTCTAAATCCTACGTTTCTCCTCACTTTTCTGGGATGGCCCAACCCATCTAGAAATGAAATGGCTGACCTTAATTGAAAACCCTCCCTCTCAAATTCGAGCATTAACACTAGATTTCTAATCAAAGAACAAAACCAACCACCACAACAGACATAGACTTTGCTCTAACCTAAATACACCCAACCGTCAAAACTTTACATCACACTTATCCGCCATCTGACGCCTGCCACCACCCACCCAAGCCTGTGATCTAATCTGAGACAAATCGTGTTAGAACCGATTTGTACGGGCTGGTTGCTTGCTTTCAGTGGAGTGAAGGATGATACAAAATCTAAAAAATCTGGCATCCATTCAAACCTCATTACCTAGAAGATGATGTGGAGTTACAAGTTCTCTCGTGTGATTAGATGGAAGGAAATCATAAAGTTTGGGTACGTAAAACCTCTCTTACATTAAAGATTCTGACACAAATACTATTCTTATTTTCTTGTGTGTACCGAATACAATAGACACTGCGTACTGGTCACACAATTGAGAGTATGTACTGTTTCACAGGGCAAAGCAGCCCAAAAGCTACATGCCAGGACCCCAAGTGAGAAATTGTAAAAATCGTGTATAATCGTGAGAATAATTAAAATCAGTAGGTTCATGAATCCCGGAGTGCCAGGACTCTACGATAAAGACGCTACTATTGACGCGGATGAATGCGATCACAAGTACATGTGCAGATCTTTGCTCCATATATTCCACTCCATCCATGTCTGGAATAATGAATGCGATCACAAGTACATGTGCAGATCTTTGCTCCATATATTCCACTCCATCCATGTCTGGAATAATGACTACCTTCGCGAGATCAGAATTTATTTCATATTATCGTTAGAATTTCATACTGCTACGCTTCGGCGGTCAATGGTGATAATATTATACTCGGTAATAGAACATTTCCGACGTGAGTTCGTTCAGGGAAAAAAGGAAAAGAAAAAAAATACTATCAAACAGATTAAGTATACTCGTGATAAAGAATGTGATGGACGCGCGTGCACAACAGTGAATTAAAATGTGCCAAGCAGTACGTACAGTATACCCTGGAGTATAACTTTGGGTATAGGCACGGACACGTTAGAAAGCATATGCTCAACGAAAAAAAATCCAGACAACGAGACGAAAATTGGGCGTTTCTATACAGGGATAGATACAGCCCGCTGAGAATCATACAAGTCCATGTAGTCGGTGGGACGCAATAAGAGTGTTGCCTGATCAGGCAAATGAAAAACAATGGGATGTGAAGAGGCATCGGGAAAAAAGTCCTGAATCCAAAACTCTGTTAAATCGGATGGAGAGCTAGTTACAAAATGGGGCGACTTTTACAAACATGCCGTGAGGTCCGTCCAATTTCCTTGAACAGCCGTGATAAATACGAAAGGCTACAAAAAATGATAGCAGCCAAAAGGAGCTCACATGAAGTATGAGCGCGAGTATCTGTTTCGTATAGGGAGGAAACCACCTAAGAAGTTCTGCCTACAAGCTGACTACACTAGCTAACTCCCTGGTGCCAGATGCTGGATCTTAGCATCAACTGCAAAGAGGAATCTAACTAAACCAAGCCTTCCTTATTTGTCACAATACATTCAGGGAAAGGAACATGAACCCTCTCAAATGGTTTCCAGGACACGATCTTCGATTCCGGTGTCAAACGAAGTGGCGATTTGCTCAACAGTAAAACATTACCTTTTTTACATTTTCCTTCAACGGGGGTAGTGGCCGGACGGCACCGCCTCCAGGAGCCCTCGTACTTCGAGCACCAGAACTTCCTGTGGTAATCGTCCTGCCGGTGGGACCAATACCACTAGTCAAGGAGCCACTATCTGAGGCCTCTGGCTCCATATAAAACCGAGCTCGGAAGGCAGCCAAATGTGCATAGTAGGCTGGGGGAACTGCATGCCGACAATACAAAGGGTTACAATCAGAAGTTTATGACATCTTGAAACCAAATTTTCAAAACTTTCACAATTAGCTAAAACCCAATGACGATCTTCAAATATGTCTCCCATGACCTCTTAAGCATGCATGTCTTCGGAAGAGACAAAGCTCAGCCCAAATACAGAGACCTTAGTATAATGTAATGTTCGTAGGTGGAAATTACATACCAATAGAGACAGATCGTGTGCACCGCGCATACCTGGAAAAACTATCACTTGTTAACAGCAGCCTCTCCAACAATTCCAACTCACGAGACTGTACGGAAGGAAACAACGAAACTATAAAGTTCCAGCTAAATCACCAACTTAACTTGGTCACATTTCTCACCACAGTAGCAGACGCTAAATAGACTCTAGGCATCACTTACGTGTAGCATAAATTATTCGTTAACGACTGAAGTTCATCAGCCTTGAAGTTATTTTCGTCCCAAAGAACATGATAGTGAGCAGGCCTGCTAGTACCCTGTCAAAAGGCGAGAGAAACTGCGTGAAAACTCTATTACGGAAAAGAGCAAGGAAAACATGAAGACGATCCCATAATGGAATCTAAGATGGATGAAAACGGAATTAAACAATATGAGGACGTAGCTGAGGGCACTCACAGTTCAATCCGTCATTGACTGCTCTAGACTTTGGGTAAAATAGTAAACAATATTCCCTCGTGTTCGGACAAGAGGGATAGAGAAGGTAAAGAAAATAAAAATCTGTTGACTATTTGGTGCAACCAAAGAAAAAAGGTATCTACGCAAAGAAGCTAGTCCCCGTTACTGTGAATGAGAAACCCGATAAGGGAATCTGCATATCCTGACTTAGGCGAGATCAGTAGAAATACACACACCAAATGAAGGTCACACCCTGTACAAATACAATGACTTGAGCACACATGTTCGCAAATTTAGTCAGCCATTCCCGACTTAAAAATACAGCCAATCATGTCTCATGCGATATTCGTACGATTCCGACAAATTTTCCTGTCAAACTCTTTTATGATAAATTTGTACTGTATTTGAATTTGAGAGGCAATAAAGTCGAAATCGTAAAAATATCGAACCACAGAAGATAACTAATTGACGAGAAAGCACATAGAGCTCACTATGTAAGGTGATAGTTAAATACATAATGAGATGCATACGAAATACGCTGTGAACGGAAGGACCGTGTTGAGAGACCAAGATTCGAACTGATGATAATGAATGCGGAAGGATCGGACAGCGACGTGGACGCACATGTATCAATGTTCGTTAAGAAAGAATGATCTAAATCTAGCCTATGTATAAAACATTGATATGATAGTCACCTGGATACCAGCATGACTACATAAATAAAAGTCGAACTCTGTGGGATGACAAATCTTGGAGTCGACAACAGTTCCTGCATGACGTGATATACATAAAGATCAGCATAATACTCATGAGTTCCGGTAAAGATCAGCATAACACTCATGGTTCAGAATCTGACAGAACTAAGGATTATACCAGGGAGGATATTCCCACTTCTGTCGGTCATGTTTCGATCATTATGGCTACTCGCGAAAAGCCGGGTATGATGACGCTTTTGCACAACAACAAAAGTTACAGGAGGTTGATAGTTTGCCTCCAACGAAGCACAGGCCTGAACGAGGCAACATTGAACATTAGTAAAACCTTGGGTACAACAGCCATGTGAACCAGTTGAGGCGTTTCTCAAATCAATCCAGACCAGCTGCAAGGGTCCTGTAAAACGTTCGAAATACCTTCCGAATAGCATCAAGCTCGTGAAGCAGGACCTGATAAAACTGGCCTTCACTGACACCATCCCTGGGCACAACCAAGAAAATTCTGGAGCTTAGTAAAACTGATTCGAGGAGAAAAACGCCTTTCAAAATGCTACATGCAAACCCCTCCAATTCAGTTAACTATGGAAAACCTAAGTCCGGCGAGAACTTACATACCTCGACTAAAGCTATTTTCTAGATACAGAGAAATGCGAAGAAAACCTACTCTCATAAACTTCCTAAGATCTTCCGAGGATATCCTCGAGATGTACTTAAGAGCGTATACTTGGATGCGACTTAATGTACCTACATAATAGAGGTGCATCACCGGAGTACAGGCAACCTGTACTCCGAATAGAAGCAAAAGTAAAACTGTAACTCGCATTACAACACATATGTAGAGAAAAGTACGTCTTACGTTACTAACTTCGGGATAAAATACAATAAATCTACTCGAATTATCTAAGAAACGTCTGAGTAACTTAAGACCATAGGGACCATGAAAACGGTGTTTCTGCGATATGAATAGTGCACATGGGGGATTAGCATTGCGGCCGCAATAAAAACACCGTCGACAAGAAACATCGCAGGATCGATAAATAATATATATACCACGTCATAAATTCAACTGGACTGAGTACTAAGTATAATACAGCAAGACAATAGGAAAACAATTAACGGAAAAAAGTAATGCAGAAAAATGAAAAAAGCAAAATGCAAGTAGTATACTCACAAACCTAAAAACCATACCTATAGAATATAATGCGCTGTGGTTTTTGACCAGTTGCTCTTCGAAAAGACATCAAATGTTCCCTGGAATGCAAAAACACTATCACGATCCAGACTACAAGTTTTTGGTTACAAACCTATAGAATATTATGCGGAGCGGCTTTTTGCCAGTGGCTCTCCGAAAAGATACAAGAAGTTCCCTGGATTTGTACAGAAGAAGCTTGGTCAAAGCTTAACGGACCTACTTACATCTGTTAGCGTGAACACGTGAAGAACCCCAACAAAACAGCGGGCAAGAACGAACAACAAAACTACCAGGATAACCTAGGGAACATATCTGGAGAGAGGCTATTCAAGATGGACATCCCTGATAGGTAACAGTGAAGAAAAAGGATGATCCCATGGTGTCCGTTGTCAAGAGAATTGTCAATAGCGTTGATGCAATTTCGCACTAAGTGGGCAGAAGCGCAAACACGAAAAATTCTTCAAATTGAAGCACAGAGAACTCGGGTACGCACTTGATCATGCCCCCAGACATCGGCCCTCGCTGGGGATCAACCCAAGACTTATAAAGGTCCTGAATTAGCTCTTGCCGGTGTGCCTGTGCGCAAACCAGGCCGGCATATTTGGTCACCTCCGGCCAATCTTGGGAAGCGACCACCTGCCCAGATAACACAAGATGAAAGCCAGAATAATGAGTACGCTGTGAATGAAATCATTTGTGTAGATATGTTGGATTTAGGTGATTCTCCATGAAATCAAAAGGCGGTAGAGATGAGTATACCGCAGCGATCGAAGGACTGGTATCTTCCCCAGGATGAGGATGTGTGACATCTGCACCAAATATTATGGTGGGAACGTCACTAACCAGAGGAATCCTTCTGGTTAAAGCGTCAACCAAAACGGTATTTCTTCCACCAACCTGCATGCATAGACACGTTGTCTACATTAGACAATAGAGCGTAAACCTAAGAATCTTCAAATCCAACCTTAATACTTAGAGTCCTCAGAAACTCTGATTCGCATTAAGCATTAGGAGAAGGACCAAGGCGAGGGCCTGAATGTGTAACAGTAGAATCAAGGCAAAAGCTTCTGCTGAACAATCTTCGAAAATTTCCAGGCCGACACTCATGCCTCTATCGGGGAACTTGATGCTTACTTTGACGTTGATCTTCAGTGCAACATTAGCAAGGTACTGCTTGCTCATCTTATAAACGTGCTTTGTGAGGCAGCACTGCGACACAACTCCCAAATCCGTTTCACAGATACGCTTGAGATCACCTGAATCCAATGTAGACAGGATAGTTCACTTTATGAAACTTGTAATGGTTAACCTTATGGACAAAACGAATGATATAAAATTGCTGAAATCAACTGTAGAAAAAACATAACGGTCTTGCGCTGTACAGTCGCTCTATTTGCAATGACTTCTCGCCATACAGGCAATCGGATTGTAATTCTTTTCGAACTGACCGTAGAGAGCACCATTGTTATCAGGAAGAATAACTACGAGTAACTCCAAATCCTTTCCCTTTGTACGTGTCTGAGCTTCTCTGAATACTTGCTTCAGTGCCCGATCAACTTGGTCTGAACGTGCATTGTGGATTGGCATCACAGGTTCCTGATTGAAATGCTGCGAGTGCAGACACGGAAAGCCAAATTAGACGATGGATCTGAGCCACTTTCTCAATATCCAAGTACCATTATGAACATTCCTTCGGGTCTACATTCGAATCTCCTTGTCCAATAAGGTCAATTACAAATGTGATGGAAAACAATACTCAAGCTGTACCATTCCAGACGTTAGACACATCTGGGCGAGCTCCATACAAAACGCCTTCGCAACAGTCTCCAACACGCCGCGTGAGAAATTAATACACGCCCAGTTATTTACGATACCTCCGTTGACCATTTTCTGACAGGTTGGACACAACAGAAAAATAAATACTCTCAAACTCAGTACTCGGACAAAACAGGTGAAACCACTACGACAAATGAGACCAAAGGATTTCGAAAATACCTTGTTCATCATATTCCACTGGCCAACTTGCGGTAAGCAATCTTTCTCCCTCCCTGTATCATGATACTTGAGCTGCTCAAAACACAAGTCGAAGCGAAAAGAGGTTACTCTGAAGTACAGGCACTGAAGACGTCGAGGAGCCGGCCAGGAGCAGATGGTCAAAATCAAACAAGAAGGCGTGACATGAGCGGGTGCACCTTCACTCCTCAAAACTAGGTGAGCAACGTGAAATTGACAAAGGCAGAGGACATAAATCAGGGTTGACCGAACTAACCCGCGGAGCTGGTAATATTCGGGCCTCAACCTGAGCCAGCTTGTTGCTGATACGAATCCCAAACTCTTGAGCATACGGATCCTGGGCGTATGCATTGTGATATACTGTCTGCAAACGCGAAGCGCTCGTTGAAACCAACATGACTCTACAATAAATGGGAAGGACGACATACATTGATGGGACCCAAAGTTAATGAAACTCAGATTTCAAACCAACCCTTCCAGCTAGTTTCCAGTTAGACTTTGAACGTCCCCTTGTGAAGATTGAACAGACGACTGAGGGTTTTCACAATTGCAACATTACCACCATGCAACAACCGGCATGGTCGATCCCAGTGAAAACAAGAAAATAGTTATTCCAGTACAGAAAAAGAAAAACTCTGCCACGAAACGGCTCGGACCTGGAGAATGTCTGCCTCACGGTCTTTCGGCCGTTGACATGTCACCTTCAGTAGAGCCGTAATCTGCCTCTCATTCAGACGTTTCGAATACCGTTGCCCCTCGACTATTTTACAGACCTGCAGAGTTGGAGTTGTGAAAATCAGCGAACTCCTTCAATCAGTTCAAATGGAAAAACGAGAATTGCATTGGGAATTTCAGTACCTCCATCGGCAAATAGTTCGGTCGATCACGGTTTCCAACTTGAAGGCAAGGAAGGGTTGGGTTCCGAATGGTGTACTGATACGTCTCACGGAAGTATTCAGTGACAGTTTTCAACGTTCCCCTTTCATCTACCGGGAACCTGCAGCAAATGCAGTCAAACCATTGTTTACCTCAAATCAATTTCATAAAACGTTCCGCAAGTCTATCTAGTCAATCCCCGCCTTCCCACAAGCACCATTAAGCGCCAGTGGTTGCATCTCAAAAAACTGAAAAAAACCAACTAGGTTTGAGGAGGAGAAGGAACGTACGACAATTCATGAGTAGGCTGCGAAGTGAGGCCGGATATGCGGTACTTCCTCCGCATAGTACCACGGTGTGTTACTTCAACCTTTACTCCTCGCAACGCCTTCTTGATCTAGTATCACAGATGATAAGAGACCTTTGAGTCCAAGTACATCACGGCAGCAGACTAGCTAAACAAGAGATGTGGAGAACACAAAGCACAATGCACTGATCAAACCTTGATGCGATCCGCATCCGATAGCTGTCTACCGATGTCCTTGTTGAGGAGTTGGGACACGAACTCTGTGACAGGGAGAGGCTCGATAAAGGCAGTAGAAGACATGTCTGCAGATGACATCCATGTTCAGAGTCCAGAGAATTTAGCATGAAATGAAAAGCATTGTAGCAAGCATTCGAAATACTAGTCTACGTGAAGTCTCAGTCCTGCTGAATGATTATAACACGAAACAACGATTTTCGTACTCTGTTGGTGAGCATTTCCCCTCGTAGCCTCAATCATCGCATGCACGTGTCCAAATATACCAACTAACATATGGGAGGAATGGAAAGAATAAATACCTATATTCAACGACAGACCCATCTGAGTTGGACGTATACTCTGGTAGAACCCTCTCCAGCTTTCGAGTCCATCGCCCAGAGGCTGGCGATTCCCAAGGTCGGGTGAGTAGAAAGAACGCCCCACGGGACAGTACCTGTAATTGAGGAAAATAACAATGTCTAAGAGATCTCTAGTCGAAGGAGGTCCTTAGTGAATCATCACAGCATTTTCTGTCGCGAAATGTGCTAAGGACATAGCCCTGACGTCAACCGGCTCAACGGAATTGGTTGCTAAAAAATTCTTCTATATCATCAATTTGACCGTAAAGTTCGAAAGATTGGTTCTATGCTTGAACAAGTCTACACATACACAACACATCAGCCACCGAGAAAACTACGAAACTGAAAACGCACCGCTGACAGTAACACACGAGGATTCATGAGGGCTGACTCCAAAATCCTCACATTCACAATCAGATTGTTTGAATACTAGAGGGCTGTCATCGATATCAGTCAGCGTAACGAAGACGGGAACATCGGCCACAACCCCCGCAAAGTACCATTCCGGCAGTGAGCGCTCGATTAATTCATCAGAAGTCAGAATCCTGAACTACTCCCGAACTACGCCGGCGAGAATGAGGCAATCGCAGACCCTCTCCTCTGACTATATATACATTAGACTTTGATGTAGGAACGTACAAGAAACGACCTTTGACTTCCGAGGATTTCGTTCATCATGCTTGTTAAAGCTAAACCAAATAGAACTTATGACTTGGATAAGTCACTATCAGATATCCAGAAAAAAACCCAGGAAATTGCAAATGCGACACGCGAGGGCGTGAGTTCGAAAACAGACCTGTGAGTAGGAAGCTCCCTCAAAACAATGTCAAGAACCTGCAAAGCTTCTTGAGGAGCGTCAGCTTGGCGCCCTTGAAGAAACTGGCCAAGGTGATGCAGGTCAGCTCGTGCAGCGAACTTGATAACCACCTTAAACGATCTCTCCCGTCTGCAAGGCGCCCAGACAAAAAATACACTGATCATGAACAGGAGGAGTGGATAACTTAAACAAGTACATCAGCGGGAAAGGTGCTCTGGATACCTCCGTGTGGTCGCAGAGAGTAAGATATAAGAAGCGTTCACTACATACACTGAATTTCCAGTAGCCATGGCTTACAAGTGCAAATGATCATGACTTAACAGCAAATATGGAAACTTCTGGAGTGCTGTGTAGGCTAGCAAGGTGAATTCAACCGCACCAGTCACCTTGTGCAAAACCTAAATGGCAAGGATCACTATGGCGTCAAGCCGCTAATCCGCGTGCCCGAGGTGCGTAGGTTTCGCATGAGGTAGGAGTAAGATTTGTAACAGAAGAAAGCATCTGGGCATTGTCATTTCTCGACTGCCAAAGGAAGGCAAGAAGCTCCATCGACTGTAACGTAGGCAAGATTCTTTCTCCACGACATGCAGAAGGGCAAGCAACTGCCAATCACGCTGGTTACAAGGCGCTGAGAAAAAACAAACCTCGGGGTGCTGCTGCCATCTTCTTCATCCAAGAGGTTGATTTGGAATTCTTTAGACTGGAAAGGTAAAGGTCCAGCTGTGTACAAACTTTTGCGACCATCGTACGCTGGTAGCCTACGACCGAGCTCCGTCTCGCGGTAAAGTCTGACTAATTGTTCCATCACAGCTCTGTTTACACCTCGAGATGTGACTTCTGGAGAGATTGCCACCTACAGAATCGAATGAATCAAGTCAGATATAAGTGGTACCCAGGAGAATATAGAATGCAGGGTTCCAAGTAACGCACTTGCAGCAATCCTGATATGAGTAAATGTCTGACAACATGTAGTGGCAACTAGGCCAAAACAGCCAACATATAATCTCATACAACAATCTCATAATTTTCACGAATCGATATAAAATTCGACAAAACAGCAACACCACACAAATGGGAAAACTTACATCATATTGGTGAAGATCCTTGTCAGGAAGCTCCGCAAAAAAGTGGTTAGCCTTCACAATGCACTTTGTTCCCGATAGGCCCTTCCCGGGACGAAGTGGGAACCTTAAAGCTCGACTGGACACTGGAGGAGCCTGTCGTACGGGTGATGACGGTCCAACTTCTTCAACTGGTGAAGGGGGTTCCGTAACGTGAAGCTGACCAAAAGTCTCCAGTGCCTGGGTTGGGGCGGATGTTACAGCTGTAAGTTGTGTGCCGAAAGATACCTGAGAGTGAGAGGATGGGACTGGAGCTGGTGCGCGTCCTAATTGTGGATACTGATCGGCTGGACCTAGAGGAGGAAACCCTGGAGGGACGGGAGCTTGAAATGGCACACCACCCATTGGCTTGTCTCGCCCCATAGGGAGTCTTGTGTGTTGCCCTCCAGAGGACTCAGCTTGATATTGTCCTCCTTGTCCAACATAAATTGCACCTCTACCACCTTCCCTAAATGAGGCCAGGTGGCCACCAAACGAGAGAGGGTTGCCACCACGAATCACTCTTCCATCTAGTCTACCTCGACCTCTCCCTCTGCCTTGACCACCAGATTGAGAACCTGGTGGAACTCCTCCCTGAGAGCCGGCAGGCGCCGCAGCCCTGCCTTGGCCCGTCCCTTCATCGCGGACCTGGGGAGCAGGCTCTTGGAGTACGGGAGCAGTCGGTGGTGGCGCAGGAGCCGGTGCTGCGGCTCCCGCAGCAGCGGGAGGGGCCTGTGAAGAAGAAGCTTGAGAAGCCTCTTCAAGCTCCTTCGGAGTTTTCCGCCGTCTCGGCATCTTGAAAATTCAGTGACAGCACCTGCGAAAAAGCACCAACACCAACTGTCAAGTGCTTCTCCTCGTGGATGATGAGGTTTCGTCACATTGCCTAGGGAAGACCAGAGGCTTCTACCTGAAACAACACCCATAAGGGCTGACCAGAGAATTACATCGTTCATCTACAGAACATTCGTTAAAATAACGCAAACACATTTTCCAACTCTTCTCAAAATATAGCACGCGTCGTAAGTAAAGGGTAATTCGTTGAGCTCAAGGTCTCGAATTCCAGTGCAGCGAAGAGCAGCATAAAAGGCAGATCAGATAGCCTGGGCATGAAATGTTTTGATGCATTCATGGTCAGCTCTGCTTGTGGAACTTCTCAGGGTCGATCACTTTTGATGGGGCCGATATGGGAACTCAGATTTCCCGTTGGGAAATCATCCGGAAACGACCTGTGCTGAGAATAATTGGACATAATTTTGTAGAACCGAACATAGAAGCTTCAATTCACCGTCGATCACTAGGTATAGGCAGTCCACAAAGCTATACACAGTAGACACGTTGACGGTGACATCAGCGCCACCAGAACCAGCTTACCCAGCGTCGACGATCCCCCATACCAAGTAAAGAAAGCACCACCAGGAAAAAATAGAGCCCGAAAGAAGGCAGACACTGGTAGAGTGGGCAAAGAGATAGAAAGTAGCGAGGGAGTCACAGCCCTAAGTACACGTCGATTGAGGTCAAACCTATGTAACGAAGGAATTCACTTAGGACATGTGTAGTACACTGACTGAACAAATTGTCATCTTTCAGATCCACATGCCCAGGGTTGAAACTCAAGATGTTTGAGAACAAGTAGTAAACTGAAGTTGTAATGCGAGACTGGCACATTGAGTGAGGTTAAACCGCAAGGCAGTCGAATAGAACGTACGGAGCAGAGTGGGAGGTGCAAGGCAGAAGCGCGCTCAGCCACTGCTCACTAAGGGAGTCCTCAGGTTTCCAAACTTCCTCGGAGACAGTTCAAGAAGTCTGCATCCTTACTTCACAAACAGAAGCTTTTGACAACTGCTAGGAACCTGAATTTGCCTACACATCGAGTTCCGTTGCACGTCAAGGAAACATAGGCAACCGCTCGAGAAGGCATTACGTCAGTCCAAACTGGACAAAAGCCCAATGCCCGAAAACGGGCGGTATTGACAGAACCTTAGTGGTGGATCTGCGAGAAGAGCATGGGTCTGCGCACGCCAACTTGCTCATTCGTTTGCCCAGCTGTGGAGCCAAGTTGTTCAGGGGCAAGTGTCGACTAGCCCCACTTTGGAAGTGGAGGATGCTCACTAGTCAAGAGTCGATGTCATTTGTTTAAGCAGTCCAAACTTACCGAAAAACGGGATGAACTCGACGGTATGTACTATTGGATAGGAAAATTGAACAGCTTCAGTCAAAGTCAGGTTCAGTGAAGAGTCACCCTACTAAAGGACATGGCATGAGGGCTGCAAGCTGTACGACCCTCATCTCTATCAAAGGCATGTGGAATTCGTGCGGGCGTGAAGGAGGCCTACCGAAAGTCAATCAGTTTGCAAACCGTGTATCGAACAGAACCGCAACAAAGGTGTGCAAGAGATTGAATAAAGTACGCTTTAAGGAGTGGTAACGGCATGCAGAACAGCAATGCAATGACACACGCGAGCAACCACTGATGACGAGACGCCCATGGAGAACTGCGAATGTCCGAGAGAAGGAGACGACACACCAAAACCTGCCTCCTGAACTATCCTATCCTTCCCACGGATGAATGTTTCCTACTTGCTTACCGCTCCGATACCCTGTTTGCCGTAAGGTCCCTCCTCGTCCTCTTCTCCTCCTGCCTATCTTCCTACTCTCTTCTTGCTACTACGCCGTCTCCTCCCCCCCTGCACACCTTCCTCTCCGCTCTCGCTCTGTCCCTCATTCGCTATCCCTGTCCTCTGCGTCTGTCACCTTTACTCTGTCTGCGGTCGCTCTCTCGAGTGGTGAAAAGAGTTGGTGTGCGCGTGGTTTGGAGTATGGGAACCGATATACCGAGCCGAAACAACAACGGCCTAAGCAGCGGCGCTTGAGGCTCGCTCTTTGCTCGTTTGCTCGTTCTGCGCTTCCCTCCGAGTCTTCCCCTCCCCCCCTCCTCTCTCTCTCACTCTCTCTCTCTCAGCCCTTCTCTACTGCCTGCTTCCTTCCCACTAGCCCTCCTCTTCCCTCCTTCAGTTCCTGCCTGCCTCCCTCCCTCCTCGCTAGCAGTCTGGAGTCGAGCCGAGTCGAGTCTCGCGAGCTTCCCGCATCATCAGCTTCCTCATGCCTGGTGGCAGCAAATGTCTAGAAACCCAACCCGTCGTTGTCGACCAGTGACAGCAGTCCCACCACCTTCGCCCAGCATCACCAGCACCCAGCGAGGAGCAGCGCAACGTTACGGAACAAGCGCCAGCCAGCAGCACCGGTAGGCCAAGTAGGAAGATCAAGAAGGCAACACTATTAACTAGCACCTCCGCTGCGCTGCTGGTCATCTAAGCAGGCAGACCGAGCCAAAGTCTCACTCGCCATCTCTGTTGTCTGGTCTGCGGCGCCACTGCGCTGCTCTGCACTGAACAGCACTCCTGTTTCCTCTGGCCTGGCCTTTGCTGCCCCCTGCACTGCCCGCCTAAAGCTTTCACGATTGCTGCTTGCTCGCTCGCTTCTGCTGGAGTCTGGACCCGTAGAGCCTGTAGAGCCCCTGCTGCATTGCCTGCCTGCCTGCTCGTTACTGCAAACAGCGCTCTCGCTCAGTAGTCTGCCTACCGCTGCTGAATCTGCTGATTGTTAGAGCTTCCGTTATTCACTCGTCCAAACGAGGAGGAGCGTCCAAACGCCCGTTGGACTTCAATAAATATGCAACCGCGAATTTGAAGGCCATTTAGACCTCATTTCGGCTGGCCTTTAACGCCGCCTCCTTTGCCTAGAGGCCGCGCGGAGTTCCCACTTCCCTTTCAATGCATCTCCCGCTTACTGCCCCACTAAAATAACGCTTGCTGGCTAGGCTGGCTGCCTGTCCTCTCGTCGTCCTCGTCCTCTGGCCTCCCTCACCTGCGTCCCCTCGCTCTTTCTCTAACTCTCTATAATAGCATAAATCGAACGGAAAGATTTGACTGACCACCACCGTGGGATACAAGGGAGAAGGCCAACCGCATGGACGCTCCTGGCTGTCTCTCCTGTGGACTAGTCCACCCCTGCGCGGTACGAGTACAAGAGCAAGCCGGGACCAGTACCAGGACGACCAAAGGGAGAATCAGCATAGCCTACCACGTTTCCACCGGCTGCGCAGTTAGGGTTAGGGCTCATCGCAGTATGGTGAATAGTGACGACCACCCCACGTGCACTGAGCCATGTATGGATGCACCATGGTCATCCCATGGATTGATATATGGTCAAGCCAGCTCACCGGTTATTCCCGTCCCTGAGCCGGTTCGAAGTAGCGCCACCGGGAAACCGGCTGAGAAGAAACCGGCATGGTTGCACTATCCACCGACCGGCGTAAGGTATGCCTCCGTGGGGAATTACGACACCGGCAAGGCCACTGGGGTGGAATCTGAAGCCCTAAAGAGTGCCCGAGGAAGGGTGCCGTCAACCCAGATGCTGTTGCGGCCGCCGAGCCGCCGGGCGCCGCAAAAGTAACGATGCCGAATTATTTGAACAGTTATGAGCCCAGCCCTTTCCCGTCATCCCGCACCCCAAAACCCCCCCTCCCCGTCTCGTTCTTCTGCACCCAATGCCCTCCCCATGCAAAACCCTCCGCGGCAGGGAAGAAAAGGCCCGGGCAGTTACTCTTTGCATATTTTTTTTCTTCCTTTCATTACAAACGTGCAGGAATTAGAATTACTCTTAAGTTACACCGGATTTCTGCATGCTCTAATAGCATTAACTATCATTAACTATTACTTATTCTTCTTCTTTAACTGTTACTTATGCCCGTGAAATGTACGAAATCTGTTATAAAGCATTCCTGAGAACGAAGTTATACCAGATAATGACCATCTAACCCAGTAATGACCGCTTCGAAGTGATCTGACATACGGCAGCGGGGAAATTGCAACGTGTCAATCCTAAACCAATTCTGAAAAAATTACTTTTTACGGAACTTTAGGCTAAACGTCATAACAATGTGCGAAGTTAGACGATACTGTGACCTAAGTACCAAGTGAGTACTGTAACAAGTGAGCATGCAAAAGGTTCGGGTGCCTTAACCCGTTATCCTTTCACGGGTGGAATGCATGCCGATAGCCCAACATATTAGAAAAGCCTCAAGAAGAAACGAATTGTTTTGTTTTCCAGGTTCTTTCTCTCACCAAAACTTACTTTTTTATTACATTTATTTTCTCTATTCATATATCAGACTTCATTTTGAATTTATTTTATTTGTACCAATTTTTATACTTCTACTGTTTTTTACACTAAACATTCCTGATTTGACCTCTGACATAAAAAATATAATTGGATTAAAAGAAATATTGATACTTTTGGACTCAAATGGAATTTTCAATGTGCACGGATATAAAAATCAAATTTTCTTTAAGAATCTCATGGATATTTACAAAAAATAATTTTATGATACAAAAAAAATTATTTCTGTGAAAATAAATTGTATAGGAAATATCATTCAAGATTCATGTGCTTCTTCGAATCTATTCAACTACGTTAGTTTATACATAATCATGTCGAAAAATTTACAAAATAAGAATATCAAGAAATATAAAATCCATAAATACTTGACAGATTCTCAAAGTGAAGAAAGCTCTAAACCATGCATGTAAGACTGGAACGTAAAACCAACAATTACATATATGAAAATTTTCATTTCCTGTTGTTTGCCTAAATACAAAACTCAGTATCAAGTGAATGTATTAGAATAAATTACTATAGTCATGTTTCTGGAATTTCTCGAATACATATAATTTCAAAAATTTAATGTGATGTGTAAACAAGTCAATGAAATCTGGTCTCTGAACTGCATAGTTAATATACAAAAATCTACTTCAAATAAATGACCTAAAAATTTGAATCATTTATTTATGTCATCCCTGATATATAGAGGCGTGAAAATGAAGATCCAATGACAAACTTATAACTGAAACTCATATTCCATAAGTAAACCAGGTAAAGGTATTTCCATCCAACAACTTTTACGTCATCCTTTAGAAATATTTGCAATTTACATATACATAAAGGAATATGTCTCATATAACATCACCCGATTCTGAATCAAAGTATCTATCAATTAAATTTTGTATTTCACACTGAAATTTATCATTTAATTGACATAGTTTGACGTTGCTTACAATTATATTATAAACATTTTTTTGCTTCATGTGAGAAAAAAAATCATTGAAAAAATGTGTCTACATAATGAACATTTTTCTCTACTAATTTCTTGTGGAATCAGATATAGTTTTCGGAATGGAATGTAATTGATAGCATGTTGAAATCACGTATGAATAAGCTTTACCCTTTTTTACTTGAAAAAGAATCTAATCGATTACTGCTTTATTTGGATTATAATTTAGAATTGATAGATATACCTCCAGCTATTGTAGTGATAGGAAAACACATATGACAACTGGGGACCTCAAAACTGCCCCATAATTATTCATGGCAGTCACGTAATATATTTCAACAGGCAAAGAGAAAAGACTTTTACAGGATCCTGAAAAGGCACCTGTACATTATAGGGGCAATGGTCCACTTGGAGAGAGTACTTTGCAATTTCCTATCACCTCTCGTATAAGAATTTTTTAAAATTTTTAAGTCTGGTTATATTTGTAATTTCAAATAACTGTACATTTCCCAAGTTTATATATATTCTAGAGAGAAAAAAGTACGTCGTTAGTATATTTCATTGATAAATAATTTTCATAATCTATATAATTCCTGATCAGTTTTATGTTAATTAATCCATTACTATAGGAATGTTTATGGACCTACGATGACTAAAAGTAACAAGAACAAGTATCCTATTCAATATGTTGGGGAACTTTATCGAGGTTCAAGACGATACCTATCAAGAATCAAAGTAGATCTTTGACTTGTGACACGTAGATATGGTGCTCAACGACGATGAAGTCATAAGTTCTAAAGAATGAGGAGAAGAACAAAATTTGACTTGAGTTAGATCCTCGTGCTCTGGATGTTCGAGATTGTAGATGAGCGCGCCGGCGAGTCATCAGATTATTTCAGATAGTCCGAGATTCATCAGTGATGGCAAGTCCCGTCCCGTAAATAAACGGAAGAAGTCACGATAAGCCATCACTCCGACTGTCCAAGAGGTATGAGTAAAAGGAATCAATTCCAGTATAAAATTATTCAGGTTCAAGTATACATATTTAAAATTTGACCCTTCCATAATGTTTTCATTACTTAATTTTGTTATCTTCACACTTTTCCTCTCTCCTTTACATGCTTCTATTGAATGCTCTATTTTGGTTAACGAAATCTGAACCAACTAAGTAGTAGATCCTATTATACTTCAAAAGATGCTTTATGCTTTACTTCTAAAAACTCATTCTTTTTTCATGTCTAAAACCTCAATAATTTAACTCATGTGAAGTGGATAGCATGTGTTTTCATATCTATTTTTAAATTTTCTCCAAGAAAGAGTTTACACGCAGTTCATAATACTATTCAAGTGAAATGTAATGTAATATGAAATTATATAGTACTGTATGCATTCCTCCCCGGGTCACGTCCCATACCAGTCTTCCTTTCCCAGTTATTTCTGCTGACCTTGTCGTCCATCGACATGCCAACAGATAGAGTCCTGCTACCCTCCCCTGCCAAACATGCAAATGGATGTTAGATTTATAAAATCCATTTATTTCTCAGATTACAACAATGAAATCACTGTTCTTTGACTTTTCGAAGTTAAAATATACATTGTTAACCCCTATATAGCACATGTACAATTGACCACGTTCAAAATTGAAAGATACAGGTCGGTATCTGAGTTCATGTCACCAATCACATATATTGTGGTTCACACTTTATGTGAAGATCAGCTTTTGTGGGAGAATATATCGTACATGTCTTATGTCTTGGATCTGGAGTCCCTCCATCGAATGTTCAAACCTTCCTGATGAACTTTCAATCCAGCAAGTTTGATTCCTAAATACTTTGAACAAGTTCATTCGTAATGATGACCAAGGATGAATACCAGAGATTTTACCACGTTTTGAACATATGATCATGGTAGCATAGACCAATGATGTTACCATGTACATGCGCACGACAAGGTTCTGGCTTCATGTACATTCGCCCACCAGTAGTGAGGCCCCATGTACAATCAAATATTGGGAATGTACTCGAACACGAAGTTGCATTTAGCCACCTAAGTGACGTTGTTTTGACTTTGAAGGTTAAAATCCTGACATGATTCGATTCAAGTAAAATGGAGAAGCAATTTCTCAAAATAAGGACATTTGATTTTGAGTTTCGTTTTGGTAGAATCTCCGTTTAAGATTTTATCTCCACAACCAACAACTAGTGTGCCCCCCTAGGTGAATATACATAACCGGCCCCAATTAACATATTCGTCATCTACCTGATAATTCATAGGCCAATCACTACATAATCAGAATCTGATGAAGAATCTCAGAAAAATCTGATTGTAAGAACAAACTGCACACTCTATCCACTCGAAGACTATGAAATTAATGAGGAAAATTACAAATGAAAATGCACTGGTAACACTGCATTCTCTTGAGTAATGAGTGTTGGTATGCATTGCAATAGACTCCGGTTAGGGTATATATATACTTGGTTACTGAGTATCAGGTCATTGTTGCATAGGGGTGATTATCCATCCTCGTGGATGAGTCACAAATAGAACGGTAACAACCAAGGTCTCCAAGTACAATGATATGCAGAGAAGTCAACTCTTTGTTACTCTAGCTTTGAAGTTATGTGGAGCTATGGATACATGAGAGAGAGTGTGGTTATCACTTTTTTTTAGCATATTGTATAAACTATTTTAAATAGTTTGTATCCATTGCTCTACAAAGGTCACTATTTGGTGCAATCCATAAGAGACCACTAACTGTAGGTGATGATTCTTTGGATGCTCATGTAGTAGGTAGACATTGTAACTTAGATGGTTCAAAAATATTAGTTGTTATAGTACATATTTCCCATTGTGATGCTTATGGGGCTAGCCACATCTTACCCCTTTGGTTTCATCCATGTAATACTTGATAGGATATTCACAAACTTTTTGTTATATTACTTGTTACCCCACTCTTTTCTACTACCAATTCGACGTGCACACTTCTAGCTCACAGAAGCGTTTTTTCATAAGGTTTAAATGTATTAAAACCATCTGGAAATATTCTTAAAAGCTCTTGAGATTTTGCACGTACACGGAATGAAAAAATCCTTAACCTCTCCAACTGACTTTCGTTGCTAACGTATACCACACTTGATTCTGCACTGAAGCAAATTATATTCTGGTGAGAGATGGAAAGAGGGTTTAAGTATAAGCACCCGTTCTCATGAATTTGACGACGCTGGTCTTAAAATGGGCAGCGAGCGGCCTAAGACAAGTGGAGAGAAGGTGGTTTGGAGTTTGAACTATGGAAAGTCTCCACTCCAAATAGGAAGTTACTGGAGCTAATCTCATCGGTCGGCATGGATGTGTATACGGAGAGCAGGAAGGGAATAGTCAGTGATTACCTGTGGGTAAGAGAGAGCTTCCAGGATAGGGGATTTTGTTCACCTAGGATGACTTACTTATATCTTCTTCTTCGTTTTGGAGACATGCAGCATATAGACCTTGTTCGCGTGAGGTTCTCACGGGACTCCCTTCAAGTAAAGTCAATTGGGTGAATAAACTAGATAGTTCTAATATCTTAGGTGCTATATTTTCTAGTGTGATGCTATTGGGGCCTAGCTCATGTTATCGGTTTCGTAACTTCCTTGTAGGATTTGATGGGATTTCCGATCCCTTTTGTTATTTTATTGTGTCTCACTCCCGAATAAACTCTGGACACCACAAAGGTCGACGTACTTTCCATAACCTGAATGTACAATGGGTTGGTCAATTTTCTCATGGAGGGGTTGGGCCGAAAAGAGTTATTATTCTCAGAGAAACGTACACTTGTGCACTCTGTTTTGATGTAATATGCGCGCTCTGTCAATCTTACATACGTATCCTAAATACGTATCGGTCCTACTCTGTCAATCCTACATACGTATCCTACATCCTCATATTACCTCAAAAAGTGAGCCAAGGCCGGGATATCTCACTTTTTGAGGAGATAAATTCCTTAATAGGATAATGTGCGCAGATAAATTGATTCTTCATGTAAAAATTTTCCGCGGATTAAAAAAGGTATAATAAATTACTCAACATTCCGTAAGCTTGCTATGGTACATGGAGAGGGTGGGGGAACGTAAGGCCATTTAGCCAAAAACAAAATAAAAGGTTACGGATTTCATACAGGCGGAGGCAAATTTGGATCTCGGGACGTCTGGACTCTAGCCGAGGGGTTACACCTTAGGGACCCATACAAAGTCATAAATTTTACCACGCGGTCTTCAAACGGGCAGTGAAGACACTGAGGGGAGTGGGAAGAGGTGACTGGAGCGCCAGGGAGTGCTCCACTCCAAAGGAGGAATTAATGAGAGCGAGGCCCATCCATCATGCATGGATGGATGTTTGGATGGGGAGCAGTAACGGAAAGGTCAGTAAATACCACCACAATCACGTTGAGCGTCCGAAAGGTGTGTTGTGCACTCACCGCACACCACCGTGAACTCGGTAGGTCATAGGTCCTAATGCATAGGTGGACAGAGCTTTCTGTCAACCTATGCAGCATGTATGTATGACAAAGGACAGAATTTCCTGAAGTCGAGGGAGCTTGATGTTGTTAACTTGTCCTACATCAAGATTCCTGGAAATTTATGAGAGATCCTTTTCTCGTTGAATAGGTATAATCTTACATATATTTACACAGATACTGACTCGAGGGTGACTGAATTATGCGTCAATACATATGTGTTCGACATTCTAACTGTTTTCTATTTGTATTATTATGTATATCCGGGTGTAAACATCATGTTGGGCGTAAATTTGTCACGGTAACTTTTCTCTTGGAAGACATAACTTTTTGTCATCTATAAACATGTGATATTGATATTTTTCATGGTAAAGAAGTTTTGCTTGTGCCTCTTTCGTTTATTTATAATATATTTACTGTTATTGACATCCATCATGATAAACACGATCTCTTCTAGCTGGTATGAATGAAAAGTGATGGCCACAGTTTTCCAGATAAACATACTGTTGAGTTATTTTGTATAAAATTTCTTGGTTTACTGACTTTTATCATCATTAGTATTTTTTATTTCCGAGAGTAAATAAAGAAGAGTTATATGGCCTTTTTGGCTGGATGTATATAATGTTTTTCTAGCTGTATGTTTGGGAAGGTTTGGTATGTTTACTATTTTGACGCCCAACGCTGTAAGTTTTATATTCGCGGTGTGCCTCACACAATGACATGATGGGCACTGTCATGAGCTGTGAGATTTCCGACTCATCGCTGCACCTAATATTTAGAGATGCTATCATATGCAATGATATGTGACTGGGAGGTTAACTTGCTAAATGTTAATTCTCTTCCAGCAAATCTTCCACTTTTCGGCTCGAAGAACACCTGACACTCGACTCATGTGAAGTACTGAAACCTACTTCTTCTTATAAGTTTGTCCGCCTTCATTTTCAGCGTTCTTATGACAATCCACACAAAGTTCTTTTCTTTTCTTATGGTTTCGTTTAGGTTCGTTGTATTTTATTTTATGGGGTGCATGATGGAAAATTCCGTGACCGTTCGAGTAGGCAGAAGAGTGAAAACTATGCCCGGAGAATCCGGCTGCCAATGTATCACACAGAGGTCATGTGGAATCATAACGCTTTGATAAACATTTCCTTCTCCCGTGGGATCAAGCAAGTGTCATAGGGTTTTAGCAAATGGGGCAATGTTGATTGTAAATGGCAGCCTAGAGTATCAACGACCCATGGAAACGCGTTGGCGTGGACAAACAAACTAACGTCTCGTGCTTCAAGAAAGAGAGAACTTGACCAAAGCGTGCATAAAACCACATCTCTTCGTGATTGTTCCATGATAATGACACGGACGCTTGAGTTTGGAACCGTTTAAATAGGAGAGAGATATCCATAAAGGAGAATCCGGGTTTCTTGACCAGCATGCTTCTAACTAAGTTGACTATAATTGGCTTGTACTTTCATGAATTTCGACGATTTTTGATCGACAATCTGACGTGAAAGTGGTGCAATCAGGATTGTGATCACGAAGTCTTCTTCTTCCGTGAGATGGCGGATGCTCCCCAGCTCTTAAAGCTCTCACGATGTAGACTTCGCATCCAAGCTGCAGGACACAAGAAGCCGCGAAAGATGGAACTTTAAATGTCATTGCTTTTGTTGTTTGGACTGCAAGGCAGGTAAGTCCACATCTAGATTGAACAAGAAGTTGTTGGACGTGAGACGGGTGGAGCGCTGATTTCCACCCGCATGATGCTGAAAGGGCAGGGTAGCGGATATGCCTTCTTGACCACGGAAGTGAAGGATCCGGACTCTGGAGGTCCGAGGCCCAACTTGTGGAAGACTCGAAGGTGTTTAATGTCATTCAATGGGTATAACACTCCTGAGATTTGGTCATCATGAACTGTTACAAAGACCTCCTCCTTGTGAGCATAGGGCAGCCTCATGCTTCATGACACACCCGGTTTCGCCATTTACTCTCGGTTGGCCTTGATTCCCTGTGACTTAGCTGCGTTTTGAGGCATTGCCCTTTCATCCTCTTGTGGAGTGGTTGGATGTGGTGCTTCTTTTGCATTCAACTGCTATCCAGAAGAAACTGGATCATCCAAATGGGACACGAGAACCGAAGCGCAACATTACATTGTACCAAGAGATGTGTACAAGAATCTATTCTCTGCCTGACAGTGGCTACACAAAAATATAATATTTAAGCGGGACATCTAGTTTCAGCAGTGCGTATAGATATTGGCCCAACTCGGTCACGAAGTCTAAATATGTCTACCACTGCTGGGCTCTTGCTGTGCGAACGAACGACATTTAAAAAGTAAACGAATATTCAAGGAAGGGCAGGGCCATGGGACAAAGAATGAATAGATAATACGCCGACGAAGCTGCGGAGGAGAGGGGCCCCACAAGGGGTGTAAACAGACACGAACACTAACCGTCTCTGATCTAGTTGGCAAATGGTAGGCAGCGTGACATTTTCCTCGATACTTGCTTTCAATGTACAAGGCCGTACACTGCAGAGCATAAAAACTTCAACACAGAAGTACACAACTCCTAAAAAGCAATTTTCCAGTGCGAAGATACTTCGTTGAGATTGCGATTTGTCAAATCCTGTCCAATATGATTCTCCACATTCACTCTCTTCTCAAGAATATACAAGTCAATGAACACGTGAAGAACACTTCAGGAAGTATTTTATAGAAACATTTGAATTAGGGTTCATAGTGCACAGGTCGTGCCCATGAGTATTCAATTAAAAAATGTAGACATTGCTAGATCGCGGTTACATTAGCCCAAGTCATCTAATCCTCTTGCTCGTACGAACAACAAAGGCTGCAACTCTTCAGACATCGCAAAGCTGTGGAATTTTTAACCCAGTTCGTTTCTGAAAGACTTGCAAGACAAGTATTAAAGTTTGTCTAAACGAGGAGCCCACTAAGGAGGCCACTGCATATTGCGAGGAATACCAGAAAACTTTCACAACCCTCGTGTCTTTCACTTCCTTACTTGGTCCACCATACAATAAAGATCTCCTCTTCTTTGAGTATCGAGGGGCATATTCATCCTGCAGCGATGAGCATTGCAAGCTACATCAGACGAAGAGTATGTCTGCCGCATTACAGGCCAAAATTTGCCTATAACGACTATCATAACTGACGGAAACGGTTATCCAAAGACAACAATATTGTAGAAGCCTTCAGCCGACTACATTAAACTACACAGAGATATCATTTACACCAGGCAAACGCAAGTCCGCCGAATAAAGATATCTCGTACCATCATCAGTGCAGACCAGAGCCTTCACTGGAACAGTAGAGATCAACTCTGACCAAAGTGATGTAATTACCTGATTTGATTGATTCGAGAGTAGTCAATCTCTCCAAACACGGTTTTCTCTTCATGCTCTGTCGTTGCAACAATTTCTCCAAACTATATTCGATAGCCGCCACAACAATACAGTCGAAAATAAACTTAGAAGGCTAATCCAAGCTATGGAAAAGAGAATGAAGTCACTTAAACTTCAAGATAAAATGTGTTTGTCGATGAGGGCTGGTGACAAGTTCAGAAGGAGGTCAAGGTAAGCTTTAAAGTGCAAAATATATCATACTGGGGCTCTTGGGGTAGACTTAAATTCTATCCTACGACTCTGCCACAATCGGCATTCGTCTAGACGTTGAGTGGTATTGCAAGTCTAGGAAAAAATAAAAGCGCAAGTATGATAACATGTACTATCGTAACACACGGCAATCACAGAAGACAATGCTCAAACTCTTTGAGTTGAGGAAGGTAAGAGTATTGAACATAACAGTGGGTCAACGCAAGCTATGCTTCTTTACTATCAATCAGTTAAAACCCAGAAGGTTTAGAAGCCAAATCTAGCATCCACTTCCGTACATCGAGAGTCAAACTGAAACCAATGACAGAGCGTGTTCCAACGTAACAAAATGCCTTCCAGACAAGAACAAGGATGTTGCAGAGTACTCACTGGCCCAACCACGGTAGAGTGACCCCAGGCGACGTACCCAGCTCCAGAGTCGCGAGCAGGTGAACAAGTTACAACATAAAGCTGCACGCGTCCATCAGTTACTCCATCATGCTACCGTTGGATACAACATCGCAGCAAATTTTGAGATCAACGACATGATTTACCTCAGGCGATGTATTGAGAAAATATAGTAACTTTTGAGGTGAAAATGTACCTGATTATCAACAGCCCTGATTGCGGCACAAAGTTGTAGAAGATCGCGGTCGGATGAAGCCAAAAAATAGACGTTTGTCAGTTAAACATCAACTCAAAGAAAGTCGCGGATTGAAAGGTGTTGAAACCTGATCGAATGAGCTACTCCAAGTCCATACAGCTCAACTGAATCAAAACGAAATCAGACTTAAATGACCTTCATTGAGTTTCTGTATACAGATGTTGGAGACTAGTCAGGTCATGATTTCTCTTGTCACGATTAATTTCCATGGATAACACGTTGCTTCATTCACCCTTAGAATTTTTATACACTATTCCAGAAAGCAAACTATTTTGAAGCCTTCTTATACAATGATATTGCGATAAAGTCCAAAACTCACTCCAGTACTGGTCCTTTGCAATTTAGTACTAAAATAACAGTTAGTGTGTGTGCCGATGTTGCAGAATTACAAGAGTTTAGTGGCGTGATATAACAGAAACTCAAGGTAAGCACCAAAATAGGTGCAGACACGCTCGACAAAACGTAATAGCTAAATACAAGCAAGAAAACGAACAACAACCAAGCGATTTCTTCTTGATCAAAGCTGAGGTGTGAACTCTTTCCAGAACTCCCAACATCATGCCTTGTTAGCAAGAGCTAGAAGACGGTGACACCAATGCCTCCAGGTAACATTGGGTATTTTTAACATAAACGTAAAGTCTTTGATCCCATACAGATAAAATGAACATTCTTAGGATATACAAATATGTGCGTAGTCTCTTCAGCGTGGGTTATTACAGCCCGCAGGAGTACAACTTGTGTTAGCAAAGGTTGAATCAACTACGGCAATTACATGTTAGGATATTTATATATAACTACGGGAATACGGTTATCAGTACGGGAATGCCCAGTACTGAGAATGAACTGTACTGGAAACTCACAGTTGGACATACGTCACAGTGTACACCGATCAACGGCAGAAATATACTACCTTCAAGAGTTACATGAAGTTTCAGCCGTCACATGTATGAATTCCCTATTGTGGAAAGCGTCGTAACAGAAAGAAGGCTGTGCTCATGTTGAACCTTTTGCTTTTCCACAAAAAGGTTCATATAAGGGCAATCTTTGTAGGCTTCCTTACATATAGATACATCTAACCGTGTGGTTCCCTACAGGTTCTACTTTTGCAAATGGTAACCTCAAAACAATAGTCACTCCACGCTAAGTGCTCTTTTCCATTACTTGATTGCCCCGCTTAAGCCTGCTTTACGTTTGATCCAATCTAGTCTAAATATTTACGTAAGTCCTGCGTAATGCCATGATAATTATATACACGTGTATGCACACGAATAACTTGCGTTGCCCGGTGATAAAGAAAGGAAAGCAAGACACAAGGTAAGTTTACCGTGCTTTCGCAAGAAGCTCCCAATGCAAAGGTCCGGTAGTCATGTTGAATGCACCTGGATAGCATATCATATGTACACCTGCCACGATATTCATGCGATGCGTTTGCATGCTGTGAGAAATCAACAAGCAATCAATTGATATCAAGACCAAAATTTATAGATCTTATATATACCTCCTTTGTTCACGTAAACAGAGATGGCTTATCATATCTCTAGACTGACTTGAAAATCATATCACTCTCAGTAATATGGACAGGGCAGAAAGGACCTTGCGCAGCATACAACATAGCCATCTCTGGAAATCTCATGTCATAGCAGATACCGACACCAATACGTCCCACATCTGGCACACAGACACACAACGATTTCAATTTCTCAGCACTACCTTCTAGAAGATCCTCAGATAGTGCTTTCTAGACCAAAATAACGTTCTGAATTTCAAGCACGACACTACAATACTCAGCAGCTCCGTGGAGATATATATGTTCAGCAAAACCGAGTACAGGTACTCGGTGCGACCGGTAGGGGCTATGACGGAAATTACAAGGCATGCTCAGACAACAAAATGTTATCTGCTCAAGGCAAACGTAATAAGTTGTGAAAGCTTCACAACGTAGACAGTGCACGCAGCAGCTGGAGTAGCGGAAGCAATCCAATTCGTCTCTTAAGTAATTCAACAGAAGTTAACAACGAATAGGAAGAATAAACTGTAAAAAATTCCGAAAAGGTAACCAGAAGCTCCGTGGAGATATATGCCGGATCACGTGTGAGTAGAATGTATAGACCTCCTGAGAAGTGTTCCAGTCTAATGTACCAGCTATGCTGGTTCCTCTACAGCAGTGTGCCTAAGCCAAGTACATCTGGGTTTCGTCAAGCACTAATACTCACCTGTTTCGACAACGGTCAACTCTCCACCAGGCGTAAGAGTATCCGATTCCTTGAATGTGATCTTCCCGGGGATGTCAATATCAAAGAGGTGAGTCTGCGATATAAAAGAAGACTATGAGTCAACGGAAGATAGTTGGCAAAACTCGTCAAAACCAGATGATACCTATATTAATCTGACACAAGTATCAGCTTTTGAGATCATTCTGGGGGAAATAAAATCCAACCGTGAGAAGTCTGGTAAACAACCTTCCTATGTTTCCCTCTTAACTCTCCATTCTTCCCGAAGATGTAGCACGTATTGTACAAACGTCCTTCACTCCGCTCAGGTATTGAACCACCTATGATGGTCACCCCCTTGTTGCGTGCAACATCTGACAGCATTGTTGAGGAGGGGATATCAGCACCCTGCTTATCAGTCTCTTCCGCGTAAATTGGAAAACTGTCGTTCGAATAAGGACAATTCCACATTTCCTGAACATTCGTCATAACTTTGTCAAAATTCATCTAACTTGACGAAGGGTGAATTCGTAATCTGCAACGCGCAGCATCAAAAAGTTGGTAAAATGGGGGAAGACTTGTACTTTTGTCAAGCGATACTAAAACTTAACATATTGTGGAGAAGCAACCCCTTCGGAACTTAGCTAGAAACTCGAAATGAAAAAGACAGGGTAGCATTTTGCGCCCTCCACAGTGAAATGTTTCGAGGTAGCACTGAGACTTACCGGGAGCACAATCAACTGGGCACCTTCATCTGCAGCTGCTTCGATGGCCCGTTGAGCGTGTGCTATATTGACCACCTTGTCCTTAGTAACGGACAACTGGCAAAGCGCAATCTTGTACTGCACAGTACGAAGGACAACCTGGGAATGAAATGCCACCCTGATCAACACCATCAAAACCAAGAACCGCGTTCGATATAGGAACCAAACAAGCTTCAAGCCTGAAACCAACCATAAACCTCGCCTATCGGGAAAGAAAGAACTCCACTCGCCAATTCATCAAAATCATAAATATTATCACGATTCTCATACACAATCGGCGTCGTAAACGAACATTAGCAAGCTGGAAAGGGTCTGGAGAGCAAAAACAACTAAATCCTACCGACCTCTCATGATTATTTTTGCTCGAGACGATCCTTAAGAACGGAAAAACTTCTCAAAGAAATACACATATTTCTATGCTCCCAAACCCGCATGTCGTGGTAATTCATCCTGACACAAGCATCGCAGAAGAATAAAATACGCCCTTCACCTTGCCATCCCCGGGAGTAGGACACAACGGAACCGCTGACGGTAGTCTGGCTCCGGAGCTGGTCATGGCTCTGATTACACTCCCCTGTCTGAAATGCAAAGACGTGACCCCTGATCGGAATGCCGAAACGCGCCTCGAAGATGGCACAGAAAAAGGTAAGTTAAGCGCGTGTGGAGGACGGAATCTCGTCAAGGCAAGACAGGTTGACCGGCTTAGAATCGTTCTGACGACTTTCATCTCTGTTCTTCATAAGCCAGAACGAAGAGCTCAGCTCCGACCCTGATGCATACCAAGCGCTTTCACCGTACAAATTATCGTCGCAACTAGCTGGGCTCAGATTCAGGCCCAGCTCTGGCAGAGAGGGTCGGGTTTGGCTGTGAAGAAGACCGACCGGGTGGCGATCCCGTACTCAAAACGACGTGTCATCAGCGCAGCGTAACTAGGACGAGCTATGAGCTGAGCTACCATAGGTACCGTAATCGTGCACACCCGCTTTGTTCGGGATGCGTTCAGAATGACAATATTCCCTCCGTTGGATCGAGAAGTTACAAAGGCGTAAAACTTTCGGAGATTATTTGTGTTTCTGCCGTGCGGAACTTGCATTTGGATCATACGATCTGAGATTTGATCGAGAATCTTCTCGGAGATGGACTTTCTTGGGAATCTTTAGATCCGTTTTTTTGTTTGGTTGCAACATCACCAACTGCTACTTGTTGTCCGTTTTCAATCTCCTTCTCTAACTCACATTGGGAGATGGAGTTTGGATAAAGCGATGTAAATGAAGATAGGATAGCCCTTAATATAGCACCTGTTCAGACTTAGCCGTCAGAGAATTGTGTCCGAACTATGAAATAATGATGGTTTTCTCCTGATAAATTTATGATGGTGTTTGGTACATTGACATATGGACATTTTGGTTCTCAACGGGAATATAAAGTCGGTGGGAAATGAATTTCATCATATTTGGATATTTCATATATCTGACTTAAATAAATAATATTTATTCAGTTATAAATATCATACAATTAAAGTCAACCATTTAAACAAGTAATAGTCCCAGAAAGTATAATAACAAAAGGGATGGGAATCCCATCAAATCGTACAAGGATGGAACCAAACCGGTAACATGGGGCTAGGCTCCAATAGTATCACACGGGGAAATATGTCATACAGCACCTAAGATATCTGAACTATCCAAGTCGAAAGGTCTACAAACAACATGAGCATCCGAATAAACATCATCTAACGTGATTGCTCTCCTATGGATTGCACCAGCTAAACCTAAACCCTAAACCCTAAACAAGTAATAGTAGGAAATATGTAAACACATACACAAATATTTTATATTCAACCATATTATTCATTATATAACATGTACTTTCAGTCATGAAAATTAATGATGATTTTTTGGCTCTAAATTGTAAAAACTAAAAAAAAATAAAATTTGTCTTTGGAAAAAAATATTCAATAAATAATCATTTCATTAATTGGGAAGAAATGATTTCCCAGCAATATGGATTTTTTACATTTATTACATTTTCTGTTTAATATTTAAAATAATAAGTATTGTAATTTTTGAAAAATTGCAAAAATGTTTCTTAAAGAATGAATCCATGATAATAAAATCTTGGTATTAAAATTTTCATTGGTGTTTTCATTAAATTATTTTTTATAGAGATACAACTAAAAGCTCTCAACAATTATTGTGTTTGAGATACATGTGCAATAACATAAGTACCTCTCATCAACATCAAAAATAATTTCAATTATTTTAACTTATATTTCAATACTCTATATATCTCCTCTCAATTGTTTAACCTTTTATTTTCCAATATTCTATTCAGTAAGATTACAACAGCTTTAAAGAAAAATATATTTTTTGTAAAGTAAATTGATTGGAATATGTTGGAAGAGGAAATATTGTATATTTTTTTAATCTTAATATATATTGACAAATAGACTTATAATTAATCAAAATATTTTTGTAGTTTTCAAGTTTGATATATATTTATATTTATTTATTTAACACTTTATTTGAATATCCAATTCCTTTTCGAACGTATGATCTATCAAAATCGTTCAGAAATAAATTTCAGGCGAATATAAAAGTGAATGAGATTAAATGGCCATATGAATGATAAATCTTCACAACATTTGAATTTTTCCTTCGTAGATTTGTTCTTATCATCTGATTAATTAATGATATAATTAAGAGGTTAAAACTTCAACGGTGAATCATAAGAATTCTATCACTCGTGTTGAAAAAAATTACATCGAACGTAAACAATTACTAACAATCAATCATACATCATTGTTGACCACAACATCATTCTACGTCTACTCGTACTCATCACCTGGGGTCCAATGTGATGGTAATGTAGCCAATGACATCTTATCCTTCGGTACGTTTCGCGTCAGTGTTTACTACTTAGAAAATCTTACTGCTACATTCTGCCCTTCTGTATGTGGTTCATGTGCCCTTCCCGAAATATTGCGCCTTAGGTGTAGTCTATGGTTTCAACAGGAGACGAATCGTCAATTTATCGATTGCTTTCCATCGCAATTTCAACAAAAGCTAGCTCATGCCATACAGTACAGCAAAGGTTTGACTTTGCAGTACTCATTGTACTACATAGAAATATTGACGGCTACAGCAGCTTTTGAGCTTACTGTGGTCACGACCTTATTCACAACTGTCATCCCTCATGATGCCGCAGTCATGGTCTCCGGCTTATTGGATGGATGAATGATGGAATTTTGGATGTAACTGTTGAGGATCTCTTCCGGGCTTGATTTTACGCTGCCTTCTAGTGGAAACAGCATCGATGAGATCGTATAATAATTTCTCAACCATTTGACGGTTCCAAGAAAATGAAGGGTTGTAGGTTGTTGATTAATTTACTGTATATGTAACAGCAAGTATGCTGTTTACTGTTAAAATATATAAACACTTGAGAAATTGAAAGCATTTTCAAAGATTCTGTACACAAATGATTGTTTCGGAATATACTTGAGCTTCACTTGTGAATTGTCCAATGTTGAATCAAAAAGTGCAGAAAGTCTTCCCCTAGGTTAACAAGGATTTAGTCATAGAAGTAGAAAAGATGAAAACGATTGTTTGTGAACTAAATTTCTAAATTTCACGCACACATTCAAAAACCCAAAAATATAAATCAATGTTAGAGATAATTTTTAAAAAGATCGATAAAGGGAGTAAGATGCAACTTTTTACTAAAAGTAGATTTCTTGAAATATACAAGTTTTTCGTGGAGTAAATAGTTTCTACATGTACACATAACATTAACACTCTGATGCTATGCAAATCGGACATCCCTTGCATTTTGATTTCGTAAATACTGTACGGTCGTTTCGAGATTTATTTTATTTTATTTTATGTAAATCACTTGCTGGTATTGGAGCTTCTTCATGTATGCATGGTGTGCAGATTTTCCATGAAAAGATGTTTAATTTTTCTGTAGGATTTTTTAGATGCTTCTTTTAACAGAACTATAAAATATATTTTTAAATTTTTTGTAAATAAGAACATATTTTTTGGTAATTTTATTTTAAAAGTTTTTTTAATTCCAAACTTGTACACAAATATGTCATAATTGTGCATTCATTGATAATATGTATGATATGACAAATAATTTACTCAAAAGCAAAAAGTGAGAATATTATATCATTTGAATACATATGATAACAAAATGATCATATCATGCAATTAGGCATGTATGCCATTAATTATTTGATATAAAATTAAACCAAAAATTTAAAATTAATTTTAAATAAAATTTGATAATTTTATTAAAAAATTATATTTTATTAAAAAATATATTATTTAATATTTCCAAAATTGAAAAGTTTTATTTCAATGTGAATATGTGGATATAATTATATTTTGTATTTACATAATTTTATGATTTATGTATATTGAATTTCTAGAATTGAGGTTTAATTGAAATATGTAAATTTATACAAACTTGTGTGAAATGTATTATTTTTTGTACTTACAAGTGTCATATTGGAATCATTCATACCTCAGATTTATAAAAGTGCAAGAAAAGTTTGATGTAAATAACTTTGTGCAAAATTTGTAGATTCTTGACAACTGTGAAACCATCCCGGTCATTTTCACATGTGTGAAATCCTTAATTCTCTTGTTTGTACTGGTGTAACATGTCATTTGTTCAAATGTGAATTAATTTTAAAATGTGAAGAGTGTTTTTCAAGAATGTAAATGAGATGTGGATAGCTTGTGTGAATTGCAAAAAATGTTGATTTCTACCAAGGGCATGTTAAAATCAGTTATTTACTGAAACATTTTAGTCATTTTAGGTTCTTAGAAAAAATACTTTGAGAAAGCAAAGTAGAAAGCAAAAATGCAAACTTTTCGAAGCACCTGAAAAGTCTGTAATGGTATTTAACTCTAACAGTAGAAATTCCTTTATCGTGTTCCGTCCATTACAGGGGAGCCATGACTGAAGGAAGTCCTTACACCTGCCTTCGCATACAAGCTTTCCTTTATGCGCAAAGGAAAAGTTAGATGAGGCTGTTGTTGATTGCCCTACATAAGTCGAGGCTGGAGTATTAAAAATAATTATCGGGTCAAGTCTATTGACATGGTCACAGCACCAAACACATGCAACCTATCTTGCAGACCGAGGATACTACATGCAAGTATAACTCTATCGCCTTCCAAAAGAGCAACATAAAAAAGAATAGAGAGTAAAATATGAAAGAGACAAAGTAACATATTACAACTTTCAGCACCCCTTTAGTTGTTCATATCATTGATTATCACTAGGGAAGTTGAAGATCGACAATAATAATTTTTTCATTTGTTGCCCAAAATTATAAATTGACACGTGGTGACAGTAACCCGTACCACAATTTACCATAATTTTAAATAACTAAATTTTTAAATAGTTTGGGGCGTTGCTATATGTGGCGCTGCTGTCAAAAATTTTTACAAACTTGTATTTTATCTGTATCTCATGCATCACACCACAAATAATATCATATAAAGTTTTGTGGTCTGTCTATTGTATTATTTATATGAACCCAAAAAAGGTAAATTCATAGAAGAAGCAGTATTTTGCCATAAAATCTTAACGACGGTGACCCTAACAAATTAGAATGTTTGCAATAAAATTAGGCGCGCACTAGACAAATTATTTACTGTCTTCTTTTAAAATCTTAACAGCCTATCGTGAAACACACTTGTTTCGACATTTGCAGACAAGATTAGGAGAAAGCAAAGGTGCTGGTTGGAGAAATACCGTAAAACCGACGAACAACCTCGTACTGTTTCCACAGGCCATACCATAGTACCGTAATATACTGTACTGAAGTGAAATCCCACACTACAGAACCTCTAATGCACGTCTCGTCTCTCTACTAAAGTACTGTACTATACTATACTCAGGGAACAACCCTGGGAATACCTTCTACGAGCACTATACTATATGCCCATACATAACCGTGGACATCACCCGCCGCTATGCGAGCTCTCTTTCTCTTTCTCTCCCTTACAAGCATAACACTTTCAATATGTACATATAGATTTAGTGGATCCAGCGCCATTTCTCATATATATATATATATTATTTTTTTTCGAAGTATAATAACAAAAAGGATGGGAAGACCCCATCAAATCGTACAAGGATGGAACCAAACCGGTAACATGGGGCTAGGCCCCATGTTTTTCGACTAACACAATAACGAGGTTCCACATTGGCTTGATCAAGCACCATCTCTCATATTACTCGGCTTGGTTAGGCAAGGGTCCAGATTTATGGATATTGATTTCACCATGTTTTTCCACTAACACAATAACTTCCACATTGGCTTGATCCAGCGCCATTTCTCATATTACTAGGCTTGGTTAGGCAAGGGTCCATATTTATGGATATTGATTTCACCATGTTTTTCGACTAACACAATAACGAGGTTCCACATTGGCTTGATCTAGTGCCATTTCTCATATTACTAGGCTTGGTTAGGCAAGGGTCCAGATTTATGGATATTGATTTCACCATGTTTTTCGACTAACACAATAACGAGGTTCCACATTGGCTTGATCAAGCGTCATTTCTCATATTACTAGGCTTGGTTAGGCAAGGGTCCAGATTTATGGATATTGATTTCACCATGTTTTTCGACTAACACAATAACTTCCACATTGGCTTGATCCAGCGCCATTTCTCATATTACTAGGCTTGGTTAGGCAAGGGTCCATATTTATGGATATTGATTTCACCATGTTTTTCGACTAACACAATAACGAGGTTCCACATTGGCTTGATCCACACATATGCATCTTCATTAGTACTATGTGAATAAGATAATACATTAGATGCAATAATGGTCCATATAACTAGTCATATGATAGTTACCCATTATGCCATTAGGGATGTGGTGTTTGCTATTGCGCGAATGTGTGGAATTCTTACATGGAGAGATATCGTTGGTATGCCTTGCGTTAGGGCAAACTTATACTTTATTCAGGAGGACCATGTTACTGTGTTGTCCGGAGGGGTCACCTCTTTGTTCCTCTAGCTTTAAAAGTTATATGAAGCTACTAACACCCAATTTCGACACGTTCATGAGAGACTGTAGGAGAGCCTACCATAGTAAACGACATGGGGTATTAGTCTCTATAACTTATTAGACTTTGTTATCATACTTTGTCCCCCTTTTCTCTATAACATATTGTATAGTTTATTTTAATTAATGAATATCAAGATATCACTCAAATTAGGTGATATTCTTGGGATACTATGTAATATATAGACCCTTTGACTTAGATAGTTAATATTTCGGGTGGTGCAGTACCACATATTTCCATTGTGATACGCTTGGGCTAGCCCCATTTACTCAATTTGGTTTCATCCATATAGGACTTGATGGGGTTCCCATCCTTATTGCTATATTACTTGTACCTCTTTACAATTTGGTGTAGTGGGATATGCTAGTCCAGTTCGTACACATAACGTTTAGAAAAAGTTAACATAAGCGGGCGGCATACGCATGAGAGAGAGAGCGAGACAGAGCGAGCATAGAAAGAGCAGGAGGAGCATAGAGCCTAGGAGCCTACGAGGGAGCGTGGTAGGGACGGACGGAGGGGTGGTACACAGGACTCGACTGGTGGTCTCCGGGCTGGCCGACTCGTGGTGCGCTCGAGGCGCGTGGATCATATAACACCCATTCGATGCAACACACTCACGAGCGAGAATCGGCGCATATTCTTGTCGTACTGAGTAATGGTCCGCCACGTCTGAGTCCCGAGGGTGCAATGCGAAACTTCTTTCATTCTTGCTCCTTGCTCCAGCCCTTCCGCTTGTAGTTGCTCCTCCGCGGCCAGTCAGCCACGGAGCCAAGACAGCACGCACATTCTGTATGTGTTCGAGTAAGAGAGAGAGAGGGGAGGAGAGGGTATGCATATACTTGTGTGAGTGAGCCGAGTCAGTAACGGACGGAGGGGCTGGCGCACGGTCGTCTTAGTTCATGGAAAGAGTGGCTTAATTTGGATCGCTGATTATGAATGTTATAAATTTTGCGCACAAGAGGTTTTGACTTGAACGAGAGTGCGTAGACTGGGCTTGGCGTTCATCGTCAGTCCGGTCCACGAGTTTTCGTTGTTCCTTCAACGAGCAGTTTTGGGTTGCCAATCGGTGAGTGAGTGATGCTGCTGGTTGTGTACGAGTGGCTGGTTTGAGGGCACACCTTTGGGAGGATTGGAGGAAGTGGGCCTGAAGGACCTCGGAAGGCAGGGGGCGAGATTGACCGTGTAGGGAAAGATTTTCCGATGAGATTCGTTGAAAACGGGCTTTTAGTGCGTTCTCGCTGGAGGATTTGATCGAAATTTGGCGAAATAGTGATAGCGCTGAAGGAGGATCGTTGATCCGACGACTAGTTGGCAAAATTCGAGTCCCTCGTAGACTTTCTGCGATCTGCTGAACTTAGACAATTCCTGAAGATGACTCTTTCTTCTGAACTTTGTTGGGGGCGCCAATGACATACAGATCCTGAGGGGGCTTGGATTCACCACTGTTTTTAGATTATGTAGTCACTTGAAAAGGTTGAGCGACGGAGTTTTGGAGTTTTGAGCGATAATGACTCTTAATTCGAAAACAGGAGAAAATTTTTCAGCGCAAGAAATTGTTCGCCCCAGGTCTTCAAGATAGTTTACTCAAGTGACAAGCTTCAAATTTGGTCCTGGACGTATCTTGGATCGAGACGAATCAGTCCATGGAATTCAACATTCAATATTATGGCTCTTGAACAGGTCTAGGGTTGGAATTTTTTCTGTTTCATTTGTTGGTGTGTTCTCATGGACCGAAGTCATCCAGCTGTGCATCCGGTAGCAGTGCCGCCACTGTTTCATCATCCGCCGGCACACTTAAGGATGAAGGATTTGCCAGGATCACCAGGTACCCTTGGAGGTCTAGCCCTTCGAGTGGGTCAGTTCGGGTTTGCAATCATTGCCTTCGGTGTCATGGTAGCTATGACGGACTTCTCTACCGTGACGGCTTTCTGGTAAATATTCTAGATCCATGTTTCTCTCTATGTGACTGTCTTGAATGGTGAATTCCATGCTTGTGTTCTAGCTGCTGTGAAGATTATGCTACGCTAGTACCTCCGAGTTTTGTTAATATCTTGAAGCTGTTTGTCCACGTGTGTTTTGTGTGGACTCTAACGCGTTGAAGCGTTAACCCGAGAAAAGGACAGACCCGAGCGAGTTCTTCACCTGAACTGGAAGTACTGAGAGCTACAAAGCTTCCTTGTTATCTCACATGTAATCCTCGAATGACAAATTTGCATTTGTTAACCTAAGAATCGTTTTGAACATATATATTATCTCAGGCACCTAATTATTGATAAGTAAGAACTGAAGATAGCACCTGCCTAATATCACTGAAGTAGCTCACAAAGAAACGAAAAAGGGCTAGTTATGATAAAGAAGAGAAAATTGGGCAGGCACACAAACTACTTACAATCTTTGTTGTAGCGGAATGCATGAAGTTGTTAATCTTTGCAGAAATGACAGGTGATTTGATGTTGAAGTTTTTGTCTTATAGCTGTTTTAGCATTTGGATCGTCGTCTTGTGGCTTGGATTTCGCTAGCTGGATGGCTACAGCAGACAGAAGATGTCCGAGCCAGATTTGAAATCTGCCACTTCCAGAGACATCAGAATAAAACTCAGTCTCAACTTAAGAGCGACTTACTTTTTCTTTTGCCAAGCCCAAACACCTTGAGGTACAGAAATAAGTCGAGGTTTTAATATAGAAGAACGGGACGTGTATATATGCAATATGTTTGAATGCAAAGCGTGTTTTACGAGAAACACCTACTTTATGTAAAGACCTCTTTAGGCACAGGAATTTACTGCCGAGATAACTAAAGGTCGATGTTCAAGACCTTACTCTGAGCTCAGTTAAGTTCACACAGCCAAGCTTACCATAAGCCAACTATATCTGAATATTCAACTTGTTCTATGGACATGTTTTAACATACTTCACTGACACATGAAATGAAGCGCACTATAATACCTAACTCAGACACAGAAGTCAGTTGAAACATGCGTGCATTTTCTTTTGCATGCATACGAGTCATTCTTATGAGCTTGACCTCGAACTGTGTACTGTCTCCATCAAGAATGGGGGTAAGAGGATGCTGGTTCAAGTTATTTCTCAAGATAATGCATGAGAACGTAGGTTTTCTTGGTTTACCCGCAAGTCAGCAGTTGTAGTGATATACGTACACTAACCTGCAATTTAGTGGGTGGCCTCCAATATTATCGATTGATGATCCCAAAAGCCGATTTCAGGTTTGTCGAAAGCTCCTCTCTTTCTCAACGCCATATTTTTTTTCTGAACTCAACCCCGTGACCATATGTGGTCACGGGGTTGTTCATTGATTGAAGTCAATACGTTTTAGTATTTCTGTAACGTTCACACTTCACACCCTAAAATGAGTCTCTTCTTTCAAGCCAGATACACAGATTCATGACGTTAATGGTTTACGACAGATGTTTAAAGTTGACATTCCTTGTCCATACTTTATGAAATGCTGCATGGTTGAGATTTGGAATGAGAAATTTGGTAAGGAGAGCCGTGACTCGTTTTTTTCAGTCATCTCTTTCCATATTGTACATCATTTGCTGCTAGTCTTTCTTGGTCGATGTATCACTAAGGTGTAAGCTGACTGTATCTGGTATCTCTTATCACCGTATCCATGTTCTATTGATCATTGACAATTTATTTTGGTCGTTGTTAGGATTATCGTACGCATGTCTGTTGCACACAGTCACATTTAGTCATGACTCTGTTGAGGTAGAGGTGGCAAAGGTGCTACATGGGAGATAACAAGATTGATGCAAATACTAGTGAAGATATTCTCATTATCCTTTATACCATTCTTCTGTTTATCTTTGCAGTTACTTGGTAGCAGCTATGGTTTTACAGTGTCTATGGAGTATTTCATTGGCTATAATTGATTTATATGCACTCTTAACGAGGAGGAGCCTGCGGAATTCTCTTCTGGTCGGTGTCTTTGTCGTTGGTGATGGGGTAAGAAAATTCTTCAAAGTAGTTTTTATCCTCCTTGCTGTTTCATAGGGAAGTGCATACTTGAATTGTCTTTTCGCTAGTATGTAGAGCATTATAGCTTTTTATGTGTGTATGTTGTCTTTGCACGTCATGCAGCATAGTTTTGGTGAATGAAAGCGACAAATTGTCGGCAAAATCCTTACCGCATGATTTTCGTGTGAATATTCTTAAGGTCACGTCAACTTTGACGCTAGCAGCCGCATGTGCAACAGCGGGGATTACAGTATTCATTGATAATGACTTGGGTGATTGTGGGCCCGGTCATTGTGCTAAGTTTGAAGCTGCTGCTGCCATGGCATTCCTTAGTTGGATCCTGATACAACTTTCCTTCTTATTCTCGTTCTATCTTCTGGCTACAAGGTAGCCCTGCAAATAAGATATCAGCCACGTTTTTCCGACGTTTGTTTTTGTCATGCTTTTGAACCTGTGCAGATGCCTTAATCTCCTGTGCCTATGAACCCAGAGTCTCCGTTTATAGATTGTAATTTTACTAGGTCTACATACTAATTCTTTGAGAGTTGTGCCGTACATTGTCTCAGTGTACATTGAGTCGCTAGGTTGAGCTGGGAGGATCTTTCCTGGCGGCTTGGTCTGTAATCTATGGAGTACAAATAGCAGTCAGTCAATCATCTTGCTCTCTGTCAGACCATCCAAAGTTCATGGTTTGTTCTGATGACATGTTAATTTTTGGTCCTTGAGTAGATTCTAGAAAGTTTGTGTCACTTGAAAAGCACTATTTCGATGTGCGTCAATTTGCTGTCTGTCATTCACGTGACAGCGTAGCTAGTCGTCTTTCTACAAGTTGTTAGGCGGTAGGTTGTGATTTCGACCTCTCTTCTTTTGCATGCCAGAGGAGCATAAGGTTCCATTTCAAATATTAATTGGAGGGTATTCTTGTGTCCTCGCGTTTCAGCTCGTCTTGAAGCTATGTGTTCGAGCCATAAAATTGAAAGTAATTGCATCACTGAAGTTGCTCGCTGTTAAACTCACTATTGGAAACGGCATAAGGCCAACAGCGAAGGTGGGGATTGTGACTAGTGACTTCTATTTTACCTCGCTCATATTCACACAGATTTCTCCATGATGTGGATTTTCCTCTGACCGTAGGATTCTATGAAAATGAACAACTGTAGTCTTCGGGTCCAGATCTAGTGTCTCAGGCCTCTTTGTAGGCAGGGGTAACACTAAAGGTGACCAAGTTCTTTGTGAAAAGCGAACCACAGGCAACCTCGACTTTGCTGGCGATTCTTGTCATTCTTGCCATGCTAAGTTTGCGCGTTTTTTGTGGTTCCCTCAACAAGCTTATGTGGAACTTGCCGAACGGCTTTAGTTTTAGTGCAAATTATGGTACTGTGCATGAAGGAAACAAGCAGAAGTCTCATCAGGATGAACTGTAATGGTTACCGACGAATGTTTTCCAGTCAGTTTAGGTATATCGGATGTACTGAAGTACTACCTGTGGAGAGTGTCTCACGTGGCTTTCCAATCTGCAGCCTGAAAGAGGACTTATGAGTTTTTGAGTATTTGCGGAGCCGAAATTCCTAAATGCTTTCGAGTACTCGCGGATGATCTGGAACGTATCGATAAATCAGACAAAGTCCACATCTCATGAATGCTTCAACTGGAACCTTGATCCCAGGTTCCCTCCTCCCTTGGGTGCAATTTCGTTGTAACCCAACTCTTGGAGACAAACACTACCTTCCCAAGAACTTTGTTACCCGTCTTTACAGAATATGTAACTGATGGCAATTCATTCTGATTCATAATGAGTTTCTGAATTTAATGTCTAGGGTGGGAAAAAGAAATCTCCCTTTCTTTTTCCCACCGTAAACCTTATGATATTTATTTATTTTTTACATTTCTTAGCGGTAGTATTCAATGTATATAGTGTATGTCATGTGTCATTGTGGGCTAAGGTCATGTGTGTCGATTTGTGTTATTGGTTAGATTTTCGTGTCTATTTCTACAACATTCCCCACTATGAGTCAACCAAGTATGCATTTGGATTACATTAATTGTGGACAAAGTAAATTTAGTTTCCTGGGAAAAGCAGTATGTCTGTGATAAAGATCTACGCCGATAAAATTTATCTCATATAATCTCGAGAGTCAATGATTCATGTGTGAAAAAAAACTTTGGAGCAAATGTAGTCTATTATCACTTGCATGAAGCATTCTCCTCATGCAATGGGGTTGGAGGAGCAAGTACATTTTAAAATTCTTAAGACTTTCTAATAAAATTATTAATTGGTGTTAGTCCAATACATTTATGTGATGTTTCATGTAATGACAAGATTTTTGCTGATTGAAATGGCTTCTATTTGTTTAAGGAAGAGAGAGAGAGTATTAGGCAAGTAGCATGCAGTTTCATATCCAATGATCTCACTACTCTTTCATGTCTCATAGAACAATCCCATGTCTTGAGTCCATTAGAGGTAATACATGATTTTTTTAACTCCGTTCCAACGTTTCTTGATAGGTTTAGCGCTAAAGTGAGCAAATTCATAGCGAAATTGATGTTAAATTGAGTGCAGTTTGCAAGATACATGAGTGTTACAATTGATGCCAACTATGGAATCCCATGTCGTAGACATTACTCCCCACTTCATCCCTAGGTAGGTATTCATATGCACATTTAAACAATGAACCAACATAGATGAATCCAAAGTATGAGGGTGTCCATGACAAGTCATTTAGTATTTCATCAATGTAAGATCTCTATTGGAGGAAAATTTCCTCAACGAAATGCTCAATATGCAATCTTGGTCAAACACAAACAATTTCCAAACAAGTTTCTAAACAAATAACATATGAAATGTGCGACTGCGCACACAGTTGTTAAACATTCTCCTTCATAAGAATTATGCTTTGACTTTGCTACCACCATCCAAACAATTGCCAAACATTCTATTTCATAAGAATTATATTTTGACTTTGCTGCATTGTTGGAGAGACTTGCATAAGCTGCTACAAACTCATTCCCCTGATCATCATGTTGGGTAAGCACTGCTCCCAAACCCAACATACTTCAATCAGTATGTACTCGAAATTGGGGCAAATGTCAACCTTTTCTTGAGCTCAACAAAAGCTCTCTCTTGTTCATCTCCCCAACACCACTCTTGATCTAGCTTTGTCACTGCTCCTAAACCCAACATACTCCAATGAACATATACTTAAAAGGGACAACCTCTCAATGGTCTCCTCAAAATAGGGACAGATGTCAACCTTTTCTTGAGCTCAACAAAAGCTCTCTCATGTTCATTTCTTCAACACCACTCTTGATCTAGCTTTGTGAGCTTTGTCAAGAATTTGACAATAGGGCTAAATCCTCACACATATCGATGATAAAAGTTTGCAAGTCCAAAAAAGTCTCACACCCACACCCTACTCACATTTGAGGGTTGTGGAATACTCAAAATTGCATCTACCTTGGTTTTCATAACTTCCAATACTCTAGGGTATATGGTATGATCCAACTAATCTACCTGTTCATGAACTTACACTTTCCACAATGCAATTTGAGGCCATGAGCAATCAATCGGTCAAATAGCTCTTGCAAATGTCTCTCATGCTCCACCACTATAGTACTATATACTAGAATATCATCGACATAGGCTCCAACATAATCAAATCCGACTAGGATCCTATCCATCAATCTATGGAACTCAGCATTTACATTCTTCAATCTAAATGGTAAGAACTTCAAGTGATACAACACATCCTTGCCATGAGAATCAATTGCTCAAAAGGTTGTCTTGGCTTTATCCTTATCTCAAATTCGAAATTGATGATATCTTGCTCGTAAATCCAATGTATTGAAAATTTTTGTTTGTTGAACCATATTAAAAATCTCTTCACGTGTAGGCATAGCATATTGATCAGATTTTGTCTGTCGATTGATAGATTGATAGTCACCACACATGAGTCCGTATGTATAATTGCCATGTATATCCTTCTTGATTGACATCACGATAGTAGAGGCATACTCTCTGTATGATATCTCCACTAATCCAACTTGATAATTTGATGATGGAAATCTGCATCTATAAGGCGTTGCCTTGAATTAGATTTTTAAAATTTTCTACATAATGCAAATTTTTTTTCGGATGGACACCTTTTGAAACTTCTGTAGGATTTCAAAAATCTTGGACTCTAATTTCAATCCTTAAATACCAAAATTTTGCAATTTTGACACAACTTGCCTTGTGCTTGAAGTCTCTAATCTATAGCGAGATACTTTACCTCTTCTATGATCCCACCAAATTTCAGATCAAACAGATACTATATGATAATCCTATAGCATGCCATTCCTATTTTTGACCCAAAAACTTCCAAATATCAAATCTTGGATTTTGAGCAATTTTGTCCAAAATCTTTTTCGGCCAATCTTGATTTTAAGCTTCAAGGCAACTATGAGAATTGACCCACTTCATCAATTTTTAGCAACACTTCCACCCTCTCAAATTCTTAATTCGGATTAAGGCATTTAAACAAAAAATACAGAAATTTGTTATTGATCACACCAACTTCGAATCAATTCTACTTCTAGATCACCACCACAATCATCACTTATCATGACTGACCGGTAATCATTAATGAGTCGTAGGAGTTTGTTAGTTTGCCATCGGAGAATATTGGAAAAATATGACGACCGGTCGTCATATTTTTCTAAGACTCATACGAAAAGGAGTCTAAATATGGATGAATAACTAGGAGGAGAGCCATGCGGCTCAATTTTTCTCTTGGTATGGGCTTAAAACTCAATTTTGGGCAAGGTTCCAGGAAATGGATTATGATAAGGTAATTCTTAGAAGGCTAGTTGCTATAAGGCAAGAGAAACATCATAAGCTTTGTGAATACACAAAGGAGTTTCTAAGTTTGTTAGATAAGGCGTATTCCACTACAACAAATATCAAGCCATTTACAATGGTAATGTCAATTGAGTGGTATGTTTTTGGACTAGGAAACTTGATCCAAATCATGCATTTTACCTACGAGCAGATCCTTCCACTATGCATGCAGTCATCCAAGCGGCATATGCATATGAATTGTCTAATGTACATCATAAGGGGACGAATAGGAGCCACATTTTTCATAAAAGTCAAAGGATTAAACATCCTAAAACCAAACGGAGAAGAAACCCTTTCAACAATGAAGCATCAACAACTTCAGCAAAGGAAGAGTCTAGCTAGCTCTTCCGATGAAGATTGGAAATATACGTCCAATAGTAAGGACAATCAGCGTATGCGGCATCCTAAAGGAGGAATGAAGATATAGAATCTAAGATAGATGAATTGATCAAGAGTTTGGAACAACTCAACGTCCATTTAGTGAACAACAAAGATCGCATGAAGTCACCAATGCAACGTAGGACTAACATATGATGTACCAATTGTAGGAAGTCCGGACACACTAATTCTCATCATCAGCCAAGAGAAGGATATGTCCAACAAGTTGAATGTGTCTCGGTGTGGAATTATCCCATCTATGAAGTCAACCACGAAGATCAAGCGTATGTAGTCCATGATAGTGTTAGTATTTCTTCGATTCCACAAGTATTGTAAGATCCATTGTTGTACATATAGAATAAAATGTGAGTAAATCTAAAGTGTGACTAGGTTTATCTTAGTCATGACTATGTTTAATTAGTTATGGTCAAGTTGGAGAAAAATATAGGATAGCTCTTGATGTACTAGATGAGAACAACTATTTTGTTGTTTAATGACAATCAAGGATCATATGGATATCTTGACTTTCCTTGACTTAGACTAGTTTTTTTTTGTTTGTTTTGATGAGTACACTTAAATCTAGGGGCAAGATTGACTTGGTACACCAAAGTCAATTGGAGGCTAGTTGGGTTTCTAAAAGATCCAAGTGAATCAATTGCATGTTGCTATGTACCCTTTATCATTCAGGTTTGTGATCTCTACCTCGATTAAACTTGATAAGAGAAAGTTAAATAGTGATTAATTGTAGTTTCTAGGATAAAATTCTTAGTATTATAAATAAAGAATATGAAAATCACCTCTCAAGCATTGTTTGGAGAGTGAAGCCTTGTTTTCAAGAAGCCTTTGATCATCAATAAGAATCTCTATCTCAAAAGGTAAAGATCCTTTATTGATGATCAAAGTCTTGTTGTCATGAGATTATGGAATCTAGAATTGGAGAGATTGTGTGCATTAAGGCTATGATTATCGGATTGAAACATGTCCTTCTAGATTCATCATTCCTTGAGTTTCCAAAAAATCATCGGAGGCAAACCTGAGTGAAAGTCAACCCGGAGTTCACATTCTTATTTCCATTGCCTTGACCTCAATCTAGAAGAAGCAAAACTGTTTTGAATCCAGTTTCTTGCCTGTGAGAAAGCAACGATGAGAATTCATTTGGAGAGGACAGTGGAGGAAGAGCAAGCCGAGATCATGTATTTTATCATTTGTCTTTCCGGTAGTGTTATATGATAGCTTGGAAGTCATTTTCTATATTTTGTTTATTTAAGTGTTGTTTGAGATGAGTTGAAAGGAGTATAATGCATTTTTGGGATGAAAAATTTATTTTACAAAGTTTTTCCAAGAATTTTATTTATTTTAAATTAGTAGGTAGGGTATATCTTTCACTTAAAATTGTAGTTAGATTACATCTACATCAAAAGTTATATGGTTAGAATGTGCTAGGGTCTGACGGATTTTGAAAAATAACTCTTGGAAAAAATGTACAAAGATCATCATTTCGCGCAACAGTGAAATCAGGATTTGAAACTTTGCACGAGTGTTCATCACGAATTAAGCTACATGTGGGTCAAAATTTTGTTGACCTTAAATCTAGAAAGTTATGATACCTTAAATCTAGGGGTGTATAAAAGTGAGAAAAACTACTTTAATTTTCAGATTTGATTTTTCTTTGTTAATGGTCATTCATAGCGAGTTCTTGCATGAGTGTTTTGTATAGTGAATATGATTTGAAACTCATTGAAAAATGAGAGATCAACCTCTTTGGAGGATCCGGTTGTCTAAGATACCTCAAGGGATGGACGTGATTGTTTTGACGGATTTGAACACGAGAGAGTTTAGAGTGGAGTTTGAAGAGAGGACATTGAAAATTTTCCCAAGAGCAAAACGTGAGAGTTGGTTATATTTTGGACAAGAGGGACATAAATTTATGAGTTGCCATTTGAGGACCAAAGATCAGAGATTGAGAAAGAGAAGAAACTTGGGAGAGCTAAACCTTCATCTAATAACATCCTTTCCCCATGAATCCAACAATGGAATATATTGTGACAATTGCGGAATGACATGTCTTCCCATAGTACATCAGTGAAGTTGTGTGAAAGCTCTGCTTGAGTCACTAGTGGAGGGCTTTGAGGATAAATTAAGGACAGATACTAAAAAGTTAAAATCTCCAAGTGACTCAAGTTCCAACTAAAGATGGAGATCATTTTCAGAATGATTGAGAAGATGTATATGAAGATTAGACTCATCGTGTGTTTAGGAGAAGAGAGGGTCATGACAATCTTGGACCAATTCCATTCATTTTGCCATTGATGAATTATTCTAGAATGGAGCTAGTTTTGTTTGTGTTGTATTAGGTGTTATGACTGGATTGAATGGGTTGAAGACGGTGGAAGAAGTCTTGATGTTTAGGGTAATAGGAGATAGTAACGGTATCGACATACATATGTACGCAGAACGAGCAAACTTTACACCATGAAGAAACAAACAACAATTCAATCGGAAGTAAGAGAGGCTATTGGATTGCCGCCAATGCAAAAGATGCCATCAAAGTTGATCAGACCTTTGGTGTTGAAGTCAGACTGGACTATAGATGAGATATTGCGTTGCTTGCACATTCTTTGCAAAGATCTCTCCCCAGTTAACCCGAATGGTTTCTCCCATGAAACACTCCACAATCCGCATCTTATGCATGCTGACATAAGTCGTGGCTGTGGTGAGAATAACTGGTTCAACGTAAAGGTGACGTTCCTTATGAATACATCCTTGACAAATACATTACCCAGGTCCCGAATATTATGCTTTATTGTATCAAAATCAAAAAAAATCTTGCTTATCCTAAGAACTAATCTCCTACAGTCTTTCTAACAAGTTATAGCTAGCCTACTCAAGCACTTGAAAAAACAATAAGGTTTGAACTCCCATCACACTTACTACCACCTTGTCCACCACTACAATGGGTTTCAATTTTTGCTTGTTGGCCATTCCAACAATGATGCTGGAGGTCTTGAAGGCTTCATCCCCAACTTGTTCAACAAATATTACAATTAGTGCGTTCATAAGCACAAGCATCTTCTCTAAAATTGATGGCCAATGGCCATCAATTTGAGAGAGGATGACAAGAGTGTGGTGTATGTCTCTTCTTTCTTGGTGCACCTGTACGCGAAGATGGAGTGGCTGACTCCCAAGGAACAACAACTATAGCGATTGGAGTCTGGACTTTCGGACCTCGAGATAGACCTTGACGATGCTAGTAGCGGGTCCACAAGGAGTATTGAAATCAGCACACTACCCAAGCCACTAAGAAATAGAGAGGTAAGGATTATCATAAAGGAGAAACGTGACTCGGATTTAGACTTGGAAGTGATCGGTTTGTCTCGAAAGAGGAAGCAGGTAGTAGAAGAAGATAGTCCTCCTCGCGTTTCAACGGTCAGGAAGGTGGAGCTTGGGAAGAAGAAAGTGAAGGAAGTAGCGCTCCCTAAGCCTTCTCGTCTGAAGGTAAAACCAAGGAGATTGTTGAACCCTTGGCTTCTGTTTTGTAGTTGTCTGAGAAGTTGGAGACAATGGTGGTCCCAGTGCTGTTGGAGTTGAACGAGTGGGGATCAATGTATATGCCAGGATGGGATCCTCAAGTTGATGGTTACATGGACTTGGTCCAAATGATGAATCGACTAACCATCGGGAAACAAGACCAGACTGACACTGTTCGGCAATTGATAGAGAATGTGGACAAGCTGTCCAAGCAGAAGGCCGAGTTGGAGCAGAAGGTTCAAGAGGCGAAGATGGCATATGCAGAGATCTATTGTATTCGGTGTGCAAAGATTGGTTTCGTCAAGAAAGAGAACTCGCATCTTTGGGAGGCAGTGCAGGTCCTGAAGAGACGACTGAATCAGGTTGAAGTGGAGGCACCTGCGAGGTTGGAGATTCTTACAAATCGATGTGCACAACATTTGTTTGCTCGGTGTGATAGAGTAGAGACACAATGGTTAGAGCAGTTATTGGCAGCTATGGAGAATCCGGGAGATTCCAAGGATTAGAGGAAGGAGATGTACAAAATCTTGGGTCGAGATTTCTGGGAAGCCATGGCTCTTCATCGGCAGGAGTTTGCAACGGATGTACAAGAGATGGAGTTAGGAATTGACACCTTGACAAGAGAAACGGAGGTGCGATCGAGCGGCTTAGATGGGCAAAAGAGATTTAGGAGAGACCGATCTGTGTAAGAGGTAGTTAGGAGTAGAAGTTAGGAAATTCTGTATAAATGGTCGTAAGAATAAAGAGATGGGATCTTTTTTTATTGCAAGTGTTCAATTGATTGAACCGCTATTGTAGTTATGATAGAACGAGCTTCAAAAAGCTGGTGTGATTGACATGCTATTGGCATCGATTGGTGTTTGACGCCTACAAAGATAGCTAGACGTTTACCAAGTAGCCAACATTATGTAGTGTCATCTAGGAGTTCTTTGCTGAGAGCATCGCCTCGACTCGAGCTTGTAAAAAGAAGATTCCCATCATTCAATAAACGGTGATTTCATCGATTCAGGAAGCTACCTAGCACATGTGTGTGTGTGTGTTCTTGTTGGATGGGAATGGTATTATTGATGGGATAGGATATGTGACAGTCCTACCATTTCACTCTTTGGATTGTGATGTCTAGAGCCACTAAAGAAGTCTAAACTCACATTCATTTCCTTGAGAGCTTATTCGGATCCCTTCTTCCCTTGGGAACAAATAGAGTGATTTTTTTCTTGGCGCGGTTGCCGGGGAATGAGTCTATCCAACAGCTAGCCAGAAATGGAAGTTTTTGGTCACAATTGAGATCGCAGTTTTGTTCACAAGCCTACATCCCATTTTCCGAGAGAACCTCACTTTAATTTTGGGAACAGAGGAGTATGAGGTTTAAAGCCGGGTTGTTCCGGAGGATCCCCAATTCCTTGTGTGGCGGTAGGAAGCACAAACTACCATCATCTCCCTAGACACATCCTTGACCATACATGACAGAAAGGCGTATCAACATTGAGCCACCAAAGGAGGAGCCTGCATTGTTGCAAGCCATACCAGCGGAAGAAGAGGTGATTACCCCGGAACTCACCACAAGAGAAAGGCGTGCTGCTGCCCGCGAAGAACTTGTAATGACATAGAGAGACATTACTAAAGCAAATTGCAATAAAAATGTTCATTCCCAAGAGCTCTGTGACCGGCTATATGCCATTAGAGTTAATGCAAGGCCAAAAGCATTAACTACATCCGGACTTTTGAGGTGATCTCTAACGCCAATAAGGAACAAGATCCCATGAACCGACTCTTGATCTTCCTCGGACTCCTTCAAAAAGGAGCGCAAATATGGATAAACAACCAAGAGGCGAACCATGTGAACGAGATTGCCATATGGGAAGGTCTGAAGACTAGCCCGCTATCGCATAGGACAATTCTTTGCTCTAAGAACGCCCGAGCGTTTTGCTGTAGAAGAACCCACTAGAACCTTGTGTGAGTTGACAATCTCTTCTTCTTCTCCTCAACACTCCATATTACAACCGGTAAAACTTCAGCGGAAGAAGATTATGATATCCGATGATTCGACCAATAATTCTCGCTAAAATTTCACAGAAAATTGCTCCACAACTCTTTCAATCACTCAAAAAAGTTTCAGATGTTTTTCTCTTCAATATCTCTCAGAACAATAATTGATTTCCACACTGTATCACAAGGCAATATGCAGACCCCTGTGTACAAAACCCATCACACATCCCAATCCTTGATTTCAATTGCTCTCAAATTTCATGAGAAGGTCATCATCATCCGAGCTTCAAATCTGGAAAGTTTTATTGACAGACGTTTCTGATATCAAAAGATATCATCAATGTACTAACTTTGTGATAGTCAGTGTAATCCTGTAACTCTGACTATATACACAAACTTCAACCTATCACTCCATACTCAAAACTCGTCCAATCAAGTCAAAACTTTGATCAAAACACAAGCCCGAGTCGTAAACTGTATCTTAGTTGACTCAGATCACCCAAAACCCTTGTAAGATTCTCACAAACACTCTAAATACACTAAAAGGTCTAAATTTCTCTCTCTAACTTTGAATCACCATGTCAGAGTGACAAATCCTTCAAATCCATCCATTCTCAAGCCCACGTTGTAGCTCGTCCCGTCAGATTTCTAACCCTATCCTCTGATCTTCAAATGTCCCCCTAGAAGGTCTCCAAAATCCATAAAAACCTCAAAAAGTTGCCCTAGTGCCCTCATTGGCCAAAACTCCTAGACCAATGGGAATGGAGAATGCTATTTTGACCTCTAGTGTGGCCAAATTAGCTCCATTTTTTTTAGAGCTTTACAAATATCCTAAACACACTACTTAGACATCCTATACACATTATCAGTTGTCACTAATCAGAGTTAAAATGACAACTTGAAACCGGCTAAGTATATCCAAAAGCGATCACAATGAAGACACCAGATGTTGATCACAAATGGACTTGACAATGGTACATCTGGAGGATCATGTTGTCCCTTATCGATGTCCAACGTCGACTCCACTTCAATTAGATAAGCTCCTTAGTTAGCAAGGTGATGTGTCTAGATCTCACTAGCTCTTTACATCCTTACAATGCCATCTGTTACCCGAATCTAAAGTATCACCGCCATGACAACAGTTCTGAAGATGACACATGTCATCATCTTCTCATAGTAGCCGCGTCACAACACGACACAACTTCCTAGCTCTGTTTAGGGAGATGGGATACGATAAATTCCTGCTCTGAAGATTGGGAGCTATTCGGCGCGGGAAACACCAAAAGCTCAAGGAGTATACTGAGTAGTTCCTAAGCCTCATGGATCGGATACCGGCTATGGTAGCAAACACCAAGCCCTACTCTTCGGCGATGGCTATCGAGTGGTACGTCTTCGGATTGGGGATCCGAATACGGTGGAGGCGGTGATCCAAGCAGCGGAAGCATACAAGCTTTTGAATATTCACCGCCATGGTGTGCACAATACTAAGAGTTTGACTCGGCGGACAAAGAACCGAGGTAAGGGTAGAAGGAAAAGAAGCCCATCTTTGGAGAGTTCAACTTTGGAGGACGAAGAGTCCAGTTCTTCGGAGGAAGACATGAAGTATACGCTGAAGAAGGAGTCCCATCGAATGAAAGGACCTGAAGAAGGCCAGAGGGAAATAGCCTTTAGAGTAGACGAGTTGACAAAGTCATTAGAAGAATTGAAAATGCACCTTGTGAGTAACAAGGACCGGCATAAATCGCCCATGCAAAACATAACAAACGTATGGTGCACCATTTGTAGGAAGCATGGGCACACAAATGCGGAGCACCAATCTCGAGAAAGCTTCGTAGCGCATTAGGTGAATTGGGGCGACGAGTGCGAGTCTACCTCATATGAGTCATCCAAGGAGGACTATGCATATGTGGTCGAGGAGACAGCGACTACGTCAATTGCCCATGTGCACATTCCTAGGTATGCATCGGTGGAGATGGCCACCACGACCCCTCATCGGTGTCATGTTGTGACGCGGCTACTATGAGAAGATGATGACATGTGTCATCTTCAGAGCTGTTGTCATGATGGTGATACTTTAGGTTAGGATAACTGATGGTGCGTTGTAAGGCTATTGAGAACTCACCGTTGGATCAACTTTGTAGGGCCAAGATGTTGAACAGATTCCAAGAGATATTATCTTGGATCTTATCAGATATAAAGCGCAGTCAGGGTGAAAAGGGTATGGGAGAGACCTAGACACATCACTTTGCTGACTAAGGAGCATATATGATCGAAGTGGAGCTGACGTATGATGACATGGATAGAGGACAATATGATCCTCCAGATGTACCGATGCCCAATCCATTTGTTAGCAACATCCGGTGTCTTCATCGTGATCACTTTCAGGCATGGTTAGTATATCACTTTGGAGATAACTTTATGCAACAAGTGACAAACTCTCAGACCCGATTATTCTTCCAGTTGTTTCTTACGGCGTGATTTGGGACTTAACAGTATACGTTTTGATTTAGTTTGGGTGTTATGGATCTGAACTTACCAGAAATGGTGGCTTTCAACACATGGGTTCCAATCCATCATTATTGCTTACCAAAAACAAGCCATAGAGAGTTGATTGTTAGGAACTTTGGCGAGGAGTATTATTCTCAAGTTATAAACTCCTTGGTTCCGTTTGTAGTTCCGTTCATACTTAGCCGGTTTCGAGTTGTCATTTTGACTCTTTATTAGTGGCAACTCATATTGTGTATAGGATGGCTAAGTAGTGTGTTTAGGATAGTAGTAAAGCTCTAAGTTAAAATGGAGCTAACTTGGCCACACTAGAGGTCAAAATAACACTCTTCATTCTCATTGGTCTTGGAGTTTGGGCCAATGAAGGCACTTGGGCAACTTCTTCGAGGTTTTGAGGAATTTTGGAGATCTTCCAAGGGGACATTCGAGGAATTGGAGACATGGTTGGATAGCTAACGGGAAGAGCTACGATGTGGGCTCAAGAATGAAGTCATTTGAGGGGATTGTCACTTTGATATGGTGATTCAAAGATAGAAAGAGAAATTTAGACCTTTGAGTGTATTTGGGGTGTTTTTAAGAACTACGAGGGTTTTGAGAGATCTAAGCCAATTGAGATATAGTTTACGACTCAAGCTTGGGTTTGGATTGAAATTTGGACTCAATTGGATGAGTTTTGAGTACAGAGTGATAGCTTGAAGTTCGTGCATACAGTTAGAGTTGCAGGATTGCACTGACTATCACGAAGTTAGTACAGAGATCATATCTTTTGATATCATAAAGTTTTGTCAATAAAACTTTTCACTGTTGAAGTTCAGATGATAAGTAAACTTTTTTTGAAATTTGAGAGCAATTGGAGTCAAGGATTGGGATGTGTGATGGTTTTAGTACACAGGGGTCTGCATATCGCCTTGTGATATAGTGTGTAAATCGACAATTGTTCTAAGAGATCAAGAAAAGAGAAACATATAAAATTTTTTCAAGAGATTATAAGCGGGGTAGAGCAATTTTATGTGAAGTTTAAGCGAGGGTTATTGGTCCAATCATTGAATATCATAATCTTCTTCCGCTAAAGTTTAAATCTTCTTTCGTTGGGCCATAGGATGTCCGGACGCGGCATCAAAATGGACGTGGATAAGGTCAAGGTGATTGTAGCGTTGAAGCCTTCATGGAATATTCAAGAACTACGGGCTTTCTTGGGACATATTGGCTATTATAGGAGGTACGTCAAGGGGTATGCTTCTATTGCCTCTTCGCTGACGGCTCTACTGAAGAAGGAGGTAGAGTATGAATGGTCTTTGGAGCATCAAAGGACATTCGAACGAATGAAGCAAGAGTTGGTTCAGGCACCTATGTTAGTTCCACATGACTGGACAAAGACTTTTCATGTAGATGTAGATACGCTCTCTATAGCTATAGGAGTAGTATTAGGACAGCGTGACGCGCAAGGCAAGAACCATCCTATTTATTTCGCTAGCCGAATGCTGATTGCAGCTGAGAGGAATTACTCGATCACCGAATGGGAAGCGCTAGGAATGGTGTATGCCGTTCGGAAATTTAGAGACTAACTTCTTGGCTATGAATTCGTGTTCCATGTGGACCATTATCCTCTTAAGTACTTGGTGCAAAAAGTGGACTTGTGGATGTTGTTGTTACATGAATTTGTGTTCATAGTCCAGGCCAAGAAAGGGATCCATCATACGAATGCCGACTTTCTCTCCCGTCTAGAGACGCGTGTTCCCGAAATGGTTGTAGCAGATGATTTACCAGATGAGCAATTGTTTCAATTGACATCGTACAATGAAACGCAGTACTACGCATTATATCAGCAAAGCGGAAAGAGACATATGACGCAGGATTGTGGGGAACGACGATTGTAGCAGATGACAAAGTGTTGTTATATGACAACCGGTGTCGTGTTGTGACGCGGCTACTATGAAAAGATGATGACATGTGTCATCTTCAGAGCTGTTGTCATGACGGCGATACTTTAGGTTAGGATAACCGACAAATAAGACCGTAAGGTCAAGTAACGTACCCACCGTTGGATCAACTTTGTAGGGTCAGGATGTTGAAAAGGCTCCAAGAGATATTATCTTGCACCTTATCAGATATAAAGCGCAGTCAGGATGGAAAGGGTATAGAAGAGACCAAGACACATCACTTTGCTGACTAAGGAGCTTATCTGATCGAAGTGGAGCCGACGTAGGACATGGATAGAGTACAACATGATCCTCCAGATGTACCGATGCCCAATCCATTTGTGATCAACATCCGATATCTTCATCGTGATCACTTTCGGGCTTGGTTAGTGTATCATTTTGGAGATAACTTTCTGCAACAAGTGATAAACTCTCCAGACCCGATTATTCTTCCAGTTCTTTCCTACGGCGCGATTTGGGACGTAACAGTATACGTTTTGATTAGTTTGGGCGCTATGGATCTGAACTTACCAGTAGTGGTGGCTTTCAACACATGGGTTCCAATCCATCCCTATTGCTTACCGAAAACAAGTCATAGGGAGTTGATTGTTAGGAACTTTGGCGAGGAGTATTATTCACAAGTTATAAACTCCCCGGTTCCGTTTGTAGTTCCGGCTCATACTAAAGCCCGGTTTCGAGTTGTCATTTTGACTCTTTATTAATGGCAACTCGTATTGTGTATAGGATGGCTAAGTAGTGTGTTTAGGATAGTTATAAAGCTCTAAGTTAAAATGGAGCTAATTTGGCCACACTAGAGGTCAAAATAACACTCTTCATTCTCATTGGTCTCGGAGTTTGGGCCAATGAGGGCTCTTCGGCAACTTCTTTGAGGTTTTGAGGAGTTTTGGAGACCTTTCATGAGGACATTTGAAGATCTGAGGATTGGGTTGGAGAGCTGACGGGACGAGCTACGACGTGGGCTTAAGAATGGATGGATTTGAAGGATTTGTCACTCTGAAGTGGTGATTCAAAGTTAGAGTGAGAAATTTAGACCTTTGAGTGTATTTGGAGTGTTTCTGAAAATCTTACGAGGGTTTTGGGAGATCTGAGCAAATTGAGATACAGTTTATAACTCAGGCTTGGGTTTTGATCAAAGTTTAGACCCTATGGATGAGTTTTGAGTACGGAGTGATAGCTTGAAGTTTGTGTATACAGTCAGAGTTTCAAGATTGCACTAACTGTCACGAAGTTTGTACAAAGATCATATCTTTTGATATTAAAAAGTCATGTCAATAAAACTTTGCACAGTTCAAGTTCTGATGATGAGTGAGCTTTTTATTAAATCTGGGAGCAATTGGAGTCAAGGATTGGGATGTGTGATGGGTTTTGTACATAGGGGTCTGCATATCACCTTGTGATATAGTGTGCAAATCAACAATTGTTCTGAGAGATCTAGAGGAGAAAAATATCTGAAACTTTTCTGAGAGATTGAAAGGGTTGTGGGGAAATTTTGTGTAAAGTTTAAGCGAGAGTTATTGGTCAAATCATCGGCGATCATAATCTTCTTCCGTTGAAGTTTTACCGATTTATAACGAACTCGAATGTAGAGTGTTGAGGAGAAGAAGAAGAAATTGTCGACTCACACTAGGTTCTAGAGGGTTCTTCTACAGGCTGGCGCTCAGGCGTTCTTAGAGCAAAGAAATGTCCATGCGACACCGGTACATGAAGTTTCCGGGGAAGTTACATCTTCTCTGGATGGGTCTCTACGTGCTGAAGGAAGTCTTCGATAATGGATCTTTGCAGTTACTTTATATGAAGGGTGATTTGTTTGCAACCAATGTGAATGGATGGCGGGTGAAGAAGTACTACAAATAAGGTTGTTCGCGGGGCGCTCACAGTTAAGGGCAGACGTATGTAGGGGCGTAGTTAGATGTGTTGGTAGGATTTTTTTGTGTTTTATTAATAAAGTTTTATATTTGGGGAAATGCGGAGTGTATTCTTACAAATATGTTGAATTAGGAAGTGTATGAGTAATGTAGGAAGTCACACGAGTGAGATTATATGTTAGGGTTGTTAAGGTGTTGAATGGTTGCCAAAAAAAGGATTGAAGGCTAGTATAGTGGTATGCCAAGAACTTGTAGACTAAATGAGGAATCAAGCAAGTGCTTGATGTCAAGGCAACAAAGGATGAGAGTATTTATGATGTGTAAACCAACGATGGGGAGAATTCGTCCTCTCATTCCAATGGCGGATTGGACGTCGGCGGAGTTACTGAGACTAAGGGAATTGGGAGGTGCTTTTCTGATATGGCGATGGGATTACGTGTGTCGTGAGTTATGCAAGAAATTGCAACGAGACAAAGCGATTGCTTCAATGGGGAAACGCGCGCAGCCGGAATACTTGGATGCAAGATTGTGGACCAAGGTATTTGGTCGTAGCCATGACGAAGACAAGGATGGTGTGGACTGGGAAGGATTTGCATTACACATCGGGTACATATTCGATGAGCGCAAGTGGTTCAATCCTAGAGAACGGAAGGAGACAAATGGCTACAAGATCAATCTCATCAAAGATGGATTCAGGAGAAAGGTTGCTTTTACCTTAAATCAATTGTTCTCGCCCCAGTGAACCACATATGTAAGTATGCATAAGGTGAGGATTGTGGAAGGATTCGTAGGAGGGTTCATTCGTGTCAACTAAGGGGAGATTTTTGCTCGGAATGTTCAAGCGATGGTGTAGGAGCATAGTTCTTATGATAAGTAGGAATTTTTTTGATTTTCGTTAATAAATAGCTATATTCGGGTTCTGATGTGGGTATTCATCCAAATATATGTTAGTTAGTTACACATGAATACCATTAGTGAGTTCACACGAGTGAATTGAGAGGGATTTAGGTTGCGCAATCGGTCGGAGGATTAAAGAAGCGTCGAGCATGAAGGTCGATGCCAAGAACCTGCAAAACCAGTGCGGTCCGAGAAGAGAGTAGCTGCAATGTCAAAGCGTCGAACCGTGAGAGTACATGCAGGGTGAAGTGAGACCTTGGGGAGAATTTGATAGTTCATTTTGATGGCGGATTGGACTTTGGAAAAGTTGTTGAGGTTGAAGAATCAAGGCGGCACATTTTTGTCATAGCGATGGGACTATGTGTGCCCAGAGCTATGCGATGAAGTTTGACGAGGGAAAGCATCGCTAGCAATTGGGAGTAGAGCGCAGCCGGAGAAGTGGGATGTCAGGCTATGGGGAGGGCATTGGGACAGTCTTACAAGGAGGACAAAGGTGGAGTTGATTGGCGAGGATCAACGATGCACACGACCTTCACGTTCGATGAACGCAAGTGGTTCAATCCCAGAGAGAGGAAGGGGATAAATGGCTACAAGCTCGACTTGATTAAGGATGTCTTCAGAAGAAAGGTGGCTCTAAAATAGAACCAGCTTTTCTCTCTTCAACGCACAACATATGTCAGTATGCGTAAGATGAGGATTGTGGAAGGGTTCATTGGTAGGACCATTCGGGTGAACTGTGGAGAAATCTTCGTTAACAATGTACAAGCAATGGCCACCAAGATGAGAGAAGATGATAAGAGTGTGATATATCTCTCGTCTTTCTTGGTGCACTTGTATGCGAAGATGGAGTGGCTAACTCCCATGGAAAGGTGTAATAACATGGATATGCATTACAAAGTCCGAATGTGTATAGATAGATTCGTTCTCAAGGGAATAAGGGATCAAACCACACCAATAAGGAAGAGAAAGATGCATTTAGTCATCTTTACAACTCAGGACTGCAGAGTCCGAATAGCACATGAATAGGAAGCAATCAACTCTGATCAATTCTTCCTCACACCCATCACACAATCAATTCTATAGACAACGTCGAAATGATTTAAATAAATTTCTTTACTTTGAGATGGAGATCTCTCTCTTTACAAGCTTGCATCGCGGTGAAACACTCGACAAAGTATTCATGGTGCGTACAAGCAAGCTCAGCTCATGGACGAATATCCGGATAACTTCACGGATGCGCGAACCAGTCAAGGCTGTTCCACCATGAATACAAGAGCTCCTCGAGTGCTCGTTCTACCCTGATTACAATTTGCAGTCCAACGTAATAGACACTTGCAAAGACGAAAAAGATCCCATCACTTTATTCCTACGACTATTTATAATGAATTTTCTAACTGCTACCTGCACGGATCGTTCTCTCTAAGTCTTCTCTGCCTATCTAAGCCGCTCGATCGCACCTCCACTGCTTGCGTGAAGGCATCGATTCCTAACTGCATCTCTTGTACATCCTTCGCGATCTTCTGTCGATGAAGAGCCATGGCTTCTCGGAAATCTCGACCCAAAGCTTTGTACATCTCCTTCCTCCGATCCTTCGAATCGCCGGGATTCTCCATTGCAGCCATCAATTACTCTAATCGTTGCGTCTCTACTCTATCACACCGTGTGAACAGATGTTGCGCACACATGTTGGCAAGGATCTCCAGCTTCGTAGGTGCCTCCACATCCACCTCGATCAACCACCTCTTCAAATCCTGCACCGTCTCCCGAAGATGAGCGTTCTCCTTCTCCACGAAGTGGATCTCTGCACCACAAATACGGCATATCTCTTCATAGTCCTTCTTCGTCTCTTGAACACTTTGTTCTAAGTCGGTCTCTTGCTTGGACAACTTGTCCACACTCTCCGTCAATTCCCGAACAGTAATAAATTGATCCTCCTTTCCCAAGGCAAGTCGATTCATCATTTGGACCTAGTCCATATACCCGTCGGCTTGAGAGTCCCATCATGGCATATACATCGGTCCCATCTCGTTCAGCTCTAGTAACATCGGGACCATCACTGCCTCTAGCTTCTATGAGAGCTGCAACACTAAGGCCATAGATTCAGCGATCTCCTTCGACGCTTTCACCTTCAGACGAGATGGCTTTGGAGGGACTACTTCCTCCACTTTCTTCTTTCATGTATCCCCCTTGTTTATCGTCAAAATGCAAGGAGGACTATCTTCTACCACTCTCTTCCTCTTCTGAGAGGTAACGATGACTTCCACATCTGAATCCTTAAGAGGTAGTTGGAAGGATGTCTTCAGAGCTATTGTCATGACATCGATACTTGCGGTTAGGATAACCGACGGCGCATTATAAGGTTGTTAAGAGCCCACCATTGGATCGACTTTGTAGGCCAGGATGTTGAAAAGGCTCCAAGAGATATTATCTTGGACCTTATCATATATAAAGCGCAGTTAGGGTGGAAAGGGTATGGGAGAGACCTAGACATATCACTTTGCTGATTAAGGAGCTTATTTGATCAAAGTGGAGCCGACGTAGGACATGGATAGAGGACAACATGATCCTCCAGATGTACCGATGCCCAATCCATTTGTTAGCAACATCCGGTGTCTTCATCGTGATCACTTTCAGGCATGGTTAGTATGTCACTTTGGAGATAACTTTATGCAACAAGTGATAAACTCTCCAGACCCAATTATTCTTCCAGTTGTTTCCTACAGTGCGATTTGGGACTTAACAGTATACATTTTGATTTAGTTTGGGTGCTATGGATCTGAACTTACCAGTAATGGTGGCTTTCAATACATGGGTTCCAATCCATCACTATTGTTTACCGAAAACAAGCCATATGGAGTTGATTGTTAGGAACTTTGGCGAGGAGTATTATTCTCAAGTTATAAACTCCCGAGTTCCGTTTGTAGTTCCATTCATACTTAGCCGGTTTCGAGTTGTCATTGTGACTCTTTATTAGTGGCAACTCATATTGTGTATAGGATGGCTAAGTAGTGTGTTTAGGATAAATGTAAAGCTCTAAGTTAAAATGGAGCTAATTTGGCCACACTAGAGGTCAAAATAACACTCTTCATTCTCATTGGTCTTGGAGTTTGGGCCAATCAAGACACTTATGCAACTTCTTCGAGGTGTTGAGGAGTGTTGGAAACTTTCTAGGAAGACATTTGAAGATTTGGAGACATGGTTGGACAGTTGACGGGAAGAGCTACGACGTGGGCTCAAGAATGAAGGCATTTGAGGGGATTGTCACTGTGATATGGTGATTCAAAGATAGAGAGTGAAATTTAGACCTTTGAGTGTATTTGGGATGTTTTTGAGAATCCTACGAGGGTTTTGAGAGATCTGATTCAACTGAGATATAGTTTACGACTCAAGCTTGTGCTTGGATTGAAATTTCCTCAATTTGATGAGTTTTGAGTACGAAGTGATAGCTTGAAATTTGTGTATACAGTTAGAGTTGTAGTATTGCACTGACTATCACTAAATTAGTATAGAGATCATATCTTTTGCTATCGAAAGTTTCATCAATAAAACTTTCCACAATTGAAGTTTTGATGATAAGTGACCTTCTCATGAAATTGAGAGCAATTGGAGTTAAGGATTAGGATGTGAAATGGTTTTAGTACACAGGGGTCTGCATATCACCTTGTGATACAGTGGGTAACTAGACAATTGTTCTGAGAGATCTAGAAGAGGAGATCTAGAAGAGGAAGACATACGAAACTTTTCTGAGAGAACAAAAAGGTTGTAGAGAAATTTTTTGTGAAGTTTAAGCGAGAGTTATTGCTCCAATCATTGGATATCATAATCTTCTTCCGTTGAAGTTTTACCGGTTGTAATGAACTCGAATGTTGAGTACTGAGGAGAAGAAGAAGAGATTGTCAACTCATACGAGGTTCATGAGGGTTCTTATAAAGCCAGGCACTCAAGCGTTCTCATGGCGAAGAAATGTTGATGCGATACCGGTTTTTGGATATTACGACGGGAAGCGACGATGACAGTAGTGGACCTACACAGAGTAATGAAGTCATGGCTATGCTTGCACCAGAAGGACCGACTTTATTGGATGATTCGGACTCAGATGCAATAGCCTTGGAATTCATTAGGAAGAAGAAGAGGCCAACATAAGAAGGTTGTTCTCACCCCAGTCCCCCAAATAAGAAGCTAAATGCGAGGAAGCGCATAGAAGAAGTAGTCATGCCCAAGACGTCTCAACCTAAGATGATGACTGTGAAATTAGGACCGAAAGTGACCAAGGAAATTGCGGAATCTTTGGCTCGGTGCCGCAGTTATTCTAGAAGCTTGAAGTAGTGGTGATCCCGGTATTGCTAGAGATAAACGAGATGGTCCCAATGTACATGCCGGGGTGGGACCCTCATGCGGATGGATACATGGATCTAATCCATATGATGAATCAGCTTGCTTTGGGGAAGGACGATCAGACCGACACTATTTGTCAGTTGACCGAGAATGTGGACAAGCTGTCCAAACAGAAAGCCGAGTTGGAGAAGAAGATACAGCAGTCCAAGAAAGAGTATGCAAAGATTTGTTGTATTCGAGGTGCCGAGGCGAAATTCGTAGAGAAGTAGAACTTGCAACTACGGGAGACGGTGCAAGACCTGAAGCGACGGTTAAATCAAGTGGACGTAGAGGCACCAAGAAGGTTGGAGACCCTTGCCAAGAGGTGTGCGCAGCATCTGTTTGCTCATTGTGACATGGTAGAGGTGCAGCAGTTGGAGCAGTTGGTGGCTGTGATGGAAAACCCGAGAGATTCAAAGGAGCGACGAAAGGAGATGTATCGAGCTCTAGGACAAGATTTTAGGGAAGCAATGACTCTTCATCAATAAGAGATCACATCCAATGTACATGAACTGCAGTGAGAGATCGACGTATTTACGCGAGAGGCGGAGGTACGATCGCTTGGCTTAGATGGGTAGAGTAGATTTTGGAGAGAGCGATCCGTGTAGAAGACGGTTGGCGTAGCAGTTAGGAATTCATGTATAAATAGGAGTAGGAAGAGTCGTCACGGATCTCTTTTATTTGCAAGTGTTCAATTTGATTGAACTGCAAACTATAGCCAGGGTAGAACGAGCGTTTGGGAAGCTAGTGTGTACAACGAGTAATCAGCATAGACTGGTCCGAATTCCCGTGAATTTATCATGGTATTCGTCCATAAGCTGTGTCTGCGTAGTGCACTCAGGAGAACTTCAGCAAGTGTATCATCGTCTGAGGCTTGTTAGAGAAGAGATCCCCATCTATCATTAAATGAATTTGCGAAAGCATACCTGTGTCTTGTGAATTGGTGGGATTGACAATGATTGGATTAGATTTTAGAAAAGTTTTATCCTTGTGCTCTTTGGATTCTGCAGTCCAGAGTAGATAAAGAAGTCCAAAGGCTAAATTCCTCTTCCTGTTTGGGTGGTTGAGTAGCTCACCAAGGATGAGATCTTAGACACTTCTGGCCCCCCAGCTTTTGCCTCCACTGTCTCACTAGACAAAGAGATTATCAATGGTCTTGCAGTCATACATGTGGACGGCATGCGTCTTTGCTCAACCAATCCAAGGTTGACAATCCATGTCAATCAGTTTAGGTCCATAGCATGATCCGACCCCTGATGTTGTGATGACTATGACAATGTAGGTACTGATGTACTACTTACTAGTACAAAAACCCATAGCTCGCTCCCTCTCTTCAACCATTGCAAGCGAGAATCCCATACAAGTCCATGTCCTCCCTCTTTGTAGGGCATGGGAAGCTAGATTACTCAACAATGTGGGCAATGTAGCTCTTGGCTGCTCCACAAGGTTCACTATTGCCGTGGACGACATGTCAACATTAAACCATTGCCTATGAATGTCTATCCACATCTAAAATACTCTCCACTTTGAGATGTGAAAAACTACCCACGTCCTACTAAGATACTCTATGGTCTCCCCTATCCCTCCTCTAATCCCCAATAGATGTATCGATTACATCAAGATACATTTCTTATGATACATCTCTATCATAAGATCCATTGATAAACAGTGGGTCTTGAACAATCAAACATTATTATAAAAAATTTGGTGGTTACAGATCCTACTAGAGACACAGTTTCAGAGTGGATGATCACCCATCCTCCATGATGGGCGGCGAGTGGAACGGCAGCAGCCAAGGTCTCCAAGTATGGAGGTATGCAGAGAGGTCACCTCTTTGTTCCTCTAGCTTTGGAGTTATATGGAGCTATGGACACCGACTTCGACATGTTCATGAGGGAGAGTGTGCTAGCCTTAATAGGAGTAGTTACTAGCGTTATCAGTTGTTTTTATTATATACGCTTTGTGAAAATAATGTATTTTGACAGCCTACCATACTAGGCGACATGGGGTTCACTCTCTTTAGCTTACTGTATAGCCTATTTTAGGCAACGTGCTTCCATTGCTCTACACACAGCACTAGCTTACTGTATCACCTATTTTAGGCAACATGCTTCCATTGCTCTACAGAGAGCACTAGCTGGTGCAATCCATAGGAGAGCAATCACGTTAGGTGATGCTTCTTCGGATGCTCCTATTGTTTGTAGACATTTTGACTTGGATAGTTCAGATATCTTAGGTGATGTAGGACATATCCCAGTGTGATACTATTGGCACCTAGCCCCATGTTACCGGTTTGGTTCCATCCTTGTACGATTTGATGGGATCTTCCCATCCCTTTTGTTATTATACTTTCTCGGGGGATTCATAAATTTTTTTCCCTCACTCAATATAGCTCATGTGCTTTGCAAAGTGACATAAAGTTTACATCAACATGTTTGGACTTTGTTTATGTTGTTGGTACACAGTATGAGATAATTGTGAAAGTAGCTATAGATTAATTTGCTTCACATTCCATTTGGATTATACAAATATTTACCACCACACTAGTTATTCCCATACCTTTTTATGAAGTATCAACTAGTGTCTAGTTTATTATCTATATTCTAGGTGGTGGCAACACTTGACTCTAGTAGTGCTTGTGCTTGACCTAATACATTGTACAAAGACAATATATATGAATACAAGAAACATCTATCGACACACAATCTTTTGCACTTGAATTCTCATACCCCATTGGTTTATTTTCTATCTTTTTTTTTCCCTAGAAATTTTCATGTCTAAATTATTTTGCCTTTCACACATTATTAGCATGAAGGTTCTCATTCCAATTGCTGTATGTATGGTCTCTCTAGTCATAGCAATGCACTTTGGAGTATAGATGGCCGAGATAATGATTTTAAAATGACTCAACTTTACTTTGTCTCTGCCAAAACGTTCTCATCCAATTCGTAATGTCATATAAAGGTTCAAGACTTTCATCTTCTTCAAGGTTTTTGAGTGCATAAAGATTGTAATTATCCAATTGTTGAGAGGATTTTAATCCCTCAAAGTCGGTTTCGTTTCATCTCCAATATGCCAGTTTGTAGTACAATGTTATAATTTGAGTATTTCAGCAAAGTGGGCCGATGAAGAATCAATTATACATGGTTGATCAAACCTACATCAATGAACGGTAAATCTGGAGGGGATCCAATAAGTCATTTGAATAGCACATCTCACGAGATTCACAACCAACTAGTTGCTTGTATGGAGATCCATATATATTGATTATGAAGATACGTACTTCATTGTGATATATTTAATCACAAAAATTTAGAAGTAGAAGTTGATGAAAATTGTTATTGTATATTTATATCATTAATTATATTTATGTGTGTGTATATATCTAATTAATAACTAACCCTAAATGTTAAAACCTTCATATATATAAAGATTTCAATATATATAGATAATGATTATAAATCTCAAAAATAAGCTAAATGCCTCGATCTAGAGAGAGCATTGTATGGCCTCAACATGCAAAGCAAATATGATATCAACATCTCAAGGATTTTCTTTTTAACCAAGATTTTAAGAATGATAATGTATGTCCTTGCATCTTTATCAATCATACTGAGAAATTTTTTGTTATTGTTGATATTTATATGGATGATTTCAACCTTATTGGCATGACATATATCATTATGTTGATTGTTGATGAAGTTAATACACATGTTGACATGAAGTATATTAGTGTTATCGAGTTTTCCTAGATTTGCAGAGAGGGGATTTTTCTCTGGCAGATATCTAATATTGGTAAGATATAAGAATGATTTGTCATTGATACTACTCATCCTTTGGACTCATCTATGTTGATTTGTTGTTTAGATGTGCACAAGGATGAATACAAGTCTTGTAATGAGGAGTATGATTATCTAGGATTTGAGATTCTATACTTGACATTGATTGGAGCACTCATGTACCTAGCAAACATAATAGGACAAAGTATAATAACAAAAAGGATGGGAAGACCCCATCAAAGCGTACAAGGATGGAACCAAACCGATAACATGGGGCTAGGTCCCAATAGTATCACCTAGCAAATTATACTAGATCAAATATCAAATTTGTTGTCAATCCGCTAGCTCATTTTAGTGCTAAACCTACCAAGAGATTTGGAGCGGAGTGAAACAAATTGCATATTATCTTAAAGAGACTCAAGACATGGGCCTTGTTGTACAAGATTCCAAATTAGCTTTGTCTTTGTTAAAAAATGAAGCAATAAGTCAACAAAGCCGATAACTACATAATCCAATTATGTAGCATCTTTATATTACATAAAGCATCACAAGAATGTGTCTAGCTGAGGTCAATTGATGGATTTATTCAAGAATCTTGTGTTTTTTTCAGAGGTACATATTGCTCCATATTGTTGTATGAGGACAATACGACTTACATCATACAAATGAAAACATAGCACATCAAGGTCAACCGTATTAAACACATTGCTCTAAATTTTTTTTTCACACATGAGTTGTTGGAATCTCAAATCAATGTGAAGTAAGTTTGGTCCTCCTAAAGCTTTGCATACTTGTGTTGGTGTATGACGATCTATGTGTTGTGATGTTATTTGACAGCGATGTATGTTGTGATGCGATATGTATGTGCATAACAGCTATCACGACTTATGTAACGGCATCTCTAGTTATGTAGGTGCGCGTATGCAAGAGCAAATACAATAGTTAGAGCTAGTTGTGCAGTTTGCACCGTTCGTATTGGAACTGCCGTTAGGGCCAACAGTGCCGTTAGGGGTCATAGGGCTCAAGGGGTAGAGTTCAAATTAAGGCTCCTTGGAGGGCGGTTTTCGAAGTTGAGCCTTTGAAAGTGTGGCTATGGTGGATAGTAGCTAGTGCGTGAACCTGGAGTCTTTGAAGCACAAAGTGGATTTAGCTTGACTGTAATCTCTCTTTTATGCTATGGATATGAACGGAGTGTCATTGTGGACGTTTTGAGAGTAGAAAAGATTACTTATAAACATAAAGAAAAGATTACTACGAAAACTCAAATTGGATTATGTGGTGAAAACTGTGAGTTCTTGGAGCGCTTAAGGTATTTTGACGAGTTTGGATCGATGGTAACTTCGATCTATTGGCTGTTGAGTGTGCACGACGTTGATGAAGTGTAGCCCATGGTGGTGATCTAGAAGTAGAGTCGATTCGAAGTAGATGTGATCAATTTCGAATTTCTGTATTTTTTGTTTTAGTGTAAATTCGAATCAAGAATTTTCGAGGGCGGAAGCGATGCTAAAAATTGACAAAGTGGGTCGATGCTTTTAGTTATCTTGGGGCATTAATTTGAGATTGGCCGAAAAATATTTCGGACAGAAGTGCTCGAAGTCCAAGATTTAGTTTTTCGAAGTTTTCGGGTCAAAAATAGTAGCAGCAGGCTATCAGATTATCATATAGTGTCCGTTTGATCTGAAATTTGATGGGGTAATAGAAGATGTAAAGTTTGATGCTCGGGGGTAGAGACATTATGCCTAAGGCTGACAGTGTCAAAATTGCAAAATTTTGACATTTAGGGGTCTGAAATCAAATTTGATAATTTTCAAAGTTCCGAAGAAGTTTCAAACAGTGTCCGTTTGTGAAAAAAAAAGTGCGTTAGGTAGAAAATTGAAAAAGGCTCGATTTAAGAAACATCTTCTACAGCCAGATTACCAGTGTCAGATTATCAATTTGGAGAGCAAAAGACCTCCAAAATCAAGTTTTTGTGTTTTTAAATGCCCTTCTGAAGCTATGTCAGTTCGAGTTGGGTTGGTTGGACCCCTTTGATGGATGTTTTTGAGATGGAGTATTGTTCTTTATGTTTCTTGTGATTGATATACTCCATCTTTGCTTCCTATTTATGCACCACATTTGTTTGTATTGGTGCTTTGTTGTTTGGAGTGTTGGAGCTCCTGCGTGCTGCCGATAGTGAGGTTGGATTTGGGGACCACTCAGACTATCCATGTTTCTCCCAAAGGAGACAGACTTGTAGACCAGAGGCGGGTGAGTGCCTGTGGTGATGGCAGGTTTCAGGTTGCCCTTGTGTTAGCACCTTGTGGTGCATCGAGTACCTTCTGTTGCGATTTCTGGTTCAAGTTGGTGTTTTTGGTTCCAGTTGGGGACCAATTTTTGTACGATTGCGGAGGTGATACATTAGTGTCATAGTGTCTCTGGAGGAGAGATTGCTCGGGTTAGCATTGGGTGCACCCGTAGCGGAGTGCGGTACCCACCTTGGTCTTTGAGGTTCACAGAAGACTCTGATTTGGTTTCAAAGAGTGACGGAGCTGAGCTTGGTGATATCTTGGAGTGTGTACCCACACCGTTGTTGTGGGACATGGACGATATTTATGGGGCCACCAAGGATCCCAGATAATATTCGGGTATAGTTGGCACTATTGAGTTGGATGACTTCATCCATGAGTTTGACTCATTGTATGATTTACAGCGGATACGCAACTTTACGTTGTTCAATCCGTTTATAGCTTAGAAGGAATTATTCCAGTATTTGGAGGATCCGCCGATGGATGATTATCATGAGTTCCGGCGTGAACACCTTGAGGAGATAGAGTTATGGGGACAATATTGATCTCCAAACTACATCTCTATTACTTCGGATACAGTGTTTGGAGGTGCGAGTTCATCCTCTTTCCCTGACACTGATGATACGGTTGGAGCTAGTAGAGTTGGGAAGAGTTCAGAAGTCCCAACCCATAACCCTATTCTGGAGTTCTTCGCACGGTGTCGCATGGACATTTCTTTGCTCTGAGAACGCCTGAAATACCGGGCCGTAGAAGAACCTTCTAGAACCTCGTGTGAGTTGACAATCTCTTCTTCTTCTCTTCAGCACTCCACATTATAGCCGGTAAAACTTCAGCGGAAGAAGACTATGATATCTAATGATTCGACCAATAACTTTCGCTCAAACTTTATAGAAAATTGCTTCACGGCCCTTACTATCACTCAGAAAAGTTTCAGATGTTTTTCGTTTCTAGATCTCTCAAAACAATTGGTGATTTACCCACTATAACACAAGGCGATATGCGTGCCCTCGTGTACAAAACCCGTCACACATCCCAATCCTTGATTTCAATTGCTCCCAGATTTTATGAGAAGGTCACTCATCATCGAACTTGAACTGTGCAAAGTTTTATTGACAGAAATTTCTGATATCAAATTTCTGAAATTTCTAAATTGCAGATCATCGACCGATCAGATTAACTTCGTGGATACAAGGCAATCATGCAATTTCGACTATATACACAAACTTCAAGCTATCACTCCGTACTCAAAACTCGTCCAATCGAGTCAAAACTTCAATCAAAACACAAGCCTCGAGTCAAAACTATATCTCTGTCGACTCGATCTCCCAAAACCCTTGTAAGGTTCTCGAAACTCTCCAAAAATACTCAAAGGTCTAAATTTCTCACTCTAACTTTGAATCATCTTTTCAGAGTGACAAATCCTTCAAATCCATCCATTCTTGAGCCCACGTTGTAGCTCGTCCCCCGCCTCTCCAACCCAATCCTCAGATCTCCGAATGTCCTCCTGGAAGGTCTCCAAAACTCCTAAAAACCTCGAAGAAGTTGCCCAAGAGCCCTCATTGGCCCAAACTCCAAGACCAATGAGAATGAAGAGTGTTATTTTGACCTCTAGTGTGGCCAAATTAGCTCCATTTTAACTTAGAGCTTTACAACTATCCTAAACACACTACTTAGCCATCCTATACACAATACGAGCTTGCCACTAATAAAGAGTCAAAATGACAACTCGAAACCAATTAAGTATGAACGGAACTACAAACGGAACCGGGAGTTTATAACTTGAGAATAATACTCCTCGCCAAAGTTCCTAACAATCAACTCCCTATGGCTTGTTTTCGGTAAGCAATAGTGATGGATTGGAACCCATGTGTTGAAAGCCACCACTACCGGTAAGTTCAAATCCATAGCGCCCAAACTAAATCAAAACGCATAATCGTTACGCCCCAAATCGCGCCGTAGGAAACAACTAGAAGAATAATCGGCCTCCAGAGAGTTTATCACTTGTTGCGAAAAGTTATCTCCAAAATGATACACTAACCACGCCCGAAAAATGATCACGATGAAGACACCGGATGTTGATCACAAATGGATTAGGCATCGGTACATCCGGAGGATCATGTTGTCCTCTATCCATGTCCTCGCTCGGCTCCACTTCGATCGATATGCTCCTTAGTCAAAAAAGTGATGTGTCTAGTACTCTCCCATACCCTTTCCATCCTCGATCGATCAAGCTTATATCCGATAAGGTCCAAGATAATATCTCTTGGAGCCTTTTCAACATCCCCGACCCTACAAAGTAGATCCAACGGTGGGCTCTTAACAACCTTTACAAAGGCACCGTCGGTTATCCTAACCTAAACTATCGCCGTCATGACAACAAAATTAAGAAGATGGCACATGTCATCATCTTCTCATAGTAGCCGCGTCACAACACGACAACGGTTGAAGAGAGACTACCAAGGGGTGAGAACTGATAAGCTACGAGGCTTGCAAGAGTTTCAACGGAAGACTGGGGAGAGTCTTCGAGAGGCGTACATCCAAATGCGTCGGTTGATCAGTGTTACCCATGGGATGATAGAGGCACAAGCTGTCCAATATTGGGTATGGGATATTGGATAGGGAGTTGAGACGTAGAGTGAGAGATGCTACCTTACTACATGAGACATTACCTACGTTGGCCTTTGTGTTTTGTCTTGCTAAGCGTATTGAGCTCAACATGCAAGAAGAGAGGATGATGACTGCTGGGTTCAGCAAGGATTCACCATCTTCATCAACTTCTTCACGTTATCGTGTTGTGACGCGGCTACTATGAGAAGATGATGACATGTGTCATCTTCTTGAGTCATTTGTCATGACGATATACTTTAGGTTAGGGTAACAGATGGCATTGTAAGGCTGTAAAGAGCTAGGGAGATCTAGACACATCACCTTGCTGACTAAGGAGCTTATTTGATTAAATTGGAGTCGACGTAGGACATGGATATGGGACAACATGATCCTCCAAATGTACCATTGTCGAGTTGATTTGTGATCAACATCCTGTGTCTTCATCATGATCGCTTTTGGGTATACTTAGCCGGTTTCAAGTTGTCATTTTTACTCTTATTAGTGACAACTCATAATGTATATAGGACGTCTAAGTAGTGTGTTTAGGATAGTTGTAAAGCTCTAAGTAAAAATGGAGCTTATTTGGCCACACTAGAGGTCAAAATAGCATTCTTTATTCCCATTGGTCTAGGAGTTTAGGCACTTGGGTAACTTCTTTGCGGTTTTGAGGAGTTTTGAAGATCTTCTAGGGGAACATCAGAAGATATGAGGATAGGGTTGGAAAGCTGACGGGACGAGCTACAACGTGGACTTAAGAATGGATAGATTTGAAGGATTTGTCACTCTGAAACGAGGATTCAAAGTTAGAGAGAGAAATTTAGACCTTTGAGTGTATTTAGAGTGTTTCTGAGAATCTTACGAGGGTTTTGGGAGATCTGAGCCAACTGAGATACAGTTTACGACTCAAACTTGTGTTTTGATTGAAGTTTTGACTTGATTGGACGAGTTTTGAGTACGGAGTGATAGGTTGAAGTTTATGTATATAGTCGGAGTTGCAGGATTGCACTGACTATCACAAAGTTAGTACATCAATCATATCTTTTGATATCAGAAAGTTATGTCAATAAAACTTTTCATATTTGAAGTTCAGATGATGAGTGACCTTCTCATGAAATTTGAGAGTAATTGAAATCAAGGATTGGGATGTGTGATGGGTTTTGTACACATGGGTGTGCATATTGCCTTGTGATATAGTGTGGAAATCAATAATTGTTCTGAGAGATCTAGAAAAGAAAAACATTTGAAACTTTTTTGAGTGATTGAAAGGGTTGTGGAGCAATTTTCTGTGAAGTTTAAGTGAGAGTTATTTGTCGAATCATTGGATATCATAATTTTCTTCCGTTAAAGTTTTACCGATTGTAATATAGAGTGCTGAGGAGAAGAAAAAGAGATTGTCAACTCACACGAGGTTCTAGAGGGTTCTTCTACAGCCACGTGCTCGGGCGTTCTCAAAGCAAAGAATTGTCTAATGCGACAACGTTACCAGTCTACAACACAAATCCGGAGTAGTTATGGTAGACATGTGGGATAGTCTCGACTATCTGGACAGAGTGGTGAAGGTGCAACATCCAGACCATTGCCATCCTTTTCAGTTCAACAATCAGTTGTTGGGATGATGTGTTGGACATGTGGTGGACCTCATCACAAGAAGGATTGCATTCAAGGTCGAAGGATGGATCCTGTTGAATCAAAATCATGTGAGCATTGTCACACATATGGTCACATGATGGATCGTTGTTTTGATCTCCATCCAGAATTACGATCAACAAGATTTGTCATGGCTATCCCTAGAAGAGGACGAGGAGTTCAAGGTGGCAAGGGTGGTGGCATGGGGGGTGGTAGAGGACCAGCCCCTACTCAAGTGTTAGTCCATAAGGCTTGTCATGAGATGAACATGGCATCTCGACTTGAGCAGTTGGAGCAGAAGATAGCAAGTATGGCTATAGCCCGACAAAGATCAGATTCTGGAGTTGGTGCCTCTATATCATATGATGGAAATATTGTGGAGTACATGTGCGCAGTGGCACAACCATGTGTAGTTATTGTGACTCGTAGTGCAACACATACTAGTGAGTCTAGAGGGGCGTGGAGTAATCTTTTCTACTCTCAAAACATCCACAAGGATACTCCGCTCATAACCATAGCATAAAAGAGAGATTACAGTCAAGCCAAATTCACTTTGTGCTTCAAAGACTCCAGGGTCCCGCACTAGCTACTATCCATCATAGCCACACTCTCAAAGGTTCAACTTCAAAAACTGCCCTCCAAGGAGCCTTAATTCGAACTCTACCCCTTGAGCCCTAGGATCCCTAACGGCGATATCGACCCTAACGACAATTCCAGTACGAACGACGCTAACTGCACAACCGGCTCTAACTGTTGTATCTGCTCATGCATACGCGCACCTACCTAAGTAGAGATGTCGTTACATAAGTCGTGATATTATATTTACTTACATAATATTTGATGTAATTTATTTTGTAGATACGACAATCAAATGTTTAGTTTATTGACTTGTCTACATGGACTTTTATGGAAATATCGATTAGTATTTGATTTATTATCTATATTCTAGGTGGTGGTGACATGTAAAAGTAGACATGCTTGACCCTATACATTATACCAAGAGAATATATATGATTTTTTTTAGCTACATAATTTCATGGTTGTGCGCTTTGAGGAACATAAGTCAATGCTACATGAAATATCTCTCAACAAACCATTTTTTCCACTCAAACTCTCAAATCTTGTTAGTTTACTTTTTATTTGTCATTTTCTATTTTTCTTGTAGGAAATATCAGGTCAAAATTATTTTATCTTTCACCCATCTATTATGACATTTAAAACTTATCAATACATGATTCCATCTTGCACAAGCATATCTCTACAAAAATATGTGTGGATTGTGTTATATATAGTTATATCAATATTATAAAAGATCAAATTATCTACATGTCATATTTCATAAAGTGTTTTGATAGTGGTTTCAATAATCTTACAAGTTTTCATTTCCATTGGATATCATTAACCAGTTAGATATTCTCCTAGAAATAAGTCCATAAGGGCCCAACAAAATTAACATAAATATTTTCATACATTTAGATATCTCATTAAAAAATAGAAAACTAATGTGGATTATCAATATGATTTCAAATACTTGCTTATCTTTTAGAATGATTTGTTGCAGGTGGAAATAAAATTTAATAAGTCAAGCATTTATTATTGATTTGAAGTTAACACATTATAAAATCAAAAAATAATTTTATGATTTTTAGTTTTACTTTTTGAAATTCATCCATATACATAAAATTTCTATCAATGTTTTGTATAAAATTCCTAGAAAACTATATTAGACAAGACATATCATACATGTGTTCATTCTAATTTCATTGCTTGATGATCAATTACTAGTTGCTATGAAATGACACTAAATGTTTAATCGGCTCTAACTGATATATTTGCTCATGCATGCATGCACCTACCTAACTAGGGATGTTACATAAGTCCTGTTAATATTCATGATTGGATCATATAATATTAATCATTATGTTGTTATGGGTTTGAAATAAATGAATAGAATTTGAAAATTTACATTTTTAGTTGTTTGATATGTATGAACAATGGTTAGTAGAACCTAAAAACTACTTGATTTTAACTTAATTTCTCTAGTCAAATTTTAAAAAAAATTTCATACAGATTTCTGTTAATTTTTAAAAATTTGGAATCAAATTTTTTATTCCATTGAATAAAAATTTCTAAGAAGGTTTGATATTTAATTAATTTAGGAAAAAAATTACATTTTCAAGTTATAAAAATTTGTGTATGTGAATATAATGTTAACTTATATATATAAATTTTTTATAAATATATTTCTATGAAAATATTAAAATAATTATATATATATTATTATAATTTATACATGTCATATTGAAACATTTATTTTTTTAACACTTTTAAGAAACATTAGTAATTATGTGAGGATTCAAAATTTGTATTCTCTTCAAATGTTCATTGAAATAGTTTGTGAATTTTATCTTTTTTAAGAATCATATTTATTAAAATCAACATATTCAATACAATTAGGAAAATAAAATATTGTAAACGAGCCTTTCCGATATTATCATATTATGGAGTCCTTTCGATTATTTAAATTTCGATTATTTCGAATAAATTTATTAATATTTAATCTCATATGTATTTCAATGACCGTAAAACTATTATTTCATATCAAGCTTGTAATAAATTCAGAAATATATATATCTGTATATGTATAATATTTATACAATGTTTGAGCGGATCATACCCGCAATAGGTGATACTTGCTTGTTCCGACGCATGATTATTATTTGCGAATTTTGAATGTGAAGATATCCTACCCACTTACATTCAAGAATGGTCGTGACTGGTTTTTATCAAGCTCGGAATAATGATACTTCTCTTTCTTTTGATTGTTGGCGGGCCATGTTATTGACTTCATTCTTTGTATTTTTTGATGGTGATTTCATGTGGTTTTGACCCAGGATTTTGTAATTTCTTCCTCAACGGAGCACGCTTTTGAAATAAGAAAAAGCACACTGGTAAAACTCTGATCCCCGGGGCGGAGAATGCTGCGGGTCATAACCTGAAAGAACTGGACATGGGTACAAACTGGCTGAACTTGCTGAAACCATGAGGGAACAGAAGAAAGAAGCAAGAAGAAGCAACTGCCCCAAGGCCAAGTAAAATAACAAAAAGATGGGAAGACCCCATGAAGTCGTACAGGTTTGAAACCAAACGTGTAACATGGGGTAGGTCCCAATAGCATCACAATGGGTATGAAGTAAGTACAGATAGCTATGCATGATGATGATGGAAAATAGCGGTTTTAAAAGAAGGCCATGCGACAAGCGAGAGTCCCAGTTCCAACCCCGCCATTACCGAACAAGGGTGATTCAAAGACGACCAGTTTTGGACGAATAACTGGCGCACAGGTGGACCGTGGATGGATGTTCAATGGAGGTGTACACTTTCGACGAAGGGAAAGAGTGGTTGTTTTGAAGCTAATAATATAAAAGCTCAGCCCAGGTTTAGGGCTTGATGTGCATACTTACTCCTTGTGCGTACAATTCCTCCTTCCTCGTGGTACGGTGGCAATAGACAAGAGCGGGCCACGCAAAACTGGAGAGAGAGAGAGAGAGAGAGAGGAATCGTTCAGAGAAGAGAAGACCAATAACGAGGTGGACAATAGAACAACTCTCGTCTCCGTGGCTGTGGAGGTCGAGGTGGTCGAACAGGAGGGAAGGACGAGCCTTGAGGGAGAAGAAGGTTAAAGTTGAATACAGTCTTGGCACGAAGAAGATGCAGGAGGAGTAGCGGAGAAGAAGAGGAAGAAAGAGCCGAGCTCCAAGGGAGGTTCGTGACTGTTACGAACAGGGATTCGTTCGTGTTTGTGGTGGTCAGGCAGGAGTAATGAGAGGGAGAGCATGAGGAGAAGAATAGAGAATCTGCTGTGCGGTGGATGAAATTTTGGAAAATCAGATAGTTGTTGTTGCCGTAAGGGTAGATTGTGAAGGATTTGTATAGTGGAATTTCGTGGTATTGGGTTCCTGGCAGGTTTCTTTGATGGGGGCGAGTAGTAGAGCCGCCTCTGTAGGGCAGGAGCTTGTTTTGTATGCCGTGAGTGCGGCTCTCAGTTGTTTGGTCCTTTTCGTGGGACTTCGCCATCTTGATCCCAATCGCTCTCAGGCGAAAAAGGCAGCAGAGCGCAAGAAGGAAATTTCCAGACGGCTCGGCCGCCCATTTATACAAACCAACACCTATGAGGTATGAAGTTCTCTTTCCTCTAGCTTTACCATGCTTCGAAGCACCTGCATATCCATATAATTACAGTTATTCGTCAAATTGTCTCCTCTTCTCGTGTTCGTTCTCACAGTAATTTTGCTACTTTCTTCCGTCGTGTTGAAATTCTGCTCAATTTCGACGTATACTTACTTCGCGAGAAGCCGAGGAGTTTTGCAAGTGAGTCATCAGTCTGTTCGAATCCTCGTCAGGTGGTCTGTCTAGGGAGTGCTCCAAGTGGTCCTCTTCGTGGTAATTGGAAAGGTCCACGTTTATTAGGAAGAAGATGTAGGAAATATAGGAGGTCTCTCCTCCAGGATTTAGGTATCGAATATCAACTTCTCGATCGGGAAACTGACCATTGTCAGAAGATTCTAAATCATCGCTTAGTGGTGTTTGAAAGTGTTATCAGTCGATGTGGGCTCATCAGACCTTAGATTTTATCTTCCATCCTTTGTGCTTATTACTTCGACAAGTCAGGAGACACTTCTTTTGGTTTTAAACACGGACAAGGAGTGGGCCTTCGTCCTGAGGAGGATCCTGGTTTTCGAATTGTTGAAGTTAACAGTTCGTATACCAATACCAAAGGCATCACGGCCTAAGGCAAAAGCTTCGAAGATTAATGATGAAGAACCGATTTCTTCGGTGTTACAGTTCGTTTCCAGGTCAGGGTCTATTATTGAATACTTGCCGCTTACGTGCTATAAGAAACGAGGACCTGGCACTCAACGTCGTAGTTCTTATTCCTATAAAAACTCATGGATTTTGCTTTGTCATTCTCTAGAGCAATTTTAGGGAACTTAATATCTCGTATTTGCCACCTCTAGGACCAGTTTTTAACTCGCATGTGCTTTACGTAGCATTCATTACTGTTGTAAGGCCAGTCCCCAAGAAAAATTTGGGAAAATTTTGAGATTATGTTTTGTTCTATTGTTCAGTTCTAAGAATCACACCGGAAAGAATAAACAACACACTTCTTGACGACTCAAAGAAGGTGTCAACTTTTATGATATGATTGGAAGGAAAGTGTGTGGGAAGTGCTCCTACCGTTTCCACGACTTATTTCGAATGGAGAGCAGATGGCTTTTGCAGTTTTGTGTCGGAAAGTAGATTGTGTTTTGGATCCATGATTCTGACATTAGACATTTGCTGCAGGACATGATAGCTTGTGACGTAATAAATCCAGAGGACATCGACGTTACATTCAACTCAATTGGAGGTTTAGAGTTAGTAAAACAGTCATTGCATGAGTTGGTGATTCTTCCATTACAGCGTCCAGACTTGTTCCAACATGGGAAGCTTCTAAGACCGCAAAAAGGTGTTCTGCTGTTCGGACCTCCGGGTACCGGAAAAACATTACTTGCTAAAGCCATTGCCAAGGAATCTCAAGCTGTTTTTATCAATGTTCGTATCGCAACTTTGATGAGCAAGTGGTTTGGAGATGCTCAGAAACTTGGTACGTGGTTCTTTTCAAGAGTTTCGTCGTTGTCGTATGTTCTCAGCCTTTCCTTCATGCTGAAGTTTTGCATCTAACTGTACTTCTCTAACATGTGTCTTTTTTCTGTTCCTTTTACGACCCTTCACACGACTGCGGCTGGTTTTGCTGATGTCGAGGTTTTGTTTTGCAGTGACCGCTGTTTTCACTCTGGCATATAAACTTCAACCATCAATTATCTTCATTGATGAGGTGGACAGCTTCCTTGGCCAACGTCGTGTTACAGAGCATGAAGCTTTAACGAATATGAAGACAGAGTTTATGGCCCTCTGGGACGGTTTCACCACAGATCGTGAGTTCTTGGTTCCTGAGGTTGCATGTGGCCTCGTTTTTCCTCTTCCATAATGTTTTAGGAGATTCCTCGAGCATTTTTTACTTGTATGGTCAAATCCTTTTCTATCCGTGATTTTTGGAGTAAGGATCTATTCCGCTGTATCAGTAGTCTTGAGTTTTGAGTCAACTCCTGGAAAGGCCACATGCATGTATTTAAGGGGGGACGTGTTTGTATCACTGAAACAGCGAATGTATCAAGTTTTGCTCTGGTAACAGCCTTGGGTCGTAAGTTACTAGCATGAAGCTTTACATATACTCTATGTGTAATTCAGAGGTTTGTGTCTGTACCATATTTAGTGCACAGCTTTCCTCTCCCTAATTCTCAATTGCAAAAGTCAGGGAACATCAGGTACAAGGTTATGCAGGGAAGTTCCGAACGCCCGAGCTTTTGTAAATGAATCGTATGTCTCGTTAATAAGGCCCTTCAAGTTCGTAAAGTTATAGATAAGGACAATGGGCGTGCTTTTTACTAAATCAGTTGTGTTGAAGAAGCTGTTTTGATGCAATCTAAGATTTTGGTCGTGGATGTTTGCGTATCCGTAAGGACTTGGCATCAACCTTGAAAGTGTATGGTTTTTAACATTGACCCCTGCGCTTTGATTCCGCCATGCCGGCTGATGGCGAGCAACCCCGCATCCCCATGACGTGAAGCAGTCCATAAGTTCCTGGACGTTTGTACGCATCATCGGATTAGGTGCACCGAGGATGTTGGCATCTTATTGCAAATGTCATGTGGAGTTGCAGTAAGATTTATCAAATGTTTCAAAAAATGCTTGGGAGTGGCTGGTTAACATGTCCTCTCTACACCCTTACCATGTATCGTCACCTGCAACTTGATTTTTATCAAGCTTTGAGTTCATTTTTTTACCTTACTTTCTCCTGGGATTCAGTTTTTACATACGTTCTTGTAGCTTTTGCTGCTTATATCTTCTTCCTGCATATTATCACCTTCTGCGAGGTCCCTTGCATTAGAATAACCCGTTTTCTGTTCTCTGCACATTGCTCTTTTAGCCTTATGCATTTCATAGTCCATCTAACATACCTCCTGTGTTAGCATTTCTCCATGATTTTTCATCACACATTTCAGGTTCGTGGTTTTCACTCGCAGTTAACATACTTTAGACATTACTCGGCCCTTGTTGAGTGCTGTTAATGAGTTACCGCCTTACATCTGTGACACTGTTTATTGTGTAGCCGGACCTTGGATATCCATGTATTCATCCCGTTTACACAAGGCTCGTACTGAGTACCTGTACTGTGTTTCCCTATGTATATATATATATTTACCACATCTTCTTCTCGTTACCTTATTGGTAACATTCCCAAATTTTCCTTCCCTTTCAGTTTTTCCATCTGTTAGACTGTTTCTGCTGCCTGAATGTGTTTAATTACAGACAAATTTGATGGCTTTTGTTAAAGCGTTGCTTTGGCTGTTGTTTCTGTATATACTCTACCTAATGTTTTAAGCTTTCACTTCTAATGATGTTCGCTCTGTGCAGCTATCATGCACTTCATTGTCTAACCATGCCTTCAAAATTTCATCATAGCCCCTTCCGTTCGTGCTGAGCACTTGTACTCAGTCTTTATGTATATAGTTGTGTAAAAGGACCTTTCAGGTTTAGGTATGGCCTGACGGGCATGGCTTTATCACAGCATTATTGTTAGAACAATGAAGCTGCAGTGCCATATCCCTGCTCTAGTAATATTGGTTTCGTAAACCGGGTGCAGTGAAATTAAGTGCGACTTGGTGCATCGAAACCTTTCTGTTCGAGGAGGATGATATCCATATGCTATTATTGTAAGTCGTCGATCGATTGTAATGTGCGAGAACGCATGTTATTTTTGCAGAGAACGCACGGGTGATGGTTTTAGCAGCTACGAATAGACCTTGGGAGCTCGATGAAGCTATTTTGCGTCGTTTACCGCGAGCGTTTGAGGTACCCATGCCAGATGCGAGGCAACGAGCCAGTATACTGCGCGTTATCCTCAAGGGTGAGCATGTTGAAGACGATCTTGACATTGAAAAGCTGGCAAATCAGTCTGAGGGTTATAGTGGCTCTGACTTGACCGAACTCTGCAAGCAAGCAGCCTACCTGCCAATTCGGGATCTACTGGCCGATGAGAGTCAACAAGGCTACTCAAGTGGCGAGGTACTTGACCTTTACTTTTATATGCACGACGTTTATATTCGAAGTTCAGACATTCGTTTGATTCTTCGTGTTTTGGGCTAACACGTCCTTTGTGGAATTACAGGATTTTACGTCTCAAAGGCCACTACCTAGACCACTGAAGCAGTCAGATTTTGAATCCGTGCTCTCCGGTTCTAGAACATCCAAAACAGCAGCCTACGACTACCAGTTTTCACAAAGGCATGCCAACAGCGGAATCGGAAGGTCTTCGGGTGAAGACCATGTCGAGTTTCCTGTCACGGATCTATTCAAGTTATTTGCTACGTTGAGCAGTGCCAACAACCGCCGGAATCCACCTGATCCATGATTGGAGAACTGTAGGTAACACCGGAGTAGGACTTTGTCGGTCGCATTTGCTTAACGTGGGCCTCTGTGGTCTCTGCACTGTGATGGAGGGGCTATTGTTTCTCAAGTGGTATGTATCCGTACATACTGGAAGCCCCTTTTGGCATTTAGTCCTGTGAAGTTGGATATCATTACTGACTAGGTGCATTTCGTAGTGGGTTGCTGTCGGCAAAAGTACTGCACCCCATTTTTATTGGAAGTGTCAATTGTCCTATTATCAACCTATCCCATGTTTAGGAAAAAGACATTTTGAGAGGCAGATCTCAAATTATCTTCAGCTCCATTCTTTGTCCAATTTTACCTGCACTTCAGGTCAGAGTCTTGCGTAAAAGATCTCTACAAAGCATTTGAGCAACTTTCATAGTAGTTAATCGCAGCAGCGAAGTTTTTCACTTTCGAATTGGAAGATTAGTAAGTTCACAAGAGCCAGGTAAGAGGCAGGCGAATTGCCACCTGTACATTATCCTTTTGTAACCTGATCAGGTTCTTCCTCAGTCTGGGTATATGGAGGAGATTTTGTGCCTCTGCAGTCCGTAGGAAGGTCTGAGACCTGCGTTGGAGTGGATGGCCTCAATTCTGTTGAATTCAATCTAGACCTCAAATATGGAGGGATCTTTGGGAGGATTGACGATGGAGACTCACGTTATCACGTCCGGTCGTTTTCTTCTTTGCATAGAGTCACGAGTGTGGAATGTGTAGTGTTGTGGCAACTGAATTACTTGCCCTATACTTGACACAGGTCAACAAATATACTTTTCTCAACATTCCATCCATTTTGATTCTTGAATGGTTAATGGAGATTAGTTTTAGTTGAATGGAGTTTTTTGTTTGCTTTGCTTGTGAATTGGTCTAATGAATCTTTCTGTGCACTTTTGTTTTCGAAGATCAGTTTGACTTCGCCACTGATATATGTATAAGATTATCACTTAAAAGGGTTGTGATGTTATTGCAATATCCAGTGACTTATTCTACGGAGAAATTGAAAATTTTAACCTTGACAGTCAAAGGTCAAACTTTTCAAAGCAGACCTTTAGTTTTGCTTTACCAAATTGTATTGTCAGGGGAGCAGTTCATTTTTGTGTTGTGGCAAGCGATTGTCAACCAAGTATTTTGTACTTTGAATAAGCCTGGAAGGTTGTAACTGTCATGATAGTCCACAGTATGCTTAAACAATGGAGGACTTTATCACTGTATCCTGAAGCCTGAAAGGTGAAAGAGCTTGGAGTTTCTATAACTAATCACGAGGAAACAATCAAGGGACAAAGTAAACAATTCAAGGAATCAAGGAAACAGTTCAAATATGAGTTCTTAATCTTCACGATGACAACTTTCGTTGTTTTTGAATTGAGTCCTCATAGAAAGGTCGTCTTTTCCTTCTATCTGAACTGAAGAGATGTCTAATTTCCTATTCCAGTATGTAACTCCAGGCTGTCTTACTCAAGGCTAATCTTTGCAAATTTTTCCCGTGAGGTGGCGACCTGTTTTCTAATGTGAAATAAAATAAAACTTTTCTCCTTCTTCATCTTTTAAATAACTTGACTAGTTAACGTGCTTAATACATAATATAAGAGTGCAAAGCTAGAAGATAAATGCCGACTTATATAAACAAAGATGACATGCTAATTACTTCTAAGTCAACGCATAAATGTTAATTGTTACAGTAAGACTAGTGTGCAGCAAAAATATTATATTGATGTGAACAAAGTACTAGTGCCCACGAAGCCATCAGTTACTCCTCTCTAAGTCATAACTTGTCAACTGGTGCACCATTCGATATTCTCGCCAAATGTAAATATTCCAACTTTCTAGCATTGAAACATCCACATAATGCACATGTACTTACATTCAATACTAGTACACTACATACACCAAAACGTACGTCTTTGCTCAGCATAGTATAAAACTACGATGACATGGAAGCTGGACCAAACCAACGCTGCACACCATACGACAAGCCTTGGTCAATTTTTGTACATCAATTGAAAACCCTGGTATTCTTAATCACTAATAACATATTGTTGGAACTTGATGCGGACGAGCCTTGGTCAATTTTTGTACATCAATTGAAAACCCTGGTATTCTTAATCACTAATAACATATTGTTGGAACTTGATGCGGACGATATATCAACCCATCCTCACCTTGAGGTTCCCATTCAGTTGACGGATTCAAACTTTATTTGTTATTATTCAAACTGTAGGAGTACAATCCTACAACTGTTAATCGGCACTTAGCAAATACGCTCCAGGATACTTGAATTGGGCCCGTCCAATAAGAGAAACAAATCCGATCAATCGAATCGTGTTGAATGGTCATAGAAGAGTATTAATACCAACAAGCGGCACTTTACTGTCAGTTGAGTAGTCAACCTAGACTCCTGGTTGACTGGACTCCATGTGGATTAGAACACTTCTTGATTACTCCTGCACCGATAGGACAAGCGTCAAGAACCTCATGAACTAAAGGGAGTTTCTAATGGTAGTATAATGAAGTTTCTTGACATTTTTTGCAAAGAAACCTTGTTTCAAAAGGTTGGTGACAACAACTTGACCAATTACTCTTGCCCATTCTACCCTCACATATCTGTTGCAAATCACATGGATAAATAAATGACACACAACTCTCATTGTACCCTCTTGGCTATGTGCAAATATTTTACCAATTCTTGTCACTCAAAACACCAGTTGAAAATATTCTAACACACCACCAGATCCTCATGTCTATTTTTGTTTCGGTTACTTCCAAATAGACTTTTGTTCAAATGTTTGAATGTAACATTTTTTACATACATTCTTTAACTTGAAAAATATACTACATAGCTCTCAAGAGCCAACATACTCAAGAATGATAATGCATGCCAACCACATCCATCTCTTGATCTAATTTGGTATCATAATGTCATGGGCTAGGATTATGAATATGATTTGTGTGGATTTTGATTTATTCTATATGCATCATAATTTACCACTCTAGATCTATTCACATCCAAGAAATCATACTTATATAAAATAAAAGTTGTAGGGATATAGTTAGATGATTGTAGCCAATTTTTGTGTGTGTGAATAGTTTAGCTAATATTCTTAATGTGGACATCGTGATGAATAAGTATTCGAAGCTTTGAATCGAATAACCAAATATGAGGTTAGGAGGAGTGAAAGAGAGAAGTGGCTTGGGAGATGGAATGCAGTTAAGGGTTTTGGCTCAAAGGGGAGTAGAAGATTTTATGCTTTCCACAAGAAAAGTAGAGCAAACTATTAGCTATATTGTAAGAGTGAGAATTGTGAGGAGAGTTGAGGTCAAATTGCAACATTGTTAGCTCAAGAGACACATTGGAAGAATTGGCATATGAAATGATGAAGAAGAAGGTCCATACAAACACTCAAGGACAAAGGAGGTAATTAAGCTGCCGGCCAAGAAGATGCCACAAGGAAAGGTGAGGACTTTGTTGCCAATAGCAGAATGGACGCGAGAAGAATCTTGGAGGTGAGAAAGTATGAAGAGGGATATCATTATTCCAAATTGGAGCAGGGGCATAACCGAAGATATGGGATGCAAAAATATGATCCAAGATACTTGGTAGGAATTACAAAAAAGAGAAGGAGGGTATGTATTGGGAAGAGTATGCATTGTATATTGTATTCGACTTTAATGAAGAGAAGTGTTTCAAACCTAGTGAACACAAGAGGACAAATGACTATAAGATTGATCTCATTAAGGATGATTTTAGAAGCAAGGTCTAAAATAGAATAGCTAATCTAACATGAAAATGATCTTACGTTAAATTAACTATTCTCACCATTGAGGACGACCTATGCGAGTATGCATAAGGTATGAATAGTAGAAGGATTTCTGGAGATGGGAGAGAGATCTTCACTATGAACGTCAAGGAAATGGCTGAATGATATAGGGAGGAGATGAATGATATAGTGTATATGTCATCTTTCCTCATTCATATGTATACGAGAAGAGTATGGTTTCCTCAAGGAGAAATGAAGATGTATCAACAAGAAGCAATGTTGCCAACGGAAAAAGAAGACATTGAAGTTGAGGATTTGAGAAATGGATCAACGAGGAGTTTTCCAAGATCACATCTAGTAGATGTGGAATCATTGACTATGGAGGAGGAATTCAAGGTCATACCATAAGAGTAACTAAACATAATGATACAAGAGATAAAGAAAGATGTTTTAAGTGGAGTTGGGTATGTGGAATCATCATGAAAATGAACCCGAAGTCATAACATGGAAGTGATCAGGGATAGTTCTCAAAGAAGAGGAAGATTACAAAGTGAGATGCAAGTTCAATCTCAAAGGTTTATCAACCAAAGGTTAAGGTTATGAAGGAGCCAACAATAGCAAAACTTTTGTTTTCGATGCATCAACTCGTTCAAAATTTGGAGAACGTGATAATAGTGATGCTCATGGATCTAAACGAGATGACTTGATATTTTATCCATGGATGTGACTCCAAAAAGATGGTTACATGGAGTTGATTCAAAAAATATATTGGATAGCGACAAGCTAACACGATTTGAAGCGATGTTTGAATTAGATGGACATGAAGCTTGCTATCCGATGCGCACAATATCTCTTCGACGAAGTCAAAGCACAAAGAAGGGAAAAATCCTACAAGCGATGTAGAATAGAAAAACCAATGTAAATTGAGCGGAGATTGTGATGGATATCTAGGAGTTGCAACTTATAATCAATGCATTTACTTGGGAGATCGTGATATTGTCGTGTTGTGACACGGCTATTATGAGAAGATGATGACATGTGTCATCTTCAAACTATTCATTATGACAACGATATTTTAGGTCAGGATGACCGATGGATCATTATAAGAGCCCACAGTTGGATTGACATCCTAGGGTCAGGATGTGGATAAGGATCCAAGAGATATTATCTTGGACCTTATCAGATAAAAAGTGTTGTCGTATGGATATTTCTTCGCTCTAAGAACGCGTGAACATCTGGTTGAAGAATAACCCTCTTGAACCTCGTGTGAGTTGACAATCTCTTTTTCTTCTCCTCAGCACTCCACATTCGAGTTCATTACAATTGGTAAAACTTTAGCGGAAGAAGATTCTGATATCCAATGATTGGATCTACAACTCTTGCTTAAACTTCACAGAAAATTGCTCCATAATCCTTTCAATCTCTCGGAAAAGTTTCATATGTTTTTCTTATCCAGATCTCTTAGAACAATTGTCGATTTACACACTATATCACAAGACGATATGCAGACCCATGTGTACTAAAACCATCACACATCCCAATCCTTGACTCTAATTGCTCTCAAATTTCATGAAAAGGTTACTTATCATCCAACATTCAACTGTGAAAAGTTTTATTGACAAAAATTTCTGATATTAAAAGATATGATCTCTCGTTAACCTGTGACGGATCAATGCAATCCCGCAACTCCGATCAGATACATAAACTTCAAGCTATCACTCTGTACTCAAAACTCATCCAATTGAGTCAAAATTTCAATCCAAGCACAAGCCTGAGTTGTAAACTATATCTTTGTTAATTCAGATTTTTCAAAACCCTTGTAGTATTCTCAGAAACACCCCAAATACACTCAAAGGTCTAAATTTCACTTTTTATTTTTGAATCACCATATCAGAGTGACAAACCCCTCAAATGCATGCATTCTTGAGTCCATGTCGTAGTTCTTCCCGTCAGCTATCCAACCATGTCTCCAATTCCTCGAATGTCTCCTTGGAAGATCTCCAAAACTCATCAAAACCTCGAAGAAGTTGCCCAAGTGCCCTCATTGGTCCAAACTCCAAGACCAATGAGAATGAAGAGTGTTATTTTGACCTCTAGTGTGGCCAAATTAGCTCCATTTTAACTTAGAGCTTTACAACTATCCTAAACACACTACTTAGCCATCCTATACACAATATGAATTGCCACTAATAAAGAATCAAAATGACAATTCGAAACCGGCTAAGTATGAACAGAACTACAAATAGAACCGGGGAGTTTATAACTTGAGAATAATACTCCTCGCCAAAGTTCCTAACAATCAACTCCCTATGGCTTGTTTTTGGTAAGCAATAATGATAGATTGGAACCCATGTGTTGAAAGCCACCATTACTAGTAAGTTCAGATCCATAGCGCCCAAACTAAATCAAAACATATACTGTTAAGTCCCAAATCACGCTGTAGGAAACAATTGGAAGAATAGTGAGCAAAGTGATGTGTCTAGGTCTCTCCCTTACCCTTTCCACCCTGACTGCGTTTTAAATCCGATAAGGTCCAAGATAATATCTCTTGGAGCCTTTTCAACATCATGATCCTACAAAGTTGATCCAACGGTGGGCTCTTAACAGCCTTACAATGCGCCGTCGGTTATCCTTACCTAAAGTATCGTCATAATGACAACAACTTTGAAGATGACACATGTCATCATTTTCTCATAGTAGCCGCGTCACAACACGACAGCATGGTCGGAGTGACAAGGGAATGGGTGAGGTCTAGGGCATCGCTTTGCTAACTAAGTAGCTTATCTAATTGAAATGAAGTTGACGTGGGACATAGAGGACAACATGATCCTCCAGATGTACCGATGTCCAATCCATTTGTGATCAATATCTAGTGTCTACATCGCGATCACTTTTGGACGTGGTTAATATATCACTTTGGAGATAACTTTATCCATTAAGTGATAAACTCTCCATACCCAATAATTCTGCCAGTTGTTTCCTACGGCGTGATTTGGGACTTAACAGTATATGTTTGATTTGATATACACGTTATGGATCTGAACTTGCCAGTAGTGGTAGCTTTCAACACTTGGGTTCCAATCCATCACTATTTTTTATCAAAGGTAAGCCATAGGGAGTTGATTGTTAGAAATTTTGGTGATGAGTATTATTTTCAAGTTATAAACTCCCCGGTCCCTTTTGTTGTTCCGTTCATACTTTACCGGTTTCGAGTTATTATTTTGACTCTTTATTAGTGACAAATTATATTGTTTATATAATGGCTTAGTAATGTGTTAAGGATAGTTGTAAAGCTCTAAGTTAGTATGTGGCTAATATGGTACCACTAGAGGTCAAAATGGCACTCTTCATTGTCATTGGTCTTGGAATTTGGACCAATGAGATTACTTGATCAAGTTCTTTGGGATTTTGAAGAGTTTCGGGAGCCTTCGAAGGAAAGATTTCAAGATTGGAGGATGTGATTAGGGAGTTGACAAAAAGAACTATGATAAAGGGCTCAAGAATAAAGGCAATTGAGCAAATTGTCACTTCATTATGGTGATTTTAAGTTGGAGCGTGAAATTCTGACCATATAGAGAGTTTGGGTTTATTCCAAGTGTTTAGTGAGGGTTTTGACAGATTCAATGGAAATGTAGCTTACAACTTGGATTTGTGCTTAAATTGAAATTTTAGCTAATTTAATGAATTTTGAGTATAGAGTGTTAGTTTGAATCTTGTGTATACAGTCTGAGTTGCAAGATTACATTGATTATCACGAAGTTAGTACGACAATCATAACTTTTGCTATTAAAAGATTTGATCAATAAAACTTTACAAAATTAGAGCTTGAATAATAAGTAATCTTTTTATGAAATTTGAAAGAAATTGGGCTAAAGAATTGGAATATGTGATGGATTTAGTATATAAGTATCTGCATATTATCTTGTGATACAGTGTATAGTACAACATTTGTGCCGAAAGATCTGGAAAAGAAAAGTATATGAAAATTTTCAGAAAGTACAAAATGGTTGCAAAGCAATTATTTGTAAAGTTTGGGTGAGAGTTAACGATCCTATTGTTGATTACCATAATATTCTTCTGCTATAGTTTACCCATTGTAACGGATTCGAATGTGGAGTGATGAGGAGGTGAAAGAGAGAGTACCAATTCACACGAGGGCAAGGAGAGTTCTTCTACAGCCAAGTGCTCAAGCAATCTCGGAGTAAAATAATGTCCATGCAACAACGCGATTAGATGCTCTGAAGGTCAACCAAACTGGTAGGAGGGAGCAATTTATGCAGATGATAGTTCGAGTAGTTAAGAGTAGAAGGCCAAAAGTAATATAAAACTAGAATTAACATACGTAGAGGGAACTCATTATCAGATTTTTCTACGAAAAAATGATTATGTATACATGATAGAATGAATTTTCTTGGAGATGGTGGACTGCACGATTTTACCTAGACATGACAGTTGCCAATGACATACTACATATAAATGACCTTCTTGGTCAACCCACCTAGCTACTTCTCACATTCTTCATTCACTCGCATTCCTATCACATTTGACAACCATTGATAATAGGATCATAGGTGTCTTAGGTGATATCATCGGACCGGAATTTTGGCAGATTATGTTCACCATGAAGTAACACAAAATTGGATTTTGATTCTTCTCAAAGTATTCTATTTAATAATTATCAAATATATTTTTGTGTTTTTTGTTTTTTTAAAGAATTAAAAAACATCTAAGAGTTCAGATGACACCTTAAATCAAAGGTAGGCACGGAGGTCCAAAGTCCCTCTCTTATCGTAGAGGAGCATTTGAGTGTGTGATCCAAGATTTGGTGGGGAGATATACATCTTTATCGATTTTGTATGGAGGGATAGGGTTATAATTAATGGAGTAGACAACATATGTAGCATTTTTGGATAGTTGAGCATTCATTTCAACTTTGCTATCCTCATGGTTTGTGATTGCGGATAAATCCATCCTTGAGATATATGCGAGGGATAGGATGGGGCTCATTTCTCCTACATGTATTACAATAGATAAGAGATGCTTTCTCCCGAAGACATGACAAGTGTTCATGTTCTTTTCCTTTTTGCCCATGGATTTGACTAGAAACCTACAATCTATCTTCGACCAATAATTTCAACAAACTCTATACTCTCTCTTATTGGATCATGCCATTCCTTGTACTACTAGAGCTCATCTACGCTTTTGGTCTAGCAAGGATGCAAGCTCGTGGATCTTGGCTCGGCTATGCATCAAGGCTTTCAGACTCACACCATCTATCTTCTCTACATCGATGACGTTTTGCCTTGACTTGGTCCACCCATTTGCATCTTCATTATTGATTTGTGAGTATGGTACTACCTTACATGCAGAGAGGGTCCATATGACTCGTTGTCCATTCGGAGGATAGAGGATAACTACCCATGATGACATTAGGGATGTGATGTTTGCTATGACACGAGAGGGTGGATACCTCACATGGAGGGAGCATCGGTATGCCTTATAATTGACTTGGATTAGGTCAGATCTATACTTGGTTTGAGAAGACCAGGTTAATGTTGCAGACATTGTGGTTATAAAATCTAGACATGACATAGTTTTGGAGGGGTGATTACCCATCCAGGACTAGATGTATGTTGAATGAAGGGGAAACAACCAAGGTCTCCAAATTCCTCTAGCCTTGGAATTATGTGGAGCTATGGATACCCACTTGGACATGATAGTAAGTCCTAAACGGGTTACCAACTCAGAGAGGAGTGTCAAGGCTAGCATATTGCTGCTCATAGTAGACATGGTAGTAACAGTTTGGCCATGCTGTTTGAAGGTCAACCTTCCTCCATGAGTGATGATGAATCAGGATTTGGTGGCCTTGGGACCCATATAAGGAGTTGTTTGACACCCGATAATAGAAGACATGGATATCAATTTCTTTATCATATTGTGTGACCTATTTTAGGCCGTATGTATAGGATGTTCTAGTAATATATAGAACATTTGATCTAGATAGTGAGGATATCTTAGTTCAGTGGTACATATTTCCCATTGTGATGATATTTGGGACTAGCCCCATCCTACCGGATTGGTTTCATCCATGTACAAATTCATGGGGGTATTCCCATCCTTTTGCTATATTACTCCTACTTTGTTTCTGTTGTGGATGATGTAACATAACTTTCTCAAGCCGGTACTACAATATTGTATTCTAACGTAGTAGGTAAACTGAGTAGGGTCCTTGAAGTTTGCGGAGTGTTCGTACTACGTAGCTCTAGTGCTTTATTATATTAAACGGGAAGGCGGGAGGAAAATCTGAGAATGTTAACACTTGTAATGTGTTGGTCGTTCCGATGGTTGTTGAGAATGTTAGCGTTGCATCAATTGAATGGTTATAGAACCAGCATGCTATCGCTGCAAAAGCATAGCAGAACTCTCCGGAACGCGGATACTAACAAAACGCCTTGCAGTCGACTAGGGTTAGGGCAAACCTGTACTTGGGTCGGGAGGACCAGGTCACTGTTGCAGATGTGGTGATTACTGATATTCCAGGATGAGCGGCAGCAACCAACGTCTTCAAGTATAGAGGTATGCAACCTCTATACTTCGTGATGGAGTGCGCGAGAGCCTACCATACTAGGCGACATGGATTATCACTCTCTTTAGCTTACTTTATAGCCTATTTTAGGCAACGTGTTTCCATTGCTCTACAGAGAGCACTAGCTGGTGCAATCCATAGGAGAGCAATCACGTTAGGTGATGCTTGTTCGGATGCTATGTTATTTGTAGACCTTTTGACCTAGAAAGTTCATATATATTAGGTGTTGTAGTACATATTTCCCATGATGATACTATTGGGGCCTATTTGGTTCCATCCTTGTGAGCTTTGATAGGGTCTTCCCATCCCTTTGGTTATTATACTTTCTGTTCCACTCCTTTGACTAAATGCCTGGAGATTTCTTCTTCTTTCGCATGATTCATTCTACACTAGAACACCACGTGCCGGATCTCGGCATGCATGGATAACAGTCCATGCATGCATCGTTCAGCTCCGAAGACATGAGGCGAGAAGAGCCTCAGCGCCACCATGGCCCTCGTCGGACCGTCCCTCTCTTCGACGTTCACGAGTTCGGTCATCACTTCACCACCGTCGATGGTGCTTGCTCTAACGATCGGCGCTTTCGAGCACCAGGTTTAGGAAGCAATCAGCAATAGCTCATGACTGATCGAGTACTCGCCAGCAGTTCTGTACGTGCTGTCGTTTAAGAGCGTCGAGTCCGTGCGCCGAGACTGGAATAAGGCCTTTGCAATTGATAACGCGATCCTGCGATGTTTTGTCTCATGTCCACCACGTGCCGGGAAATTCAACGGACAGTTGGCTGATTTCTGCACCACTTGTTAGGTGCCCCCAGACCTCGGTGAACAAGTGTAAGTCCCCAGCATTCGGCTGTGGTAGTTTATAAGACCCATCCCCTACCGATTCATCGCAGCAAAAGTGACGAACACCGGCGATCTGAGTATCACGAAGAAACTATCCTTCCTCCTCTTATTTGGCAGTGTGTCTTGATTGCTTATAGAATCAGAGATCTTCGAAAAATGGCATCTCTAAGTTTGATCAACGCCTCGACGACACTTATCTGCTTGCAAAGCAGCAGCTCGAGCTTCGTGAGTGGCAACAAGCAGCTACTCAACGCCCCTGGAGCCGCCAGCACCCGAATGCTGGCTCTCCGTGCACAACCCGTCTGCAAAAGCCAGGTAAAGTAAAACTGCAATCTGCCAATCTTTCAAGCGCGAGCTCTGCTCCTGCAGTTCAGATGTGTAGAAATGCAGACGTGAATCAAAGGGTGAGTGCCAGAGATGAATGAATGTTTACAATACGATCATCTTCAAGTGGAACTTCATGCACTGAATCCAATGGCATGCCCGACGATACAACGTGGCAGGATGGTTTCAGCGCTGAGAGCATCTCGAAGGAGGTCAAGAAGGTGGCGGCTGCGGCTGCCGCAGCATTGCTTCTCAGTGGCTCCGTAGCGGACGCGACCTTTGCCATAACTGGAAACGCATCTCTCGGGTCCATCACCGAGTTATCTTCCGACAACCCTCTTGGATCCGTAAGACACTCGTCCGAAGGCCAAATCAAAACTGCATCAAATTTTTCTCCCCATCGTTAATACGTACCAATATCTGCAAGTTGGATGTATTGCTTTTCTCTCTACCAAGTTGATAACAGCCGATGCTCGCGGCGCATTCATCTCAGGCCGAGGACATTCTGAACAAGGCGAAGCAGGTCGGAAATGATAACTTCGCCCAGGCTCAGAGAACTGGGGCGGAGACCTTAGGCGAGACCGCTAGCGCTCCTGCCGAGACAGCTCCACCTGCCATCAGTCAGCTGAACTTGAAGGACGAAGGAACAAGTACTCCCAATTCCGACGCAATTGCCGCTCGTGCCGATGTAAGTGATCGAGAACTGATCTGCCTCGGGCTGTCCCTTATTCTAGGATAGTTTGAAGGAAGGAGCTTTATCGTAAAGCTCCTCCCGTTAACAAAGCTACTGATGCTTGGCATTGTTATGAGTGTTCTTTGGATCGGGATCTACCTAGGTTTGAATACACCTCATCTTGTTTGAATTTCCCACTCCTCACCTCCACGTGTTGACAACGTGACTCTGTCTTGGGCATGTTTCAGTTCGCCTCCGAAAATGCACCGGGTACAAGCCAGCAGGAGGGAAAAGCTTTGAACCCCATCGAGAAGGCATTTGCAACCCCCACGAGGGGCATCGGTGATAAGCTAGGGGAGAATGTTGCCCAGCTTTCAAACAGGGATGAGAAGAATAAGAACGAAATTCCCGGCCAAGGTACATCCGGAGACTCGTCGCCAGGAGTATTCGAGGGCCTATTCAGTACGCTGCGTGAGTCAGCCGGCAACAGGGATGGCCAAAAGCCTGCCACCCAGAATGTGTACGGCACAGATGCTTCTTAGATTGCATGTTGCCTGCAGTTTGTTCGGGAGATCGTTCTGTATAGTAGAAGTGAAATGATTTTCGATCTGTGCAAATGCGTACAGATCTTGTAATTTTACACGACGTTGTATGAATGCTGTACACTTTGAAGAAGTTTGTTCGTTGAAGTTGCATACAAACACGTGTATTGCTAGTCTGGGTACCCTGGGAAATCTTTAATGTGTGACGTTTTTTCGAGACCCTACTAATCAATATAATTTATTAGGATTCGGATTTCTGAAATACTGGAGTAGAATTTGGTTAGACAGTGATATATCATGAGAGGGAGAGAGAGAGAGAGAAAACTTAAGTGCTTTCTTGTTTACAAGCAACTTCAGGTTTGGTTTATTTGGTCTTACTTTATATTGTGATGGTTTTGCCATCGGTTATTTTTTATCCCATGCATCATCCTGCTACTTACATAATATCATAACTCTAAGATTAAAAAGAAGTAGTAATAGAATAAAGAAAAAGAATATTAGCTTCACATAACAGGCTTATCCACAATGCACAATCTTGTAATCATAACAGACGATAGTCGGATTTTCAGCTAGTATGTGCACAATCTTGTAATCATAACAGAGAATAGTCGGATTTTCAGCTAGTATGTCTACGTTTTACTTTTAAAAGTATATCAATAAAAAAATGTTATTAATAATATTATATCCACAATTTTTCTTTTGTGGATTTGGCTTTAAGGTCGATAATGACATATATTTTATCGGCCTAGATTCAAACGTGTGTGTAACCCCTGCATCGTCCTGCGGTGAAGATAACTTTCCGAGCCTATCATCTACGATGGACTTCAGCTACATTTTACCCAACCTGAACTCGACAACCAGGTAATCAAAAGAGTTAGGATAAGTTGATAATCCACGCTTCATAATATGAATATCATTTAGGAATGAAGATATTTTGTTTTCCAAAAGTCTTTCGACAAAGAGAGGGATTTTTCCTTTTTGCTTTCAAATTTACATATAACATTAGCAACGCACCTGTACTATGCAGTAACCGAAAATCATTGTTGGATAGGTGAAAAATTTTGGCACAAGTATGATCAGATGTTGTATGAAAAGAGCAAAAGTGAAATGTGTAGATTTTCCTCTTTGTCCACCCACTTTACTAAAGGGGTAAAGTCTACCTTGATAGATGCAATCAGATTTTACATTCACTTTTAGTGAATATAAATTCGTGAACATGGACAAATTCATTAAAAATGAATGTATCCGTGTCCATTTCTTGTATTACTAAGACTTATATAAGCTCTTGCTCCAACAAGGTTATAGACTCATGGATCTTGGCTCAACCATGCATAAGGGGCTTTTTGACTCGTACCAACTATTTTTTTATAGCGATAAGATTATGTATTAACTTGGTCCATCCATCTACATTTTCATTACTCACATGTGAATGTAGTACTGCCTTAGATACAATAGGTGTCTATATGACTACCCATGATGTATAGAGGACATAGTATAGCTACCTATCATGTCCTCAAGGATGTGATGTTTGCTTTGGTGTGAGAGGGTTGATACCTCACATGGAGTGAGCGCTGGTATACCTTGCAGTCCATTAGAATAAGGTCATATCTATACTTGGTTCGAGAGGACCAAGTTACTATTACAAATGTGATGGTTATCGATCATGTTGGGTTTATTCTTAGATATAGGTTAACTCTAGTTAGGTAGCTTTTATAATTAGATGCTGACTAGGGTTAGTTGGCACTATTATATAAGGGAGCTTGTAGAAGCTCTTTGTGACACAATAAAGCTCATTCTTACATAACAAGAAAGAGAACTTAAGATCAGTAACTATTTGAACTTGACCCAGCTACAGCAGTTATTTCCTAATATGCAGAGCACCATGATGGGTCTTCCAAAGCCCCAAGATAGGCAAGGTATGAACTGCATACCCGAATGTCGCAAGATTTCACTCCAGGCATATCAGCCACAAAAATGTATGACTTCGGAAAGTCTTTAACATTGACTGCCGTACTGCACATTGCTTTGGTGTCGCGAACGAAGGCTTGGGCGGATGGATGTAAAGTCTTTTCGTACTCCTCGGGTGTTTGCAACCACTGAGCGAGTGCGTTTGACATGGGAACTCCTCCAAAAAATATGGCCATACTCTGTCCTGTGAAGTCGGTCAAGAAACAAACTTAATCCACGAGCTCCAGTCGTTTATGCAAATCGAAAGGAACTTAACCCTATCGGACGAAAGAAGACTACTACGATTTGTGTGTTCCCGTGGACCTAGCTTCTAAGAGGTGAACCACGTAGCTCTTGTGTCGACTACTTTGGTGCATGTGTGACTCATTGATTGCCATCTCGGACCAACAATTGATATTGGATCGTCATGTTGTGCGATTAAATTTTGGCAAAATATAACCTCACAATGACTTAAAAAAACTATTCACATACTCCTAAGTTACTCTCCCATATCACTCCCCAACCCTAGGTATAATAATATAGAAAATCACAAGATTTGTCATGCATTCAACACGAGATGTCACGTTAGACTTGTTTCGAACACCTACTTTTTGTCTTACTCTAACTGGAAAGATGGGAACTTTCCTCGTACTGGGATATAATCCCAACTCATGGGTTGAGAATAAGAACAGGTGGGCAACATGTGGACATAATGTAATACGTACTTAGATTACATCTGATCATCAAGAAACGCTTTTTGTTGTAAGCTTTATTCTCAGCTCTTGACAAGTGCTGTCATGCTCTTGATCATCGAGACGGAGGTGGACGGAGGTGGTGCTAACGAAATGTTGAAATCGATTGGTGATATCTGTCTGTCACATTCCAGATAATTTTGGTTCAATGTCAATGGAATGTAATATAGGGAAGGGGGCTAGGAACGGAGGAGAACCCGGGATTCAACGATTTTCAGAGCTATCAAGAAGTAAGCTACTTCCGATGTGTTGTTCGCATTCGCAACTCCTTCATGCAAAGTCGGTGAAGTATCAAAATGAAAATCATTTTCTGCCGCTCTCACTTGTTTTCATCCTCTTGTCGTCAAAAAGGTATTTATTAAATGTCATGCACATCCGAGATGCTAGTTTATATTACCGTTTGCTTTAGGAACAAGCGCCAACTTTCTGTTGAAGCTTTGAGGAGAGATTTGCTTCCATTCTTATCCATATTCCCATACTGCCTATATGTATACACTCTTGTCCTTGAGAAAGGTACTACGGGTGTTTCGTGAAAGAATACGAAGAGAAAACGTAGCAAGCTCTAACAGGAACATAAATCGAATCATTTGATTGGGGTTCGATTGATTTTAGGAGTTTGAAGTGATGAAGACCGGACGGTTTGCTCTTTCCCTCCGGAGCCAGCGCCACAACATAAGGCACGCAAGCGAGCAACTACTCACTCGCGTGCCCTAGGCTATGGCGTTGGCTAGTTTTGTGCATTGTCCTAGATTTGGATATTGAACTGGATTGCTCGTCGCATATCTTGATTGTGAAAGACTTACCAGTGATGCCATTCATGTGGTGGTAGTTTGCTGTACAAAATTGAAACGGTTGCATCTTTTAGGACTTAGGGATGTGGATGGCGATGCCATTGGATCCTTGGTGAAAATATGCCCCAACCTTATCGAGTTAGGATTTCTTGATTGTTTAGCAGTTAATGAAGGAGCTCTGGGCACGGCCACAAGTCTAAGGTTCCTGTCTCTCGCGGGTAGTAGGAATCTCTTGTGGAATGTTGCAGAGCGCATGTATTGAGTAAGCTTCCAAACCTGTATGAGATTGACTTATCCTGTACTAAAGTCGCTGCAGGAGCAATCACGCGTTTGCTACACTAAGATTACAATGAGGGCTATTTTCTAGTTGCTAAGTATACCACTATTTGTTTGTTGTGTGTATTTGTGGCTTTGTTTGGTCTTATTTTAGATCAAATGGTTGTTTTCACTGTTGTTTTCCTCTATGGCAACTTGGATGAGGTGATCTTCATAAGATATCATATGGGCTTTGTGGATACTATTGGGGCCTAGCCCCATGTTACCGATTTGGTTCCATCCTTGTACGCTTTGAAGGGACCTTCCCATCCCTTCTGTTATTATACTTTGTCCATATTCCCATTTGTGAAGAAAAGCCAAGAGGATATGGTTTGCAGGTTGCTAAAATCCTTCTATGGATTTTAGCAAACTAGATAGTGAAACAAACGATTTGACGATTTCATGAGGGCACAAGGATTTAAACGGAGTGTGTTTGATCCTTGTGTATACATGAAAAAGGTGAGTAATGAAGTCTTTGGCTTCATTATTCTGATACTCTATGTGGATGATATGCTCATTGCAGCTAGGGACATATCTTATATTGATAAGCTCAAAGCTCTCTTGAGTTCTGAGTTTAGAATGAAAGATCTTGGTAGAGTGAGGAGGATTTTGGGGATGGAGATCCAAATGGATTTGGAGGATGGGAAGCTATTTACTCAAGGGAAGTATGCTAGGAAGGTATTTGCGAGATTTAACATGGAGAATTGCAAGGCAGTGAGTACTCCTTTAACTCCTCACTTCAAGCTCTCATCAACCCTCTGTCCAATAAATGCAGTGGAGAAAGGTTTGATGTCCAAGGTCCTCTATGACAAGACAATGGAAAGTCTAATATTTTTGATGATTTGCACTAGGCCTCATATTGCTCTAGCTATGGGCAAGACTAGCAAATACATGTCAAATCCAGGGAAGATACATTGGGAAGCTATGAAGTGGATTCTCAAATATCTCAAAGGTACGTTGGATTTTGTTCTTGTGTTTGATGCTAAATCTTACAATGCCAAATCACTAATTAGCTTTGTAGATGTTGACTATGGACAAGATCTGGATGGAAAAAAATCTACGACTAGACATGTGTTCACACTTGGAGATGGATGCATAAGTTGGAGATCTACATAATGTAAGCATAGTTGAGTCTACCACGTGTTTGAGTATGTGCGAAAGAACGGAAGCAACGAAGGAAGCAATTTGGTTGGATAGGCTTGTTACAAAGATGGAACTCACAAATGACATTGTGAATCTTCATTCTGTCAGTCAAGGTGCTTTACATTTAGTTGTAAATCAGATGATGGACAGTAGAGTGAAGCACATCAATATCAGTTACCATTTTCTCAGGCAAGCTATGTCTTGTTGATGCCTTTATCAAAGTGATTCCTTTGGAGAGTTTTTCATGCCATTCATAATATCATGCCAAATTGCAGGTGTTGCATATGGGCACAAGTAGAGTGGACTAGCAATTATGTTTTCTCTATTTTTTGATTTTACTTTATCATGTTTATGCTACGGCTTAGTTCTAGTTAACTCTAGTTTAAAGAGGGACCTATATTAGGTTTCCTTCTAGGACTTCCGTAGAGTAATCATATATGCAATAGAGGTTAAGGACCCGAAGACTAGAATCAAGGGGGATATTGTTGGGTTTACACTTAGATCTTGATTAACTCTAGTTAGACTGCTTCTCTAGTTAAATGCTGACTAGGGTTAGTTGACACTAATATACAAGAGGGTTTGTAAAAGCTCTCTGTGACACACTAGAGCTCATTCTTACGGAGAAATTTGAGAGAGAGAGAGAGAGAGAGAGATTAAGATCACTAAAGCCATTTGTGTGTTCCCATGGACGTAACCTCAAAGAAATGAACCACGTATCTCTTGTGTAGACTACTTTGGTGCATGTGTGGCTCATTGATTGCCGTCTCGGATCAACAAATTCTACATGGGACACAGTTTCAGAGGGGATGATTACCATCCTCATCCACCCATCCATGAGGATTGATGATGAGTGGTGCGGCATCAGTCAAAGTTTACAAGTATATGGGTATATAGAGATGTCACCTCTTTATTACTTTAGCTTTGGAGTTATATGGAGCTATGGATATCAACTTGGACATATTTGTGGGAGAGTGCGCGAGAGCATACTATACTAGGAGACAATGAGTATCATTCATTTTGATTATTGTATAGTCTATTTTAGAGAACATGTTTAGATCACTCTACATAAAACACTAGCTAGTGAAATCCATAGGAGAGCAATCATATTAGGTGCTGATGTTGTTTGTAGACAGTTTGATTTCGTATATTAGTTGCAATTGGACATATTTTCCATTGCTTTTCTATTGGGGATTGGCCCTTTTCGGTTTCATCCATGTGCCACATGGGGTCTTCCCATACTTTTATTTTTTTTTATTTCACTTGGCCGTTATTTATCCTAAAATGTGCTGATAGTCAAGGAGAGGAACTTAAGAAACCAAAATGCCCCAAGGAGGAGGGCGTTATCATGGTTTTGACTGTGACACGAGCGACACGTCTGATTTTCAGCCACGTGGCACTCACTCAGCATAAGTAGTGCACACTACAGAGTCAACAAGTATTGGCCTAGTCATCTAAAAAGAAGACGGCTTGACGAGCAGGATCTCCCCCGCCTACGGTAGGACTTGGATCTTTTACACAGTATACGAATGGTTGAAAAGCGCGCGGTCCCCAATATACAGTAGTGTGTACGTATGATATATATTACAATACAATACGGTAATCTATATTTCATCGGCTACTCTACAGGCAGTAGGGCTTTTTGTATTGCTTTTTGTCAAAATCAATAAATTTGCACGTTGTGAATTGATTAGCGGTACGATTTAGACCCGTAAAGCCACTTACCCTAATTTATTTAAACGAAATTGTAATATAGCGAGAGGCCTCGCTACATTTGGTTTTCCAGAAAATGCAGCCATAATGGCCTCTGCTGTCTATGGAACCCAAAACAGTAGATTCATACTACTTTCAAAATTTTGCCATAGAAACTTAGAGAGTGTGACCAGAATTATAATATGGTCACAATCCCTAAGGCTATGGCCTTAGGGAATGTCCAGTCTATGGAGTAGAGTATTAACGATAAAATCCACACACATGGAATTACAAACGCAATAAAAAACTCATTGACAACGTTACAATGAAAATGCCAACATATTCCATAAAAAAAGTCCCGTCCCGAAGGCACCGGACGCTAAGGAAAACGTGGCACCATAAAATTCTACCGAACTATCCTGAAACGCCCTATTGACAGGCACAGACAGATTTGCGCCAGGGACTTCATAATTGCCTCGTAATAGAGTGTCACGTCCGTGGAGTTTGAGGGTCGGATGGATTGGCTGGAAAATAGTTATATGAGCTTTGGGTTGTCCTCAACGAAGAGAAGGTCTTTGTGACTTGAGTGGGCTTGACAAGGGTAAATTACTTTCTATTTAGTAGACCACTGGCGAGGAGGAACATCATCCAGGTTATATAGGAGCTGTACTGATTTGCTGCTTCGGATTGATTTCCTCTGAATTAGCAATGATAGTTTGTCAGATTGCGGTTGGCCAGGCGAGCCCGTGTGTTGACGAAATTCGTTGAGAGGGCATTCTTTTGTATCGACTTCATCGATTGAATTTCATTTGGTAAGCACTGTTACTAGCACATTTGAGGTTTCAAAGATAAATGATATTCAATACTGAATCGTAGAATTTACCCCTGTTCCGAGAGCATTTCGTTTTGATTTTAGATTCCATGTGTTTGTTTTTTCGTTGTCTTGTCTACCTTTTAAGTTGGCGGTATGCCCCTTCGAGTTAAATATTCCCGGTGCTAGATGAATTATGTGGGATGTTCTTGAAGCGAGTTTTCGATCTGACTAAATAAATGAAACCTTTTTGCAGCGAATTCAGTTGTGATACACTCACTGATGTCTTTAAATTCAGGTGCGTAGAAGAGTGAATCCGGTGGCTTCTCATTCAGCGGCCGTGCTGTGAACTCCAATAAGCTGTGTAATACCAAGACTCGTACCATTATACACTTTCTATGCAGACCACGACACGATTTCTGTAATCGCCTGCTGAAGTTGGGATTCTTGAAGGATACTCAGGGATTCAGGAAGGCGTAATAAAAATGTGTGGTGTAATTCACGAGACTGATTCCTTGTATGATCTTTGTGAACGTTCGAATGAGATCGTCATCGCAGTTTTGGATCATAACACTCTCACTTTGAGGGCGTGGCCATGGCACTGGGGGTTTTGCTTTTCCTCTGCTCTTGTTAGGGGTTTAACTTTGAGCTTATACAAGACACCACTCAAAATTTTCATTGCTAAGCCTGTCCTTGATGTTGAAGATTTTGTTGTCTTCAAATGCACGACGTTGACACATCTGTGCACTCGAGAAAGGAGGTGAGATAGTTTGGTTCTGGTGGTTTTCACTGAGGTTCAATAGTCAAGGTTTACCTTTTGAGTTTCTCAAATGTTCTCAATTTCCATTCTACTCTGAGGAAATTACCGTTGATTGTAAGATGTACGTTTAGGATGGACTTTTACAGCAGCTCTGAGTGTTCGGGGGCACCTTTCCAGTGGTAAACGTTTCATTTGGCCCTTTATTAAAGCTTCAAAGAAAGTTTCTAGATGCAGCTCGCATGTAGCTCTTGTGGGAGGTGGCGAAGCTGGCCTCCAAAAGCAGCATTTGAGAGCTATAAGATATTTTGTTAGAGTTATCACACTCAAGCGTCTTGAATTATAGCATATGGATGAGGTTTAGTGACCACGTTTCCAGAGTGTAAATGATGACTGGACAATCCACTTGGAAGCTTTACCTGTGACGACACAATTTTGCAGAAATAGCTTGCTTGTCTAAGAAACGCTTTCATTGAATAAACAATCCAGCGAATTTTGTGCAGCTTACTTCTCGAGTTAGCTGTTTTGCTGGATGAGGGATCTTTCCTAAAGCTGGTAAGATAGTACCTGCCAATTCCTTTGTGGAAGAAAGTGATCAATGTGACCTATATTCTTATTCACGAAAATTGCCGCATGATGTCCTCGCCAGAACTTATCGAACTACTCACCCTCTATATACAAGAGTATATGATACTGCCAACTTGGAAGCTCTAATGTGAGCCTGAACATCATTTAATTACTCTACGTGAGCCATTGAAGTTTGATGTTGAAATTATGCAGAGATGTTTGTCCAATATCGCTGTGGCGACTTAAATATGGATAGGAAGCGTATATATGAAGATGGTAGTGACCATTAGAATTTGGGCCTCGTTTTCTAGTACTGGTGTCTGGAATACTCTTGAATCACGATGCTTCCTATTCCACCATATCAGCCATAGTCTACATTTGCCAGTCCTGGGCCGTCGGTTGGTGCCCATGACTAGAAACTTTTTATCATCAAAGCAAGATTTTCGACTTTTTCTTTTAAGTCTCCTCCGTATGAGGCGCCGTCCATGTTAGAAGTGTCTGAAATGCAAAATCTCGGCTCATGTAGGAGTGATAAATGGAAATGGCACCATCCACGTTAATTGTGAAGCTTGCTTCTCTTTTAGATGGTCTTGAGCATCAATGATGTGAAGAAAACGAATTCTATCAGGTATATTTGCATCCAAAAACAGATGTTTTTCTCACCGTTGATTACAGTCTCTGGATTCATATTCAGAGTCGATATGATCTACACTAGCAATTATATAGCACTATACTAATCGACGTGGGGATCTGCAGATTACATTAGTGCTTCAGTGTACTTCCACATCTCTTAATTTTGGTCACACCTCCCAAGTGTTGTACTGAGTAGTTGTACTCAATACTCAGTCTTGCTATGTATATATATTTGATACACGCTCACTTTCCACGTTGACTAAAGCCTCTGGATTTCTGTTCCGTAACAATAGGACCCAAGCTTGCACACCCCTGGGTACCTTCTTGGTCCTTACTAACACTTCTCTTCCACTTCCACAGTTTTTTTAATTCTGAATTTCGTCTTTCCTGGATTGTTATTTGCACCTGTTTGGCGTTTGCTCTCAACTACAGACATCGGCATCCGATTTCACTTCAGGCTGCATTCAAGTAGGTTGCATGTCCATTATCTTTGCAAAGCAAGTTTTGCTACTAACGTGCATGTACAATTGGAACCTTGCTGTATTGGCACAACTTTTACTTTCTGTCATAGCCCATACTCATACTTGAATAATTTTGTCTTCATTGTGTAGGCGGAGCAGTCTACTCATCTCCATTAACTGACTTTACGTTCATGATACTCTACTCACTGGTTATGTAGCTTAAAAAATATATTTATCAATACACAATTTCATGATGCTGTAGTCGCAGTCTCATGAACAGAACGGTTAACTGGAGGCTTCTTTGTCCGATGAACTGTCTCAATGTTTCTCAAAATATTCAGCCGCAAGGTTCTTTAAACACGTATGTCACTGGAGCCAGATATCTTACAACAGCATAGATGATGATGCTATCAATGAGATCCTTAATGGAAAGAAAAAAAAAAGCCAAGCAGGTAATTCTGTCATGCTCTTGTGGCTTCAATCATCGCATTAGAAATTGGGATGCTCAAAGGCGCATACCAAATAGTCGGGTGTGGCACACGGCCCCGTTGACAATGAGTTGGATGCTTCTAGCTTTTCATACTATTGCAGCGGAAAAATATACATATCTTTCTGCTCTTGCTAGACACGTCCTTCAACGGCCATGATGTGACAAAGGGGCTGTTTTGGTTTTCCTCAAACATAGCTGGTTGACATCAGGGAGGGAATCACAGTTCGACCTTGTGCTTCTTTCCTTAGCCGGATCTTTCAAAAAAGTCACTATCTCCTTTGTGAACACATCTGGCTGGCCCAATATGTCATGCAACTAATTTTTGTTGGAAGATGTATCCATGTTGATTAGGCTTTGTTTGAAGACATTCACCCCTAGTATACGAGATCTGGACCATGACTTAGCTACAAGCAGGAGTGCTGGATACTGTTTCCTGGATCTTTGTTTGTTAGTAATACCCCTTATAATCTGCATGAGGTTTTCGAGAAAGTGAGTACGACTCAAATTCCAAGTCTTGTACAAGTCAGTGTGTCCGCTGACCCTTTAGTCAGTCGTCCTGTCGTATTTCAAGTTCTTTGTAGGAATACAAATAACTTGACATAAATGTATGGAAACTCATTATCTATATTCATGAGGGAGACCCTGGCTTGTTCTAGAGCACAGGTCTATGACATCCTTAACGGGAATCCATAGACAAAACTTGAACAAGAGATGAACTGTGCTCTCTTTCTACAGGTTGTCGATGGAACTGACCCCATTGAAATTATCCCAGAGTATTCACGCAACATATATGTTGCTTTTGCAGTATTTTGGCTGGACGTCATCCATCTCGATCAACGCCTCTTGTAATCTTATCTTATCGATCCTCTTGTAATCTTATCAACGACTGCAGCATAAAAAGCAATCTTATCTCGATTGCTTTTTATTTGTATCTCTTTAGAGGACCTATGAGTTTGAGCATATTGCAATAAGTTTATCCGAGTGTTAGAACCCTCATTTTGTCTCGACCAAATTTTATTTGCATTGTTGCTGTAATTTGAGCCAAGGTTTCGTTTCCATTAAAGCGAATTCAGCACCTGGCCATGCAGAACGTCGGTCACTTTTAAGATGTTTCGAGCACATGACTGCAAAAGGACATGATCTTTGGTACGGTGAAATTCGACCAAGGATTTTCTCGATCAGCTGTACATTTGTTTTTCCAACTTCGGTGAGCATACTAAAACATTTGCTATGATTAAGTCCACAAAGTCCTACGAGCAACAACACTTGTACATCGTTCAATGTTTTGAACATCGGTCAATCTAAGCGAAGTAAATGTCACTGGACCTGATCACAGACTGCACCATCATAGGCACCGCTATAAGCCTTGCAAGTGATAACTGCCAATTTTTGGACGGATTGCCTGCGCATAGGTGTACAGGAGCTTCGTGCCATGCTCTTGAGACACACCTGTATACAATCAAGCCAGTTTTAAGACTATCAATGTTATGTACTTCCAGAACGACAGCGTCTCAGAATTGTGTCAAAAGTCATAGTTGATACACGAAGGCTTCATATGCACTTGGTTGAAAGCCAGAAACGTCCACAAATGTGACTCTGGAACTCTTGAAGAAAATATGAAATCTTACTAGTCTCGCTGTCTTCTAAGAAGCATCAAGTGTCTAGGCAACCAGCTCTTACCAATGGGTGGTCAGCCTCTCGTCTCCAGTTCATCATCCATGCACGGAAGCTTTACATGTCCATAGCTCCATATAACTCCAAAGTTATAGGAACAAAGATGTGACCTCTCTACATGCCTCTATAGTTGGAGACCTTGGCTGCTGCCGCTCCACTCGCCGCCTATCTTGGAGAATGGGTGATCATCCCCTCTGAAACTGTGTCTCTAGTAGGATCGGTAACCACCACATCTGCCACAGTGATCTGGTCCTCCCGAATCAAGTACAGGTCTACCCTAACCCTAGGCGACTGCAAGGCATACCAACGTTCTCTCCATGTGAGGTATCCACCTTCTCGCGCCATAGCAAACACCACATCCCTAATGGCATCATGGGTAGTTATCCTCTGCACTCCGAATGGACAACGAGTCATATGAACACCTGCTGCATCTAAAGTGATACCACACTCACATGTGAGTAATGAAGATGTAGATGGATGGACCAAGCCAAGACGGAACCTTATCGCTGTGGAGAAAGTAGCTGGTGCGACTCGGAAAGCCATGATGCATGATCGAGCCAAGATCCACGAGTGTAACCAATCTTGGTTAGTCATAGTTAGTTTAGCCAAAGCGTAGAGTGGTCACTAGATCACAAAAAGACAAGATAGTGGTGTGCACTATCCAAAAAGTAAAAGGGTAAATGACGTGGCTACCATGCATTGGTGGATCGATTGTGTGCTAGGCGTCCGTTAGGAATTGGTTAGGATAAGATAACAAAACATGCAACCTACGCATGTTTAGCCATGTGGCATAGTTTGGATTTCAGACTCCTCTAGTCCTACAAGATATATAAAGCAAGGAGAGGTCTTGAGAAGACCATCTCTCATCTTGGAAGTCATTCCGGAGTCATTGCTTCAGTGTTACAATGGTATGGGAGCAGGCTTATTGTTCCTATGAGTGTGGATCACCCCCTCTTGGAAGAATAGTGCAGGTTGGTACAATTATTTGAGGAGAGAGAGTGTTTGTTAGAGGGCCGGTGGCCATTGAGATGCAAGTAGTGGAAGGGGGTTATTGTGGAGTGCGAGGGTTATGGGCGGGGAGATAGAATAGTACCGAGATTCCCATTTCTTAATCCTTTTCATGTCAAACCTGTTATACATTGAGAGAGCAAGGTTGACTCGATTATTTGGTTTATCATTTTGGTGCCAACTTCATGGACCAAGTGATGAGATCTCGAGATCCTGTTATCTTACCTATAGTCACCTACGATGTTACTTGGGATCTCACGATTTACATTTTAGTTTAGAGATGGACCTCAATAGACCACCACCGGTGAGATTCAACACACGGTGTGAAATCTATTGTGTGTATCATCCTAAAGCTATGTTTCGAAGCCTAGTTATTAGAAACTTTGGAGAGGAGTATTACCATGAGGTGATAGCATCACCTATTCTTTTTTGTGTTGCCAATCTTGAGAAATTGGAGAGTGTTCATCTTAACCCTATACCGAGAGAGGACTTTAGACGAATCATGGAGGACACTTTGAGAGAAATGATTCAGAGTTGAGAGATTTGAGAAACGCATTTGAGCAAAGTCAAACTCAAGTACAAGAGTTAGCTCAAGAATTAACAAACGATCAAAAGCGAGAGGAATGGAAAATGAGAGAATGAGAGAAACTCCAATGGAGATGGAGACGTCACCATCCATGGTGGAAAGTGAAGAAACAAGAGAGCCCGTGCTCTTGAAGCCCAAAAAAAGACAACGAGCAAGAGAGCTAGATCTTGAGACATCCATGATTACGAAGATGACAAAAAAACTTGTAAGATAGAACCTTACCGAGGTATGGGATGGGAGTTTTGGAAGGTTGGATTGAGAGAATGGAGTATCATCTTGCTTTGTTCAATATCAATGATCACATTGCGGTCTTTTTGTTCGTACTTTGTTGTTGGAGAAAGCATCTACTTGGTTTCGGGGTTGGATGATGGAGCTCAATGAGTCGGTGCCAACAAAGTTACTTGGAGTGCAATGAAGCGAGGTCTTCTTCAGAATTTTCAAGCAGTTGATCCCATCATCACGGCACGGATGAGGTTGTGGAAACTTGAAACGTAAGGAAATGTGGAGGAGTACATTGAGGAGTTTCGAGATCTTCTAATTCAGATCTGAGATATGAGTGGAGCCGAAGCCCTTGATTTATTCAAGAGAGGATTGAAGAAAAAGATTCAACAGAGGTGATTCTCGACAATCCAAGCAACTTGAACGAGGCTATTGCTTGTGCACAACGAATGTCCAACGTTTATCACAACGGTGGAGAGGTATCGCCTCCCTCAAATCAATACTATGGACCCATGCCTATGGAGTTGGGCAACATAAGGAGGAGAGAAGATTTCATTCCAAGGGGAGTGAACGCACAAGGAGGAGATCGTCGCAACTCGAATCCTCATCGAGAAGCAAATTCAAGAGGAGGAGACGGTGGGAGGGAAGACGAGAAATGAGGCGGTGCTATAATTGTGGAAGATTTGGTCACATTGCCATGAATTTCCGTGCAGAAGTTCGGCAAGAGGAGCTAGACCCCCCATCGACGAGCCCTCAACAATCTTGAAGGTGGAGACGAAGTGACCGATGGAAACTTGGGAAACGACGAGCACCAGTAACCTTGCCTCGCGGCCTTAATGGTTCGATGAAAAGGAGGAAGGGCGAGGAAGGAAGCACAAACATGAGGTAAATGGTTTGAGAAAAGAAGGAAACATGTTTGATTGTGACGGATGGCGAGATAGAAGGAGTAAAAGTGAGAGTATTGATTGATCCAGAGAGCTACAGAAAATTTCCTATCTCGATCTATTGCTATAAAGTTGGGATTAGCTTTAGAGAAAGATGAGAGTGAAAAGGTAGAGTTGCCAAACGGGCAAACAGAGAGCATTGAGAGCATTCCTAGGAAAGTGGAGTTGAAGATTGGGCAATACAAGGAATCGTTGGAGTGGAGAGTAATTCGATTAGCTCGCTATGATGCTATTTTGGGTATGCCTTGATGGAAAAATATAATCTGAGGTAGATTGGCGAAGGAAGATAGTAAAAACTATGAGTTGGAGGATCTTTGGAGATAGACTTAGATAAGGACACAAAAACTTACCTCTCTATGTGATGGGAAGAACCGCTATCAGTCACAAAGATGTATGTTTTTTGGGCCTAATAAGAGATGTAAAAGCGCCGAAAAGAGCAATCTTTTATACATGAGGAGTTAACTTGTATCTTGAACGAGTTTCAAGATGTTTTTCCAGATGATTTGCCTCGGGTTTACCACCAAGAAGGAGAGTGGATCACAAGATAGAGATCTTACCAGGAAGTTCACCTCCTTGTAAAAGTCCCTATCGACTTGCACCAAACGAGCTGGAGGAATGCAAGACACAATTGAAAGAGTTGTTGGAGAAAGGGTTTATCCAACCTAGTGTGTCACCATATGGAGCTCCAAAGATTGTTCGTGAAGAAGAAGGGCGGCTCCATGCGGATGTGCATGGACTATCGTGCTCTAAATCAACAAACGGTGAAATACAAGTATCCATTACCGCGAATGGATGACTTGTTTGATCAACTTCATGGAGCTAAGTATTTCACCAAACTTGATCTTAGAAGCGGATACAATCAGATCAGAGTGGAAGATGAAGACATACAAAAGATAGCTTTTAGAACTAGATATGGTCATTTTGAGTATCTTGTTATGCCATTTGGTTTAACCAATGCCTATACATACATTCATGGGACCGATGAATGATATTTTTCGTAAATATCCGGATAAATCGATGATTGTGTTTTTTAGATGATATCTTGATATATAGCAAGTCCTTACAAGATCATCAAAAACATCTACGAGAAGTACTCAAAGTGTTGAGAGAAAATAAGCTCTATGCTAAGATGTCAAAATGTGAGTTTGGCAAAAACGAAGTAGATTACTTAGGCCATAGAGTTAGCGCGATGGCATCCAAGTCATGAGTGACAAAGTGGAAGCCATTCAAAATTGGATTGCCCCCCGAGAATCGGACTCAACTCTGCGTAGTTTCTTGGGTTTAACCGGCTTTTATAGAAGGTTTGTGGAAGCTTTTGCTCGTATTGCTCAAGCTTTAACAAGTCTCTTATACCAAGGGCAGAAATGGCAATGGGGTACAATTCAAGAGATTGCATTTCGGGCTTTGAAAGATGCGCCTTACATGCACCAATCCTTAAATGGTATGAACTCCGGTAGACCAACAAAACTTGCTACGGATGCATCGGTGTGGCGGTTGGAGGAGTGTTACAACAACAGAGTGGAAAGATGGATGGCACCCAATTGCTTTCTTTTCACGGAAACTTTTGCCGGGCGGAGCAAAAATTATCATACCACGTAGACGGAGGAGTTAGCCATTGTCTTGGCTACTAAACATTGGAAGCACTATCTCGGAGATAAGGAGTTTGTGGTTGAGATGCACCACAAGCCTTTGGTTTATTTAGAAACTCAAAAGGACCTCTCCAAGCGGCAGATTCGTTGGGCTTAATGGCGGCGAAATGTTTCAACATGAAGATCGTGTATGTGGAGGGAAGAAGCTGACTTGCCGATGCATTGACACGAATGCCATGCATTAATCACATCATGGAGGTGAAGATTCACTCAATGGTGGGAGAACCCGAATCGAGCTACCAAGGAGGATGAGGAGATTGCACAAGCCCTTCAAATAGGTCGAAAGACATTTGGAACGGGGATTGGCGTTCTCACAGGGGAAAGATCCGGATACCCTCGGATGTTGCCCTTCGTAAACAATGTTAGAGGAGGCACATGATTCAACTATTGCGGGCCATGTAGGAGTGGAGAGAAGATTGAAGGCGTCCAAAGGGTATACTTTTGGCCAAAACTAAGAGAGGACATCACCAACTATGTTCGAAGTTGTGTGGCTTGTCAACAAAATAAGGCTAGCAATCGAAACCAGCCAGGTCTACTACAACCTCTACCAACACCGACTAGAAGATGGGAGCACGTCAAGATGGACATTGTATGTGAGTTTCCAATGACGCTTACGGTTATGATTCAATAGTCGTTTTGTGGATAAATTGAGCAAGATGATCCATATTAGGCCCACAACAAAGACAAGATTCGCGACCGAACTTGCTCGAATTTATATGGATGCAGTTTTTTGCTCAACATGGCTTAGCTAGAGTGCTCATCACCGATAGGGGCACTCAATTTACTAGCATGTTTTGGAAAACCCTATTTGGGCTATTCAAAACAAAACTAGCCATGTCCACGACTTGTCATCCTCAAACGATGGGCAAACCGAAAGAGCAAATAGGACTATTGAGGACATGCTTAGAGCTTTCACTTTGGAAGAGCAAGACGGTTGGGATGCATCTTTACCCTTGATTGAGTTTGCTTATAATAACTCAATCAATGCATCCACAAAAAGTCAGCCCTTTCTTCTTGATGTATGGAGAACACCCTATCACACCATCTAGCTTGGTGAGTGTAGGTCACATGCGAAACCATCAACCCAAGTTGAAGCAAGTGAACGAGTTTGTGGCACGAGTCCAACGAGGAGTACACCCCAGTGCAAAGCACAAATTAGCCATTGCCCAAAATCGGCAAAAACAATATGTCGATACTCATCGACGACATGTGGAGTTTCAAAAGGCGATCGTGTGTGGTTGTCTACTACCAATTTGTCATTAATAGGGGTCCGAAAGTTCAGTCCACGGTTTATTGGACCTTTCTTAATTGTCCAACGGATTGGAGAAGTTGTCTACAAGTTAGAATTGCCAACACACATGAAAATACATCCCGTTTTTCATGTGTCTCTCTTGAGGAAGTATACCCCACGATCTCCTTCCTTTGACAACCCACATCAACCTCCTCCTTTACCAGCCATGATTGATGGTGTAGAGGAATATGAGGTTGAGAGAATCCTCAAGAAACGGACAAGAGGGCAGCGGAACACCAAAGTGGAATATCTAGTCGAATGGAAAGGTTATCCACTTTATGAAGCTACTTGGGAACCATTGGCAAATCTTACAAATGCCAAGATACTTGTAGAGACTTTTGAGTCTTCTTGCAACGAGGACGTTGCGACTTAAATGGGGGAGGTTTGTAACCAATCTTGGTTAGTCATAGTTAGTTTAGCCAAAGCGTAGAGTGATCACTAGATCACAAAAAGACAAGATAGTGGTGTGCACTATCCAAAAAGTAAAAGGGTAAATGACGAGGTGGCTACCATGCATTGGTGGATCAGATTGTGTGCTAGACGTCTGTTAGGAATTGGTTAGGATAAGATAACAAAACATGCAACCTACGCATGTTAGCCATGTGGCATAGTTTGGATTTCGACTCCTCTAGTCCTACAAGATATAAAGCAAGGAGAGGTCTTGAGAAGACCATCTCTCATCTTGGAAGTCATTCCGGAGTCATTGCTTCAGTGTTACAAACGAGCCTGCACCCTTGCCCGAGCAAGAGCGTAGACGAGCTCTAGTAGTACGATGAATGGCTGTATCCACTAAGAGTGAATGTAGAGCCTCTTGAAATTGTCGGTCCATCAAGATAGATTATAGGCCTCTAGTCCAATTGGTAGCCAAAGAGGAAAAAGACGGGAACTTTGTCGTACCTCCCGTGGTAAAGTATCTCTCATATGTTGTAATAATACTTGTAAGGGAAATGATCCTGTATCCACATCCCTCGCATATATCTCCAAGATAGGTCTATCTGCGATCACAAATCGAGAAGATAATAAAGATGCAAAGAGTGCCCAACTCGCCAAGAATGTCGTCTTCTCCATCGACAATAAGCCTACCCCTCCACACGAAATTGGCAAAGATGTCTGTCTCCTTGCCAAATCTCATGTCACATATTCGAATTTCCTTGGTCCGATGATGTCACCAAAGACGTCCATGATCCTCCTATCAAAGGCTGCCAACCGTGATATGAATGTAGGTGAAGGAGGAATCGTGCAAAGAAAGTAGGTGGGTCGACGAGCAATACTAGATGACAATAGATCAAACGCCACCTGCGGATCCCCTAGTAAAGGAAGGTCGTCTACATGCAAAATATCCTTGGCAAGTGCAACGTCAAGGTAGCGTGAACTAAAGTCCTCAGACCCTACTGGCACTCCTAGAATACGTAAACCGTCTGTCGACGTCATACATCCCTCTGGAAGCTGGAGATGAGGCGGAATGCCCAAAGGAGACCAAGCCCTACACTTTGACACCTTGACTCTCAAGCTTATAAGATGAAGCTCAGTAGTCAAGTAATCAAAGGTCTGCCTAATGTTGTCTACAGGGCCCACAATGTGTGTATCATCCGTTAAGGAGGAGAACACACAACTGGGCACGGCCAAAGTAGTAGACAAAAGAGCTCTATAATGAGCCATGGCAAATAGGGGTCCTTCCAAAGGATCTCCCTGTCGAGTGCCAGCGGCGGATTATAGAACGGTGACTCCCTCCTCGGAAAAGCCATGCTGATAAAAAAGAGAAGAATGTGAACTGTAGAAAGATCATACGAATGGAATGAGGCTTGATAAAGGTCCACCAGCCTCTCTAAGCTCTCTAAAAATGGATGCACGTGAGACGCTGTTAAAAGCGTTCTCAACGTTCACTTGCAAGATAACCCAATCCGGATGGATATCTAGAAGTGCTCTAATACCCAACGATATCGCCTCACAGCCTCCTGGTGTGGCAACTCCAAACTGGTGTGGTATCTCTCTCTTTGAGACCACAGAGAGAGATACATTGAAGTTATCATTATGTTGCATAGAAGACGATTCTGTTCTAGGGGACAAAGAATGAAAGAAATAGACGACTGAGCTATACATAGATCTCAGTTAATTGTTCAAGAGTTCACAACTTCGACATGTTCGTGAGGGAGTGCGTGAGAGCCTACCATACTAGACGGCATGGGGTATCACTCTCTTTAGCTTATTGTATAGCCTATTTTAGGCAACATGTTTCCATTGCTCTATAGAGAGTACTAGCTGGTGCAATCCACATGAGAGCAATCACGTTAGATGATGCTTTTTCGGATGCTCCTATTGTTTGTAGACCATTTGACCTAGATAGTTCGGATATCTTAGGTGATGTATGACATATTTCCCATGTGATGTATTCCCTGTGGAATATTGGGGTCCATCCTTGTGTTGAGGTCACCTCTTTGTTTCTCTAGTTTTGGAGTTATATGGAGCTATGGACACTGACTTCGACATGTTCGTGAGGGAGTGTGCGAGAGCCTACCATACTAGGCGACATGGGGTATCACTCTCTTTAGCTTACTGTATAGCCTATTTTAGGCAACATGTTTCCATTGCTCTACAGAGAGCACTAGCTGGTGCAATCCATAGGAGAGCAATCACGTTAGGTGATGCTTCTTCGGATGCTGTGTTGTTTGTAGACCTTTTGACTTGGATAGTTCATATATCTTAGGTAATGTAGGACATATTTCCTATTACTGTGATACTATTGGGGCCTAGCCCCATGTTACCGGTTTGGTTCCATCCTTGTACGATTTGATGGGGTCTTCCCATCCCTTTTGTTATTATACTTTCTCAGTATTCTTAGTACCAACAAAACAGAAGTCTAACTGTCATGACAGTAATAAGTAACGGTAATAAACGATAATAGTATTGGTCAAGACAATTCAGTATGAGCCTTCTTGCACCCTATTACAAAGTTTGGGTTTATTTGATTTCTAGAAGTCGGAAGAAAAATCATGAGAGAACCTGTAAAATTGAAACTTGTGAAGCAAAACACTTTCCGAAGTTTTCCGATGTGGCTTTCTATAAAGCGTTTATCATTCTTTAGCAAGACATATTTTCTAAATATTTTTGAAATTTGAAATTTCTATATTTGCAATAGGTTTCATTGAAATATTTCTTTTTGAACATAATTCAAAGATTTCTATAATTTTTTTTCCTACCAAGAGATCTTATTGTGATAAAATGGAGGAAAACGTAATTAGCATTATATAATCATGATAGCAAGACTTCCTTCACACATGAAGATATAAAAAGATTACGCTATTTTTAAAGTAAGTATATATATATATATATATATTTATTTATTTATTTATTTTATATCAAATTTGGATATTCAACTATCAAAGTTTTTCTCTTGAATAAAGTTCACACTGAATAAAAATTCAGTGTGAATTAATTGATATATATGTAATATATCATTTATATATATATATATCCTATATTTTTATTTCTTCAACTGAATTATGTTAAATATAAAAATCAATTAATTTCAAACCAGTCAATGAAACCAAGATCATTAGTATTTGATCTATGATTTAGCCTTAAACGTAGGCAGGGTTGACATGTTCACCATAAAATAGATAGCATATGTTAAGCGTCGTGAACATGGTGTACAATAAATTTCAACTTCTGATAAAAGTAATCAGAAAGTAGGAAGGAATCCCTGATGACCGTGGCTCCACAGAAGACTTTTGTGTTGCGTCATTATTTGGTTTATGTGGAATGTCGAAAGAGTTGACATAAATGTGAGCTTCGAAATTGCATTCATTACATTGCGCTAGTCAATGATGCCAGGAATGAAAGAGAAACGGTAATCTAATATTCCAAGGCCATCTTGAAAGTTACAGAGCGTTGAAAGTTTCAAACAAAATCTCAGAAGGGTTGGCAGAAGAGTTTAGATTGCAGAATCTTTGTCAAAGAGGACGATGAAAGTTTCACAGCATCGGTCACCCATTCATTCAGACGACCCATAAGGTGTGGAAAAAGTCATCAGATCCATATGGCATCTGTGATCTAACTGGCCACTAGACAAACGAATGAATGAGACGGCATGCAATATACAGTGCTCGCTAAAAGTTAGCGGCATGTTCTCGCGTTGCTTAAAACAAATTTTATTTTTTCTCCTTTACTTTGAGTCAACTCGATATATGTGGATAGGGCTACATATAATACAAATATATTCCAAAGGTAGAAGCTCGCATCCCCAAGCCAAAAGATTCTCGGTGAGAAGAAAGACCAACAGGTGGATTTATTATTCTTTACACATTTTTTATTTTAAAATGCGTTATCAGGCACGTAGATGACTCACTCACTCACAACATACTACAAGAATGTTTAGTCAACTGATTTCAGGCTTCAAGGATAAAAAGATCCAATGGTGGTGGACCTCTATCTGGATTATCTCTTCCTTTGTTTATTCTCATCTCTGACCCCTACATGTTAGCAGATATATAATAACATGTTACTTGAGGTCGGATCACACAACAGAATAGCTGAGGCTTGAGCCCAAGAATCGCTTATAGACACATGAAAAGACAACTAAATGTGAAATTCAACGTGAGTTACTTAGGAAGATGTGTCTTCTTTTCAAGCTGAACTCACTTTACCGTCCCCCACTCTACAAACCAGCTATGTTTCGGATCTGCATAGGAAAAACAGTTTCCTCCACTAGATTTGATTTGATTCTCCAAGTTGCGAGTCTTTACACATGGCATTCACTACAGATATTCTTCTCTGACGTAGAAGGGGGATGAAGCACGTCGAAGATAATTCTCATTCAAGTCCGTCTGTCAAATGAGTTCATTCTTGCCCTTGTACTCAAAGAGGGAAATCTAGCTGGGTGTGCACATCTAATCAAACAGAAGGCGCTTTCCTCATATTTTAGTATACATCCGGACTTCAGCGAGTGCAAATTTTTCTGTACGTGTCATGGCAAGCTTTCACTAGCTACCTCCCCACAATTTTTTTTTTCCAATTGCAAACATTCTTAAAGTGCATTCTTACACCTATAACGCGTACGTTCTAAATTTCGTGCTCCTTTCTAGGTTTCCGGATATGGATAATTTTGGATTACTGCAGAAAGAGAGGTTAGAAAGATTTGCTCTTATCTTGCAAAGATCGCAGCAATATGGAGGGTCATCCCCCACATATTTCGAACCACCGAAGATAGTCCTAAAATACTGGGGACTCTTACCAAACACATGAAGAGATTTCCACAACGTGAAGTTCTGAAGGCTGAACTGGGACTCCAGAGAGGAACCATTTCCTCAGTGGAGTCGGTCCCAATAAGGTGCAAAAGTCAGTCCCCTTCCCCGTGGAAACTGTCGAGTTGTTTGGCACTGTGAAAGAACTAAACCCTGCGAGAGGCCCAAACAAATATATCAATAAAAGTATAGACAGACTAAAGTACCGTAATTTGGATGAGGGTTGCGATTATCTCATACTCCACAGAGGAACTTGCTATTAGGCCTCAGATTGAGAATGCTTCGAAAGATAGATATGAGCAATCTACGAGATATACGTTTACATTGGTTCATTTTACGTTAAAATTTCTACACATGAAGACTATCGAAAGATAGACTTGAGCACTTTTACGACTCATGAATTGTATATTGAATATCTTATCTCGATTCAATTTACCTAGACATCCGCTACAAATGAGCACTAGATTATATGCCTTGAATTTGTCATTTTCTGAAGGCTTGAGTCACCTTCTTAATTTCCCTATCGAAAGGAAGAAGATGTCAAATTTTAAAAGTTTTTCATGACTAAAACTTCAAGCCTTGAAAACACTGGAAATTTCAGGAAATCATCTGTAGCCTTCATTTGTAGATATGTCTATGTAGATGGATCAAGATAAGATATTCAATGTAGAATTTATAAGTGATTTAGCTGCTGTTTCAAAACATTGTAGATATGAGGCCTAAAAGCTGGTTCCTTACCACCAAGGAAGTACCTGAGATTATCGCAACCTTCCTCCAATTTACCGTACTTTTTTCCCGACCATTTTTTCTTGGTATGTTTCTTTCATAAAACCTTTTTTTTTATGTACTTTGTTTGGCATCTCCAGGGTTTAGTTCTTTCACAGTGCCTAGCAACTCGCCAATTTCGAGAAGGAAGGCTGGAAGGCTTTTGTCAAGTTTTCACAAGATTGGAAGTCACTTTCTTAATTTGAAAACAGGAGGTGTCAACTTCTACGACTCCCACTCCTGGGCGCGCGCGTGCGGCCAGGAGTGCGGATCGCGTCTGAAAAATGGACACCTTTCTTTGGTCTCTTTTGACTCTAAAGCTCAAGTCAAAAGAGATCAAAACAAAGGTGTCAAATTTATACGTTCTTCTTCATAGCGATACTGAATACCCTCCTGGAATGTATAAACAACGTGCAGGAATCCTAGGGTCAGTGAAATTGAGCCCTAGGATTCTGTGAATTTGTTTAGTCGTTTCCAGGTTCTTTGTGACTGCAGAAGATGACAACCGTAAACACCGATGGGTAACCAAGTAATATAGCAAAAGGGATCGGAAGATCGCATAACAGGATGACAGCCGTAAACATATTTGTGTCTTTTGTCACCTTGTGCTTTCACAACTTACTGAGTCAGACCACAAGTAAACTACTTCTTGTTTGTTACTCTGTAGAAGGAGAAGACGACGAGTCGGTATTTGACCCGTCGCCGTTCTATGTACTGCGAGCATTCCGTTTTCTCAAGTAGGGTCCCATAAGTTTGGGTGGATGAGGTTGCTCGATTAGAAAATTGTCTGTAGGCAGATCCATCAGTGGCTGGGGTGTGCAGAGACCGTAATGATGGCCATAGATGAGTACAGAAGATGGTGCTGCTGGAGCCCAATCATAGCGCAGCGAAGATTCTTCCCCTAGCTGACCTTCAAATTTTCAAGTCAGTAATAGTTAAGGAAGTCAAGAAGGTTCTTCATGCCTCCTTCGATGGACGTTGGACTGGAGAACAGATTAGAGGATTTGATGAAGACCGAGGTACAGCGGACTCTTGAGCAAACGCCGCAGGCAGGACATCAATGTTTTTGTTTACAGTAGACAATCGGGCTGTGCGGAAAGGGAACGCAACTTACAAAACGCTGCGAAGTGCATGTAGACCTGAAAGTAAAGGACAGGCGGTGGCTTTGGTTAACGTTTTGCGATGGTAGGATCTGGGTCCCACCTCCTATTCTTGGTGCCACCCATCGCAAAACCAAAACAGGACGTTGGTCTTGCGGTCTTCCATACGTCCAGAAAAAAACTGGACCTATGGAAAACCGAAATTGGAAATCGCTAAACAAAGAACACGGACGCGTGAAAGGTCTCGGGTCACGGAAAATTAGCACAGAAGGATAGAAGAGCTGTGAGAGAGAGAGAGAGAGAGAGGGAGAGAGTCAGTTCGAGGAGAATTTGCTCAGGACAGAAGAGCTGGAAAGGAAACAAGGCTTCGACACTTCCCCGAGGCCACGAGAGGCAACAGGACCTGTAAAGAGAGCAGAAGGCGAGGAGTTGAGGTGTTTGTGGATCGCTTTTGAAGCACCATCCTGACGCATGATTGCGACTGTACTTAGAGGATGGGAGGAACGCGAATGAATGATGTGTGATGTGATTGTGGATTTGCCAGAGGAAGAAATTGAACACTAGAGAAGACGAAAGGACAGGCGTTGCGCAGTTAAGAGGAGAGGTGGGAAGAAGGCTCCTTAACAGCTGGGACCCACAAAAGGTTTAGGTAGACACAGACAAGAGCACGAGAGGGAGTTCCTAGACTCGGGCTGGAGATCGGGCTCGAAGACTGTTCGCTCGCTCTAGGAGAGCAGAGCAGAGGTCCTGCCAGCTTTTTGTCGTACTTTATAAACCAGTCTCGGGCTGTGGTTGAAAGTCTATTCCACTTCTATACACCACCTTGCTTAGGAATGTTTCTGTCCCTTCGGAGGTGAAGCTCCGGCAGGCATGCAGGCAGGCAGGCAGAGTGTGAAAGAGAGAAAGAAATGTCTTGGGTTTGGAAAAACTTTGAGATATTGAGCCCTTGGTCATGGTCTCATTGACATCGTAGTGCAGATGGTGGTAGCAAAGATGATGGGCTCTCCACATCAAACGAGGGAGTGCTCTAATTTAAGTCAGTTCATAGGAATTTGTTACTACCAGAAATTAGGAGGAGATCTTGAAGAGCTGCTAGATGGTTCGTGTAGTGATTTTACAATCAGAGTGCAAGGAAGAGCATTCCCGTTACACCGTTGCATCCTGTCGGCACGGTGCAGCTTTTTCCGTAAATTTTTTCATCTCCCTCAAATTGAAGAGCCCAAAACCGAGCTGGATCTGGGAAAGGTAGCTAATCTTGAAAAAGTTGGACAAGAAGCGTTTCTCGCCGTCATCAAGTATATTTACGGTGGAAGGGTGAGACTCTTGGGAAGTGCTGTCACGTGTCTGGACGATACTTGCTCTCATGAGGCTTGTAACCCAGTAGTAAAGTACGTTGAGGACTTCCTTCGCACCGCCGCGGTATTTGACCTACCAGAGCTGAAGGGTCACGGTGAGGTAAATTTTATAAGCACTTTTCTCAAGCTGTACGCGTCTGGGTCTTGTGTCAGTTTCCGTAGCTTTCGTTCCTTTCGCGAATGCTCTGTCACCTTCTTGAACTGCAGGACGAATGTATGCATTTGACCAACTTCCTCTCAGAAAATGTATGCATTCATGATGTCTATGGCTTGAAAATTGTTGAAGGAAGAATTTTGTTGAACAAAGGTGCTACGGGCTTTGCACCAAATCTACGCAATTTCTGTTTACGCCATCAGGAGAGAAGGAGACGAAGCATTAGCCTTTGGTCTTGGACACCGTACTTCTACAATTGGAGCTTTTCTCCTTAGGAAAAGTTTAGTTCTGGATTCAAGGAATTTGCACCTGTCTTTCTCGTTGATATACACTTTCGTAGTGAGGTCTGAAGTCAACTCCGGTTTGTAGTCATTGCTTTCTACAGCAATCTTGGTACCTGTGTTTACTTTTGAATCATCAATTTGTGTCCACAATTCATTCTTCTATCAGGTTTACCCTAAACTTGCTGACATGAGCTGGTTTGAGCAAAGTTCCATTCTTCTTTGTATGTAAATTGCACGTGGAGGTGTATTTGCTTTTCAGTTATCAGCAACGGTACTAACAAGAAACGGTTTTTCCTTTTGTTTTGCTGTGGATGGGTTCAGCATCACTTGTGCGGTCTGGTGGATAAAGTTCCTGGAGAATATCTGACGAGTATGATGAAAGTTGCGAAGACTCATGGAGCGCAGAGGTTATACAACTGCTGTATCCAGGTTTTAGCCAACAAATGTAACTGGAATTATCGTGGTCTCCAGAAGTCTTTAGGAGACGAGCTTGCAAATAAAGTGAAGGAGCTCAGGAAGACACTAGGTTTGTTGATGCCAACGGATGAAGACGAGCGTCGGGACACAGAGGCGTGGCGAGTGCAGAGGGCATTGGACTCTGATGATGTTGAACTGGTACAGATGTTACTGAAAGAAGGACAGTTTAGTTTTGATGATGTGCATGGATTACATTATGCAGCAGGCCATTGCGACGAGAAGATTGTCAGAGAGTTACTTGATTTGGAATTATCCAATCCAAACGTCAAAGATTACAGCGGTTACACTGTCCTGCATATTGCATGTATGAGAAGAGAACCAGAAATTCTCGCAGGTCTTTTAGCGAAAGGGGCACGACCCAACGATGTCACCCCAGATGGCAGAACAGGTTCACAGATTGTCAAGAGGCTGACAAAGAAAGGAGGAGAAGGGTTTGATAGTGCGGCTGAAGAAGAAGCTCAGAGAGCCAGACTTTGTCTCGAGATACTGGAGCAAGCCGAGATCACGACCAACACAACCTACTCCAGATCATTTCGAGAAGTTTTAAACATGCCAGTCACATCCGAAGAAGAGCTTGTTCAAAAGCTTCTCTATTTGGAAAATAGAGGTATGCTGGCAAGTACTTTCTGTTGCCATCCCAGTGGTCAAATGGGGAGAACAAATTTTGGGGTTATTTGCGATAGAAAAATCAAGACGAGATAATCAACTTTTCTTAAAGGAATTTGGGGGCAGTAGTTTTTCTAAAGAAGCTCCGCGATTACATAGACTCTAAGTTTTAGCCGGAGTAATGGTCTGCTTGATCGGGTTTGTGGATATCTAATCCTGGATCCAAGTCCTGTGTAACCAAGAGACATCTCATAAGTTTTCTGGTCTTGGCAGTGGGTTTGGCGAAAGTACTATTTCCAAGAGAAGCACAAATTGTGATGAATCTTGCACATTTGGAAGCAACATCGGAGTTTACTGGCGTCGATAAAGCTGGAGCAGCAGACAATGTCTCAGCATCTAACTCGCCACTTTTTTCCTGTAAGACCATCCTTCGTATTGTGGCACTGTAGTTCTTTTTATCTGTTGTGCAAACACGTTTTCATGGTTGGAACTCATTTATTCTAGTTTTGAACATTGTCCTCTGACAGCCAAAGGTCAAGCACTGAAGCGTTTCCCAGCAATTAGTCAAGGCCCGAAGGTGGAAGGATCAGAAGGCGGGCTTGATGCAACTCTGCTACGTAGAGTCACAGCACTGCAAAAAACAGGTATGTTACTCATACCTTACTAGCCGCAAGAATCTCGAAGGCCTTGGCGAAGAGTCCACAGTCCGGAATGTGGGTTTTTTCTTGGAGATAGCTGAAACGACATGTGGTCCAAAATGTGGACTGGACAAGAGGAGAGGAGGGGAGTAGCAAAAGTTTGAGAGGTTGCTGTAGAGCCAGATGATTTCTTAACTTGAAATGTAAAACGCTTGCTTTAGTTTTGTTCGTATTATTATTTTCACTTTCAGATGGTCATCAAACAAGATATCTCTTTATGCTCTAATTTGAATAAGATATTCACCTCACTGGCCTTGGTCCAAAGCCCAAAGCAGCGGCACTTTGAGTCATAGCTACTGGGTTTTCTGTGACTGTCTGGTGGATGAGTTAGTGAAGGGTCTTCTAGTTGATACCTGTTAACTTTGAACTTAATTTATTTGTGAGGACAAATCCCATTTTTGAAGCATGGCCGTATATACACTCTTCTGTCTGCTGCGGGAAACGCTAAATGAAGTCGCGCGGATCAGTCTGGATACAACCAATTGGCATTAAATGAGTTATTGAATTGAACGATTTACTGTGGTCACCACCGTGAAAGTTTTCGCTGGTATTAGCGTTGACTTGAGAACTGCTCGTCTGGTTGATAGCATTTTTTGTACATACCTTTGTATGACTTGATATACTGTCCCATCAGGTTATACTTTCCTTCCTCTAGAAAGATTTGTACCTCACAGTAATATTTATTTCACATCCACAGCTCGCTCACATCGATGTCACTCAGTTCATAATCACGGAGGGAATGTTGACTGCCAAGAACTGCACATTCAATGCTTGACAAGTATGCTTTCAATGGGTCTTCCTTCATAAAAGGAGTTTCTGTATTCCCAATTGTCTTGAGCTGATCTTGACTGCTCGCGAATGAAGTTTGATGAACCTGGGTGTCGCGTAGTAATTCTGTTTTTAATATTTATTTTGGTTAAACTTAATGCTGGATTTGTCTTTTATGGCGTTCGTTGTCATGAGCTGTGTTGTAGACATTAACCAGAGTTTTCACTTTGGTTTGTTGGGCTTCGAGTTCTCCTCAGACCCCGCACGTTCCAGTGCAGAAACCTATGCACCTCTGTATCCACTGATAAAGCAACCGAGTCTAAGTGACGGGAATGTGACGCTTCCCGTTCAAATATTGTTGATGGTCACTGGAGGACTGTCTTCCGTCGGACTAGATTCTCTATACCGCACACTTACTTACCACCACTGTCACTTCGACAGCGGGGCTCCTCTGTGTATTCCAGCGTGTTACTACTTCTGACCTCTTCAGTTTCATGCGTCGGTTTGTCTTTACTTCTTGCTATGGAGTATATTTCGTCGGCACCTTTGAGACGTAACACCTAGATCTGTGTTGCTTCGGTCTCTTACACGCTAAGGCCCTGCGGCTGCTCATGTATCATTTTTTCTGTATTTGTGGGCAACAACCATCGTTTTCACCTTGGCTTGTTGGGCTTCGAGTTATCCTCTGCCCCCGCGCCGTCCAGTGCAGAAAGTATGCACCTCAGTATCCACTGATGAAGCAGTGGAGATCATTTGACAGGAATTTGACGCTTCCCGTTCAAATATTGTTGATGGTCACTGGAGGACTTTCTTGCGTCCTACTGGTTCCTCCATACTGCACACATAGTTCTCCCACCACGGGCAATACGACAATATGTCTCCTCGTTGCATTGCACCGTTCTGCTGCTCCTTGGCTACTACTTCAGTTCCTTGGCTACTACATTCATTTGTCGTTCATTAACTTACTACTGTACTTCAGTTCATGCTTTCCATCTAGTATATTTTCTTGGCTCCTGTGGGACGTAACACCTAGATTTGAGTTGCTTCGGTCTCTTGCATGCCAAACCCCAAAGGCTGACCACTTACTATCTCTGTATTCAGGACCTTGGTCTCAGGGTTGCTAATATGTGCTTCTTATCATGGTTGCAGTGGAGCTGGGTCACCGTTTCTTTCCTCGATGTTCGGACATACTGAATAAGTATATGGATGACGACATGGGTGACAATGCAATTGTGGACAAAGTAAATCCAGAGGAGCAATCAACGAAGAAGCAGCGCCTAGATGAACTCAAGGAAATTCTAGCAGAGGCCTTTACTATGGATGTTGCTGACATGGACCAACAAAAAGGTTCAGAAAAACTTCCACCTTCATTATCCTCTTCTTCCTCTTCTTCGCAAGGAGGGAGTCCAAGTACGAGGAGTCCACATACCAAAATTGGCTGAGCGAAATATTCTCTAAATGGCAAAGGAGGTCACGTACACAGTTTTGACACCGACACGAAGTTGAGTTAATTACTTGATCGCAATGTACAGCAAATACCCCATGTACGATTAGCGGAGCCTTGTAGCATCAGTCTTCTTTGAGTTGCCATGTAGACTTGGGCTAGCATTTTTAAACAATGTAATAGTGATGTAGCTAACGGGAAGAGGCATCTAGAGGGGTTCTTCTTTGCTCTGCACAAAATTAGCGTTTAGAGAAGAGCTCCTGCTGTAATCACATATGTGTTGAGTAGTCACGAAAGCGCTGCATCAGAAAAGTCTTTTGGGCAGCTTTGACTTTAGTACTTTTATTTTCCAGGATCGCTGCTTGTCACGTGGTGGTGACCATTCCTTTCTTGTATTATATTTCTTTGCTTCCCATATCTTGTATTATACTTCTTTGCTTGTCATATGTTCTTTTGGATGTGAGATTTTGTTATTATCGCAAATTTTGTATTATTGTATGCCCTCTTTTATCGTGCGTTGGTCTCTGAGTTGTACTAAAATGAATGTTCTGGTATTGAATGGGGTGTCACAGTTCATATTTTTACAATGTTGTTTTTTCTTATTATTCACACATATGAATGTTGTGTTAGATACGTAATAAAAATTGTATTCGTTTGTCAAACTAACTGACCTGCTTTTGATCTAGCAGAGGCAGAGGCAGAAGTTCGGTTCCGGGATTTGGGACTCAGCAAGGTAGGTGATAAGCCCTCTGAAAAATGGCGAGAGATGCAGCAAATTGTATAGGTACACACAATTCTTTGAACCAAGTTGCATATTGTACAGCGAAAAGTTTACTTGACTGAAGGCTGATGGGATCTTCAACTCAGGCCTTAACAGAGGATATTTGCTTCTCTGCTTTACGTTTCTAGCTTCAAGCAACATTAGAAGTGTTGTTCTGTTTGTAAATAGTCATCCATCTTCATTCAGCTTTTCTCTCTCTTTCTGATGTATTACGCAGTCTCGATGTCGAGTGTAGAGATTTGGTTCAGTAAGAGTCCAGATCAAAGGAAGCTTTGTGGCAAAAGAGTCCCACGATTGATTGCCGTTGAGTGTGTTATTCCTGTTAAAGGAGGATCAACAAATCAATATGTTCGTGATTCAACGAACTCGTTGAATCACGAAATCTTGTCCGATGATCTATATTCATACAAATCATGTTTCAGATGAAACTACTCGCTTTCAAGGGCCTTCAAGGCAGATGTGAGGTTATTTTGCCTAGTCAACCTTCGCTCTTCTTGAAAGTGAGATCTCATAGTTTTTACATGAAAGCGTCTGAAAGATTACGGGTATTGCGTTGAGATTGACAATTACGAAGTTGTTTGCCTTCTGCACAACCTGATACATTCATTCGATCGTCTTATATTCCGCCATTCCCATCACCTACCGGTTAGACCACATCAATCACTTGCACCTTCCTTTACCCAACATGTTATTATACACAGGATTGTTCTGCATTTCTTGTTGTGTAGCTCAAGAAATGAAAGAAAGGGGAATAAAGGAAGGTGCAAGTGATTGCACCTTCCTTTACCCAACATCATATTATACACAGGATTGTTCTGCATTTCTTGAGCTACACAACACCACGTGGGTTTGTTTGTAATCTCCCACAATTGAATAGACATTGAATAGATATTCACTGAAGTACTTTCACTTTACTGCCCCGAAGGGAGACGCTCGCAGTCGTGCAAGGGCTGGCATGATACATGTTCAAGTGAAACGGTTTGACGTGGACGGTTGGAGACCACTGTGCACTTTCCGCCTCCAAATCCCGCTCAACTTTGAGTCCGTATCCTACATACTGGTTCACTACTTTTTTACTTCTTGTATACTTCTGTACTTCAAACGTGTATTGAATGTGTTTGCATTTTTTCCCTTTGCGTGCTTTGTTCACGTAGGCAGACTGTTTGATAGGTGTAAGAGTTCCTCAGTAACCACACACATTATGCCTAGGCAATGAGGAGCGACTTTTATGGATTAGAAAGTTCGCCTACACACAGATTACCTTAACGGATAAGTACGTGTATAGAACTAACCTTCACACGGTTCAGAGTCGCTACTCATCACTACTACTACATCTCTATTACTTGTTACACCGTGGCCGGACACCATCAAATATCCCTGAATTTTTGTATGCAAATCACGTTTGTCCATACCCCATATAAGCTGCCGTATAAAGACTCCATAACTGGAAATTCCCGGATTTTTTCGTGCTTGCAGCGGGAGTTTTGTTGTTGCTTCTTACCTTCCTGTTCCTACTTATGTTTGGTCGTTTATCTGATTCTGTTGCTAATTGTGGATGGTGTGTCGATTGACAATGGGGGTCTATGGAGATTATACTATTCTTAAGATTTCCTGCTCTCTCATGTGTTCTCGTGGGATTGTTACCTAAAACAAGTAAAGTAAAAAAAACAAGGAAGTTTGCAATAAGCTTTGCGAGTAAGTTTATAATAATAACAATATTATATTCTGTTATTATTGAAATAAAAATTATTTCAAATTATTCATATTAATAAATAATACATTATAATATTTAAAAAATTTTAACATATAATAAAATATATTTTTTAAATTGTTATAATTATATTAATAATATATAATATATATATATAATATATATTAAATTATATTAATTATATTAAACCCTAAACCCTAAATAAAATTCGATAAATTAAAATTTATGTTTAAATATTGAAATAATTTGATTTTGTGTTATATTAAAATTATATATTGTTCATTTTTTTTAAATAATCAATTTCTATTTTATAAAATTTTAAATTATATTTAAAAAATATATAACAATAAATTTTTTTTATTATTCATTTAATGTACCAATAATTATTATGTATGAATAAAAATATTTTATAATTTTCAATAATTATATAAAATAATAATTTAAAAAATTATATTTTAAAATGTAAAATAATTTTTTTAATCTTTAAAAATTATTTTACCTAATATCTACATATTCATGATAAAAATATAATTATGTACATATATTTATTTATTTATTTATCAATAAATATAAGAAATATTTTATAATTATTAAATATAATCAAATTTGTATATTAAATAATTTTTGTTTTAAAAATTTCAAGTTTAAACTAAAATAATTCATATAAGTTTTTATAATTAAATTTTTTTTATTATATATTTTTAATAAGATGTTTATTTTCAATTCTAATTTATTTCATGTTTATATTTAAATTGATTAAAAAATAATATAAAATAAAAAATATCTCTTTATAAATAAATATCATATTTCATGAATAATTTTAAAATATATAAATAAATTAAAATAAAAAATTTAATGATATTCAAATTTTATATGTTTAAATATATAACGTATATGATAATTTTATTTGAAATTTATACGAATCATCATATAAAAATTATATGTATATTTTAAGATTATTTATAAATCTATTATAATTTTATGTATTTTATATATTTAAAATATTGATTCAATATTTATGATATTATAAACGTATGATTTTTTTTTTAAATATGTTGATGTCTTATAATATATATTCAAAAATGATATAATTTTTATAAAATAAATTTATGTTTCATTTTTTGTTGAATATAATTTTTTTTTGGATGACAAGTACATGATATTATATATAAATATATATTTCTGTATTATGTCAAACATCATTAATTAATATAATAATGTTTGTATGAATTTTATTTATATAAAATTTTAATTTTTATAATTAAATGATATTATATAATTAATAAATAAAATTATATATTTAATTGAAGACAGGAAAAAAAAATTATAATATGAAATCAAAAGTTGTTCCATTATGAAATATTTTGTTATAAAAAATAAAATAATTTTAATATCAATACACTTTTTTTTTATAAAATAATATAAAAAACATTATATTATATGATTATTTCATCATGTTAAATATTTATATATATATTTAATAATTTTGTTCAAATTATATGTAAAATAAATTTAAATTTACATCATAAATAAGATAATAATTTATGATTTTATTTTATAATTGTTAATCAATAATTTACAATGCATTCAAAAATTTTAACATTGTATGTACTTTCAAATTTTTAAATAGAATATTTACAGTATAAAATATTTTAAAATTTTTATTAAAATAAAATTATTTTAAATAGAAGTTTTGAAAATATTCTTTTGTTTTTAATCAAATAAATGATCATTTTCATCTTTTGATAAATTTTTTTTCTCTTCTATAAAAAAAAATTGATATTAATGTGTATATAATATATTTTATATAATAAATTTTTATTTTTTTTCAATAGAATTTTTGAATATTATGATGTTTAGGAAGATATATTTTTTTATACATCCATATTTAATCAAATTTGTAACTTGGTATTTTAATTGAGCAAAACACCATGTACATTATTCTTTTGATTGAATGATGAGTGAAAGTGGGTGAATATTTAATTCATTTGAAATGTAAAATCTTGTTCCTATATTATTTTTTTTATCAACTTTTGTGTAGTGTTAAATATTTTTTTATATACAAATATAAGATGTAAGAAGTTGAGTTTCATTTCTCATCAATAAATTAGATTTTGTATAATGATCAAGATGAATAACAATCTTACCTACACTTTAGCATCATAGACAAATGGTGAATATATGTGAATGATATCTTGCATCAATCATGTTTGGTTCAAAAATGCTTGGAGTATACAAAACTTGAATGGTTCAGTTTGTTAGTGGTATGTATGAAATGTGAAATATGTTAATCTTCATTAAAATGTCAATAATGTAATAAGGTGTGATACACAAAATTGAAAGTTGTTGATGATTGATACAAGTGTATATGAAAGATCATCATGATATAATCATCTTGTCATTTTGAACGTGATATGTATCTAATTGTTAGAATTAATTGATTGTAGCAAATATGATAAAGTTTGTAACATATATTTGATTTGTTTCTTGAGCCTAGAATTTTCAAAAAAATCTATTTGATCAACATTTTGAAATCCAATTGTTATTATATTTCCCAAAGACATGAAATTAGACCTAAGAAAAAACATGACATTAAAATATAACAGGTGATAAGAATGTATCATCTTGTGATTATTTTTTTTACATTTGGAACATTTGTTTTAGAGTTATGAGCAAATTAACATGTGTGTGTTATGATCAAGTACATATCAATATGAATATCTAATTCTCTAAGGTTTCATTAACAAAATCCGTTGTTGGGCAAAAAATACTGATGATCTTATTTGATCATGATTGTTTATGTTAGATTAGTCCTATTTTGTTTTGTTATGGCTAATGATTTTGGAAATAAGTAGCTCATTTGGAGAGATCTCCACATGTAATCTTACAATCAACTCTATTATTCCATCATAATCAATTTATGTATATTGATATTTCTCCCAAATTTCAATTGTGGAGATAATTATGCAAGAATGAGTTGCTACCATGTGTTATGAGGAATAAACATAAAAAAAGTATGTGTTATTGATACAATATTATATTGTAGCGGTGAAATCATTGTCCAATCGCTATTCTCCAAGGATCAGATTGATATTATGTGCGGAATGGAGATTTTTTTTACAATTAAATTGATCTACATTGTCGTATATCAAGATTGCAATGGATCTAAATCTCTACTTGCCCTTTTTTGTCAAACAAAAAAAGTTTCCTTTGGGGTCCTATGGGCAATTTTTTTCATAGCGAATGAGATGAAAAAGTTTTCAAATATTCAAAAAAGTAGCAAAGTTTAACAAAGAAACATTGCTTGCTTGTCATCATCATGAATTACAAGACAATATAATTCATATATTTTTCCCACACACAACATGAGTTTGGCAAAAAAAATCTTTTCAAGTATTCAAGATGTGGACAAGTGTTAAAGACATCCACATCTTTTTCATACTTTGCTTTCTAAGTATTTGATGAGAAGCAAAATTACACACTTATGTAGTGGCTCTAATTGCTACTGCAAGCAATATCATTAAGAGTTGATAGTGCAATTAGCGTCATTAGGAGACCTAAATCTCAAGGAGATGAAGTTAAAATTTGGGCTAGTTGGAGTGTAGTTTTTGAAGTTGAATCTTTGAGAGTGGTTATGGTAGAACAAGCAAGTGTAAGAGCCTAGATTCTTTGAAACTCAAAATGGAATTTACTCGACTGTATTCTCTTTTTAATATTATGAATATGAAAGGAATATCCTTGTGGATATTTTGAGAATAGATAAGATTACTTCTAAAACTCAAATTGGATTCTATGGTGAGAACTGAGTTCTTGGAATATTAAAAGTGTTTTGATGAGTTTTGATTAATGATAGTTAAAAATCCAGAAGTAGAAGCAATTCAAAATCTATGTGAGCGATTTCAAGTTTTTATTTTTTTGAATTTAGTGCTTGCTTTCTGAATCAAGAATTTGGAGGTTGAAAACGTTGTTGAAAATTGATAAACTTGGTTGATGCTTACAGTGACATTGATCTTTAATATCAATATTGATTAAAAATATTTTTTAAAAATAGTTTAAATTCAAGAATTATTGTTTTAAAAATTTTGAATCAATAGTAATTATCATGTAAGATATGTTTGATCTAACAAATACTATGTGATAATAGATATAAGAGAGATTATGTAAAGAAGTTTGTGCAATGTAGAGATGTTAGGCACAAGATCAAAAATGTCAAAATTGCATAATTTTGACATTTAGGGGTTCAGAATTAAAGTTGAAGATTTTTGAAATCTTGCGGAAATAACAAACGGTGTTCGTTTGCAACAAAAATTCTTGGACATAGAGAGTTTAAAAAAGATTAAATAAAGATTACTACAAATAGATTAACACTGTCAGATTATCTATATGGAGAGTAGAAGACATCCAAAATTAAGTTTTAATATTTTTTGTTGCCCTTCTACAGCTATGTCAGTCCTGATTGGGTTGGTTTGATTCTTTTGATGGATGTTTATGAGGTGGAGGATTATTGTTTATGTTTCTTGTGATTGATATATCTCCATTTTGGCAGTCTATTTGTACATCTTATCTTTTATTTTTGTTGGTACTTTGTTGCATGAAGTGTTAGTAGTTATGTATGTTACTAATAGTGAGGTTGGATTTGTGGATCTGTGTAACCAATCTTGGTTAGCTATAGTTAGTTTAACGAAATCTAGATTGGTCACTAGATCATTAAATAAAAAAATAGTGGTGTGCATGATCCAAAAAATGAAAGTTAAATTTTGGCTTGTATGGATACATGACAAGATGACTACCATGCATTGATAGATGAGATAATTTACTATGTGTCTTTTAGGAATTGGTTAAGATAAGATAACGAAACATGTAACATACACATGTTAGCAATGTGATAAAGATTGGATTTAAGACTATTTTAATCTTATAGTATATAAACAAAGATGAATTGAAAATGCATCTCATCTTAAAAACTATTATGAAGTCATATTCGAATACAATCATGAGCTTTCCTCACGAATGGTCACAAACTTTCGGTATTAGTAGTTGTGATTGAGATAGATGAACTAAATTATGATAGAGAGTAGACACAATAAAATAACAAAAGGGATGGGAAGACCCCATCAAGTTGTACAAGGATGGAACCAAACCGGTAGCATGGGACCTAGCCCCATGTTACCTGCATCACACTGGGAAATATGTCCTACAATACCTAAGATATCTGAAAAATCTACAAACAACATAACCATCCAAAGAAGCACCTAACTTGATTGCTCTCCTATGGTTTGCATGAGCTAGTGCTCTCTTTAGAGCAATGGAAACACGTTACCTAAAATAGGCTATACAATAACCTAAAGAGAGTGATATCCCATGTCTTCTAGTATGGTAGGCTCTCGCGCACTCCCTCTTCGAAGTAGGTGTCCATAGCTCAATATAACTCCAAAGCTAAACCCTGACTATTTATGTAGTTTTGCAGTATATGAGAAAGTGATAGAGCCATGAGCACCATCAGATCTTAATCACAAAGATATTGTATGTGGTAATAATTTCCTTTTAATCTACAAAACTTGGTGATTTCTACTCAGTCAAGAGGGCCAGTTAGGAAGCTATACCTTGAAGATAATTGGATGCCATGACTAAATTTGACATGATTTGGTTTGTTCGCTGCTTAGGTCAAAGCGATGTATCTGTCAACTAAAGATAAGTGGAGTTTACCATGTAAATAATCTGACAAATCATGTTAACGCATAAAGGTGAATTTGGCATGCTCCTCGTGGTAATACGTATCAAGTCCATAGGATAGACAGAAGTTCAAGTAGAAAAGACGAGACGCAGTAAAATAACAAAAGAGATGGGTAACATCTCTTTTGTTATTTTAAACATCTCTTTTGTTGTTCTCGTTTGGTAACAAACCGGTAACATGTGGCTAGGCCCCAATAGCATCACACTCGGAAATATGTCATAGAGCACTTAAGATATTGGAACTATCTAGACATCTAGGTACATTGATGTACAAACAAAAGGATCAACCGAAGTCGGAGCTTAAAATAAGCATATTGGAAGTGAGGGTGGAGTAGAAACTCCCAATTGCTCCTAGCAGATGATATCCAGCCGAAACTTCCAGTCTAGGTAGCGTTACCAACGTTACCTCCTACGACTTAGAGCATACACCAATGTGGGTCGTCGGTTTAGTATGTGTCGTTTTCATCGCTCTATCGCTACTCATGCAACGAGGACTTCAGAAACTCGGAAAATACTCCCCTGAACGTTTCAATCGAATATTCTCTCTATTGCGCACTGAGTTACTTGGTAATTTCATTGTTCTAGAGCTTTAAATGGTCGACGTGTTGAAGTGAACACACTGATTTTGAGCATGGTATACTTGGATCCTGGCAGTGGCTTGTTAAGAGGCATCAAACACCTTTGAATGAAGCTTTAGAAAAGATGAAAGAAATCAACGACATAGTATAATAACAAAAGGGATGGGAAGACCCCATCAAATCGTACAAGGATGGAACCTAACCGGTAACATGGGGCTAGGCCCCAATAGCATCACACTGAGAAATATGCCCTATAGCACCTAAGATATGTTGAGAAATCGACTCCTCAGGAATCATTCCAAGAAGAGGAGAGCACACCAAAGGGACAAGAGAGAGAGTGTATAGGAATGAGATAGGGAAGGCTTCGCCTTCCCCTGTATATATAGGGCGAGTACAGGGAAACCCTAATCTTGGGTTAGCCCTAAACAGATCTGTACCATCAGTACGTAACAACCCTAGATCTACGGCCTGTAGTCATCAGGCAAAGATCGACCTATATCAACTCGATGAGCTTGGGATATTAACACTCCCCTTCAAGCTCAATTGTACATCCTGAACTCCTAGACAATGTCGAAATGTAGCAAACGACTCTCTAGGTAAAGCTTTGGTGAAGATATCTGCAACCTGATCTCCTGTATGTATATATCTAAGATCTACTACACTTGAAAGGACCTTCTCCCTAACAAAGTGATAGTGCACCTCAATGTGCTTTGTCCTAGCATGAAAAACAAGATTGTTGGCTAACATCATGTTGCTAATGTTATCAACTAGGATAACTGTAGGACTAGGATAATCTACTCCAATATCAGAAAAGCAAGGAACGAAGCCAAACTGCTTCACAAGTGGCATTCATAGCACCACGATACTCTGCCTCTATGGAAGATAGTGCCACCTGGCCGGTTGCTTAGAAAGCAACCGACCCACCACACACCGCATTCCCAAGTCCAAACGCATATCCGGATGTGGATATCCCGCCAAATGTCTCCCGCCCAATCAAAGATCGGTGTAGCATGCAAGTTCACCACCTCCAAATCAGATCGAAGTCCAAAATGAAGTGTGGACTTCACATAGCGGAGAATCCGCTTAACCGCCATCATATGCGGTACTGGAGCATGCAGAACCGGTTGACTAGACCAACAAAGATAGCTCAAATCCTGTCTAGTGATAGTCGGATAAATCAAACTTCCAACCATCCGCTTGTACAAATGGGGATCCGCAAGTAACTCTCCATCGCCTAATTCTAGTTTTAGACCTTGTTGTAGAGGAGTGTCTATTGGTTTACAATCGTAGACATCTTGAACTCCTTAAGCTTATCTAAAGCATATTGGCATTGTATTAGCCACATATCCTTTCCCTCTCGTGATAAACTCCACACCAAGAAAGAATTTAAGATATCCTAAGTCTTGTATCTCAAATTGAACATAAGATACTCTTGATGATGGGAAATCATCTCCTCATGGTTCCCAAAGGATAATAAGATCATCTACGAGATGGAAATCATCATTACATGAACTCCCGATCTCATGCAAGATAGCGATGAGTCGGAATGACAGACTACAAATCCAAGAGACATGAGAAAGGAATTGATCTTTCTCATACCATGCTCTCGAGCCTGCTTTCAAACCATAGAGGGATTCCCTTAACTTACAAACTCGAAAGAAACTTCGATCTTCAGAACTGCAAGTGGTTGTTGCATGTAGACTTCCTCGCCGAGATCTCCATTGAGAAAGGCGTTTTGAAGTCCATTTGATGCGCCGCCATCCCTTGTTGACAAAGAATAGCAACCACCTGCACAAATTGTTGCCATCTTGGCAATCGGACTAAACGCCTCTTCGTAGTCCACTCCATGTTTGTTGTGTGTAGCCCTTGGCTACCAATCCGCCTTGTATCGGCATACGATGCCATCCGAAGTTGCGCTTTGACCTTGAAGACCCATCTATCGCAACCAATCGCTTTACCTTGAGGTAAGTCCACCAATTCCCATGTTGGTGACGGCGCAGCAAGTTCTGCCTCCATGGCTTCAATCCACTCATTTTTGTGCATCGCCTCCTCAAGCGCATTTCGGTTTCGCTCAAAGAAGAACTTGAGTCATGTATGCATGATGATCGCAAAGGAAACTTTCATGCATAAATCGCTGAACAGATGCCGAACTCTCTCAGATTTTTGTAGGCGTGTCGATGTACCGTTTTGTACCCTTGCTTCGATCCGAGGTTCCAAAGAACGCCGCTCGGGGACGCTTCATCTAACGGATGAATATCGGTATCCGTGGTGAGGACATCATATGTTGCAAAATAAAGATGATCCTCAAGACTAGAGTCGGTCCGGATGGTGCTCGGTGAACTTCATCCGTAGCCCCGTGCATGAGACTCACTCTAGACCGTGTGACTCCGAAACTCCACTCAGAAAAATAAGACAAAGGACGGACTCCTTTGGCGTAATTTCAACAGAAAAGTGGGTATGACCTAACAATCGCAGTGCATACCAAGATTGCAACTCTTCAAATACAACATCTCTATTGATATAGAATTGCCTAGAGGAAGGATTATAGCATCTATATCCTTTCGTATCTAAGGCATATCCAAGGAAAATACACTTCTCAGCTTTCGGATCTAGCTTCTTGCGCTTCTCATCCGGAATGTGTACATAACAGATGCAACCAAAAACTTTCAAAATGAGTAATCAGGCTTGTGGCCTGTGAATACCTCCATCGGGGTCTTGTTGTGAACCGCCGCAATGGAGTTCGATTCATCAAGTACACCGCAACGGAAACAACTTCGCCTGAACGGTCTAGGCGGGTTCTTTTCTCGCTCAACATAGCAGCGGCCTTCTCGCTATGTGACGATTCTTCCTCTCCGCAACGCCATTTTGTTGTGGAGTATAACTGCAAGTCTTCTGGCTCTGTATGCCATGCTTACGTAGGTAAGCAGTGAATTCTCCAGATAGAAACTCGCCTCCTCCATCGGAACGTAGACAAAGGATAGATTGTCCACACTGTTTCTCCACCAAGGTGTGGAAAGTCTGGAAAGCTGACAACACATCTGAAGAGCTCTTGCTCTTAAGGAAGTAAACCCTGGTGTAGCGAGAGAAATCATCAATGAAGGACACGAAGTACTCAAAACCAGATAAACTTGGTTGAGAAGAAGTCCATACATCTGTGTGCACCAGCTCTAGAAGCTTGGTCGCTCTCCTACCTGATCCGTTAAAGGGTTGTCTAGCTTGCTTGCCGAACTAACAAGCGGGACACAATCGGTAGGTGGGAAAGCAGGAAGTTGGGCAAACCCGTGACTAGATCCGAACTCGGAAGAGTCTTCGCCGAAAGTTCATGTACCCAATTCGCTTGTGCCAAATATCTATGTCGATACTACAAAGCCACTTTCTCAGAATGACGAGTTGGTATTTCAAGCATCGACATTAACCGTAGCATCTAGCTTGAAATGCCTACCACTCAAGCTACCTCGAGCTACGATAGTACTCGTGGAGTCTTCAACAAAGCATCCATCTTCGTTGAAACGTGCTTGGAAATTTTGTTCTACCATCCGTCCCCATGATAACAGATTTTCGAAATGTAGTAGGAACATGTAAAACGCGTTTCCAATTCCGGAAAATTAGATCCCGGAATATAAAGCGGAATTTTACCCTTATGCTTAATCTCATGCTTTCAGATCATCTCCAAATACCATGAACCGAGGAGTCTCCACAATGTCGAGTGACGCAAACCATTCTTGATGCGGCGTCATGTGGCCGGGTAGCTCGAATCGATCACCCAATCGTATCAGTGCGAGGGCAAAGATAACTCCGTGTGTCACAACGAAGAATGTTTTTCAAGAACTACATGGTCCTGTTGGTCCGAAGTCGCGCCATCGTTTCCGACGCTTGTAACAATCTTTGGCATAGTGGCCATTCTTGTGATAAGAAGTTGCGGTGTTAACCTCGACTTTTCCCGACGCTCTGGCGCACTGACTAGTTGAGGCCTTGTTCTCGCACACCCATCTCTACCACCATCATATCCGGCCCTCCGCCCACGACCTCTACCGACCTCCGAACCCCGCAAAAACACACCTTCTTGCGGCTAGGCGAAGCACTAGAACTATGCCTGCACTGCACTTCTTCTCCCAACATCATTGGGACCAGGTTCGTCGAACTTCGGAAGAGGTTCTCTTGTCGAAATGGACGTAATGAACCGCTTGTACTTTCGGTAGGCTAGCCCCCCGCAATGTCACACCGATAATCACAAATGGATTAAGTTGAACATTGATGATGCTAACCGATCTGCCAGCTTGCTTGATGTGATTGACGTAGTCACTAGCACACATCGATCCTTTCTTGATCAGATTGAATTGCTGCAAAGAATCGCAGACTTCGAGCTTTTGTTCCCGAATGGAACATTCGGACAACGCGCCCCAAGCTTCCTTGGGTGTGTCACGATCTTGAATGTGACCGATCATCGAGCCCGAAATCGTGGGAAAACAATGTAGTGGATAGCTTGATACGACCGCTTTCTCCACTCACGCAATGTTTGCTCACTACGAAGATCACCTGCAACCACGATTTGTGCTTTCTCCTCCCCGGTCCACAAGCTCCCATAGCCCCTGGCCTTGAAGGAAGGTCTTCATTCGAAATTTCCACGTTTGGAAATTGTTCTTGTCAAGTTTCTCCCCAGTGATCATGCTCATGGATTCTGCCATGGTTGTGGTCACGAGCGGAAAACACGACCCCAACACGGCAAGTACCTGCACAGACACAAAAAGAACACCTTCGCGACTAGGGCGGAAACATAGCTCCTCTTCACCTCGATCAAGAAACATGCAAAGCTCCAGAAACTGGCAAAATGCACATGTCTTGACCCGCAGACGAAGAGGGAAATGTGTTCGCGATTCACTGGCGATTTAAAGCGAAAAAGACGAAGAAAGCTCGGATTGAGCCGAAATTTTTCGTGGTAGGAGCTTTAACTGAGGCGAGCAAAGTTCGGTTTTTATTTGCGCGAGGGCAGAGCCTCTGCTTCAGTAAGAACCCTCAAATCTCCAAAAAAACTCGTTTAGACCTCCAAACAGCTCCTCAAAGATTTTGGAAAATGCGATAACTACCACCAACAACTCCAAATCGCACGAAAAACTTCATGGCTACCAAATTCACCATTTTTTCACAAAGACAACTTCCATAGGGAGTTGGGCGATTAGAAATAGGTCGAAAAAGATCATCTTGACCTCCAAAAACGCGATTGAAGATTCCCGAGAACACACGAAATGGTTCCCCATCAATCTACTCGCCACACAACCTCCTCCTCGATCTCCAAAGACTCCACTATGTCTAATCTACAAAACTAATGCTCCCACCAAGCTCTGAAACCATGTTGAGAAATCGACTCCTCAGGAATCACTCCAAGAAGACGAGAGCACACCAAAGGGACAAGAGAGAGAGTGTACAGGAATGAGATAGAGAAGGCTTCGCCTTCCCCTGTATATATAGGGTGAGTACAAGGAAACCCTAATCTTGGGTTAGCCCTAAACAGATCTGTACCATCAGTACGTAACAACCCTAGATCTACGGCCTGTAGTCATCAGGCAAAGATCGACCTATATCAACTCGATGAGCTTGGGATATTAACAAGATATCCGAACTATCTAGGTCAAACGGTCTACAAACAACAGAGCATCCCAAGAAGAATCACCTAACATGATTGCTCTCGTATGGATTGCACCAGCTAGAGCTCTATGTAGAGCAATGGAAACACGTTGCCTAAAATAGGTTATACAGTAAACTATAAAGAGTGATACCCCATGCCGTCTAGTATGTAGGCTCTCGCGCACTCCCTCATGAACATGTCAAAGCTAGAACTCCAAAGCTAGAAGAACAAAGAGGTGACCTCTCTGCATACCCCTATACTTGGAGACCTTGGTTGCTGCTGCTCCACTCACTGCCCATCCTGGAGAATGGGTGATCACCCCCTCTGAAATTGTGTCTCTAGTAGGATCGATAACCACCACATCCACCACAGTGACCTGGTCCTCCCGAACCAAGTAGAGGTCTGTCCTAACCCTAGTCGACTGCAAGGCATACCAATACTCTCTCCATGTGAGGTATCCACCCTCTTGTGCCATAGCAAAGACCACATCTCTAATGGCATCAGGGTAGCTATCCTCTGCCCTCCGAATGGGCAACGAGTCATATGAACACCTGCTACATCTTCCGTGTTAGAACATCTCTCGTATGTCATAATAATATCTCTAAAGGAAATGATCCCTTATCCACATCCCTCACATATATCTCCAGGATAGGTCTATCTGCGATAATAAATCGAGAAGATAACAAAGGTGCAAAGAGCGTCCAACTCGCCATGAATACCGTAGGTGCCGGCCCCTCCATCGATAATAAGCCTACCCCTCCACCCAAAATTGGCAAAGATGTCTGTCTCCTTGCCAAATCTCCTATCACACACTCGAATGTCCTTGGTCTGATGATTGTCCCAAATGATATCCCTGTTGAGTGCTAGTGGCGGACTGTAGAACAGTGACTCCCTCCTCATAAAAGCCATGCTAATAAAAGAGAGAAGAATATGAACCGTAGAAAGACCGTACGAAAAGAATGAGGCTTGATAGAGGTCCATCAGCCTCTCTAAGCTCTCTTAAAATGGATGCACGTGAGACGATGTTTAAAGTGTTCTCAACGTCCACCTGCAAGACAACCCAATCCGGATGGATATCTAGAAGTGCTCTAATGCCCAACGATACCGCCTCACAGCCTCCTAGTGTGGCAACTCCAAACTGATGTGGACAAAAATGCTCCTGGAAGTGTGAGTGATGATGCAAGACAACGGTACGACTGATTAACCTAAATAATACCTCTCCAATAGCAATCGGTTTGATGCACCCAGTATCCTTCTCCATCACGAGAAGCCGACTAGCATCCAAAACCTGACTAACTGACAATGGAATCTCCCCTCTCACAATTGATGCAGCCACTTGGAATAACTCCGTGAAACCACTAGAGGGATCATCCGCCTGAAAGCAATCTCGAAGATGCTCGTATACCATCCCTGAAAAACCCCCTGAGGATAAGTGTGGGGTTGTGCATAGAGAATGGGTAAATAATGATCTATCAAGATATAGGGGCTTCTCTAGTTGATACTCCAAGACATCTAATGGTATCTCCTCGCCCATGGGTGGATGTAGAAGGCGTAAAGAGGAAATCGTCTCCTCAGTATGACTAGCCATGGACAAAGGATGAAGGGCACGTGCAGCTCTGCTATACTCCCCGGCCTGCCCCAAGATCCTACAACGTCGCAATCGAGCCGAATCAGAAGTATCATGTGACAGGATGTGACTCCTAACCTGTGTGGCCGGAACAGACTCCTCCTGCAATGTAGTCCAATCCCCTGCTCTGAATCTCCGAAATCTAGCTGCCACCTCCCTATGTCTAACACCTCCCCTTCTAGTATAACATAGACATCATCGCGGCAATAATAGAAACAAAAATCACGCTAACTCGTCCATGGGATCGTGTGCCAACCGATCCAGTGGTAAGCAAAAAGCACGTCTAACCTCATCATGGAGTGCACGAGGGAGCCTATGGAATAAACGTGGACATGGAAATCATATTCACCGTCACTCCTTCGGCCGTCCTCTGTTTCAGCAGCTCTCCCAGTGTCACATTCTTTGCGCTCTCGATCATCCGTTCTATCTCACCTATGGGATGCATCCGATTACGCCAGTGGAGCTAGAAATTCTTACTTATCGAATTCTGATGGAGGAACGACTGTCAGTAGAGGACAGCCAACTTCACCGATTATTGGAATTGGCAAAGTTGGAAGAATCTCGTGATGAAGCGGAGGAATTTACTAAACTCATTCAGTTTAGGCGGAAGGAGAAGTACGAAAGTCACTTGCGACCCCAGAAAGTTGTGGCAGGGGACAAAGTGTTGTTATATGATAGCCGCTACATGAAGTTCAAGGGGAAGCTCCATCTTCGCTGGATGGGACCTTACGAGGTCAAAGAAATATTTGATAATGGGTCGGTGCAGCTGTTGGATCTGGATGGTGCGCTGTTTGCCACACGAGTTAATGGGTGGCGAATAAAGAAATATTATGAGTAGTGTTGTTCGCGGGGCGCTCACAACTAGGGGTGGACGTATGTAGGAACATACTTAGAGATTTGGAGACTGTTTTTTTATTTTTGGAATAAAAACGAACGATATTCGGATGAAGTCTGGTCTGCCGAATACGAATATGGCCAAGACGAATGAGTTGTTAAGGAATGTCTGAAGTGTCAAACGGATTAGGGCAGTTGGTAACAACATCAATAAGTGCGACGAGCCGCGGAGGAGCAAAAACGAGCCGAAGAGTCAAGTAGACAAAATGAAGAGGAAATTGCTTTGGCACCAAAGGTCGATATACTCCTCTCTTCTTCAGTGGCAATTGAATAGCCTCACGAGCCGCATGCCAGATTCCTGGGCCGGTCATATGCTGCCGTGCAATTTGGATCCAAGTACAGAAACCATGACTGGAAACGGTCGTTTTAAGGAATCTACTGGATCAGAAACGCCACCTGATTTCACTACACCGTTATCATCAGACCCTGTTGGGCAAGTCCCCATTCCTCACACATACGAGCCGTTCTGGTCGATTATGATTCAAGCTTCAGTTCCCGCATGCTCGCACGAGAAGTACCATCATCTGATATGGATGAGTCCGTGACGCGTCCAAGACGAATACTGTCTGGAATAAGCACTCATCACTTCTGCTTACCGGTACGCTATACATATTCAAATCATCTCGATGTGTTGAGCCATGACGGTTTACTTAATTATCTGACAGCACGGTGAGGCTCGACTAAATTAAAAACCGTTGCGCATGAGGCACGAAGTGAATACAGTCACTGAAGAAACGGTGGTGAACGCAGGGCCATGTTCGAGTTCTATCCACTCAAAGTCTGCATCAGCTCCATGTATTTATATTCGTCATGGCCGTGGTTCACGTGTGGTACAGTTGCTTCACTATGCTTTTTGGGTTTACCCAGGTCTGCTCTGCCCTCAACAGTTTCAGAATCCATGCAGCTAATTTTGCTAGAACTGAATGTCAGTCTTGGGTATCCATAGCTCAAGATTGTAGGTTGGATATATACTGGATTACAGTTCGGTCATGTCAACCGATGCGGTATAAGGTATGATGTGCACTTGGCAATATATCAAGTATGACTTAAGAAAAAAAAGGTATGAAGTTTGTGTCCATAGGCTGACTATAAAACATTCTCTTACGTGAGTTTGTGAACTGGAAACAGTTAAGAAGCTGGAAAAGGTGGGAGGCAGAAACGTGTGTTTACAACTACCTGATGGCGGATATGATTAAGGGTATGAAATATATATATATATATATATATAAATTTTTTTTATGACATTTTGTATCCATCTTTGTATAGAGAGCACTAGTTGATGCAATCATGGTAGGTAATGTTTCTTTGGATGCTCTAATGCATGTAGACCATTTAACCTGGATAATTAAGATATCTGAGGTGCATTAGTATATATTTTCCATTGTGACGCTTTTGGAGCCTAGCCCCATGTTACTCCTTTGGTTTCATCCCCGTAGGCTTGACATGGTCTTCCATCCTTTTTGCTATATATTTTTACTTCACAATATGATTTGAATGTTTTAGTTATTGTTTTTGTGCTATGATTACAAAGAGATAAACATAGGTGTCCTTTTCATTTAAAGGTGACACTAAATTGAAAGAGTGGTTTGAAACCTCCAGTCATTCTGTTTTTGATAAAGCGAACTCCATGTTTCTTCGAGTTTTTCATTATCCAATAAAACGTACGGAATGAGAACTCGAAGAATCCCCTTGAAAGAAAGCTCTTGTGCTACGTGTCTACATTCTCTGGTCGTCGGTGGATTCAGGGTTTTAAAACTGAGATGTCATTCGAACTGACTACTAACATGGTTTTCGTTTGTGCTCTACAGAAATAAAGAAGTCATTCAACGAATCCACATTAAGAAAATGGCATTTAATCGTCAGAGCACATTCGTAGCATCTCGCACCAGTACTGCGTCGTCCACTACTGCGTCGTCCACTACTTTCACAAGGAAGCTGGATCGTAAGCAAGACCTGTTCTAGTCTGTCCTTGATACAGTCTCTTCTTGAAGACTTCCTTTTCACTTCGATACCCTTCACATGATACAAGAACATACTCTAATCGTAAATATTGTTCATTCAGAGTCGATGGAGAGGCTGCTCTAGCTGAAAGAAGAGACCGACTTTGATTTTAAATTGTATTGGTCTGATGAAAATTCCTTGATTTCGATCCCTGAAATTTTAAACTGAGCAACGCTGCAAGCTCGTGGCTGTAATTATAATGTTTTGGCTTTCTCACCTGAAAGTGTTGATGTGCATACAGATGAGTTTCCTTCGTCAGTTTGGCAGATCAAGGACTAAATCAGATTACCTCACTCTTCGTATGGGGTTTATCAAGGTTGACCCCTGGCCATGACGGCACGAAAATAAGTTTTAGAATCTTTTGGCAAGTTTTAGAACCGAGTACTGATTTTTCCGGTGCTTAATATCTTTTTGGAGTCCCTGGTTCAGTTTCCATCTCCCAACTAACTTGCTCAGAATTCTATATTGATAAATTGTTCTTAAATGACAGAATCACAATGCACCGTTGAAGCTGAACTTCTACAAATATATGATGCGATCCTTGGAAGATGATTTGAAGACTGTTATTGGAATCAGGTGCCATTTTTCTCCTCGCTAGTCATCAACAGTCAAAACGGCTACATCGGAAGGAGGAGTTGCAATGTTTACAGCTTTTGTGCCCTTTACAAAAGATTAACCTTTGACTTACCTTCAGATCTCAAAAATGTGGATCACTTATTAAAATAGATGGTTTTCTTTGATCTGTACAGTGTCTCATATGGATCATAAACTTCGAAAGTAGATATCAGTAGGTTCATCACATACTAAAGCTATTACTGAGAGAAATTGATAGCCAAATTCTGTACAGATCAACATGGTCATTGGCACGAAACTTCAGCATGTTATTACTCAGCTGGCCATGGAAACAGCACACTCGCACGGTATAATTGGCGATCCTGTAAAATTGTTCTGGTTCAATAACCCGCATGAGCTTTTGTATTTGATTCACTTTGTCCTTTTTCAGGTAATCCTAGAGTCCTGTCTGTAAAGAACGCTCGGGCTTGGTGCTAATGCAGTCTTTGTGTGTGAGCAATGATATCGAGATGCATGGATGAATGGTTACGTCGAGAATGACCTCTCTTCAAGGCTCAAGGGTGCAATACTGCCGAGCCGTTTGCTACCAAATAATGGATGATGATTTATTTGAAAACGTCTGTATTATCTGGGTGCGTATCGATGCGAATTTGGGTCGAGAAAACTCGATCATCGACCGTGCAGGATTGAGATTTACACACTCTGGGGCATCGTCATACCTTCCGTCGACTTTCTAAGGTGTAATACGTAAGCGTTGGGACTCATTTGTACTGGCCATCCTCCTCGTCCCAATCTGGGGGCAAAGTGGCATTAACGTAAGTCTTGCACTTGAGCCCACCGTATGGATCTACAATGTTAGACAGCAAGTCTTCTGTAACACTAGAGCCAGATTTCCAATTGCCTCCAGTGAGGTCAGTACCCTTCAAGCAACGCTTCGTAGTTCCTCCTGTTACTTCCCTTTTCTCAATTAGATACTTGCACATGTCTGTCGACCTTATGTCAGGCACCCAGGTTGCGATGACAGCCGGTGCATACACAAGTTGGAACTCGATTGATCGTGCTCCTGTATCGGGAAAAACACAACATTCCAAGGGTGCTATAGTATAGCAGCTTTCACGCGGGTCTTGGCAATTTGATGTTAACGGATGACGGATAATATTCACGCCGTGTGCGCTCGGTAGCGCTTGGATGAGAACTATAACCATGCTCATGGTGGAGCGAAGCATCTGGCTTGGAGTTGGACGTAGACATGTAGTCATGTTGATTGCCGTTGTTACGATCGGAAATGCACTTCCAAAGCCCGTGAACGACTCTTTTATTTGAAGAGTTTCTCAGACTTTTTCAGGGCCTGCATTTGACATGAACGTGGATAAGCATCTGGTTTCTCTTGCCACATCCACTCCCAAGGTCACACAATATGAGGAGACAATCAGTTCACTGTCCTGCAGAAATGTGCTCTCACGAGCAGAATTGCAGCCTCTTCATGTAAGCATGAAAGCTACAGAGAAACTCAACTCAAAGGAGCAGCATTCGTGGACGGGGCAACCCAAAGAAATTAATCTGGCTATTACATAGCAGAACGACATGAAGCACCTTCATTGTACATACAAGAGAAGCAATCTCCTTTCACGTCTTGATAAAGCCTAAATTAGTCAAACACTTACTTGCATGAGGCATGCATATGTTTCCGACTACTCGTAAATCGGTAGTTTACAGGACCCGACTTGTCCTTTCGTGAGTCATGGAGTATCATGAGTGTCGGTCCATTCTCCATTCGCCATAAATGACAGTCACTACCGGGTCAAATTGCTATTGTCGCCGAAAGAACGAGCTCAATCAGGAATGAACCAATTCGTTCTTTAAACAAGATTCTTCATGACTCGGAAAAAGCTTGTATAACCCTGGAACCCGTGACATGTCATGAAAGGATGAAAAACCCCTCTGGATCAACTTCCGAAGATCTCCAACAATTACAATGAGTTGTTCTGTTGACCTTGTTATCTTCTTATAGCCGATGATGCCTTTGTCTTCTATTTAATCTAAGTTATGATCGAAGCAAACTCCGCCTAGTCCATATCGGATTTCTTTGTTAGATTGTTCTGAGTGAAATAGCCTGAGTCTTCCTGCTACCTGGGATTACTTGGTACATGCCACATTCCTTTTGTAAGTAAGTGAAAGCAGCACATGACAAATTGAAGTGTCCTAGCTCATTGTCATTTATATAATTTTGTTCTAGTTCATTGTCTTTTAATTGATTTTGAACGCTGTCTGCACGTTTGAATCCAGTTCATGTTAACACATCTGTCACAGTACAGATATGTTGAAGTGTTTCACGCAAATAGGAATGTAGGAGCTGTTTGCTGACTTTATATGATGCTCTTTAAGATCGTGATTGTCGTGTGAAAGCCATGTCAATCGTTTCCATGTCCGTTCTTGAGAGCTTCAAGCCTTTCTTACAAAAAGTCTTGTACTGGTCACCAGAGATAGACTTCAGAACTGCTGGCAATAGTCACGGCTTAAACGATTTCAAAATACAAGCCACTTCCCAGAAGTTGTATTCTAGGTCTGAAATCCTTTATTCAGCTACGTTGAGCATTTGAATCTCCGAGCATTATCCAGAGGCATTGGATTCTAAGCGTAGGACTAAATATATATTCTACTTTGTTTGTCAGAACTCATGACTCAAGCTTTTGTTTGTGCCCAAACTTATCTGTTTATTGATTTGACTTTTGTCGTCGTAGAGCCAGAGATTAGTATTTTCGTGGACTTGTTTTATCAAGTGAAAGTACTAGTCGTCGCGTGCATCAGTGAGCAGATGCCGATGACAGAAGATGCATTAATGGCACGAGGACAGTAGTTTTCACGCAGGAGCTTTGCAGTCTGGAGACAAGCCTGACACTCCTGAAGAGTCAATTTTTTCTTGCAGTCCATACTGCAGTATACGACCTTATCAGGAGTCTTTACTTCTGCTGAAGCTGTCTTTTTGTCCATAGGCTTTTCAGTCACAGAGTCAATACAGTCGCTCACGGCTTGAGGAGATATGTGATCATTCTGTGGAAAATCCTGAAGCCCACAATCGTAGGCAGGACCTGCCATCATATGCTCCTCGGCCATATCAGACTGTTCTGCAACGGTGATAGAAACCAAGCAAGCAAATGCGAAGCCTGCAAAGACCGCAGCTGAAGTCGACGACCTCATGCTCACACTCATCAATGCTACTCGCTGTTGAATCCTGTATAAAAGAAGACACGATTAAACTCATTATCGGCTTCACTTGATTTCAGACGCGAAATTGAACCTTTTCTACCTCGAATAACATACTTGTACCACATAGTTAGGGAACTTTCCTAATCACCATGTCTTCAACTTAAGGTCTAATCTCTACCAGGTATCAGAGGGATTCATGAACGAACATTTTCCCAATTATCACGAGATAAGGACACTGCTATCTAGATATGTTCCGTGACAGAGCAAAGGACGACTGCAGATTCTCAGAGTAGATGAAAAACGTTCCCGAATGAATCAACTTCGATTTCTTATACTGCCGACAAGATCCTAGCGCTTGTTCGCTCCATTTCAATTTGATCCACTTATGTTGTACGCATAAAAATGACATAATATAATTGTGGGTCCATATACTGGTTTGATTTGCAGTCAGGGATCTTACCCATTCTTTGGTTCAAACCCTTAAAGAAACTCCCATACTTGTCACACTTCACTTCTGCCTCTTCGAACTTCTCCACCATTTTACCAAATTCAAATTCGTAGTGATCTCAATTGGGCAAATATCCCTATTTTGTTTGAAAAAAATGAAAAATTCTACTTAAAAGAATCATGCCTGTACAGATATTTTGTAAATGGCCACATGAGAGGAAGTTGCTCCTCGTTCATGTAAGTTATGAAGTCAAACAATCTATTTGGTTTCTTCTTTAGAGTTTTCAGCAACATGTAGAGCTTGTATGTTATCTTTAGCATGTTGGTATGGTTCCACATGAAATTTTTTTTGTCACCAACATGGACAGCAAAATTTTTTAAGCCTTGGATACACATGAGTGCCCACACTATCTTTTTGTTAAAGTTCATCTTACAAATGCTGACAAAAAATCTTTTTTGTTGACAAATTGTGTTGACTAAGATTCAATATAGAGGATCTGAAGTTGAAAGTCGATTTCTTTCTCCTTGCAAGAATATTTTAAAAACCAGACTTCGTTACTTGCAATTGAAAATTTGTCAATGGAAGACTTATTGGCCTTCCAAAAGAAATAAAGTGAAACATTTCTAAGATCTCTCAAGGCCATGAGGGACAAAAGAGATGCACTTGCATTGAAAGAAGTGATACATGTGTCATTTTTTTCAAGTGGATGTTTAAGAGTCTCCAATAGTGTAAGTAGAAATACTTCATTCAAGAGAGGATTCAGCCTTCAAAATAGTGATACTTGTATCTCTTCTTTCAAGTGAATGTTTAGAGTTCAAAGGAGTGAAACATACGTCACTTCATGAAGGTGATGGTCCAGAGTCCAAAGATGTGAGACAAAATAAAACAAGTAACATTACTAGAGACTTTGAGCAACCATTTGAAAGAAATGATACATGTATCACTTTTTTGGACCCTAATCTCTCATGTGAACGAAGTGAAATAGGTAACATTTCTAGAGACTCTTAGCATCCACTTGAAAGAAGTGATACATGTATCTCTTCTTTCAAGTGGATGCTCAAAATCTGGAAAAGTGTTCTGAACCATCATGAGAAGAAAGTGCTTCTAATAACATTTCTCGAGATTCCAAGCACCAACTTGAAGTTGCATCACTTTTTTCACTTCATACTTGCATCACTTTTTTCAAGTTGGTGTTTAGAGTCTCAAGCAATGTTACTAGAACCATTTTGTTCATGTGAGGGTTTAGAGTCCAAAAAGGTAAAACATTCACCATTTCTTTCAAGTGGATGCTCTAAAGTGTTATTTTATCACTTTGTTCATGTGAGGATTCAAACTCCAAAGAAGTGATATATGTATAACTTCTTTCAAATAGATGCTCAAAAAATCTAGAAGCATTACATGTTTTACTTATTAAGATGTGAACCCTCATCGTAACAAGTAAAACATGTATAAAATAGTGTTCAAAGGAGTGATACATGTATCACTTCTTTAGAGAGAGAGTTCACATGCTAGTAGAGTTACATAGAACCATATGATTGATAATGAATTACTTCTTCAAAACTTGATTGCGATGGCCAAAGGAATTTTAAGAACCTGTCAAATTTAGGTACAATTAAAAAATACATACTAAGAGGAAGCAAATTATAATCAAACCATGCTACTAGGATGTAATTAGTGGGATGATCAATAAAAGAAGAAAGCAAACTAGAATAATTCAAAGCTAACAAAATGTTCAAGATATATTGTAATGAGGAAATGAAATTGTGCTTAAATATGTGGATTTTACTTATATGAGTTTCTCTTCTTGTTCATCATGTAGATTGTTGATGATGTTGAAGATTTTTACGAAATTGCAGCACTTAATGTGTTGCAAAATTCAACAAATGGACTGCAATTGTTTGTATGTTTGAAACTTGCGCTCCCTTAATATTGCACATTGCAATTTTCGTCTAGCTCCTTGATTTTTACGACTCTCAATATGGTCATCCACGCGGTTCTCACTAAACCAAAGATTAAAAAAGCCAAGCACTTGTGCTATCGTGTTGTGACGTGGCTAATATGAGAAAATGATGACATGTGTCATCTTTAGAGTCGTTGGTATGATGAATGATGGCTCATTGTAGGGTTATTAAGAACTCATAGTTGGATTGACTTTGTAGAGTGAGTATATTGATAAGGCTCCAAGAGATATTATCTTGAACCTTGTTAAATATAAAACGTGGTTAGAGTGCAAAGGGAAAGGGAGAGATCTAGAACATCACTTTGTTGACTAAGGAGGTTATCTGATCACAGTGGAGCTAACATGAGATATGGATAGATGACAACATGATCCTCTTGTGCCCTATTCATTTGTGATCAACATCCGGTGTTGTCGGAGCGTAGGATTTTGAATTTTGAATAAAATTTTTATTTTGAGTAATAAAAGTATTATCTTTGGAGTATATTCTTATAGTGGCAGTAGATTTATGGCAATGTATTCTTACAAATATGATAATCTTAGGAAAAGTTTGAAGATAGTTAGGATGTTCACACCGGCAGAACACTTTGATGGGGTAAGAAATGTCATGAGGAGAAGGGAATTAGGAAGAAGAAGTTTCGATAAACCGTCAAAAATCAGAGTGTGAGTGAGATGACGAAGAAGGGTGTAAGAGCAATGCCAGGATGCAAGGGCATTAAGTTGCCGTTTGCGTACAAGATGCCAATGGGGTGAATTCATCCTCTCCTCTTGATGGCGGATTGGACTCCGGCAGAGCTATTGCCACTCAAGAACTGAGAAGGAGCATTCTTGTCGTGGCGATGATATTTCATTTGTCATGAGTTGTGCAAAAAAATGCGGCACATGCAATGGGAAAGAGAGCGCAACCAAAACTGTGGGATGCCAAATTGTGGGCCAAAGCTTTAGGCTGCAACTACGAAGAAGAGAGGAATGGCATCGATTGGGAAGGATTGGCAATACACATTGGATTCACCTTCGACGAATCAAAGTGGTTTAACCCTAAAAAGCACAAGGTGATAAATAGCAACAAGATTGAATTGATTAAAGATGTATTTAGGAGGAAGGTAGAGTACATCTTGAACCGGTTATTTTTGCCACAATGAACCACCTATGTCAGCATGCATAAGGTGCGAATTGTGGAAGGATTCGTGGGAGGTATCATTCGGATCAACTGAGGAGAAATATTTGCAAAGAATGTTCAAGCAATGGCAACACGACTCATGGAGGATGACAAGAGCATAGTGTTTATTTTTTTTCTTCTTAGTTCACTTGTATGCCAAGCTTGATTGGTTGAATCCGAAGTACCGATTGGAATCCAGGTTATCCGACATTGATGTGGACATAGACGATACCAGTTGTGGGTCCATTTGAATCATAGGATCTGTTGCTCCACCAGAGCCATAAGAGCGAAGATAAGCTATAGTGGAGGGAAAAGATTCGGACTCCGATATGATCATGGTCGAATTTCCACATAAGAGGAAGAGACAGGTGCAGGTGGAGAGTCCGCCAATCAGTACGCCAAAGAAAAAGACCGATAACGGGAAACAGAAGACAGCAGAAGTAGTGCCTCCGAAACCTTCTTCAACAAAGATCAAAGTCATGAAGGAGGTGTAAAACCTTTGGGATGGGTGTTACAACTGTCACAGAAATTGGAAGCGGTAGTAGTGCTTATGAAACTCACAGAGATGGGACCGAAGTATATGCTTGGGTGGGATATTCAATCCGACAGCTATATGGATCTAATCCAGAATATGAATCAAGTAGCAAAGGGATGATAGTATCAGACTCAAGTAATTCGGTAACTAATTGACCATGTGGAAAAAATGACGAAAGAGAAGGTCAAATTGGAGAAAGAGATGAAGACGTCTAAACAGTCGTATGCAGAAATTTGTAACATTCAAGGAGCTGAAATTTGGTACGTGGAAAAGGAGAACTTGGAATTGCGAGAGACTGTGAAGGAATTGAAGCGACACCTGAAGCAGGTCGACATGGAAATGCCAGCTTGGTTAGAGTCTCTGGCTAACAGGTGTGCCCAACATCTCTTTGTGCGGTGTGATGAGGAGGAGATGCAGCGGTAAGAGTGATGGAGAATCATGGGGATACCAAGGAGAAGAGAAAGGTAATGATCAAAGCCTTGGGAAGAGAATTCCGAAAGTCCATGTGTCTTCACTGATATGAAATCGCTGCGAATGTCCAAGAGATGCAAGTAGGAATCGACACGTTTACTAGGGAGTTGGAGGCACGATCAAGTGAAGTAGATATATCATGAAAGATTAGGAGAGGTTGATCCATGTAGCTAGCATTTAGGAGGAGGCATTAGGATTATATATAAATAGGCGTAAAAATAAAGTGATGACATCTCCTTTCTTGCAAGTGTTCACTTGATTGAACCATAATAGTAGTCGTGGTAGAACGAGAATAAATAATTTTATATTGATGTAATGAATTATCAATTTTAGTATTACAAAAAATTAATATTTTTAAAAAATATAGTTCAAATTTTAATATGATAGGTTATTCCAAAAAATTGAATTAAATATGTTTGTTTATTTTTCATGACTTATGAGATTGCAATTTTCCTAAGTTTTCAGAGTTGTGCAACCCAATGTAAATTGTTTGGCCAACTCGGTCAAATTTAAAGGCCAACTTGTAAATCTTACAAGTTGGACTTTAAATTGTGCATGGTGTAACATTAGAGTAAAAAAGTTGGATTACCAAGTTTTTCATTTTTATAAATAGATTGAATAGATCAAAATCATTGATACCATCACATGCAAGTGAATATTTAAGCTAAAATTCAACACTCATGAATCAATAACCAAATATAAGTCAAGTGGTTTTACACAAGAACATAACAAGTGTAAGACGATAGTTCAAGTTCCATTGGGTTGTCATTTTGCTGGTGGAAGGAGATACATGACAAAATACCTTGTGTTCTTATTGTTCTCTTTGTGCTAACTATAGCTTCATTTCTCCTCATTTGGGTGCTTAGAGCGGTGTGTGATACACAATGTCTGATGTATCATCGTCTCTTTACCTTGCAAGAGATCAAGACCCACATGGGAAAGATGCACAAAGATATACTTGGACCACTTGGGATGTGCATGTGAGGTGGGTGATCACATCGACATTTAGACGTGCTTGACATAGGGAGGTGGCAACTAGATTTTAGGGATTAATTGCAAGGGATTTGGCTACATTGCAAGAGGAGTCTGTATGACCATACAAGTTAGGAGTCAGGTTCAGTCACATGATGTTTGAGATGCGGCTCCATTACGATGGTGTAGGATCTTGGGGCATGCTAAGGAGTATAGCAAAGCCACACGATCCCTTCATGCTTTGTCTATGACTAGTACAACTAAGAAGGCTATTTTTTACGCTTTTTATATACATTCATGGGTGAGTGAGTTCCATTAGAGGTCTTGGAGTATCAGCCAAAGGAGCCATTATGTCTTGATAGAACACTTTTTGCCCATTCTCTATGCACATCGCCACGTCTATATTCAAGGGGCTTGCTGGACATAGGGAGATGGCAGCTAGATTTTAGAGATTAACAACAAGGGATTGGGCTACATTGCAAGAGGAATCTATATGGCCACACAAGTTAGGAGTGAGTCACCCACATGATACTTCAGATGTGGCTCCATTGTGATGGTGTAGGATCTTCGGGCAGCCTAGGGAGTATAGCAATTCTATTGTTCAATTCTAAAAACACAAAAACTTGATTTTGGAGATCTTTTGCTCTCCATATCCATAATCTGACACTGATAATCCGACTCATCAAATCAAACAATCTCACAATTGGTTGAGAGGGTGGCAAAGTAGAAGATTTCTTTAGACAAAGAATTAATCAATATGAAGACTTTGTATTTGAAGATATGTTGAATAAGAGGATACCAAGTCAAATTTGTCGAAGTAGAGAATGCACAGTCGAGGGAGAAGGTAAGAAGATTATAGGAGAAATGGAAACAATTGAATGTAGAGCAAACCGCATGATTAGAGATCCTATCACATAATTGTTTTCATTATGATGCGACGAATATTTCTAACTACAGCTTCTGGGTCGAGGCGTATACTTGCTCATGAACATTCTTTTATGTACCCTATGTAAAAATCCATGTGTTGTATCGCAGATTCGATTATCTCTGAAATATGTTACCTGGCGATGGTACACTCTCACCCTTGGTTGATTCCAATGCCTCGAACACGATTGTTGTTGAAGGTCGCTTTGTACACATTATTTTTTTTTTTTTTAATTCATCCACTTGTTTTTGTAGTAAATCTCGCAACTTGCAGTCTGTTGTCACAATTTAAGAATTCTCACGAATAGAGGTTGCTGTTATTATTTAATGTGGAGATTTTCAACATGTTTACATTGTGTTGAAAAGCAGCCATATATTATATCTGCGTGTTTACTTTGACTGATCCAACAAAATAGTGCTAGAAGACAATGAACGTGGAACTTAGGGATGCGACGGAGCGGGCATCTTAGTGAGCAAGTTTTCACAATGATAAAAGGGGGATATTGGTGTATATGTATCAAATCAGTACATATGTAACCAAATATCTACACTAATATAACAATGTATAATTTATGTCAGTCCATCATTAATTAATGTAGACTTCTTAATCAATGTAAAATGCTGTGGTAAAAAGGATTAGTGACTCCAATGTAAATGACGTAGATTTTTTACATAAAGTATAATGCTATAGTGAAAAGGATTAACTGCAAATAGGTTCGTTTATACTAATAAGAAGGTTGTCCTTTATTGAGAACGAGCTTGCCTTGGTGTTAATCAATATCACCGACAAAGAAGACTTCCAAGGGTCAAACATTCCCACATGAGGACAAGACAATCAATAAAACATGGATTAAATCCAGAATAATGCATCGAACTCACTTTCTCCATTAGCAATCTATTTTTGTGCACATATGTCATTCCATGTATTGTCTTTTCATTGTTGATTGAAACCTAATTATTGTGCATTTATATAATAAATCACATAAAAATAGTATATTTGTTATGCACAAGCCACACATACAAGGTCATATCGCAGTACTTCGTTCCCAAGGTAAATAAGATACCAAAAAATCAGATCATAAGTTAATGGACCGTCTATGTTTGTCTAAAGAAATTACACACCGAAGTCACAAGAACCATAGAGAACTGCATCACACACAGTCAATTTGGAATTCATGTATACACACACAAACCCATCAATTAGATATGTCAAATTCGAGTCTAAGGTATTCATAATAATTCCTTTACTATGAGTGTCTCTCCATTATAGGATTCGATGGCTAATGATAGGCAGTAATATCATGATTGTGTTGGCGTAGTACTCACTCAAGTGCACCGGTAGGCTATTGCAACACCAAAATTTGTCCCGTATACTATCAAGGGACAACTTCGCCAATGCCAAGTGTTATCCTCTATCTTGCCACTACCATCGTGTTCTTCCCAATAACAATCTAAGATGTTGCCCATAAATGGATTGATGGGGCCCGAGATTGAAACATATGACATAGTTGATGGAGAATCCATCGCATCAAGGATCAAAAGAAAGAAATGTATAGAGCATAAAGGTTCATCATAAGAAAATTGTTGAAGATATCTAAGAACTGAGTTGAGCATTGATGTCTTTGCTTGGCGATTGAGTCATCAACTTTGTGTGAAGATTGGAGATTCAATTAGACAAGGTAGAAGATGGCCAAATTCACCAGAGAAGTTGATTTTTGTAGGAGTTAGTTAGTATAAATAAGAGTATATATATATATATAGAAGATGGCCAAATTCACCTGAGAAGTTGATTTTGTAGGAGTTAGTTAATATAGATATGAGTAAAAAATATATATAAGTGGAATCAAAAATAAATTGGGGATTCCTCATTTCAATTTGTTTAGGGAAAACACTATTATAATAATATGATAGAACGAGACTCTAGAAGTTGGAAGTGTTGTGACTCGACGATGAACAAACTAGAGATGAATTCTTATAAATTTAAATTTAAATTTGTCTTATATGGATGTTTAAGCATATGCATCTTCCAATAGAACTTACAAAGTCATCGTCAGTTACAATCATCAACACATGTAATGAAGAAACCTCCATTATGAATAAAAACAAAAAAAAAATTGCTATGAATTTATGAGTCATACATTGCATGTGATTTGATTGATGGGTTAGTTGTGTGTATATGAATTTCAAGTTGATTCCACCATCTTTGTGCAAATCAATTACTTGAACTCTTTGGATGTTGATGTCTAGAATTTGTTAAAGAAACATGAACCGACCATTAATTTCTGATCTCACTAGTTTGGTACCTCATTTCCTTAGGAACGAATCTTAACTACCACAATGTATAATCTTAACACATACTTTGTGCATTATAATCTATTACATGGATTTCTGATTGTAGATGAAGGCTACAAATGTACATGGGGGAGAATCACTCTCTTGAGTGTCCAAGCTTGTGTTGAAATTAAAGGATGTGGAACTTTTTTGGTGCCCAAGCTTCCGGTGAAGCTAGAGAATGTAGTAGTTCTAGTGTTTATGGTTATATACCGAGTTGTTAGTGGCTGAAGAGACCAAAAACATACAATCTTGCATCATGCTAAGAATGTTGAGCACAAGACAAAACAAAAGCTCAAGATGGAGGAGTTGGAGCATGTGAAGATTGCATATGTAGAGATATGTAGAATAAACAATGTTGAAGTGAAAATCTTGGGGACGGAGAACAAAAGACTGGCGGTGGGAGGGTCAATCAAACCAGTCAAAGAGACCTAATTTTCTGGAAGAGTCAAACTGTCTAAGAGACAATCAGTCCATTTAGCAGTAATAATTGCATATAAGTACATCCATGGTTAGATTGGGGCACTTCATCTTAGATTATTCTTGGTGAAAACCTGCATGGTGAATCATATAAAATAAAAAGTACCAACACACGGGGATATTTCTCTTGATACTCACGACACACAATTTGAAATCAAGAATCCGTGAAAGGTACAATGAAACAGGTACTTTGACTCTTCACAACTATGCACATAGCTTTAAGCTAGTTACCTCATTGACATGCTCCTCCATACTCTCCGACCAGGAGAAACAGTAGAACTGATAATTGTTTTGATAAACTCGAATGATGTCCTATATCTCGGCATTGATAACAGAAGGCAGACAAGAATATTCAAGTACGGCTATGGAGGTAACCTTAATGACATACGATCAGCAATCATACGAAGTAAAGTGAAAACCCGAGGCGCTTGTTTATCCCATCCTTAATTCCGGAAAGGAAGCGTCATTGAAGAGGGGATACGATTATAACCAAGCATCGTTTCATCGATCATGGACAACGTGAACGTGTATGGCATTGTATGGACTTGTTGCCCATTTGGAGGGCAAAGGATAACTACCCATTAGCGATGTGGTGTTTGTTGTGGCGCAAGAGTATGGATACCTCACATGGAGTGAGCGTTAGTATGTCTTGCAATCGACTAGGGTTAGGGCAAACCTATACTTGGTTTGGGAGGACCAAATTATTGTGGCAGACGTGGTGCTTACCGATCCTACTCAAAACATAGTTTCAAAGTGGCTGATCACCCATCCTCCAAGATGATCGGAGTCGAATCAGTGTCCATATGGAGCTATGGACACCGACTTCGACATGTTCTTGAGCGAGTGCCGAGAGCCTACTAGGCAGCAGAAGGTATCATTCTCTTTAACTTATTATATAGTCTATTTTAGGCAATATGTTTCCATTACTTTACAGCGAGCATTAGCTGGTGCAAACAATAGGAGAGCAATCACTTTACGTGATGCTTCTTCAAATGCTCATGGAGTTTGTAGACTGTTTGACCTTGATAGTTGAGATATCTTAGGTGTTGCACGACATATTTCCAAGTGTGATGCTATTGGGGCTAGCCCCATGTTCCCGGTTTGGTTCCATCCTTCTACGATTTGATGGGGTCTTCCCATCCTTTTGTTAATTTAATGTGTCTCTCTCCGTCCAGGATTGAAGAGGTCAGATGTTGCTGAAGTGCCGAGTAGCTGTTGCGTTATCTATCCCTATTGTGGCCTTGATATTCTGGTGTTGTCCAGCTGCTTCGGTAGCTTTTACTTCTTCTGGACTCAGCTTAGAGACCCGATGTTCTCCCCCACACTTTTCAGGTTAATTGTTACTGGAATTGGGACCACTCCATTGTGCTGAACCCATGGCAGAGTGAGTTGGTCACGGAGTACACTTTTTTGGGGCACCCTTCTGGAATTCTTAAAATTTCTTACTTTGCTAAACGGCTTCAGAAACTGTGCTATCTCGGCACAGTGGTTCGGCGGAGTCCGCTGTTGTAGATTTTGACCATAGAACAACCTACGACCAAGCGTACTGTATGATTCTAGGCCCAACGCTATACGTCATGGAATGATCTTTCTTCAACATCAAGAGTATAGAGAGAATTACCTAGCTGAATTGCAGTGATTGGTTGTACTGCATGATCGACGGATGTAGCTTTTTGGCGGATACTTCACACAGTCCGACGTATCTGAAGTAGCTTCTTCATTTATCCCATGGTGACCTCGTATTCTACCTTGGGATCGATTTGGTTCATATAGTCGAAATCATTTTATATATTAATAATTCATTATCTTTATATTATTGTATATTATATTTTAGTTAATATATTTCTATTTTTTTATAAATAGTAGCAAGTGTAATCACAAATAATGTTATATTGTTTGGGGACATTTTACTTAGATATTTAGTATATTTTAGGCATTATAAGACCTATTTCCCAATGTGATGCTATTGTAGCCTAGCCCATGTTAGGAGTTTGGTTCCATCTTTGTATGACTTGATTGTTAGTAGTTAATTCAGGTTTTGAATAATTTTGGTTAGTTTGATTATACTTAGTTAGACTAAGGCTAAGGCTGGTACTACTATATAAGAGGATTGGCATTATCTTTCTGTAACACAAATTAGGGTTATTTAGTAAAGTGATTATGTGTTCCGTGGACGTAGCCTCAATGAGGTGAATCACGTATTTCCTATCTCATTGCTTGATTGAATGTGGCTTCTTAGTGTATTTCATGTCTTTCGGATCAACAATTGGTATCAGAGCTAGAATTTTTATAGTCATCATCTGCTAGAGGCACTTTGCATCACTCTCTGCTCCGGCGAACAGTCTCGAGAGTTCATTGTTGTTTGGAGTTTTTTCGTTGGGATTGGTACGATTGCTTCGACGTTCGGTCGAGAGGTTGGAAGGCAAACAGGCATGCCTTAAGGCAAAAGCATGCAGGAGAAAAGTGGAAGGGAGTCTACGAGAAGTGCACTTCATCGAGCCATCATCCGTTCGATTTTGTGAGAAGGGTGTTTTTTTTTTTTAGTCTTCGGAGGTTTTGCAGTCAGAAGCAGATCGAGCGATTCGTACTTTTGGTTTGGAGAAGCTTTGTGGCAGACAGATTGTTTGTCTTTCGCCGTTACAACGCAAGACCGATTCCGAGCGTGTGTTTTGTTCTGCCGAGCAATTTTTTAGAGGAACACTCGTTTGAGAGTGGGTCTCGTTCATCATCCTACTACATCAAGAGCTTTCAGAAGAGAAGACAAGTGTGACGGTTTCGTCATCAGAGAGTGCGAGAGTGGAGCTGACGGACTCGTTCTTGGTGGCCTTCGAATCGGTGCGGTAATCATGGAGAGCGCACTTTTCAGGGGTTTTGCTACCGGCTAGCTTTGTTCACGTTGCAGCGAATGCATGTTCACTGAAGTCGGTATACAATGATGGACAGACAGTGCGTTGAGGTCCTCGGTCTTCGGGCTACAGAATGTGGCCTTCAGTGAGCTGTCTGACTGACGAATGTCCTCGGGAATGAATGTATCTCGTTCTTCCGAGCTTGCTTGATTGCCACAACCAGACCAGAAGCTGCCGCGCCTCGCACCTGGCGAACCGATACTTGACGTTGCAAGCGTTATGCATTCGGGGCCTCTTCCATGAATCTTCAAGAGCAGTAGGCACTGATTTTGGCAACTTCTTGTTTGTTAAGCCGCACGGGAATTCCGGACTTCTTCATAGGCAAAGAGGAAGCCGGCGAGCGTCCCTGTCATCACTTCCCGAGAAGCGCAGAAGATCACTGGGAACCCGATCCCGTCGGGTCCATTGTGCAGATTGTCTGATGGCCCCCTCGGGAAGGAGGGGGCAGGTAGTCGGAGTACTTCCATTCATTCATTACATTGTGATACCTACAATCAACGCAGAAGAAGCCTGACTTCATTGATCCACATGCTAGCTGTACAATAGATAGTAGCCGTGGACTGATGTACCGGACATTTTGGTTGTGCTAGATGAGCATCAAAGAAAGAATTTTCTTTCCATTAGCCTACCTTTGACGGGTATTTTTATTTTATTTTTTTCTAGCATAGAAGCGGCAGTAGGTTGTGAGAAAGAGCAATTACCGTTTCCTTGTCAAGATAACAGGAGAAAGTGAAGCTGATAATAGATTGTCACACAAAGTCATTCCACGTCGAGGTGCAATAGCATAAAATCAATTGAAGGGATATGATAACCATTAGATTACTCTTAAGCATTGAAAAGATGATCAGAGACCAATCTAGCTACAGTCGAGACAACCGTGATATAAAAAATTATCTGCAGTTAAACGGACCAAACCAGTCGAAATCAAGACAGGAAGAGATGACAATACAAAAGTGAGAGCTGCTCTGAAAAACGGTAGGTTGTAAAGTATGTCATGTATCCAATTCAACACACTGCTGACCTTCCCAGCAACATATTATGATTAAATCGAGAATATACGAACCTACTTGTAAGTTCCACGGTTGCTGACTGACTGAAAGATTTGAAGCCACATGAAGTTCAGGTGCCAATCTTTATGTAGTAATGGACACAGCACTACATAAAGATGTAAAAAATCTCCAATTCAAGTACCTTAAGCAAAATCAGAATGCTCAGCAGCTACTGAATGCTCAAACTTACATTCCTTCGATTTGAGGTGACTGCCAGATGAGCGATTTCACTTGACAAGAAAGTGTGTTTTCCCTGCATGACTCGAGATTATCCCAGACGACGGAGGGGAGGGTGTTCATTGTAAACTACAAATTATATCAATCCCTCATCAGATTTCTCGTCATAGACGCCGGAAAATGTTATCAGATTTGACTAGCAGAGAAGTACCGTACTTCGGAAGAACACACAATATGCATGGACATAGTACATTTTAATTACTGGTCAGGGTATATCCCCATATCTCCTATGAGATTCTCTAAGTCTAGTTTCAACAGACATGGTTTCCTACACTAATCACATTTATCCACAGTGCGTACGCAAAAACAAGTTGTGTAACCCCATATAAATAAAAACACGTACCTTGAAAGTAGACAGAGTGAGAGACAATTACAGGTAATGTGCAGCAATTATTGATGATGTGGAATAGAATGTTAGGAGCTATTCTAACACCTGACAATTGATTGACAAACCCTCTAAAAGGGTACTGATGCTGCTGCTGCCGCTGCTCCTACCTACCATAATCAAAAGGGTCTAAAACACACTTGTACAAGTGACGGTGAGGACAGATTTTCAGTTTTGTTACAAAAGAGGGTATAACCATGTCTGACTGGTACACCATCTCAATAGTCTTCTGTCCACGAACTGCAACACTGCCTGCAGCTTTCAACGGCGATGCCTCACCGATTAACGTAAGGCTGTCCCCAAAGAATTTCCTGTAAAAGATATTACCGTACAAATCCCTACACTATAAACATAAGGCCATGACATTATTTTGCTTCTGCCTGATCTACTAAGCTCAGAGGAGCCGTTGATGATTTGAGAGAGCTTCCCACGCCCGCTCTAAAATATTGAGAAGCAAGATGAAGTCATTCTAAGTGGTATGGTTTAGTGCAGGCCCCTTCACAACATCATCCCTAGATCTGACAAATCATCCATGGGGACTTCCAACCCCATCACATATTCTCCTTGGTGCAGATTTACATCTTCATCAAAATCTTGCAACCAGGAACCTAAATCTGGGGCTTGTCCACCCAAGTCATTCACGCCCAAGTCCTCTATTCCTGGAAGAGGTATGTTTGATAAATCCACAGCTTCTTCGGCTTCAGGCACAATATTGTGGCTGGCGAGGGGAGGAGCAACAGCTGGAACCTCTTCCTTGGGCTTCACCTGACCAACAAATTGTTGGGTGGAAGTAGGAACCACAGGTCGATCTTTCGATGATTCAGCTGTAGGCTTTGCGAGTAAGCCATTTACGGCTTTAGATAGTGGAGCTGTTTTCTGTCTAGGTTTTGTTTTGGTCTTCCGTTCAGGTTTCGCATTTCCCATTCCTGTCTGACGGGCTACTTTTGAGCTGTCACTCCGGGTATGACTTTCCTTACCATGGCCTTTCCCATCTCGCTCACGCTCACTCCTCTTTCCTTTAGTACCCGCGAGAACATTGGCTCCAAGAGCATTCACATCGCGCATTCCAGAACCTCCAGCAACATCCTCCAGGTAAACCTCTCTTTCCTTAGCTCGTAGTGGCCATCCGTCCTCCTTCCCTCTACTTCGATCCGCAGATGACGGCACCGTTTGCAGCCGAACTTCTGTGGTTGCGTCCTTTTCAGACTTCACCTCAGTCCTCCTCACGACAGACCGTCCTCCCGGTCCTTCGCTAGATACAGAGGCTGTGGCAAAAGTAGACATATCAATTTTAAGTTGAAATTTACAGCAAAATTTGAAAGTTACTGTCACCATATTATTAAGGAATATGGCCACATGAAAGAAAGTGAAGATAAGTGCATATCGTCGTGAATGTGAAAAACAAACTCAGAAAGCTTACCCGTCGGCTTGGGAGGCTGCGGTACTGCAGTCGAGGCAACAGGTTCCACATTCAATGAGGTCGCAGGAGTAGGAACGGAAACGGGAGTAACGCCTTCAGGAACACCGACGACAACAGCACTGCTCTCTACCTCCCTGGGAGACACACCAAGGAGCAAGTCCTTGAGTGATCCATCGAAGCACCTCTTTCCTGCTTCATAACCTCTTACTCTTAATAATAACCTTTTGACCATCGCGAGACTTGCTGCCTTTGCCCCTTTCGAAGCAGAACTTTTACCCCCAGAACTACCTCGAGTACCCTGCGATCAACGGTATTGAGTTCATCTTGGCGATGTCAGTTGTTGCAGTGGTCCTGGCACAACCTTCTCATAAAGATGATGGCTAAAGGAACGCTTAACTCCATACGGGAAAAACAAAAGTACTCAACTTAGAATGATCAAAAAAATGAGGATAAATTAATAAGAAATTAGCCCAACCAGATGTAAGATGATGACTGAAAAGGAACATATAGATGCAACAAAAAGGGACACAAACACGAACCTATCAAGAGAACCCTAGATGAAACCCGGAGTTGTAAAAACAGTAGTTCCATTTCATGGGGTAATTTGAACAAAGTTGTATTATATTCAAAGAAAAGACATACCATTCGCTTTGAGTACGCAATCTCTACAAGCTTGTCAATCGCAAGTCGCTCACGATCCCTGTGTACAAAGGAGAAGATATATGTGAATTCACCCTCTATTCGAAGATTCACAACCTGTAATTGCGACTACCAAAGAGTCTTGAGTTCTGAACTCGTCAAATCCCAGAAGAGAAATTGGACTTTTTAATAAACCATGTCGTTTAATGACTACATGGTTTATTAAGAATGTAACCATGTAGTTCAATGGAGTGTCAGATGGTTGGTTTCTTCGTGTTTTTCATTTAAAAGTGCAAGACGAATGCTTCATTGTTTATAACATCTATCTCGAAGTCTACCGACAAGGGTACGTCTAAATCTTGCTAGGCTAAACACACAGACCTCCAAATTAGGCTTCCAGGAAATCATTACGTCTTCATATGCGGCAAACCCTGAAAGATTCGTTATTAATTTGTCCACCAAAATGGACTGCAATCAGATATTAAAAAAACAAATACACACAATGCAGGAGGTTTGGAGACGTACATCTCTTCCTTCTCCTTGTTGGCAAGGATGTGCCTCTCCAAAGTATGAATTCGATCTTTGTTGATCGCCACCTGCGCAACCACGTTTGGAATCAAGTGAGGCTTCATTCCTTGGTCTAATACAGGACAATTTTAAACCCAATCGAAGCAAGTCCACACCAGTGGCACTGCCGTCTACGACAGCTTACTTTCCAAATTGATTATGTAGCGAGGAACATATGGCTTCCATGAGTTACTTGAGAGGTAACAAATCACTTCCTTTTCCAACACCTCTAGGCTCTACTTTACGAGCGTTTGTTTCCTACGGATCCCAGTTTTTATCTACCAGTTTTGAAAACGTGCACCTCCTTTTGTAAAACCATGAGTTTCTATCTTGCTGTCCTATTAGAATCAAGAAATTCCATCTCTAGACCTTTCAACCTGGTCTCCACATAATCCCACCAGAGAAATCTGGGACTATTTTTAAGAAAAAACCAGAAGATTTGAAGAATATGTTCATAGAAATTCAGAGATGAATCTACGATGACTTGTCCACTGGTTTTACTGATCCTGTATACAAGCTGAATAACTTTCATTAGCTAACTGTAAATTGCACCCAAGGTACTCTTTCCCATTCAAAGGAACCTCCAATGTCGGAGTTAAGTGTCCAATATCGTAACTCCAGATATTTCACCAGTCAGGCATAGGTAACTAATAAAGTTTGTAGGTAGCTGGGAAGGCGTTTAGCTATAGGAGAGTAACTAGCAATCAATATGATGAAAGCAACACCTGATCACTAAGATCACGCTGCATCTTCCGGATCTCCTCACATACTTCATCGTCTTCCCTCTGCACAGGATCAGTCTAAAACAGCAAAGCATGCAACAAAATTTCGTTAAGTTTGCGAAAAACGAAGAACAAGAACGTATTTCTGACGAGCTCACTGTTCAAATACGTAAAAAATAAATTCAACCGCACTTCTTCGCCCCAACACTACTTTGTCACATAAACTTGCAGACATGTTCGAACCTAGTGCAAAGGAGAAAAATAAGTTGTGATTAAGTTGATGGACTACACACCGGTGGTTCAACGTTGATCCCAATAGTTTGAAGTTCCAGTAATATTCGTTCATCAACAGTCATGCGCTGATAATGAATCTCCCAGGCCGTCATATTCGAAGGTGGCCCAGAAGATCTAATTCCACGTTCATCCTTAACAGATAATATTCCGTCATCACCTACCTCTTGCTTTACAACCGGCGCTATGTTATCCTCGGAATTCCACAGAATATCCTCATCATCACCACCCAGCTCGTCACGATGCAGATTAAGCGCGACACGAGTGTAGTGACCATTGGGAAGGCCATCCCTTCCACCAGTGTTCCATCTTTCAGAATCATGTCTTCCAGTTTCACCATCAGAGTCACCATCCAAACGATCGCTCTCACTGGTACTCCCAAGTCCATGCGGAGACTGGTCTCTTCTAGCGTACAGAGAATCATCATGAAAATTCTCCCTTCTTCGGACATCTTCATCAATGTCGCTCTCGCCTATAAGTGCAGCCAACAATCTTTGGGAAAGAGGAAGAACCCTTTCAAACCACTGGCCACTGACCCCTTTCCTCGCTGTTTTACCTACTTCAAGTTTCTCCTTGAAACTGTGTCCAAACTTCACACCATCTAATTCAATACTGCCATTAGCTATGGACATTGACCTGCCACCACCAGAATCGATGCTAGGGGACACAGGTGGAGTGTTGTTTCGTTGCCCCTCCGGCTGCAAAAAGTAAACCAGTAAAAATTCAGCAAAGCCCTGAACAAAACGGATCTATGAAATTCAGCATTTTAAATATTAAGTTCACTCTTCCTTCCTAAGGAGGTCAAACATAATTTAAATATGACTGCTTTCCAACGAGCCTCCCCACGTTCAAATACCAGCTTGTATAGGACTATAAATGGGGACGAGCCAGAAGCCAAATGCAAGATAGAATACAAGATTCGAACGGATGATTCTCAGCTTCATTTTCGGCTGACTAAATATTCTCCTTTGTCATAAATAGTCGAGAACACATTTGTGAACAGAGTAGAGAATTAGTTGATTATGCTACTAAGTGGCTTAAAACAAAAAAAAGTCAAGCAAACCGCGATTATCTCAAACTATACGTCGAATTAACTCAAACCGCAATTGTGTCCTCTGGTCAGTACAAAATAAAGGAGATTCCCGTAAGCGTATTGAGTGACATATCAATCCTGCGTATCAACTAAGGTTCAAAACCATTATTAACACGGATTGGTCGGTGAATGGGGAACTTTGGAACAGCTCTGTTTCACCTCACACAAATGGCATATGCTACAATCTAGGAGCCGCACACGCTTCAGTAGAAATATTACGAAGAAAAACCACGCATTTCTCACTCCTTGTGCGAGTCCAGAAAAAATCTAAACCTTCCAACTTTTGTTACATTGTAAACTACTGATGTATTGACGAAGAGCTCACTCAAACTGCTCTAATCTCTACCCATCAATGACAAAAAACTTCAACTAAATGAAGAAGTTCACCGGATAAGTTCATATGATTCACCTTTCCAGTAGATTCCCCACACGCTGGTATAAGCAATGCGGAGTCTCCTCCTTCCAAATCCTTAGTCTGCAGTAAAACATTACCAGTGAATCAAAGTTATTTAAGATTTTATCATGTAGACCAACACATGTAGATATATCCAACACATGCTTCGCTGCTGACAGTACAAAATGAGCATGTGCATCAAATAGGAATGTAAAAACGATTGTAACAAAAGTAGAGCCTGCATAAATCACAAGCTTCCTGCATGCAATATGCAGAACTGGGAACAAAAACGAACAAACGACCGGACGAAACAACAAAACACAAATACAAGGAGAACTCCACAAAATGCACTTCATAATGAATGCAAAGGATTCCAAGTGAATTGAAGCAGGATAAGGTCCAAACCAGTTGTTGCAATGACAGCATATCAGCTGGTGTCAAATGAGCAAAGTATGGCTCCATCTGTTTCCAAAAGGCATTTGTGCAAGCGATTCCTGCAGAAGACATGGATCAACTCTTAGTACCCATCTTTGTAAGGTTACAATCAAGGACTGGAACCATTTGAGCCACACTCACGGGAGAAATCCTCTCGACTCCATATGCTTTCTTAATTCCCGGGAACCAATGAAGACACATTTGTGTTACTAATTAAGACCTGCACAAGATGGCACTAATACTATGCAAAAAATACAAATCTGAAGGTCAATAAATCTTCATACCACTGGCATTTATCGCCATATTCACGGCGTTGAGCAGCTCCTCTCGGTCATCATCTGATTCACCTGCAGACACCATCAGCATTGTTGATCTTGACGAGAAAGATACTCACTCTAGAGCTTGATTTAGGGCATATACTATTTTCGAGACCAAAGACTACAAAACAGCTGGCGCACGCGTCCAACTTACAGGTCTCAAATGATCATCTCCCCTAGTGCAATCCTAAAATGCTTTGGAGATGACAAAACAAAAGAAACAAAACAGGGCCACTCTACCATATAAATCCCAGATTTCACAAAGCTATTTTTGAAAATAGTATAGTAGTGACAACGGCGTTACTAACGACTAGGAAGGCTAAAATATAGGCAATGGTATTGTTAGTACATATAGATAGAACAGATGGAAACTGATATTGAGCAGAAGTGATATACATAACATGGAAGACTCAACAACTAACCTGAAACCTCAGACACTCCATTTCCCATTGGACGTCGTGGCCTTGTCAAAGGTTTGCGATCAGCAGCCGCATCTTTTTTAGTAGGAGGACGACCAGGCCTGTCAACCATTCAGAACTCAGTATTCAAACAAGGTACTAACATATGCTTGAAAACGACCACGAAATGCACAAAAAACGGCTCTGCGAGAAACGTGACGGACTGACGAAATAGATAACCAGCCCGGAAGCAAAAACTCACGGAACTAAAAAAAGTAATGAGACTACCGGAGCAATCTAGGGAAAAAAACTCCCACACAGGTAAAAACCCAGATCACACTACTTCATAAATAACAGATAACAAACCCGACGATCCGTTGACCTCGAAAAATATCAAAGAAACAGCACAAACCCTAAAAGAAACTACGCATACCATCAACTGACATTTAATGTTTTATACAGTCACACACACGAGACACTTACATAAAATCTGGAGGAACAAACGAAAACAGAAACGCGTAACACAGAAACCCTTACACCGGGAGTAAACTGAAGACTAGAAGCAAGGACAATGCATTCGCCATAAGAAAAAATTGAAGACAGACAAGGCATAACAATAAATTAGGTGTTACATGATCAACCACAAGGGCTTAGCATGTACAAAACCAAATAGCAAAAACCCGTGAGGTAAAATCGCAAGGGCTCTACGCATGGCATAGCAAGGCATGGCAGAACGTAAACGAGGCAAAGTAGAGCAATGAGTACATGAGTAAGGTAAAATACTGTACTGAATGAATCGACAGGAAATCACAGAGTGTATAAGCAGCATGCGAGGGAAAGAAGCAGGAAACAGGCAGGCACATAAACATTAGGATAATCATTCAGACACCACCTAAATAGCGGGCCATATATAAAAATTATACCTATCATGTTTCTCAGGACCAACCCTCACACTCCTGAGCTGCTTCGCATTTGCGGAAACTTCCACCTTCTCAAGTACTGGATTCACCATGCTGGTTCTAGGAGCAACCGCACCTCTACCACTGCGTCCCTGTCGCCGAACACCATCTCCGCCCTCTTCTTTAGCCACCACTCGGGTTTTTTTGGCAGGAGCTACCAAACTTCCCATCTTTTGACTAGTTGGAGGGGGTGTAGCCTTCTGTTCCCAGTCTCCTTGCTTCTTAGCTTTTTCCTTAACTTTGTCCCCATCATCTTCTGACTCGTCACTTTCAGACAAGCCCACAGACGTTGTGACCCGATCCCCTACCTTGGGTTTGGTTTGCGGATGAGCATGTGTACTGGAAACTGACACCCTCCTCGCAACACCTGAACCAGAAGCCATTCCCGGATTGGATCTCGCTCCCACATTGGTTCCACCGTTATCACGACTAACTGGGCCCTCATTAACAGCAGTTGGTGGCTCTTCACGAGCTAAAGCAGCACCTGGCATCAGATTCACCCGACGAGCAATACGGGCCATCTTTTGCGGCCTCTGCCCAACCCACTGTGCAGGAGGTGAGGAGGACCTTGAAGGAGCGGGTCTCTTCCTATTCGTTGGGGCAGAGGGTAATTGTGCTTGCACCTTGGGTGGAGGACCATGTCGTTCCCGATTATCACCAAATGACGTATTACGAGCCAAATGTGCAGGACCGCCTCCAGCACTCGAACTCGACCGAGGGGCGCGGGCGGCCTTCGCCTTCGTTAATCCGGTGGGATTTGCCGGATGAGAATCTTCTCGAGGAGGAGGCCTGTAAGGAAACACAATCTGGTGAGACCTGATGATGCCATTCAGCTCAATTGCGAATGGGATCAAAAACATAATAGGGTAAGCAGAAGAATTTGCATAAACAAATGTGAAACATCATGTGTGCTGAAGTGATAGAAGGTCTTCAGAGTACTCCCCTGATAAGGGTCTCAACACTTCATTACAAATTGTCAAAGTCAAAACTGTTAGAAAGACCAAGTACAAGTACTCAGTACGGGCGGTAAGTACCCATAGAAAAGTAACGACGATGAAAAAGAAGAACGGAGAGGTCTATATAAACAATATAAAGCGAAACTGTAATCTCTCCTGTGCGACCCCTAAAGAATAAGTGTCTGCATAACCTAAAGACCACAGACCTCAGACCCTAGCTCCATGGTGCTAATGACAAAAGAAAAAACTAGAGAAAAGAGAAGCCAATGATTTTCATATCACTATACGAGAAACTTTCTTACGTAATCCAAAAGAATGGAAACGATGCGTGTGACGGCTTCTGAGCATTACAAGAACCATCTGTGTTTTGTACGATGAAGAGGATTGATATAAACTTCATAATACTAACATCTGAGCTGAAATCTAGGAAAACCATCGTGACGAGCAACCATACACATCTGTAATGCACAGGAAACATCTGAAACAAGCACAGGAACCAAAAAATGAAAGCCGGAGTTTCAAACTGACACAAGGTAGTAAAAAGGAAAGGACCAGTAGAAGAAGCAACGGTAGCGTTCAGACGACACGAAATCAGGTCACTGAGTACAAAAGATGTTATATTCTGTTGAAGGCATTTCCAAACCTCAAGAGAGACAAATTAATATAAGGCTTAAAAACGAAAATAAGATAAAAAGATGGTTCATACTTATTGTCTTTTAGAGGACGCTCCAATTTCGGGGTTAACTCCTGCTTTTCCGGGATCTCTCTGCCATGTGGAACATCTCTTTCACTTTTGTTTGTTCCACGGGACGCAACACCATTGAACTGTGCCCCTGAGCTCTCGGACTTGTGCACTGATGTGATCCCATGGACGGGCCCTGACCTGCAAGACAGTGAATTATTTCTGTGAACTTTCCAAATAAATATGCAAAACTTCTAGCACACCAACATGAGATGAAGCTTAAGTAACTATACAAACAGTCATAGAGTAACCGAAATTACATGAGCACCTAAATGACATCTGAAATTTGATCAATTTTGTACTCGGAAAATCGAACAATTATTGTTTATTCACGGACTAAAGCCCATCTAGCTTCTATACAAGGAAAACCATCTGTCAAATGATAGCCTATCATCATGGCCTGGGATATTTGGTGCATCAAAAGTATCATACACTAAGAAATGTAAAGGAGTAAAATGATGCAGACCTCATATCAAATACAGCAAAAACTTTCAAGCGTTCGCACTACACTGAAATCAAAATTTGAACAAAACTATATAGAGTTGACCATAGGTGGGAATACACTGTAAACGTAGAGGTTTCCGGGTCGACGTAAGGGAACGGCCGGCCGTCCGTTCCCTTCCGTCAACCCGGAAACATGCAAATACTTGCAACTTAACCACAACAAATGCACCAAAGCGTGATCATAAACGTTCGTGGGATGCCTTATTAGTGATAGGGGAAGAGACGGCTCAGGGAGGTGTCCAGAAATCCAACTAGGTGGAATTTAAACCCCAAAATACACCGAAATGTACGTGGGGTTATGAACAAACAGCGTGAACAACGGAGCGGCAAGCATCATTTTGCCATCACTGGAAACCCTGCCGCGTCATCCCTATGTAAGTCATAACATTTTTCCAATGGCACCAGGTAGGACTGCACTTTGAAGCAACTGCAGGCTACCAAGCAGAGCCAGAGGGTGCCATGGAAAAGGAGGACTTGGTCTTGCACAAACATATATCAGCTGAAGGCTACCAAAATGTAGATCTAAGTAAATACAAAAACCAAATGATAATAAGAATGAGAAGTAAAAGTTTTGAAACAGAGAGCCCTGGGGCATCCAACAACAAGACAGTGTAACATCTCCACCACCTAGAGACATCAACAGACACATAACTGAAATGGATCTGAAAGTAAGACTAAAGGAACAGAAAATCATGTAACAGTCATAATTGGATGGAAGTCTATGTAAATCGCTGAAGGGGCCGGGCATACATGAGCTCCTCACCCAATTACATTACTATTCTACCTGACTGATTTTAATATTGCCATATCAACATCCGTCTACATAACACCGAAACTTAATACACCTTCAACTTGGCGGATCTTGAAATGTGAGTTGTGAAATGCGTGAACAGAATGACCGTAGCATGAGCTAAATCCTTGCGCGAAATTGGTACTCCGCGAAAGGATTTAGCTCATGCTTAGGTCATCTTTTGACTATTGATCAACATAAGATTTTATTATTCCCAGCTTCTACCATTTCAATGAGAATCCAAACGATTACTAAGAACTTAAAATTAAACGCATCAATCGTTGTATAAAAGCGAGTACATAGGTAAATGAGGGTAAGTTAGCTTATATAGATCACCTTTGAAATAACACAGATAACATAGAGAACATACTAAATGATCAACAGACATATCATCAAAGATGTCCGATAACAAGTCTAACACTATGACTTGTTTCTCTGCGTGAATTTGGTTATACAATACATGTCTTTAGTAGAAGATATGTATTAACATACACCGCTGATTGGTTAATTAGAGGGTTTAAATTACAGACAACGTTCAGAAAAAGACCAAAGGAAAATGGACTCCATCCAACGAGAAAACTTTTTTATGATTGCCACACATAAGTTCCAAAATCACATGACAAGAGTACATCCTAGTTTCTTCTTAACGCATCTCAGCTTACCTAAAGCCATGACCTTCGCTTGGCCTTGATCTACTTTCAGAATTTGCACGATGCTGCTGACCACTCCACTTATGCTCCCGATCACCTTCAGAGGTCCCATTCGCCAAAGCTGCAACCGAAGCGTCTGGCTTCGTTCCTGAACGCCTCCCCTTCATCTTGGTTTTCTCCCATCCTTCACTTGGAGGGGCAGCTGCCCGCTCCTTTTCCTCTGCAGGTGATGTGAGAGAACTGCTGGGCCTGGAGACATCCCTATCTCGATCCATCAAGACAGATGGTCTCTGCGAATTCACGTTGGTGGGACGACCGTCGGGCTGCGATATCGATGAGATCATTACGTGGGGGTACATGACATTGAATAAATAACTCGGCACAAAAAAAGGCTGGAATTCTCGAATAAGGTAACTAGTCGATAATCCAATACCATCTGAGCGATTGCAAGGGCATCAATCCCTGATATTACTTCTATTTATCGCAAAGTGCTGGAATTGCTCATCCAGCACTCCGGGTCTAAGGTCCTCAAGCTATGAGAGCCCATGCTAATGAACAAACTTTCCCATTTTATTTAGACCCAACCCATCACGTTTCACATATATTGAAACTAGGATGTGGGAGTTGTAAACCTTTGCCGTTAGGAACCACAATGGAACAACCCAATGTATCCAGGGTGTGCCATTTGTATTCAAACAAGCACTCTGTATGTTTATCATCCAAAGGTACTCCTAGTCAATGATCTCCTTTCTAACTCTCGAAACACTTGGCTAATACCCCCAGTCTAGAAGTAAATTAGACTACAGAACCTTTCCTTCCACTCTTTCTTTTATTCCTAATAGCATCCGAAGCATGACAATTGAACGAATAAACCACCAGAAATTATAATGTCTTCTAATCTAAAACGCATTCAAATCATCATCACAAGGTATACAACAAGACATACCCGAGTATCGGCCATGGACGTCCGAACCCTCTTGTTGGGAACCACCCTCTTGTTCCTGTCTCCTCCCTTTGGCATTCCGGCATCGGAACCACTCACATGTGGATTGGGGGCATTTGCATTTCCTTTCATGGTGTGAACGGAAGCCACTGAACGTTCTCCAACCCCTAAAGAGGAAAGAGAACGTTCAGCTGAGGCAGGCTGTGACAATGATGTATTGCTCGGATCGGGCCTCGACCGCTTCCGAGACTGGAGGGTGCTCCGAAACCTATCCAGCTTGACGATTGCCTCGGAAAAATGTTTAGACCTCTCCCTGTTCAACAATCCCAAGTACAATATCAGCCATAGACATCATTTGTATGTAACATACTTCCTAGTGATAAGAACAACGGAGAGAAGAAGCCTTCTAATTAAGATGGCGGAGCAAGGGTGGATGCGGCCATATTTCCTAGGACTCCATTAAAAAGCCTTATAAATGATATGGTGAATCAATGATGGATGCGGCCAAATTTCTTAGGTATCAAGGATATGAAATGGAGATCGACAGAGAGAATCTGGTAATGCTCACACCCTAAGATTCCAACATGCCGCGGGATATTGTGCCGAGCTGGACATGCTTGTTCCCCTGATGACGCTTTTCCTGGTAGATTCGGACTCATATGCTTTGGTTTCCATCATGCTATCATCGCTACGTTGACATCTCGAGACTAAACAACGCAGCTTCATTGCGATTGATTGCAACAGGAAAAAACAGTGAGATGGAAATCTGAATACAGGGTCTGTTGCAAGTATTTGAACGTTATCAACGTTCATCCCGCTGCTAAACGCCTACCGTAGTCTTACAAGTTGAAAAACCTTGATGCATCTGAAGCTTATTTGTACCAATAATCCCAGCCCACACTGCGCATGTGTGCTGAAGAGGGAAGAGGGTGTGTGAAGTAAGAAAACGAAAATTCTCTTATATCACTCCACATGTGTACACAGGTCATATAGAGAAGTTTCCACCAAACGTACTATATATGCGCTCCCCGTGTTTGTGAAATTCGATTAGCAAATCACTTAACGATCTTCCCTTTGCTGGCATCTTGAGAGAAATGGGTAAAAGGCGACGCATGGAATAAAAAGAACGATGGCAAAAGCCATCAAAAGAAAGGACAAAGCGAGGGCCAACAAAGGCCCAAAGGAAAAATGAAAAATACTGAGAGAAAATTCTCTAGGCAGTATGCCCTGGGAAGAAAAGATGGTAGGTCACATAGTGTAATCTCTCAAGAAATTGATCACCAATATCAATGAAAATCCATCACCAGCATCAATAAAACCAAATTTATATGCATGAAAGTAGAATGGAGAGAAAGTAAATTCAGTCTAAATTGATCATAGCGGAGATCAAAAAACCGCGGAAAGTACAGCGTCGGAGGTACAACCATAGGACTTCATCTAACGCATACCCGATTAGAGGAGATTACAGAAGGAAAGCATCAATAGCGTCGGAGGTACAACCATAGGGACCACATGGACTCTATCTAACGCATAACCCGATGCATCGCAACTGAAAAGCAATTAAAAACAAGCCCGAAACATGGCATATCATTCAAGTGAAGCGATCAGCGTTTAGAGTGTCCACAACGAAGCTCACCTCTTCTCGACTAAGCTTTGAAGCTTGACTTTGATAATGGGAAATACAGAAATTTTGTTCATTTTGATGAGGACTTCACAACGTCAAAGCGAGGAGAAAGCACAACAAGTGGAACAGGTATGACTTTACAAACAGATGTTGAACCTCAAACAAATGTGCTAGCACTTTACAGGAAGGAAGAGGCTTGACTACTACAAGAGTAAGCTTTCTGTGTCCAAAATATACATCACCGAGAGCTCAACGGTAGGTACTCTATATATAGCTAGACCGAGTACAAGTACTCAGTATGGGCTGTGAGTATTGTGAGCGGCAGATCCCGCGATTAGAAGGATTGCCAAAACGAAATTCAGCGGTTCACTCCGCTCCCACTATTTCCAAGACTTCATCAGCCCTCCTGAGTCACCTTTTGTACGAATTAGAACGAATGCCATAATGAAGTGTTAATAGTAAAACAATAGATGTTGTACAGTACCGGGTTACCTAAAGAAGTCTCATACTATCGAAAGCTGTTCAGTTTGGTAGATGCCCATCGCTGGGTGTTCCAGAATAAACATCTTACTTTTAAGTGCAGAACCTTGAACAAGAACGACTAGATCGCATATTGTACTACAGCATTCTGTAATTGTGGATCGTGATGATGGCTCGAACAAGGGTAGTCCGACTTTTACGTGTACGTCTGAAGCGTAGGACCTGTGAGTTGATGACGCTCATCTTGTAGGTATGAGAGATTCTAGAGAGTTGATGAACCTCATCTTGTACGTATGAGAGGTTCTAGAGAGTTGATGAACCTCATCTTGGACGTATGAGAGATTTTAGAGGGTATGTGAGGTAGTGTTATAACCCTGAGTTTTTGTAAAGTGAGGTTCTCTACGTCTGTAAATAGACGGCAATGGAACGTTTAAGTCATCCTGAGTTAAACCCGCTGTCCTGATATTACAATCGCCAGAAGTCCGGTTGAGTTAGCAAGATTCTTGAGATTAAATGAGCACAGGCCTGAAACAAAGGACACATCAGATCATCGAATTCTCGGATATCCGGAGTGAGCAGGTCATCGACGCAAATTCTAACATGTACCAGACGGTGAAGAAGTGGTCGATGTTCCGGGTAGAAGAGCATCCCTTCGATGAAGTCCAATTCGTGAGAGAAGACGTACAAATAAGCCAGAAACACTGCACAATTTGTACAGATGGGTACACCAATAGCCTGTACAAGAATTTTCCCTCATACCGAAGATGTCGGTTGTCCAGGAGGATATCTAACCAAGTAATTAACAGGTCATGTTATACATAATCTGGTATCTCTTGCTTGTTTCACTCCGGCAGAACAACCAAGTGATAACCAAGTCAATTGGACACAACAGCAAAAGAGCCATACTCGGATAGGGAGTCAGCTTTGATCAAAGGACCAGCCCAGGAGAGGAAGTGAAGCATAGGGGTATGGAGTGCTAACAGAGGCTTCCCGCATTCGTGTGCGAATTAGCTGCCTAGCCGAAATACAATTCTCTAATGGAAAATGGCCTAGTATAAACACGTTTGTAAGAAGTAAGGAGACTAGAAATGTCTGCATTATCCGGATGTATCCAGTATAGAACAAAACAGGTAGACAAAAAGTAAGGATCCGCGCAGAAGCAGGATTCTTATCTCCAAAAACATTTATCCAAATCTCATTTGGCTGGGTAATCATTGCCAAGCATTTCCCAAAAGGAAAGTGTACTGAATAGTACATCTGCTGAATGTGAGTACTTACTGGGAATAATCTTAGTAATTTCATTGATGGCAAAATCATAAGAGTTTAAGAATTATTATCTTAATAATTCTTAAGCACCTATGAACTTCACATAAGTGGAATTCCTATTATTGCAAGTAAGTGATCAATGACACACAGCTGACATTTCCCTGTATTAATAGTTATTTATATTTGAATCTCTCACAATTCACATTAAATACGGGCAAAGTTCAAACTTATACTCTTCCTCATTTGGGTACAGGCATCCCTTCCACATCCTTCAAGTTCATATTCCAAGTTTTACCTGGAGCAATTCTTAAATGGTGCGGGAGATGCTTATTCGTGCAAAGCGCATTGGGGTTTCTTCGAATGGATTACTTTTTGTTTAAGAATTTGAGTCTACTGGTTGGCTGAACTCAAGGGATCTACAACAGCATTACTTCAAGTCTTGGGCCTCCTTGAAAGTTACATTTTGTTTAAGAATTTGAGTCTACTGGTTGGCTGAACTCAAGGGATCTACAACAGCATTACTTCAAGTCTTGGGCCTCCTTGAAAGTTACATAGAGCAATAAATACTAAATAATGATGACCTCAAACTCACTTGATGCCTAGGTAAGACAAGTCTTTCTGCGCGATTTATGAAATACCGATAACCTCAAGCTCACCTGATGCACAAGGTAATACAAGTCATTCTGCGTGGGACAGGGTCGCGGTCCGGGATGATCATTTCAAACACTAGATTTCTGGCCATTGAGTTGATCAAAAATCTAGTATTTTGATTACCAGCATTGTTTCAATAAAGGTCAGAACAGGAAAGTTATACCGGCATTTTGAAGAGCTGAGATAGAGGATTTACCTGGCCGATTTGCTGTGCTCCACAAGACTAGACCTCACTCGCTTCAGCTCGTCAGTTCCGAAAGTCTCTAAAGGTTTGGATTGCAGGTTTCCTAGTTGTGGATCCTCTGAAGCAAGAGAACCAAGGGCAGCATTAATCGCCCGCTTCAGTTCCAGATGCCGACTACCTTTCTGGTCTCCTAGCGCCAGAGTAGTCAAAGACAGCACCTGAGATAATGGAGGAAGCTCACTACCACTTCCTGCTCCAGCACCAGATGAATTGACAGCTCCCCCCGGACCTCCTGCACCTAGCACTAGCATACGATTATCATGACCATCTCGGGCACCAGACCTTTCTAAATTGGAAGTGTTAGAATGGTTGCTGCGTTGGGAGCCGTAAGGAACACCATCAGGACTACTGGAACTGGTATCCAATTTCGGGTTACTTGCCATGCCTTTCGGCTAGGCACCTCCTTGGTGCCCAGAACCTGCCTAGCTCATGCCTTGCAGCCTGCAACCCTTGTGTTACCATCAAGAAAAATCATACCAATTGTATTACTGATTTCCAACCATCACTACTGCTGAAGTTTCGTACACCACATTCCTTGCGGGCATTTCCGAAGCGCCTCGAAAATTTAACCCCATCCCTACCATTCGCCAGACGAGCCTCTACACCACACTCCACTTCCACTTTTTCTACTCTCCTAGTTGTCCTTCTTCCACCTACACCACTCCTACGGCTCCTACGGTGCATTAAGCAAGAACCATCCCTTCAATTGTGCTCCGATGTCAACGCGGACAAACCCAGAGCACAATCTAACATTACGCGGCCAATTTAAAATTTGTCCTAACCTCGTATCTCATTCCTGTTTCCACCAATCAACAGAACCCTGCTATGCACTGCCTTCACAGTCCACTCGGTGGAGTCACCTAGCCACATCGGCTGCCACGCCCACTGCTTATCAACACCCGATCCAATTTCCCTAACCACACCGTCAATTCTCCTGTCCTAGTGCCCCACAATCCGCGCGCCTAACCTTCGAAAATTTCTCCAGAAGTTTATCCCGATCGATTTTCGTCACTTCCTTTCCCAAAACCTCGTCAGACGGACGAACAATCTCGCCCTCATACACCAGCGACCCTTCCTTCCCTCCCTCGCTTCCCTTCAGGCTCGCTTCCAGTTCGTCCACTCACCGAGCTTCCTTTTTCCTCACTGACTCCGGAGACCCTCCTTCCCTCCTTCCTTCCTCCTCTTCCTTCTCCTGCGACGCCTTCCTTCGTCCCCTTGTCCTCCTACTACTTCTTCTTCTTCTACTACTCTATCTCTCTCGCGATACACCACCAACACACCAGCACCACCTTTGCCGTAAATCAACACAGTGATCCCACACGAGCACTAACTCGAGAGACGTATATATGTCTGGTGTGCCCGTCTGTCGTGTTTGTCTTCTTTTCAACGGGGCTCGCTCTCTCTCGTTCTCGCCTCCCTTCTCACTACCGAACGAGGCATGTCACTCTTTGCTGCATTGTGCACTCCATTCTCCTAGCACTCCGTTTTTTCCCCTCTGTCGAAGAAGTATGGAAGGAATACGAGTATACCTTCATCGATCCACGGACCCAGCCAGCCAGGGGCCAGGGCTCGTCAATTCCCGCTAACAGGCAACAACGGGTCTCGTGCACCGGTTACCACCGGTTCTCTCTCTTCTCTCGTCGATCTCTCTCGCTCGTCCCGAAACCTACCCTAATCCACATCTTGCCCATGATTAGGTCCCTTTTCTATTCTATCGTCTTCACCGCTCGGCGTTCTCGTTCGGTCATTCGACCGATTGACAGATTTCTCTATGATTCGAGCTATGGTTCGCGAGCTCAGGGGAAATAACAAAGCTTTGCATTCCTTGTTTTGGTGCACTCGGTAAAACCACCTCACGTTAACAAATTATTATAATACAACGCGTTCAACTGCATAGCTCCACAATGAAATTCCTTGCGCTTCAGCTTGTTTACTTTCCCCGAGGTTACGAATATAATCTCAAACGGAATTACTTCATTCCCGAAGCAACTTCTCACGAATAAAGAATTTTATTTCTCGAATCCTAAACTCTTGTACCGGGAAAATCAACATGAAGAATATGTAACCACCTCCTTCCTTTAACTTATTGTATTTAGAAAGTGGATTACATACATTCTTGAGTAAGTAAATGTAATCATATTTAGCTTCCCTCGTTACAAACTTTATATGATAAAAATACTTTGAAGATAAAAAGTCAAAAAAAGTAGAAGCATTTAGATGGAACTACCATTACAAATATATTATAGCTATGCTAACATATGTATACTTATATCATATACAAATATTATATGTGTTATCGTAGTTAGAATTTTTGTAGATAATTATGCAAAATTCTATGTTGACCAAACTTGTTTCACATCAATCTAAGAGTCCAACAACTCTTGTGCAAAAAAAACCTTGGAACAATGAACCTTGTCTTCACTTGCACGATTCATGCCGCATAAGCCCATGCCTTGAGTCCCTTTGAGGTAATGTATGACTTATCTTATTTCATTCTAGTGTCTCTTGGTAGGCTTGCCGACAACACAAGCTAGTAGGTTCACAACAAAGATGATGGTAAATCGGATTCAATTTGCCATGTACATGCTACTCCAATTGCAGCCAATTATGGAGTCTCCCTCAGAGTATACTACTCTTGATTCTATAGTCTTCAACTCATGTGCATCACATAACTCTACATGGATGAATCTTTTGTGTGATTGTTGATATTTTTCACAACCTCTCTTCAAGGATGTGATATTCAATACATAAGGCTGAACACAAATTGGGGCATTTGCTTATGGTATATGTGATTTAATCACATTTGTTACATTCCTAAAAGAATTATGTAGTCTTTCTAGATCTTGATTAGAGTCTAAAGTCCATTCAACTTCTCTTCTAAGCTCTTGAGTGTGCAGATTTGACTACATTTTAGATGAAACATGGGCATTTTAATTTAAATATTCACACAAATTAACATATCTAATCAAACATGGAAATACACCTTCACCTAAGAAACAATCAGCAAAATGGTACTGTAATAAGTTTCTTGTAGTGGATTCAAGTTATTTGACAAAAATGGATTACTCACATTCAACATAAATCCTCCTATGCATTAAATATCCATCTTGGTATTTTGTGATCAAGTAATAGGTACTCAAACCTTACATACAAATATATGTAGCTTAGTTAAGTAAGTATCTTGCCATAAACAACTTCTAAAGGTGTAATATACTCTAAAACCAATGATCGTATCCTAACTAGTATCATAGCTTGGAGTACAGCATGACCCCAAGCTAAGAAGAAAAGTTTTGACAACATGACTAATAGTCCAATTATGAACTGTAATACTTGATAATACTTGATGAATGAATTTGCCAAATGATTAGTTTTGTGTACCCTAGTATTAATCAATTCACTGTTATAATTAAAAGGCATGTGACTAAACTTATTATGCTCCAACTAACATGATAATCTTGATATGATGATATGGAAATCTAGCTCTTATTTTGATAATTTGAGCTAAAAATTGATCAAAAGCTTATCATGCTCCAACTAACATGATAATCTTGATATGATGATATAGGAATCTAGCTATTATTTTGATAATTTGAGCTAACAATTGACAAAAAACTAAGTTTTTACTTGATAACAATGAAGCATATGACCACTTCATTCAAGCATCTATCAAGATAAGTAAGTATCTAAAGGGTCCACATGCATGTTCTATTGAACCACAAATATCTCCTTGGATTGTATAAAACATAACATTAAATTCACATGGAAGTTTATAATTGTGAGGACTAGTTATTAACTTCCCTAGTGCATAAAATTCAGAACATTTCTTACCTTTGTTGATTTGGTGAACTTGAAGATCATGTTCCATTGTGTTGGAGAAGATGCGCTTCATCATGCTATCTTCGGATTGTTTCATCCTCTCATATTAGTTCTTCACACACATCACCGTGATCTCATTCTTGTGTGAACAAATAAGAGGATCAACATAAAGCCCAAAGGAACATGGATTGTATTCATCAAATAGTCTTCATCATCCGAAAATAGTAACATTTCACAGATAGCATGAGTAACAATTTGTAAAAAAAAACCTTTGCTATGTATATTCCAAAAACTAAGAATATTTATGGTTTATGTTAAAACGTAGATAGCATTTGGGACAAAGAAATGTGAACCTTGAGGTATGACAAGTTATGTTTAAAAAACCTGATATTTCATGTGGTGAGTAGCAATGATGATGATGACCTTGCACTAAATCATTAATCTAAGTGAACTAAAATGATGTTTGTCGTCTAGTATACTATATGTGCTTGTAAAATCTAACAAAAAAGAGTTTTGCAAAAAGCATATGTCAAAAGAAAGGGAGATAAGATGACTTTTAAAATTGTCAAGAAGTTCATTAATAATACCTTCAAGCATCATGGTCTCGACAAATGCATTTTGATGATCAAAATAGTTGTACTTTTCATTACCATGGAGTCTATAGAATTCTACAAGATTAGATGCAATCTTGCAATAAGGTGCAATATTACATGACGTGCCACAATTGAAACAAATATTATTATTTTTTATAGATCAAATTTCTTTATGAAGCTAAAGATTGATAGAATGATTAGATGGATCGATGACGTGACGGATCTCCACTCATAGGGAGGTTCGTCACGTCATCGATCCACGAGGAATTGAGTGGATGGTGGTTGTGTAACCTTATCTAGTTTGTACCTTTTTTAGGACTATATATGGAGAAAGAGAGACCATTGAGGTATCTCTCAACTTCAGAATTTCTTGAGCTATTCGAGTGGTATCTCCTCACTTCCCAAGTGTTACAATGGTATATGAGCAAACTTGCACTTTCCTTGAGTGTGGATTACCCCTCTTGGAATAACAAGATCATGATGATAACTTTAAGTTTTTGAGAGTTGTATAGAGACTGGCAGAGGTCATTGATATGCATGTAGAGTAAGGGGGAAAGGGAAACTGTGGGCTGCAGTTATGGATGTGCCTCAGAGAAATTTGTACCGAACTTTCCATTTTCCAATCTATTCAACATCCATATTCAATTTATGGAGAAGGATGTTTTCAGAGTGTACCTTGTGGCAAATTGGGGTACAGATTTTGTGGCTCGAGTGATAGCATCACCAATACCAATGATACTTCTGATTGTCAATTATGGAGAAACGTGAGATTGTACCATTTACATTCTATACTGAATTTTGGATGGATTTGAATCGTGAACCATCCGCACCGGTTCCGTTCAACACATATGTAGAAATTAGAACAATTTACTAACAGAAGAGAGTATGGAGGGACTTTATTGTTAAGAATTATGGTGAAGAGTATTACATAGATGTAATAGGATCACCTCCGCCTTTTGTGATTCCTATTTTGGTAGATTGGATTGTTATTATACTTACTTTGTATTAGTTTGAGTGGTGGAGAAGCATGGAAGCATCAGTTTCTATGAGTGAAGTTCTGAACTCAATCATGATAGAAATGAAAGAGTTAAGAAAAGCTATTGTAGATGGACATACAAAGCAACAAGCCATGGAGTAAAAGATCTCGGCATTAGAGAGTGAGAAGGTAGAGAGAGAAAGAGTTGGTGAGATGGAAGTGGAAAATCCAATACAAGAGACTCAATCCCAACCGCAAGCGACGGCTATTGCCAACGAAGAGGCAAATAGGAGACGACTTCAAGAGATCGAAGATCAAGCCAAACTCTTACTTTGTATGGGAAAGTCATGTAAGGTAGAAGCCTACAAGGGCAGTAGAGCCATGGGAGTTTTGGAGGGATAGATCATGATGACGAATATACATCTATCACATTTTCATGTTACTGATTTTACTGCATGAATGTTCATGCGGTCTTACCTCATGGATAAGGCTTTTACATGGTACACTACATGGAAACAAATGCTTTCACAATGAGGCGCTTCTATTTCATGGAGTGGGATGCAAGAGGGATTCTTCAAAACTTTGAAGCGGTGGATTCCCTTCAAACCGCGAGAATGAAGTTGTGGGATTTGAAGCAAAAAGGAGTCATACATGAATACATTGAAGAATTTCGTGATCTTCAAGTATCCATTATGGATATGAGTGGAGCAGAAGCCTTAGATGTCTTCAAACCAGGTATGAAGGAGAGAGTGCGAAAGGAGGTGATGGTGAGCAATCTATCCATAGTGAATGAAGCAATCGCAATTATTCAACGGATTTTGGGTGCATATGGAATCACACACGGTGAACCATCAAGCAATATTCGAGAACCACTTGGCCCAACACCCATGGAGTTGGGAAATCTTCGACGTAGGGAAGGATATGCACCACCACGAGGACCACCGCCTAGGTATGGAGGTGATAATCGTCGATCATTTATTCCAAATTTTCCAGATCTTTCTGCAAATAATGGAACGGTTAATCGAGGAGGAATGAGGATTCGTGACTATCGTCAATGCTATACATGTGGGAGGATAGGTCACATTGCCAAGATCTGTAGAACTCGATCATGACCATCCGGAGAAAGACCTATGTTGCGAAGGTCTTTCAAAAATATGGAAGGAGGGGAATACGACAATGAAGATGAGATCTTGCAGGAAAACGAAGATCACCAGTAAACTTGCCTCATGGCCTTACTGGTTCCACTAAACGAAGAAAAGGCAGGGTTGGAAGAAGACAACGATTGGAAGCTCATGGAGGGAGCAAGAAACAAGCAAGATTGATTGTCACAGATGGAATGATGAAAGGTCACAAGGTGAGAGCCCTTATTGATCCTGGAGCAACAAAAAATGTTGTGTCACGATCTGTTGCAATGAAATTAGGATTGATTTTGATGAAGGATGTGAGTGAGTAAGTGGAATTGCCAAATGGGCAAACTGAACCAATTGAGACATTAGCACAGAGTGTACAACTAGCCATAGGCGGGTATCAGGAAGAGATTGAATGGAGAGTAATCCGATTAGCTCGATATGATGTCATCCTAGTAATGCCATGGATGGAGCAATACAATCCGGAGGTAGATTGGAGAAAGAAAGTAGTAAAAAGTAGTGGATGGAAGATTTACGAAGATAGAAGCATATCTCATAATAGAAGCTTACCTCTCTTTGTGATTGGTAAGACTGCCATTTCTAGAGGTGATGTATGTTTCTTGGGACTTATAAGAGATGTTGCTGGTTCTAAGGACAATCTTCACATTCCGGAATCATTGAGCGATATTATTCCGGAGTATCATGATGTCTTTCCATATGATCTACCAGCAGGGTTGCCACCTAAGAGGCGTATAGATCACAAGATCGAGATGATACTCGGAAGCACTCCAACGTGCTTTCGGGTATCATCTTCCGGGCTCCATATCGTTTGGCTCCAAATGAGTTGGCGGAATGTAAAGCTCAAGTGGAGGAGATGTTGAGAAAAGGGTTCATACAACCAAGCATTTCACCTTATGGAGCCCCTGTGCTGTTTGTGAATAAGAAAGATGGGAGTATGAGATTGTGCATTGACTATCGTGGGTTGAATCAACAAACGGTGAAAAATAAGTATCCATAACCTCGAATGTATGATTTGTTTGACCAACTTCAAGGGACGAAGTACTTCACCAAACTGGATTTGAGGAGCGGGTACAACCATATTCAAATTGCTGATGAAGATATTTAGAAGATAGCTTTCCGTACTAGATATGGTCACTTTCAGTATCTAGTGATGCCTTTTGGTCTCACTAACGCATCTGCCACATTCATGGGATTAATGAATGATATTTTTTGTCCTTATTTAGACAAATCTGTTATTTTCTTTTTGGATGATATTTTGGTATATATAACAACCTTAGAAGATCATAGGCGATATTTACAAGAGGTACTCCAGGTTTTGCGAGAGAATGAGTTATATGCCAAAGCTTCAAAATGTGAATTTGGCAAATCAAAAGTAGATTATTTAGGCCATCGAGTCACAACGGAGGGAATCCAAGTGATGAGTGAGAAGATAGAAGCCATACAGAAATGGACAGCACCAGAGGATCAAACTCAGCTAAATAGTTTTTTAGGTCTCACAGGATTCTATTGCATATTTGTTAAAGTTTTTGCACGCCTTGCCCAAGCTTTGACATCTATGCTAGAAAAGGGTCAAAAATGGAGATGGAGAATCGCACAAGAGTTAGCATTTCAAGCATTGAAAGATGCTCTCTTGCATGCAACTATTCTCAAGTGGTATGATCCTAATCGACCAATCAAGTTGGCTACTGATGCATCATGTACAACAGTGGATGGAATTCTTCAACAAGACTGGGAGGATGGTTGGCACCAAGTTGCCTTTTTCTCCCGAAAGTTGATGGTAGCGGAGCAAAACTATCACACAATTGAACGAGAGGAGTTAGACATTGTTTTGGCCACGAAACATTGGAAGCACTACTTGGGAGACAAGGAGTTTGTGGTAGAAACCGACCACAAACCATTGGTGTATTTGGAAACTCAGAAAGATCTCTCCAAACGACAAATTCGATGGGCAGAATGGCATCAACAGTTTAACATGAAAATAGTGTATGTGGAGGGCAAGAAACAACTTGCAGATGCTCTCACGCGGATACCGTGTATCAACAACATCACAGAGGTGAAAATCCAAGTTGATTGGTGGTCTCAAATGATGGCTGCAACAAAGGAGGATGAGGAGATCATGAAAGCACTTCAAGCAAAGACGACAAGGAAGGTTAGAGGTCTAGCATTTCAGGAGCAGCGTATATGGATCCCACAAGATCTAGATTTACGCACAATGATATTGTCAGAAGGCCACGATACAGCTATTGCAGGGCACGTGGGAGCTGAAAAGACTTTGGAGAGCATACAACGAGTGTACCTTTGGCTAAGGATGCGGGAAAATGTGGAGGCATATGTTCGAAGTTGTGTCGCATGTCAAACAAATAAGGCGGGGAATCAAAACCAGTAGGTTTACTACAACCCCTTCCCATTCCCGAACAACGATGGGAACATGTTACTATGGATCTAGTATGTGAGTTACCAAAAACCTCTTAAGGACATGATTCAGTTGTGGTATTTGTGGATAAATTGAGTGAGATGATACATATCCGACCTACCACAAAGACAGTGACCGCACCATAACTTGCTCATCTGTATCTAGATGCAGTTTTTGTGAATAACGGATTAATCAAAGTCTTAATCACATATAGAGGAACTCATTTTACTAGTTTGTTTTGGAAAACCTTGTTTGGTTTATTCAAAAAAAAACTAGCAATGTCTACAACCTATCATCCTCAAACTGATGGTCAAACAGAGAGGGCCAATAGAACAATAGAGGATATGCTGCGAGAATTCACTATGGAGGAACAACAAGAGTGGTATACTCTTTTGACTCTAGTGGAATTTGCATATAACAATTCTGTTAATGCATCCACAAAAGTGTCTCCCTTTTATATGATGTATGATGCTCATCCGTTGACACCTTCTAGTTTGTTGAGAATTCCTAAGGGGCATGAGTTTTCCACCAAAGTTGCGGCAGTCAATGATTTTGTGGAGCACATACACAAAGGACTGCATCAAGCAAAGGAGAAGTTGGTTATTGCTCAAAATCTACAAAAGCATTATGCAGATGCTCATCGCCAGGAGGTGAATTTTTAGGAAGGATATCAAGTTTGGCTATCCACGACCAATTTGTCACTTGTAGGAACACCAAAATTTAACCCTTGGTTCATCGGTTCTTTTGTGGTGTTGAAACGTGTTGGCGATGTATATTATAAGTTAGAGCTCACATTGCATATGAAAATACATCCCTTATTTCATGTGTCACGATTGTGAAAACATGTACCATGTCCCAAGCAGTTCACAAATCCATCAACCCCTCCTCCTTTACCAACTATGGTAGCAGATCAGGCATAATTTGAGGTTGACAAGATTCTCAAAAAACGGATTCGGAATCATAGATACCAAAAAACGGAGTATTTGGTTCAATGGAAGGGATATCCATCATATGAATCAACTTGGGAACCGCCAAAAAACTTAGCCAATGCACCTTTGATTGTTCAAGAGTTTGAATGTGTGAGCAACGAGGACGTTGCATCTTAAAAGGAGAGAGATTTGTAACCATCTTTAGTTAGTGAGAACTAAAGTAGAGGTTACGCAAGGAGGATATAGATAGTATTGAGTTAACTATTAGTGGTGTATCTAAAGGTGCCGCGTCTACAATCTGTGTGCTCTTTAGATTGTGTTTCTTGTGTGTTAGTTAGTGTGTTAGTTGGAGTACACATCAGCAATCCGTGTGCTCATAGGGAGGTCTGTCACATCATCGATCCACGAGGAATTGAGTGGATGGTGGTTGTGTAACCTTATCTAATTTGTACCTTTTTGAGAACTATATATGGAGAAAGAGAGACCATTGAGGTATCTCTCAACTTCATAATTTCTTGAGCTATTCGAGTGGTCTCTCCTCACTTCCCCAGTGTTCACCATGTTACTAGAATCTAGAATAAGTTTTAAATTGCGTAAACTGATAGCTTAGGCAATTGGCTCTTCTTTGATTTTTCTACAAGGATATATTTTTCCCCTTTTCTACTTTTCTCCACTTGACGAATATTTATAAACTTTGTTTTAAGATGCAAATGGGAATAACTATATAGTTTGGGATATTGATTGTTAACTTTATTTGAAATCATATAATTTACTTTCATGATAGTAGAGACATATATTAGTTCATATGTTGCTAACGGCAATGTGATAGAGGCCAATGTTTTGATTTTTATTTGCTTCCTCCTAAACCACACCTTATGGTTGGAAATCTTTACTCCTACTAGTACTTTAGTACTTTGGTTACACTTGAAAGAATGTTTTCAACCATCATAAGACATTGTTCTTATCCAATATATGATACGATTGGATACACTTGACAATGCAAGATTCTACAACCATATTATAATATGTATCTCTACAAGATTGCGTTTCATCTTACAGTTTGTGTCAAATCCATTAATGATGAAGGGGCGATTGAAAACACATTCTCCATGTTATATAATGTGAATATTGTGTTGGTCCAACGGTGTTGGAACATGCGAGATATAAAATATTTTGTGTTAATGTTTTTTTTGCTATTGACAAATAATCAAAATGAGCTTCCGCTCAAAAACCATGATGCATGAGTTACAAGAATGTTGGCCATGGAGTTATATGTGACTCATGTCAAACAAAGTGGTCACCATTTTCCAACGCAAGTTCAAACATTAATGATGTCTCCACCGTCCACGGATTGCTGACGTGTACTCCAACTAACACACCAACTAACATCCTAACTAACACACAAGAAACACAATCTAAAGATCACACGGATTGCTGACGTTGCATCTTTAGATACACCACTAATAGTCAACTCAATACTATCTATCTTCTCCTTGCGTAACCTCTACTTTAGTCCTCACTAACTAAAGATGGTTACACATGGCATTGCTATTAGTCGGATCTTTTGACTATATTTTAAATTCAATAGCCTTTACAATCAATATCCTTCTTTACAATTACTATCCTTCTGTTTTCCATTTTGATGATATTCTCGTAACGTCATTAATATTTGTACAATAACCTTGATCTTGAGGGTCTACAAAGTAGCCACTCATAAATTTTAGTCTTCAAACATATATTGCAAAAAAAATATTAGTCATAATCATGATGTTGTCATACAATTTCTCTATAGGTTGTTAATTTTTACGTCTCTCATGGAGCAAGCTAAAATTCATTTGACTACCATTATTTGTTCATAAATTTCTCAATAACAAGTGATGATTCATAAGTTCAACCCAATGAACTTGGTTTGACCTATTCTCTAAAGCTTATATACTATCATTACTTTGTCTACCATACTAATATTTTGAATGAATGAGTATGAAATGATATGACTTTCATGTCTTTGGCATCAAATATTATGATTTAAGTGAAATAAGTGATGACCAACAAAATCTTTGCCAAATGCTTGTTAGATTTGAGCCTATAATACTCATATACCAAGAATCTATTCTAAATTATTTTAGACCTGAAAGATATTCACATCAATTGAAAAGTCAAATGAGACATAGTACACCTCCCTGTTGCCCAATTCTCAAAACATCACTTAGCATGTTGAAAGCAACTTTGAGAGGCATTCATACTTACATACCTCACATAGAACCAATAAAATGTGAAATAATAGAGTCAAATCATGGACGAGAAAAAATTTGTGTCACCATCTTCCAAGGTCGAGAAATGCCACTCTAGATGAGTCACCATGAGATGAGTGAGATGAGATACATAAAATACAAGAATACAATGCTTTCTTAAAAAATTACATAAAACAATGTTTTCTTAAATCATATGCATCATTATTTTATAAATTAGTGATTTAATGATCAATATTAAATATAATTAAGTTGACTATGATTTACCAAAATTGATAACATCAAGTTCATTGAAGGTTTTAGGAGTTCTTTTAACATATTTGAGCATTGTAAGAAAATGTTTGTATCTTGTGATGTGAGCATATCTCTCTATACCATAGGAAAGCTAAAGCACATTAGACTGTTTTCATTTATCTCATGTTCTCTTTGTTTTTATATCTCTCTAACATCACAATTGCATCAAATCCATCTAACCCCTATGCATAATAAACCAACATCATACATCAATCTTTATCATAACTTCTCTTTAATCATTCATACTTTTCTCAAGTCTAGTTAATTCACTCATAATTACTTACATTTACACATCATTCTCAAGATTTTCATTCTTAAAGCGCAATGATAATGGTTTGTCAAAAGCAATGCAACCTTTTCCTCTTGGTTTATCTACTATTACGATAATTTTATTTTGTACTTGAAATATTCAATAATATTTTTTCATAACATGCATTTGTTTAGTTGATCCATTTGTCTTTTTTATCAAGTTATTTCATCTTTTAGTTCATTTGTCCATCATACCACATCCAACTATTGATCCACTTATTCTAATTAACTAGTTGGTCTCAAATTATAATGTAAATTGGTTTTTTTTAAAAAAAATGTATATAGTTTGTGTTATTTTTATAGCTAGTTTCATTCATATCATTGCATTATAAACCCCAATATTTCTTTTTGGACCAATAGCTATACTTTGTCTTGGGTCTCTCATAACGCATCCAACTATTGATTTATAAGTATCCACCTTCATCTCAATTGCAAATATGTATATACAATTGACACATACTATTTGATTTTTACTAATCTCACTATTGCTATTAAGTAGAGTCAATTTTTTAAAATTATATCAAAATTGAAATATATTGTTTGAGATTTTATATCGCAATATTATTAATAATATTGCGATATATGAGGAGCCAAGAAAAGCATTCTTAAATTGTTATGAATATTCATATATATATGGAGTAGATATTTTCATCATAGACAAAAGTTGCCTCAAATTTTCAAGAAGATTGATAGTTTACATATAAGCTACCAAGTGCGAGTGGAGTCATGACTTTGATTTATTCAAAATTATAATTCAATTATATATATATCATATTTCAATCATGGGTCTAGTCATGATTTTGCTTTGTTCAAGATTCTAATTTAATATCATATATTATTATCAATAGCAAAATGAGGCATAGATTTATGTTCTTGAGCATTAATATCTTAATTGCTTCAATATTGTTTGTTACATAAGGATAATCATTTCTTATAACATGTCATAGATTTTAAAGCTGAAGTCAATAAATTTGAACTCTACTCTCATTCTTATAAATGTGTCTACATCTATTTAAGCAAACATTTTGTTGTGGGGAGAAAAGGGAGTTAGATCATGCATCTTCCTCAAAGAAGATTTTTGCATATCATCAAATACATTCATAGTTGTATTCTATCTTTGTAAGAAATTCTTCATCTTGTTTTCATAAACATTTGGTTGTGAATAGCTTTTGATAACATCTATATCACAAGCAAGGATAGCTTCTTCATACATAATTATTTTCTATGTGTTTTTATATATATTCTCTGACTTATAATATGTCTCATCACACATAGAGGATGATATTTCAAAACCTTGCTAAATAACATAAAAATAATAGAGTTATGTAATATGAGAATTGTTGAACATAATGTAACATGAGTGTTAAATATATGATTCTTTGAACAATATTATTTAACTCTACAAAAAAAATTTGTTCAACAATAGCTTCGTCAAAGATGACAATACATGACAATCAGACTGATTACATTTGTTCAACATATGCTTTCACACCCTTGATGATAAAAATATTTAACCATCTACATTATCAATTGTTGTAGATTGAGTATAAGTTGAAAATGATTAAGTTTTATAACTTTTTATGATTTTAAAATAAAATAGTTTTTTATTTATGTTCACAATTTATAATCATGAATTAAAATTGATGATTTAACATAATTTTCATGAAAAAAAATATTTTTTTGTTTCATGTTGTATTTACATATCATATATGATATGCCAATCTATGTTTCATGAAAATATATGTTTATGATCATAAATATTTAATGTGTATTTTTTTTCTCATTTATTTCATTTTGAAGACTTTATTTTATCTTTTGATATTTAAGAGTACTTTATTTTTCATAAATTTCATCTTTGAATCTTTACTTTATGTTATGATTTTATTATGTGTGTATGAAATGCAAAATTTCACATTCATGTTCTTTTTGTTTAGTTTTTATATGATTACAAATTATTGTTATTTGCTTCTTGTTAATATTCTAGTTGTTGTTGTTATATATAACAAACTTATATATTATTTCATTAAGTGTACAAATGATTTATAGAACAAATTGTCCCAAGAAAGCTTTTCATTGAGTTTTATATTTGTTAAATAAATAAAATTTAATATTTGACACAATGACAATGAGGTTGCTTGGTTATATGTGTTGGTTTATATAATCAAGAAGGGAAAAATATTTCTCTTGTTGAAATGTCAACTTTGAAAATCTATTATATCAATACATCAACTATAAGATTAGAATATTATTTTTGATTTTTTTTTTTAAGATTACTATTTATATTTTATTTATGTTTATATGTTTGGGCACAATTTGGTTAAGAATATTCAAGTTACCTTATTTGAATAAATGTTATTTATTAGCCAACAAATTATGACATTGTTGTGTATATGAGAATTTTATATGATGATATTTTAATAATATTATTGTGACTTATGTGAAAAAATTTGTTGTATATAATTATTGTAAGTATTTTTATCCCTATGTTCTTTGATAAACATAGTGGTTAAAGTTATTTATCAAGGTGATTATTCGATCAATATAATTAGAAAGAAACAACTAAAACAAATAAAAAAAATATTTTTTCTATCACTTTATATAAATTATCTATGAAGTAGTTTTATGATTGGGAACCGATGACAAAAATAGATTTCATATCATTCAAATTATGTTCCAAACAAAAATTTGTTCAATACAAATATTTAAATATATTTTTAATGTAAAAATAAAATTTGATTTAGTTTATCATTTTGAGAAGAATTGTTTAAAAATATAAAATTTATTGTAATAGAATACATACAATATGTGTTTTAAAAATATTTTTGAATATGATGGCAAAAAGTATTTCTATTGAAAAGACATAAATGTATGTTAAATATGCAATAAATATTAATATGATCAACATCATTGCAACATTTGATAAAACATAAAGTTTAATAAATTATTATTTTTTTCAGAATATGAAGAAATATGAGAAAACTTGTGTTTAAAATGTATATTTTAAAGTATTTCATATATTTCATATTTGTTTATTTCATTGATAACAAATATGTTTATATTATGCATTATTTATTTTATTTAAATAAATATTTTTAATATTATTTTTGTTTATAAACATATCATTAAATTATTTCAAAATATTTTTTTCAATTTTGTTCAGTTTCAGAAATTAAATATTTTTTTAATTTGTATAAAACTAACTTTTTTATAAATTAAAACCATAAGTTAATTTTATTTTTTATTGATATGAAAAAAATTGATTTTTGAAAAAAAATTCTATTTAAAAATTATTTTTTTTCCAAGTCTTAGCATATGAAATAAATATTAATTATTTTTTAAAGAAATTGGTTAATCTTCATTCAAAAAATTTGATTTTGAGAATCATATGTCAATATGTCGAAACAAAAAATTATATTTTTATTTAGCTTTATAAAATTTTATCTCAAGTTAATAACTCATTTTATTATTTAAAATTATAGATATATAAAATTTTTTGAATTTTTTCTTTTATTTATGATGAATTTTTTTATTTTAAAAAAATTTAAGATGGAAGAATGTAGATTATATTTTATATCGCTAATATATATAAAAATAGAACTTCGAAATATGATTGATCTCTTGTATCTTACACTAGACATAAACATTAGAATTTACATTTTGAAATCCAGATGTTTAATAAATATTTGATATTAGTAATTTTAAATATTTTAATTTAAAACAAAATATTTATGAATTGACACTTGTATTGCTTAAAATTGACTTAAAGTCAATTTTAATTTTAAAGTCAACTATATGAATAATCTGCTGCTTAAATTATTTGAATATTAGTGAATCGCTTATTTAACTTGAGGTTTTAATTTCAAAATATGTCACATTGTTTTTAATATTATTCCATCAAGTGATTACTCTGAGGTAGAAGCATGAGAGACTTCTATGTTTATTGGTTAGAGAAATGATTAACAATTGAGTACATATATAGTATTTTGTATATTCTAATTATTTAATTAGGTAATTTGAACTCAATTTGTGTGAGTATAGAATTTGATGTGAATATAATTGACATCAAAATTTGAATCCAATACATTTTTGTACAAACTACATGTGAATATTATAAGATTTATAATAGTTGTAGGAGTTACTTACATTGTGTGATTACCGTAAATGGACAGAAAAAATCGGTTTTTACTGGTATTTTTCAACACGGTAGAAGGGTAGTATAGATAATAAACATTCAATAATGATAGTATATTATTGAGATTCTCATATGCAGCAACTATTTTGTAATAAATGTGCTTGCTAATACCCATGAAGCATATTCTGGGATTGAGGTAGAGGCTTATGAGTAAGTGATGAAAAATCCCCTTATGAGTTTAATATAATTGAGGTAAGTTGATTCCAGTTTAATAATGCAACTGAGATTTTGGTCTTAAAAATTAATATTATATATATATATATTTCATCGTGGTCACTTTTAACTACTGTGATTTAATTGTACTCGGTGCAAGGAGTAAAATTACTCGTTCTGGTACAATTTGTATCATACAAACAAAGTAGAACTAGAACTGGAAATGCCATTCACGTTAATAGACGACGTGAATTCTCCTACACTAGAATTTTGCATCAATTTTTAATGTTAATTCTACTCACTCAGTTCTGCACCAAAATTGGTGTAGAACACAATTATCAAGGGACAATTTTGTGGCGACCGTGGTTGCACGAGGTGGACTGTACGTGGTGTGACAGCAAGAAAGGAAGGAGAGGGAAACCTTGTCCCACTGCAGCTGATGCAGTGCACGACTGTGAGCTCTGGCAAAGCGGGCTGGAATTTTGATTTACGAACGAACGGGGACGAGATTTTCAATTGCCGATACACTGCTGCCGTCTGCAAAATGAGTTGTATTTCAGGTGCGTCTGGTCGGCGATGAAAATTGGAGCTGGGAGCGGGGAAGAGAGAGCACATTTTGAATTATATTGGGGAATTTGAAGAGCACATTGCAAGTATCCAGTTCGTTGCCGCTGAGGGAGCAATAAAATGACAACCCGGATAACACCGGGTGTGGGAGCTAATCTTTTGGGGCAACACGCCGCTGAAAGAAACCAAGACGCCACTGCGTATGTAGGGAATCTTGATGCCCAGGTCAGTCAGTCACTCCCGAGCGTTCTGTGCCTTGGTTCAGCAGTTTTCTTCAAATGTCAGTTTCTGTAAAGTGGATATGAACGGATTTTAGATGTCGACTGTACAATAGTTCAATTTAGCGCATTCATTTGTTTCAATTTAGCGCATAGCTTTGTTTTCTTCCAATTTTTCCCTTCTTTGGGTTGCGTATAGTCGTTGTTATTGAAAGTTGGGCTGCCTTAGCTCTTTGTGACGCTTTTCTCTCGCCTTTTCTTGTAGGTTTCGGAAGAGCTCCTTTGGGAGCTGTTTGTTCAAGCTGGACCTGTGGGTGAGTGTGTGGACTTTACCTGGTTGATGTCAGTTCAGGGTTACGGGCTGAAGATTTAGGGTTTAACATATTTTATCTGCTCCGTTGTTCTTCGATAATAATTCAGTAATCGTTGCCTATTTCCACTTTCTGTTCCAACTCTTTGAGAAAGTTTTGTGCTGTAGTGAACGTTTATGTTCCGAAGGACAGAGTCACAAATCTCCATCAAGGTTACGGATTTGTGGAGTTCCGCAGTGAAGAAGATGCAGATTATGTAAGTTACGGGAACAAACAAGCCAAAATTGTTTTATAATAACATGTTAACTTTGTTAATATTTATGTTTGTGAACTTTCTGTCTACCAGAAATACTCATGACACGAGATCGCTCAGGTCTTCTCAGTCTCTTGAGGTGTTAGGAAGAGCCATGTCGATAACACAACCTGGTGTTTGGTTTTATTCTGCAGGCCATCAAAATTCTGAACATGATCAAACTGTATGGAAAGCCTATTCGTGTCAACAAAGTGAGTTTTGGGGATCCTGAGACAGTCCTTAAGAGTACAAAGATTTGATAGATTTTTGCGTTGTATGTAAATAAGTATCATTTGGGTTCCTTCATCTTTAACTTCGAGTGCACGCGACGCATGTTTGAGCTGTACACACCGATTCCCTCCTTCGAGGCTATGCACAGGCATTGCAATGTTATGGGGATCCCCGATCGTGCCTGATGCCATATCCGAAGTATTGAAAGCTTTAGCGTTTGATTTTATTTCTTTTGCAGGCCTCTCAGGACAAGAAGAGCTTGGATGTTGGTGCCAATTTGTTTGTTGGGAACCTGGACCCGGTATGTGCAACCCACACTCCACCTCTTTATTTGTACTATTCGTAGCCTGTAGACCATAGGTCCCGTGCCCTGGCTGAGCGGTGCTAGTATGAAGCGATAAAGTAGTAGAAGAAGAGTATACATGACGTGACGAATAACTGAGGTCAAAAAGTATGACCAAGAACTATTTAAGGGTGAAGAGGGTCTCTTTTGTAGTGGGATTTTTCCCCATAGATTAGATTCGTTTGGAGTTCCAATCTGATCTCAAGTACCAACTATGAAAAAACCGTAATTAACCCATGAAGCTGACGATCATAAAATACCCAGCAAATTTGATTCAGAAGTGTGCTCTCTTCGGGCTATGGATCAAAGCTAGTGAACTTAGAAACAGCTCGGAACTCCAGCAGCAGAGTGAGGTTACGAAACAGTTACGCTGTCGTGCAAGTGACAGAGCTTCCTCTCCATCAAATTATGAGCAAGGGTTTCGTCCTCCCTGAGACAAGAGTGCGGAATCGTTTCCCATCTTGCTCTCCTTGTTGTTGAAAGGGATGACCCACTCGGAACTTGAGTATTGTGTAGATAGTGCTTGACGATGAAGGGTTCGAGGTCCTGGGTGGCTAGGTTGAGGTTTGATTTTTTTGTTGCTTCCTCCCTGTTCATTGTATCTGAGAGGCCAGTAATTTGAACCCTAAACCCTTAACCCTGAACCTGTCACTAAAGGAGAGGACCCTGCGCTCAAAAATCTACCCCCAAGGACAATTTTGGTGCCCTCGACTTATCTACGTTATGAAGGTCTATTTCGCCTTTTTTGGAGTCATGACAGCACCCAGGAGAACACCTATGATGTACCTGTCTTCTCCCCGTGAGTTTGGCAATAGCCGTACAAATTAGGATAGAGGTCAGTCTCATTCCGACGTCATTCCTATTCGAGCCGTTCGTGTGCGTGCTGTACGACTTCCAGCTTGGCGAGTTGTATGATTTGGCATTCCACACTGGTGCTCCATATTCTAATGTGGGTCTAGTACTATGAGGACAATTGAACGTGCTGTTTTAGTTGTGATTTCCCAACACAGTAGGAGTTTGCTAATTTCATTAGCCGGTTTGTGTCCTTTAACTCCATTTTCCTGTTTATGGAGTTCCCATAGCCTGATCAAAATTTAATCCGTAGGTAAGTATCGGAAGAAAAACTAGTAGGAATCATGGGTCCACTACCGGTCCACCGTTGGTAATGTCCATCAGATTGGTCAGGAAGAATTAGTACACTTAAGTTTTGCACATTCGCCTCCATGCCCCACATGTGACAGCAGATTTTTGTGAGTGCGACATTTTCTGTAACGTTTCCCCCCTTTCTTCCAGTCCACAGAAGTCATCGGTGAACATTAGTGCACATATAGTAGCATTCCTTACACCTATGCCCAGACACTCTCTCCAACTGTTTCCAGCAGTGGATATACAAATGCGTTCGAAAGTGTCGGGGAAAGGGGCCAGCCTTGGGCTACTCCCTGATCGATGCCAAAGCATTCACTGCGTTGGCTATTAACCAAGACTGTGCTCTTGGTGTTGTGGTGTAACTGTTTTACTACCCTCCACATTTTCATTCGAATGCCAGCCTTTTAGAAGGCAAACTGAAGCCCAACCCGCCAGACGGCAGCACATGCCATTATTAGTTATATGAAAAGCAACAGGTAAGTTCAGTTTTCCTCTTCCTTCCCATAGTATTTGGTGAAGATGGAAATATGATCCCCACAGCCTCTAGACTTGCTGAAGCCTATGACACCTTGTGTACCATGGTTAACCTCAGGAGAATAACAGTCCTTTACGTGCTTTTGGGCTGAGATGTCACCAGACTAGTGCTATACATTTTCCGTGACTTTGACAGAGTATTTCGTCTTCTTATTCTGCAGGATGTCGACGAGAAACTCCTGTATGATACCTTCAGTGCCTTCGGCGTGATTGTCACAAATCCGAAGGTGTTGTATTTCAACTGCGTCTACTGTTTTGGTTAATGCGTAGGTCTAAAGAACTGAAGGGCAATATTGTCATTCACTTGTCAATATTGTCATTATTAGTCATTAGCTTCGTGTGTGCTAGTGGATATAGACTGGTGTTATCGCAAGACATGTATCTTTTCTTACTTGACTTCCGTGTGTGATCTGTTTCTTTATTTAGAGAAAATAATATTCACTTTTATTAGTTTTTGGGAGTAAAATAACGTACTATTGCTCAACAGATCATGAGGGACCCAGACTCAGGAAATTCTCGCGGTTTTGGATTCATCAGCTATGATTCTTTTGAAGCTTCTGATGCAGCTATTGAGGTATTCTTCCCTCTGGTTTATGTGTATGTACGATGTATGTTAGCTCTGTCTTTGGAGGGTATACAGATTGGAACTGAAGTGGTGGAGGAAGGAAGAACATACATTTTTGCTGCATTTCTGATCCTAACGTGAAGTTACTTAAGAAGGTAAGCGATAGCAGTCAGTAGGGGATATGGGATGACGGGGAAGTCTTTTTCACGTCGTCTTTTTTGCATGTTATTTCAATTTGAAAACGTGCCATCTTATGTTTTTGTATACAGGCAATGAACGGGCAGTATCTTTGCAATCGTCCAATCACTGTGTCCTATGCTTACAAGAAAGATACGAAGGGAGAAAGGCATGGCACACCTGCAGGTACTTCTCATGTTCCATCGAAAGTTTTAGATAAGACTTCTATTGAGACAACACGTCGAGAATAATAGCTTTGCAAGTTACTGTTTGAAGTCTGTCCATGGGTCTTACCTTTTTCTTGTGCTTCAGCTAATCACTGCCGTTATTGGATGCAGAGAGAATGTTGGCTGCGAGTAATCCCAACGCGCAGAAAAATAGGCCACATACATTGTTTGCCAGTGGTCCTCCATCTCTTGTTGGGCCTCCGGTTGCAGGCGCTGGTCCACCACCTATCCCACCTCAATCGAATGGCAACATGGGGCCTCCGCCAGGCCTCAATGGAAATATGTTACCTCCGCCCCCGCCATTTGGCAATGGGCCTCCACCCATACCTCCACCTCCTCCACAGCAAGGTCCTCCTTCTCAACCTCCACCACCACAAGGACCACCTGGTCATTTTGGTGGGCAGCCAAACCAAGGTCCCCCTCATCAGATGCCTCCACCTGGTTCTGGTCCTCCACCTTGGGGCAGTCAGCCACCTCAACAAGGAGGAATGCCTCCACAAGGTGGTATGCCACCTCCACCCCAATTTAGACCAGGGCCACCACCTCCTAATATGCCACCACCACCTGGGTACCATGGTATGAGACCTCCTCCCCCAATGGGTATGGGAGGTCCTCCACCTCCTCCCTGGGGAAGAGGACCTCCTCCTCAAGGTGGAATGCGTCCACCTCCTCCCAACATGCAAGGCATGCCTCCTCCTATGAATCAACAAGGTCCTCCAATGCAGGGCATGCCTCGAGGTCCACCTGGTATGCCTCCCCCACCTCCACAAGGTATGATGCCGCCGCCTCCAAGGCAACAAGGGCCTCCTCCTCCCGGCGGTGCTCCCCCCCCACCTCCCCCACCTCCATCAGCACCTGCACCTAATCAACAACAACCGGCTAGGTAGTCAACGAGAGCTGATTCTTCAAGCGGTCTTTTTTTTTTTGAGATGGTTTGAAATCCTTCTCTCCTCAGTTTTGTCTCTCTTTTCCATTAGCTATGTAGATACGTGGATCACATAGTTTCTTAGACGAATGGTCAGAGTTCTGTGCAAGAGCTTTTCGTCTGTAAGTAAGAGCAGGCTCTGACTCAATTCCAAGTGTACAATCAAAGATATTTCAACTTCGCTCATGCATTGTCCACTTGGGTCAGGCAGTTCTACGCAGTGTGTCTGAATTGTAATTTTGAATTCTGAAGATCATTCGCGAGTAATTCACTTGCTAGGCAAAAGGTGTTAAGAGGCACATGAGTATATAGGTAAGTAGACTGCTTTTACTGATCTGTAGAGTATATTGCTAGAAAAATCATGTAGCTTTCTGGTTGAACAAAGTAATTTGTCAGTTGAAGTAACGTGGTTGGAGGTTGGGTGCTCGTCCATACTGTTGGAGCTGTTCAAGGAGTTTAGTGTATTCTGCTTATGGTACCACATGACAGTTTTCTGAAGCATCTTCAGTGCATTCCTTTGCTGGTAATACATCGGGTTTATGGTTATGCACCGCATTTTAATATCGCGCATTCAGAATTTGAAACAAGATTCCAAACTATTACTGCGTTACTTAATTGCTTTCATTCATTTTCTTCCGGTTTTATTTTTAGATTTCACCCAGGATTCACGTTTTTAGTATCCAACCTGTCCTGAAGTAATCTTACAGTATTAACATTCTTACATTCAGATGTTTCTCCTTCCGCTGTAATCAACGAATGGTCCTGGAATGACAGTTGAATCTATTGGCAGTATAATGGCAATGTAACTGATTCAGAGCAGATGTTTCCTGTAATTTGTGAGCTTTTACTCGTTTTTCAACCTCATATTGTATCCTGATTACACTCATCCCATTCATTTCGTTCACACGTATGTTCTCTTTCAGTGCTCTTCTGCAAACTAGGTTACTACTGGATTGGACCATTGTGTGATGCTGTCTGTGAGGTACACCCTTCGAGGAAGGTCTGTCTCTGAACACAGAAGTTACAACAGAAACTTACGGCGTGGAAAGTGCTTCCTCTTTTCTGTCCACGTAAGGAGGCGCTGAAGGATATGGACGATTCTGCTTATCTGTGAGGTACACAACATAGCGTCGGTCTCTTTCTAAACGCGCGGGTCTCGCTTTCCTGCAAGCAGTTGGCACGAAATGTGTAATTTAAGTTCGAAGAAATGTGGACATGAGGAGACCAGTGATCTCTTATCAAATCACTTTTTCTCATTTCGTTTCTTTATGTTTTGTTTTCTGCTGATCGACAATTTGATTTTCCTTGCTCTCGTTTTTCCTTTTCGTTCGCAGTATTATGGTTTTATGAACTAGTTCCTTGTACATGTATTTCGCAACCAACTGTAAGGCCATTCCACTATGTTCTATTCATTGTCCATTATTTCCAGCATCCATTTACATGCATTCATACATGTTGATCATCACTGCTTCATGTTGATTTTCTCACGTTTACGTAATTATGCCTCGCCATTCACGATACAATTGGATAGCGAACCTTAATATACCTTGCACCCATACAGTTCAAGGTTCTCCACCGCATTGGCCTTCCATCAAATTGAGACTGCCCAAAGCTTGTTTCTCTTATACCCTCGACCATATAGCCCGTAGGGCTCCAAAGGGGACTTTTTCTTGTCTGACAAGAAAGGGCCTGCGGCCGGAGCCTATAATGACTTTTTTGAGCTAACGCTGTTTTTGGAGATATTAAAGGCGCCAGCCCTCAGCTATCCACGAAGGTTTAGCTGCGCCCTAACGTTCAGCTAATGCAAGTTGAGTCACGAAGTGACGATTGTAGAAAAATCTTTATAAGGTCATTACAAAGTAATTGCATGCTTTGCTCAAGCCAGTCCTTTATTGTTATCTGGCTCGATCCTGTAATGGGCAAGCAAAACAGGCAAAGGGCGCAGAAAACAAAAATATTTACTTTTTACTGTCAGAAAACTACATCCCATATGTATACATATACACCTAAGCACCTACCGTAACACACCATCAGGTTTGGATTTATCGATGGCGTTCATGTCTCTAAAGCACCCCTTATTTAAATACTAGAATTTTTTTGGCCACTCAGCTTCACAATATTCCACAATACGCAACACCATACAAAGGCGTACTTAAGCCACCTCAGTAACAGGGGAGCCAGTTAATAGCCCACTTGAATTGCGTGCGTTTCAGTATAGTATTGTTCTTGTACTATAGCACCCTTGCACTCGAGCTTATTAATTATGTCAGTAAGCAGCAAGGCATGATCGGTAGGTTTTTTGTTGTGGCTATTTTTTGCTAGTTTTTGTTAGTTATGCAGTTTGACGCTCACCTGACATACTGAGTGCTTGCGCCTGCCGTTTGTCCAGTGCTTCTTTCTGAACTAATTCCAAACCCGGAGGAAGCACGGTATGCCTTTCTTTTTCCCTTCCTGGTTTCGACGTTGGATACTTCGTCCCCATCAACTGGATCGAAACCCAGCGCGACGACCTCGGATTGAAACCTATGAACATCTGGATTTTATCATGAGTAGACCATACCATGTAACTGACTATCTTACTAACTACATCAATGATATCTCCACCACCCATTGGACATTGCAATAAGAGCAGATGTCAAACATTATATATGTCATACTCTTGATTTTTTTTTTACATACTAACAATTTCATTATCTAATCTAATATACATCTCAAGCATGTCTGCATAACTCTCATGATTAGATATATAATAGAATGATCAATATTTGAAAGGTGACTTGACATTCAATTATACATATGATCCTTTCAAACCACAACATCATGACACTCTCTTATAAAACTCCAAAAGACAGAATCTCATATAGTAGATCATGCGACCAATAGTAACGTTCAATATAAATGTAACTATTCAAAATGCATGCATCAAGTACACTTAATCATCAACATCAAATTTATGAATTGAAATTTAATGGTAGAATAACACAAAGTATCTCTATGTTTGAGTAATAGTCACGTTCTCAAATACCATATGCATGATTTTACAAAAGAGTTATACACATCATAATTCAAACATCAAGGTTATCAAAGACCAAGACCTTAGTTGACTTTTAACAAATAAATATAGATAAGTCTTGATCTCTACCATATAATTGATAGTATGGTGATAAGAATGCCGAAGATGATTTTCAACCAAATTGATAGCCCATGGTCAACCAAGGTAGTTAGATGTCTAGTCTCTTAAATGACGTTATTTCATATCAAACTTATTTAGTTTTTTTTATTATGTATGGATAATTCTCTATGCTAAACTATTAGTCTCAAGATGATATCTTGAGGTGGTACAATGATAAATCAAATCTCAATCACACAAAACTTGAAGTTTTTTAAAATTTCAGTTGTCAACACCTTCGTTAAAGAAATAAATTGGCTAAATTTCAGTAATTGGATTAGTCAAAATCTCTAATAATATAAAAAATTAGCTAAGGATGAAAATTAAAAATAATCAAGATTTTACTTCACTTTACTTATCAAAAAATACCATCAAGTCCATCTAACTGGAAAAATAGTCCTCCATGATCAACACATAGCTATGATTTTGTACAATCAACGAATTTTTTTTTCCAAAATCTAACCTCCAATAAAAACCAAGCCCCTAATTGTTAAGGGATTTAATTGTAGTATAGGGCATTGAACGATACTAGAACACAATCTTATACCATACATATGGTCACAAATTGTTGCACCTTAGTGTGCATACTTGTACTTTATCAATAGTGACTTTGAAGTAAGCTATATGTTAGTTTCATTTTAAAATGATCTAACTCCTCATGAGCATGTATGATTAACTACATTCTCTTAGATCAAAGTAACACAACATAATTATTATAATCTCCGCATACACAAAAAAGATGTGAACCTTCTCATCTAAACCATCATGCTCTTTGTAAAACTCGAAACTATTTATATGGCGCTCAAAATGCCAATCAAATCACCACCATTTATCACTATGTATAACATATGCATTCTTTGAATGTAAAGTACATATCTTTCAAGAGAAAACATACTTAAAAAAAAGATGCATATCAATTTAACATCATCTTTTTATCATTATTTATAGTGTCAAAGGGTCATGATCTCATCAACTTGAATTTTACATGGCTTAAGTAGTACTCTTGTAAGATAAGAGCCCATAATACAAGCTAACTTGTGAGCTTGTTTGATTTCATGAACTACTTTAATGGTAGATGATCATTGAGAGAGTAGTTTCCAAATAAATAACATATGAATTATGTCACAACACAAACGGTTGTCAAGCATTGTCATGTGTAAGTACTATATTTTGACTCTATTTCATTGTTGGAGCAACTTGCATATGCTATCACAAACTCTTTCTCCTCATCATAATCTTGGATAGGGGCATAGTTAGGATTTTTGAATATAATTTTTTGGTTTTGAAACAAAAATAGGGATATTATAATAGTTGAGATCGCATAAAATATGAATTTGATGAATTAGTGAAAAAGTTTGGAGATGAATGAGTGTGAAGACGAATGGCGGTGTTGAGTGTGAGAAGGGTGGGAATATTTTTAAGAATTTGAACTAGAAGAAGAATGAAAAACTACTTTTCTTACAAAAAAAGTGACATTTTTCATTAGCGATTGCTAATGAAAAATAGCACAGTAGCACAAGTTTTTGAGAAAAAATTGAATCGATAAAGTGTGAACTAGCAACGAAGCGTGATGAAGAGTAAAATGCATATAAGATCATATATGAGGATTGCTATTTGATTTTTCAGTGTCAAGAAATTGATGTATGACATCAATACAGATGCCAGAATGGATGTTGGAGGATGCATTGAGATTGAAAAACATGGAAGGAGTGTTCATGTCATGACGATGAGAGTTGTATGCAATAATTTGTGCAAAAAAGTTTGCAAAGGGAAGCCATTGCATTAAATGAGAACAAGAGGACAATTTGAGTTATAAGACATGACAGTCTAGTCAAAGGTGTTAGGCCAAGACTACAAGCAGGTGAAGGATGGACTCGATTGGGAGGGATTTGTTATATATAAAGGATTTGATTTTGAGAAATCAAAGTGGTTTGATTCGAGGGAGTGGGAGAGGGCGAATGGATATAAGATTGATTTGATTAAGGACGACTTTAGAAGAAAAATCATCTTTACTTTAAATCAATTGTTTTCACCTCAACAAACTACTTATGTGAGCATGCATAAGGTGATGATAGTTGAGGGCTTTGTCGGAAGATCAATTAAAGTTAATTGGAAAGATATATTTTCTAGGAATATGTAGATGATGATATGGATTTAGAAAAGAAGATTAAGGAGTAATCTATCTATCTTAGATTCTAGTGCATATATATTCAAGAATGGGATGGTTGACTTCTAAGGGGAAGAAGGAGTATCAATTGGAGTCCATCCTACATTCGAGGAGGAGATGCTTTCAGAGGAACTGAATAGCATCATGAAGGATATTGAGGATGTCTTTGGTGATGATGGGTCATTGGGGTCTACGGAGAAACACATTCAAAGTCATAGTTAGAGAATCTTTGTTGAGAAAGAAGAAACAAAAGACGACCAAGAAAGCTAAGGAGTCAAAGATATCTAGATCATAGATCAAGACAACAAAATAAGTAATGGTTGCAGAAATTTATCGTCAATTTTTTAGGTTGCTTAGAAATTGGAGATAATGGTGATGTCAATTCTGATGGATTTGGGAGAATTGGCTCAAGAGTATATTCACGAGTGAGATCCTAAGGAGGATGGCTACATGGAAATAATTTGTGTAATGCATCAAGTAGTCACAAGGAAGAAGGATCAAACACATATGAACATCCAACAGACGGAGAGATGTGGCTTATTTGGGTGAGCAAAAGGCACAACTGGAGAAGTGTGTAGAGGACGCCATGACGACATATGCAAAAATCTATAAGATCAAAGGGACATAGATCAATTTCATGGAGGCAGAGAATGCACAACTTTGGTATAAGATGCGTGAAGTGAAAAAATCCTTGAATCTGTTGAATGTGGAGCAACCTAAGCGGTTAGGGTATCTTGCGATAATGAACAGATTGAACAAATGTGCCCAATACCTCTTTACCTAATGCAATGAGATGGAAGCACACTGTTTGGAGAAATTGGTAGATTCAATAGAGAATCCATATGATTCGAAGTACAAACACAAGGAGATGTAAAAAGCAATTGGACGAGAATTAAAGTAGTCAATGAGGATCCATCAAAGAGATGCAACTCGGAATCAATGCATTCATTTGAGAGACAGAGACACGATCGAATTATCTGAAAAATAGTCAAATTCGTGGGGAAGAGCGATTCGTATAGACGAAGGTTAGAATAATTTGGAGTAGGAGTTTTAAAAAAGCAACCTTAAAGTAGTAATGAGAGTTCCATTCTCATATTATTGTGGGAAGAACACATTTGCATAGTTAGTGTAACACTAGGGAAGTGAGGATAGACCACTCGAATAGCTCAAGGAATTATGAAGTTGAGAGATACCTCAATGGTCTCTCTTTCTCCATATATAGTTCTCAAAAAGGTACAAAAAAGATAAGGTTACACAACCACCATCCACTCAATTCCTCGTGGATCGATGACGTGGCGGACATCCCTAAAGAGCACACGGATTGCTGACGTGTACTCCAACTAACACACCAACTAACACACAAGAAACACAACCTAAAGAGCACACGGATTGTTGACGTGGCACCTTTAGATACTCCACTAATAGTCAACTCAAGACCATCTATCTCCTCCTTGCGTAACCTCTACTTTAGTTCTCACTAACTAAAGATGGTTACAGTTAGCATATGACAATTTTTTCTCCTTAAAACTGGTTGTGTGCATGACATTGATGAAGCAGTTGGTTTTAAATTCCTATGAAGTTAACCAAGAATTTGGCTCAAGCCCCATCGCAATCTGTTGTACCTCTAAAATAATTTTAGGAGAATTTTCATGACTACGTTATATTTATAAATGGAAGCAATTTTAAAATCATTCAATTGATTCTTGGGATTGAGTTTGTATGTGTGAATTTGTGTGTGCAAATTCATCTTTGTCTTTGTAAGGAGTACACAATAATCACACTTATCTTTGGACTTTGATGTCTAGAGTATTAAAGAAGACTAAACTCGAATATTACCTTCTAATTTGGTTTGTTTGATACTTCATTCACTTGGGAACAAATATGAAGTAGAACAATGTACACATTTATGAAGTAATTGATATATTATATCCAATAATTACAAATAATAAACATGTAATTTTTTCTTATCAAGTTTAATCAAGGTAAAGATCACAAGTTCCAATAGAAATGATTACATGACAACATGTAATTGGTCCACTTGGATCTTCTAAAAGCCCAACTACCCTCCAATTGATTTTGTTGTACCAATTGAATATCGCTCTTAGATTTAAAGTTCATTACCAAATCAAACCAATGGAATACTAATCATAGTCAAATAAATTCAAATAATCATGTAATGGAATATGACTATTGATTCTCATTAATAAACAAATAATTGTTCTCATCATCCATTCTATTACATCAAAAGGTATCATATATATTCTTTCAATTTAACCATAACTAGCTAAAAATAATCATGATTATAGATATAACCATGAGTCTTATAGTTTTCACATGTACACAGAATGTGTCTTGTATAGTTTCAAATGGACCACATCCTCGAAGTCATCATCGATGCAAGGACTTAGGGTCGACAATGAGTAAAAATAAAGTCATCAATGGCTTGTTGTTCTGCTTGTTTTGGATCTTTATATTTTCAACGTGAACCATGTAAGTTTCTCAAATTTTCACATCTTCAAATAATGTGTTAGGAGCAAACTCCTCCATATAAGTTTTTGGAAAGTAAAACCAAGTGACATTGATGATGTACATGCTATTCGTCACTCGACAAGTATCGTGTAGACAACCTAGTCTTTTTTTCTTTTTGTTTGATGACAAAACATCCTCAAGGAGAATTTTTTGTCTAGGGGATGTCTTCACTGATTTGACGGTGATGGTCATTACCAATCGGATCATAGTAAATATGATAGGTTAGTAATCTCATTCCTTCTCACTTTCTTTTTTCCTCTTGATTTGATCCTCTCAACGTCAAGTGTATGATGTCTCTCTTCCGTTCCCATCTCTTTTTTGTACACATGCATTTTATGTTTCTATTATTTCTCACACAATGACTTCTGCTGGAGTCTTTCTTTCAATTCTTTCTCCTTGGATGTCTTATGCTCTTGAAATCTTCTTATTTTCTCTTATATTTCAACACTCTTCATGGGACTTCACTGACAACGATGTTTGATTCAGATGGAATGTTTGACTTGAACCGATTGAGAAGCACGGTAGGATTCTAGTTAGGTATTTTTGACTATTTTTTTTTTGTTTTTCTAAATAAAGGATGTCATATTCGGAAAAATCATGGATTCCAAATAAAAATATGCCTTTTAATACAAATATGAATATTATAAAGAAGTGTTTTTGTGTTGAAAGAGTAGGAATAGAAATGAGAGGGGAAGTGTACTAACATTAGGACAATAGACTTTGTGACTGTAGCTAAAAGAAGAAGCAACTGTGTGTAGTACTGTTGAAGATCACGATTTAGAGTTGAGTGCAGAACTCAAACAGATGCACGGGAGGCAATTTGATTATCTCCAACTCAGAAGTTGCCATCATGATTGATACGACCCTTGTGATGAAACTTGATTTGATGGTGGATGAGTTGCAAAGATTGAAAAAACTTGGTGTCACATTTCTAGCATAAAAATGAGATTACGTTTATCCGAAGCTATGTGAAGAAGTTCAAGCCAAGAAAGTGGCAAATTTGATCGGACTAAGGGGGCATCAAAACTCTTGGGATGCTATGTTGTGGATAGAGTCATTAGGGAGAGACTTTGCAAAGGAGAAGGATGACATTGATTGGAAGGAATCAACTTTGCATACAAGATTTTATTTTGATGAGACTAAATGGCTTCATCCTTGTGGTAGAAAATGAACTAATGGGTTGAAGATTGATTTGATTAAAGATGATTTCTGATGAAAGATTATGTACACTTTGAATCAATTCTTTCCACATCATTGAACTACTTTTGTGAGTATGGATATGAAAGGTTTCGTAAGAGGATATATCATAGTCAAATAGGATGAGATCTTTGCATGGAATATGCAAGCGATGGATGAAAAGCTACCGGTAGGAGAGAAAACAATAATTTACTTATTCTCATTGTTAGTGCATATGTGCTCTCGGATGGGTTGGTTGATTCTAAAGGAACGGAAGAAATACTACTTGCTATTTTTTCCGCTCCTTTAGAATTCAACATAGAAGTTGTAATTCAACATAGAATATTGAGTTTAGAGCGTTAGTAGAGTTGTATTCTCAAAGAGGGCCCATAAAGTCAAACTTCCTCATTCATTCACATTGTCCTAAGAATTGAATACCTCATCCATGGCTCCTAGATGAACTATTGGAAAGATGAAGGTAGAAACCAATGTTGATGTACTTGGAGATGGAGCAAGTAGAATTTGACCATCAATATAGTATTAGGTAACATCGTAACAATGGGGATGGTGAATACTCTTATTCATTCTCCTGTTTTTTGTTAGCCAAGGATTTATTGGCGTTGGGGTATAATCATTCCATGTATTACAATCAAGAGCCACTTTTTGTGAAAGCAAAGATGATGTGTTAGTTGCACTTATGGTATTGATAACACTAGTAATGTTGATCATGAGATCAAGAAAACTAATAGTGGAACTTGACAAACTGTTGTTGTTTGATTGATGGAGTTACTAGCGAGGTCGGCTTATGAGCGTACTAGAGTGTCACCAAAGTTAGATGATGTTGAATAATATGATTGATTTCTTTTTTGGTTGGAACTTCATGAAAGGTTTATCAACCTCAACGATTGTTGTTGGATTCTAATGCACTCCTTATGTTGAGTAAGGATGCATTGTTTGGTCTTGGTTTTGTGAAAGATTGAATGAAGAGATGTCCATTTCAGATTCGGACATATCTTGGACGTTTTAGTGATGCCCACCACCATACATCACCCACATGGAGTTGACTATGCAAGTGAAACCATATCACGTGACATATAGATTTATAATGTGAACACATGTTTTTGTTACACTTGCATAATTCTATGATGTATTGGGGGATGTGGTAGTATTATACAAAAGATAGGAGTAAAATAGCAAGTATGGCTATAGCCCATCAAAGATCAGATTATGGAGCTGGTGCCTCTACATCATATGATGAAGATATTGTAGAGTACATGTGTGCAATAACACAACCATGTGTGGTTGTTATGATTCAAAGTGCAACACATACTAAAAGTCTAGAGAAGCGTTAATGGAGTTGGATCCAAGAAAGAGGCGAACTGACAAGTTATACTTCCTCAATCGTTCATATTGTATGAGGCCTAAATACCTCATCCATGGCTCTTGACGACCTATTGGAGAGAGGAGGGTGCAAGCCAATGTTCATGTATTTGGAAATGGAGAGAGTAGGGCCCAACCATTAATATCATTTGAGGTAGTATCTAGCGCAATGTTGAGGGTGGCAAAGACTCTTGTTCATTCTCATATTTTCTTAGCCAAGGATTTATTGGCATTGGAGGTGTCATCATCACATTTATTAGGATTGGTAGCCATACTTTGTGAAAGCAAAGAGGATGTGTTGGTTGATTATGATATTGACATCACCAACTCCTTACGTTGGATAAAATACATTGTTTGATCTTGGTTTGCGAAAGACTTATGTGGAGAGATTTACATTTTAGATTCAGACATCTCTTGGAGTTTCTAGTGTGCAAGTGCAACAAGATCATATAATTGATAGCTTTACAACACGAGTATGTGATGTTAAACTTGCACAGTCCTATGATGTATTGGTGGGTGCAACAACATTATACCCGATGGGATTTAACATTGATTATTGGGAGGAAATACCCTCTCATCAGCCAAGTTGGCAATATGTTGAGGACCGAGTGAGCTGATTATTTATATAGTTCATTATCAATTCTAGCCCTTTACCAAGTGGAGGTTGGCGTTTGTTGCAGCCCTCAATACTTGTGGTACTTGGCTTGGTAATTTGTTGGAGGGAACATGGATACACATGGCAATCCTTGTCTAAAGGATGTAACTATCATGCAAAATCTTAGTGGTGTAGTGTAATTCATGTTGGATGAATCACTAGGTACTCTGGATGCAACTACAACATATGACATATCAGTTCATACATCAAGCTTGAGTGAATTATTTGCTCGAGATGGAGGGAGACAGAGGAAATTATTCCCACTTCCACTATGTTGTTTGTTTTTTTAGATACAACGATATTGCTTGGTAGTATCAAAGAAGGTCATATGTGTCTTAGAGTTGTTTGGAGGGATCGGACAGTTTGACTTTTGTTTTGCAATCCTAAGCATACAAGTACATCGATAATTGTATGTAAAGTGAGATGAGATTGCGAGATATATTCATTACGCCATGTGACACAATGGTGTGACGTCTCTAGATCTTATACCATTGTCGGTTCAAGGATATCAACATGCCTTGTCGGATATTTTATTGATGGGGGCACAAGACCTTGCTTGATATGACCTTGGGGAGGGAAAATAATAATTAACAAGGTTTAATAATAAGTACAAAGTTAGTTATAAAATATATGGGGTTGGGATCTCCATGGAGAGCTTTTATGACTTTGGACCTTTATGATAAATTGACTCTTCTCAAGATCAAGACCTTGGATCTCAAAAACATAAAAATAATTGAATCAAGAGTGATCCATCACATGGCTCTCGAATATGAATTTCTTTGGACCTTCTTTCAATCATGAAGTTATATTTTGATAACGGTTTGTTGTGAAACTTCATATGGTTTTTCTTAAGATTAGACATGCATTTTGCTTTGCAAATGTGAAAATGTTAGACAAAGTGATGTTTTGTTATGTATTGCAATAATTATAGTATAGATGTCAAAATAAATTTTAGGTTAAATTAAAAATGATTTAAAAAAATAGATTTTTTAAAGTTTTCACTTGCATAACGCAGCAAATTATCTCACACATTTGAGTTACAACTTTGGAGTTTGAAGCAATTCAAGTTGGGTTCTATTGAGACATGGAGACAAACATTGACTTTCAAGTTCTTGATATGAATGCATTAATAATTTTTTATTATGGTTGGACAATAGATCATTTTTTTTCCTCCAAGATTTGCAACAACTTTCTTGAAATTTTGAGTGTTGTAAATTAAATATATGTGTTTGACTAAGGATATGATTGGATATCATGATAATCTTTGCTTATATCTATACTTCTTTATTCATCGTTTAGGATGAATTGTACTCGAAATGACAAGATAGAAACTTTTTCATTAAGAGAGATGTTATTTCACTTTCAAAGCTTCAAAAATAGAAATTTTTTAATCCAAAGATTTTTTCTTGGATTACTTTTATTCTCCCCTTTGTGGTTGAGAATATGAATACTCAAAATTTTGAATGGATGTGAAGGAGATGTCGAATGAATCTATGGAAAAATATTATATTGATGTTGAGTCCCATATTTTATGTAAATTTAAGGAAGGATGAGGACATGGACTTGTTACATTGGATGTGCTCTTTTAACAAAGTAACATATGTCAAAATGGATCATTTCAAATTATGATGATCAATCCATTGTAGAATATTGAATCTTAATGTAGAGTAATAGGATCTTGAGAAAGATGTTTTCAATGTAAGTATTGGACTTCAATGCAAAAAGCAATCGGATCTTCAACAAAAGATGTTTTGAAAAAAAGATGTTTTCTTATTGAATTCGATGAAAGTCGTGATCAATGAGAAATCTTGTTGTGAGTCACGGATTGAATCTCAACACAGAACGAGATTCAAAAAAAAGATGAAAATGATGCATTCAATCCCTCTTCTGCAAATATATATCACATCAAAATATACATTGCTGTCACATCCAACATCATAATATGTAGATCATCATAAACCAACACAAATGTTATACAATCTAATCTTTTTTTCTTTCAAAATGTCCACAAGGATATTTCGATCAAAACTATAGCATAAAAGAAAGATTATAATTGAGCCAAATTCACTTGGAGCTTCAAAGACTCCAAATTTCCGCACTAGCTAACATCCACCATAGCCATACTCTTAAAGCTTCAACTTCAAAAATTGCATCCCAAGAAGTCCTTTTTCAAACTCTATTCATAGAGCCATAGGTCTCCATGCTATCTCACTCAAGTACAAATATCGCTAATTGTTGTATGTACTTCTTCATGTACGTGTATCTACATAACTAAATGATGCCTACCATAAGTCGTGACAACTATAGTGCACATACATATCACATCACAACATACATTGTTATCACATCAAACATCACAATACACAAATGATCAGACACCAATACAAGTGTATCACACTCGGTCCCTAATTGCCAATTAGATCACTCTAACACAAGGTAGTATTGTAATCCATTAACATGATATGCATTTTGTGTGGGGCGCGTATCCAAGAAACTTGAGCCTAAAGGCAAGGAATCATCCGATGAAGAAAGATCCGGGCATGAATGACAAACAAAAATCCGAAGACAGATCTCCCATCGGATCAACTAGAACCTTCGGCTCGAGAACGAAGATTACTCGTTACAAAAGAATTGAGATGGAAGGAAAGAGAGGGGAGTTGGATGAGAAACCTTTAAAGACGCGGAAGAAAAGTTAAGATAAAAAAGCATCTTTGGGAGGCATCGACAAAAGAAAAAGACGTAGTTCCTCTCCAAAGATCTCATACGAGAGCGAGAGAAGGGCGACCCATACATGCAAGTAGCCAGACCCAACTAGCATATGAAACCTTGCAACCTCAACCCTCTACATCTGATTTGTCCAGTGACGGAGAAGTCAAAACTAACATGTCTATCCAAACGGTGATGCTTTCGAACAACGAAGCGGAAGACCATTGGATAGAATACACGTATGTGTCTCACGAGAATGCAAAAAGAGTGATTCTTGAAGTTCTCATCAATTTGGAACATAAATTCAACACAGAAGAAGCAGATGCCCCTCTCCAAATCAAGATGACAGCCCCAATCACCAAGCATCAATATCCACGGTTCAAAGGAACCACTGATGATGATGACACATACTCCTACATTAAGACATTTAAGGCAATCTCAATGACAATCAAGGAGAATGATCTTGGGGATCGTAGTTGCATTTTCCCATGACTCCTCCGAAAGGGAGTCCGGATTTGGATGAATAACCAAGAGGAGAGCCATAGAGCCAAAAATGCCTCTTGGGATGGCCTCAAAAGCTGATTCCTTGCCAAGTTCCGAGAGATAGAGTATGATATCATGTTATGGACTAGATGGTTACATGGTGTTAGAGGGACCTAACCGCCAATTAGGGGGCGATTGTGATACACTTCTGTTAGTGTATGACGATCTATGTGGTGTGAAGTTTGATGTGACAAGGATGTATGTTGTGATACGATATGTATGTGCCTGACAGCTGTCACAACATATGTAGCGGCATCTCTAATTTAGTAGATGCGCACATGGAGGAGCATATACAACAATTACAGCCAATTGTGCAATTAGTGTCATTCACACTAGAACTGCCATTAGGGCAGACAACACCATTAGGAGTCATAGGGCTCAAGGGGTAGAGTTCGAATTAGGGCTTCTTGGGGTGCAATTTTCGAAGTGGAGACTTTGAGAGTGTGGCTATGGTGGAGAGTAGCTAGTGTGGGAACTTGGAATCTTTGAAGCACAAAGTGGATTTGGCTCGACTGTATTTTATCTCTTAAGCTATTGTTATGAATGGAGTGTCGTTGGACGCGTTTGAGAGTAGAAAAGATTATTGTGGTACACTTGTGTAAATGTATGATGATCTATGTAGTGTGATGTATGTTATGATGTGATATGTATGTGCACGATATTTATTTTAATATTTCATTGATATTTTAAAAATTTCACTCATTGAAATTTTTTTATCAAATAATATATATTTTTATAAAATTAAAATAATTTTAATTACTTTTCTTTTCTAAATTTAATTTCAATAAATCTTAAATGCAAAATTTTTGAAAATTTTATTTTATTTTTATCCATTCAAGTGTGAAAATCATTTTTATCATTTTTTAATGACAATTATTCATGATTAGAGATTATATGACACATACATGTAAATTTTATTGAAAGATATAAAAGAAATTTTTTTGTAGATGTCATGTCATATTATAAAATAATGTTCATAAAATTTTTATTTAGACTGCGTTATATGAACATAGTATAGCATCTGCAAAAGATTCTAGAGCTTCGGATTCTGCGCGGAGCAAAAAACAAATTATTACTATGTCTAATCACATTGCAAGCATTGAAAAAGCTGTGCATTTGAACTTGTGTGTTTAATTAAGGTATTTGAGTTTAGATTCGGATAGTATGAGTTTGTCTTAGAATGATGAATTTATATTAGAATGGTCATTAACATGAGTTTGTTTAAAAACACGAATTGACAATAGAATATCATGAATATTGAATTGATATCCAAGTGATCTCTTTGCTTGCTAAATTCTCAAACCCGCTGTTACGCAATAAGCCGGTGCTTAACAATAAATTGCCATGACGAACTCGACAGCGCCAACGGAGGGCATGTCCGATAAGACTAAAGAGGATATGGAGGTTCGGCAAGCCGTCGTGGGAGGCAGATGCCAGCTGCCAGTCTCGGTAGGCTCGGAGAAGATGGACCGACTGATGGATGTCGGACGCTGCTGACTCCTGGGCCACACGAATCAAGCACACAGCCGCACTCCTACGGTTAAGAACTTCAGAAGCGCGAGTGAACTGGAGCGAAGAACATCTAACTGCTGGTCTGCAGGGAGGGAGACGATCAAACCATGGTTGGGTTGGGTCGGGACTCGGGTCGGGTTGGGATGAGATGTGATGAGATGAGAGACGGGCGCGGGAAAAGAGAGACCAGAGGAGAGAGAGGACGACAACGACGTCGCAGCTCGGCCCAGCTCGTCGTCTGCCTCTGGCTGACAAGTAATGGTTGCCTGGGTCGGTGGGGTGAGGAGCGAGGGACTTGGTGACAACGCAAATGTCAGGTGCAATTTGATTGTACGAGCAATTTTTATCTAGAAGGCATAATTGCAGAATTGATTGAGTCTGCCTCGCGAACGAGCGAGCTATGGTTTTGTTTCGGCTAGAAGGAACACGAAGATGAGTGGAAAGGAAGTCGTGTTCATTCTACTGAGATGTGGACGTTTGTTGCGCGCCATTATTGTGCAGATTTTGAGGCTTGAATTGCAGACGGGATTGTGGTTGGAAGCTTTAGCTTTCAGCTCAATGTCTTGCTGAAAGGAAGGGAGTTTTTTTAGTTCTCTTTATTTAATTTGTGGGATTCGGAGCGCCGGGGAATTTGGCATTCGTCAAGAACGGACAATGGCAGTTGCACGGGCTTGACAGGATCCCTGTGTGCTTTCGTCCAGCAGCAACAGGTGCCTGCTCTCGTAATTAGTCGACAATGCTGCAGCTGTCACAGCTATGCCTCACAGCCTGCTGTTTCGTCTTCGTCGTTCGTTCCAAGCTGGACTGTGAAGAGTAGCAATCGGTTGCTGGGAGGTAGGAGGGGCAATTCGGCTCGATTTTTCGTGCTTGCCAGTCAAGAAGCGGGAACATCCACTTGTAAGCTTTTCACTCTCCTACCTTTAATCCTTCCTGCCAACCACCATTCATCCGGAATAAAGTCATAATTATCGCCATTTGGCTTGCAAGTCCTGCTGTAGATTCGAGTAACTACATGTTTGTGTTTCCATATATGCTTTTTTTTTGGTTGGTTGGTGCTTTGGGTTTGTTGTCTGAAATTAGAAGACTCATTAGTTACCATGAAGATCCACCTGGACCATGTCATAGAAGCAGCTGTCAATAATTGGGGAACTTTTTGCAAGGTGCCAATCTTCAGTCATGAATGTGATATCGCATTGTATTTACAAGTGTGGGGTTCCAAGTCATGGTTTTCAAAGTCCAAAAATAGTTTCGCAGCTTGGATAAGCCCATCTGTGCTTCTTCAATCTACCAGTAAACTTCATGCTATCTTGTGCAGCGATCAGAGTCCAACCTGTTGTAAATCAATGCTCGAGATTCTCAGCTTACTGATGTATGGTTTGTGCTTGTTGCCACGGGCCATCTCATATAAATTCTTCGACAAGTTCTTCGAGGACATTTAAAACAGTGGCCTTAGTCCTGTAATATGGGTCGGAATTAAAGTGCTGTGTTTTAGGTGTCTGAACCGCGATTGCCATCAAACAACGTCAGTTTCTCATTGATCATAAAATTATGCCCAGTGCTGTTTTTGGGCAGTAATTGTATAGGGCCACATATCTTCCTCTAAGTCTTACAATTTTTTCCACTGAGACATCCGAATACCGCTGCTCCTAATTTTGTATGTGTAAGATAATGTTTTTTTCTCTCCTTCCAGTATATGCCGATACTTTTAGCTAGCATAAATGATGGAAAGGTGATGCTTGTGGACACAGTGTTGGTACAGGAAGTGGAGTTCACATGGAAGGGAAAAGCGTCAGAAGTTCTATTAACCGGCGACTTTCTGCAATGGGAGACCAAGGTTCCCTTGGAAAAAGGCTCAAATGGATCTTTTACTGTGAAGAAGGTGTCTCTCCCTTCTACGTGGCATCTTAGATTGATGACGTCTCCTCTGAATTCTCATATTGCCCACTCGTGAATATCATTCTAGTAGAATGATATTTTAGACGAAAAATGTTTCTGAAGTAAATGAAGCCTTCCTAGATTACGCTAAGATATTCCCTCTGCAGTTGAATTCGTAACTGATCTAATGCTGTTCTAATGTGGTCTGGTCTGCCATCGCCTTAAAATCATGTCAATGATTAGAGCGAATTCAATATATGTTCCCGCAGTCTACTCCCGTCGGGGCCTCTAGAACACTTTGTCCTTTTTACTTCCAAGTACAGAGAATACTGGTTGGCTCACTCCGAATTATGTGGTGTCTTTTCCAAAGCACAGAAATTACCAGTGGGGAAGTTCGCTTACAAGTTCATAGTGGATGGCGAGTGGATGCATTCGGCAGACAGCCCCACCGTGCCGGATGGCTCTGGGGGCTACAACAACGAGGTCATTGTTGCAGGTAACCCTATCTGCTCCTTATCCTCATCCTGCTAAAATTTGCAACATATGGACTGCTGTGAGAATCTTGCGAGCTGCCGAGTTGTATCAAATTACCAAAGCTTGGGACTCCCTCTAAGACATGACTCGTCTGTCATTTATCGAGACAGATCCAAGTGCGGTCGATACTACCGCCGCTTCAAGTGAATCTCCAAAAGCCCCACCTGCTGCTGCCACCAAAAAGGCCACAGAGGATCCTGCCAAAGAAAAGGAAGCTGCCAAGCCCAAGCCAGCAGCAGTGGCAGCTGATGGTGATGCCAAGCCCAAGCCTTCAGCAAGAGCGAAGAAAGCCGCGGTGGAAAAGAAGTCCTTGGAGGCAACCATGCGAGAAGATGTGATTCCTCAACTGTCTGGTGCGCTTGAGAAAGAAGAGGGCTTGACTGACCTTGACATAACTTTCGAAGAAAATCAGGTGTGTAGTCGGGATTCATCAAAAGCGTGATAGCCACCGTACTTTTGGATGGTTCATCAACTCTCTGGTTTGTTTGGTCAGAGACTTCCAGTTTCATTCCATTTTTGGATCTTGTGGTCACATAGACATTGTACTTTTATCCACAATTTGCTTGATGATTTGATGGTTGATATGCCCAGCTGAAAACGAGTTTTACGAAGGGTGCTATTCCTTACTGTCACTGGGCCTTCTTCCCTGACGGCACCTTGGAAGGTAGGTAAAGTCTTGAATCCCGTATTCTAGATGCAGCCTTTGCAAGTCAGCAGTCAGTGTTATATTTTCTATGCCTCGTCCTGGAATTAATTAGTGGCTCTTGTTCTAACAGGATCTCGAGGTGCATCTTTAACATCACATGGTTCCCCACCAAGCACAATCGAACCATTTCTCGTGGACGAAAACAAGATCACCGCGGAACTAGTTGTCTTCTGGATAAGGAAGAGATTATTTGCACAAAAGATTTTGTCCGTAAATTGATGATTCACAACTTGCTCCAACAAAAGCGCCAGAAAGAACAGGTTCACTATGTTCTTCAAACTGAAAATCTCACCTTAGAGTTAATTACTTACACAGCACCACAAAATGTGCTGGTGAGTGTTGCATTCGAAGAGAAGCGCCGAGTATCTTGTTTCATAGCAGAATTCTTTAAATTTCCAGCAGATTTCATGGCAACGAGTCCCTGAAGCCTTCAAGTGTACTCTAGAGGCTTCAAATTCATTTGTTCAGTTTCAATTTTCACGATTGTTGTACGTGCACTTTCGAACGCATCAGTTACAGGAAGACGGATTGGCAGTCATACCAGCGGGAAATAGCCCGCCACATCATGACGTAGACTCATGGGTTCACCTGCACGCGGAAATTCTGTGAACGAGGCTTTCCTCCGACTGTACGTTGTATGGGTTTAATGTGTTGTGCAAAATCCTCTTTACTTCAAGATTTACACTGATGAATCGTACGTGTCTCCACGAATTTCTAGCTATCTGGAACCTTCACTTCCATCATTATGGGAAAGTCTCCTCACGAGCTCTGAAAAGTACTCCCGACTCTCGCTTGGAGACTCAATCATTCTTTATTCCGTGCATACTCTGTAACGAGCAAATGTTGTAGTCAGTCTGGTGAGCACGCCTTTACCTCTAAGTTATCATGGCAGTCGGCCTTGTTGTGATGGATCTTCACCACTCTTGTTTGCTGGCATCTGCACAGCCGACCAATTCTGTGCCCGGCATTCAAGAAGTAGGTTCGTGCTTAGTACCCTAAAGAGGCCACCCAGTGTTGTCACTGATTGGAGACCCTTGTCCTGTAAAAGCAGAAATTGCGTGGAAAGATTTACGAAATTCCACCCGCAAGGCTTGATAATGGAGTGAAGACGAGTGACTGCCTGGCTTCAAATGTCCTTTTCATCTGTCTGCAGACATCGATGGCTTACTGTGATGCCTTTGACACCGGCAGACGTCTTGTGCCCAGCCAGAAGGTGGATCATCCGGACAACACGCGTTCATTATTGACCTTCAGCGAGTTTTGGAGTGAAAGTCGCTTTTGGCTCTGCGGTCTAAAATGTGTATTTCTTCTATTGCCATGTCGATCTAGCTAGTGTCATGTGCGAGGTATCGAGCTAAGCGTTGTGAGCCTCGAGACGGCTGAAACCTCGGCAAAACCTGGCCGCTTTATGCAGGAGTCTCTGTACATTGTGGACCCAAGACCGTGAGTCTGTTAACTCAAGGTCCTATCGTTCGGAACCGTGTCGTAGGTCACTTCGAGACGAGGGCTGAGCTGCAAGCCATGTGAAAGTAAAATGTCCAGGATTCTGGTGTGCATAGATCTCGATTATATTTTCCTTTTCCTCCGAGCAGAGTTTTCGGTCAGATTCCACGAGTGAAGGAAGGAGCTGGCAACGCTGCGAACTGTCAATGCTAATTGCCAGACGAGACCAACGCTTTTCTCAGAACTATCCAGCTATCCGAGACGAAGCCACGGGCCTCCGTAGGACTGGCTTGACTTTTTGCCCCTGTTGTAGTCACCTCCTCACTCATGCACAACGGTGTCAGCCGGACGGTGATGGACAGGGTACGTAGGGGGCCCATCCAGCCGGAGTTGTAAGATGAGGTCAACGGGATAGGATTTATTTCCACTGTAGATGTTCACTGCAGATGCGTGGATGCAGTTCCAGGTGCTTACGAAGATAAGATTGACTTGGACGCAGATGGCCGCAAGGTATGGCTCACGCTCCGAGATGAGGAGTGTTTGTATTACACTCCTCATCTCGGCACTTTTTTGGCTGGTGTTGCACCCGATGTCAACGAGAGATTGAAAACACAGGGAAGGATGAAAAAGCGATGGAGGGAGAATTGGATTGTTCCCGCTCTTCGGACTTCTGAGAAGCTTTCATTATAGCCTCGAGCTATGGAGAAGATATTATACATTGTCTGGGACGGACTCAATGTGACGGCCTGCGTTGTGAAACAGTGATGGGGCGTAGACCTCTCCTCTGATTAGCTTCATCTTCCGGAACCATATGCCCTACATGGATCCAGATCGATCCAAAATAAAAAAATAACCGAACTCACAAAACTGATCCGTCCACTCACAAAACCATCCATGATCCATCCAGCTAAAGATGATCATATATCGTACGACCTGAACTGAACTTCCTACTATCACTTCATAGACTTTCATCCTGAAATCCATGCTTTGCGCATCGACGGTCGGCCGTTCTTGCTATCTACACGTAATTTCTCTCCCTCCTCTCCCCCTCGATCTGTCCCTCTCCCTCCTGAATCTCTTCCTTCTCCAACGTGGTCGGTCACGTCATTGGCCGGAGTCGACCAGACGCTGAGAGTAAAAAGCAGAATTTCAGCTGTTGGTTGTGATTTATGTACAAGGAAGTTCTGTTTCCTAAACAATCCACCCACATTGAATATCATCATCATTCACCTCTCTATGTGTGGCACCCATAAAAACACGTTTATAATCCTTCTTCTTTCCTTCCTTCCTTCCTTCCTTTCCTTGCCTTCCATTCCATTCTATTCATCCTTTCTTCGATTCTGTGGATCAGCGTCTAGACTATCGAGTCCACTGTCACAGAGCTTCGAATTTCGAAGGGAGGTTTTTCTCTGCGAGTCTCTCGATCGAGATACTCGCAGAGAAATAGGTATGCTGAGAAAAAGCGCACACGGGCCAGGTCAGGTCAGGTCAGGTCAGGTCGCAGGCATTTCCTACCCATGACGATCCGATCTGATCTGACACTCTCAAGGCTCCATATCATAATCGCTGTACGAGTCATCATCACCCCGGTCTCTGCACACATTACCGCACCTGAGCAAGTCAACGGCCTCCACCATGGTTAACCTGCTGCCAGGCACAGACTGAGCGCACATCGTGGCCACATACACCACGAGGTTGAGCTCGTCTCGAGTGTAGTGGCCCTTGAGCCTGGGGTCCACGAGCTCGTTGAACCTTCCCTGTGCTATGATCGGCTCGGCCCACTCCCACATGGATTTCTTCTTCGGTCCCCATTTTCTCAGCGGTTTCTTGCCACTGATGAGCTCCAGCAAGAGTATCCCGAAACCGAAAACATCGCCACTCGGCGAACGTGCTGATCCCTTCAGTACTCCGGCGCGAAGTACGTCGCCAGGCGCTTCGTTTTCCTCCTTTCATCAGCCAGGCCTCCTGCATCAGCTTGATGAGCCCGAAGTCAGCCCACTTTGCCTCGAAGTTCTTATCCAGAAGAATGTTGTTGGATTTGATGTCTCCGTGAACCGTGGGTGGACTTGTTTTGTGATGCAGGTGCCTGGATCAAAACAACAACCGACATGCCCACCTCTCGACGCCTGGTGAGTACCTGGAGCAAATCCACACAATATTCATATCTAGAACAAGAAGCGTGCAAACGTGAAATTGCAAAGCCTGCAGTGCAAATCCCATCAATGCCGTAAACAACAGAATCTCTCAATCGCTCACTGTCGACTGCTTACATGAGTCCCTCTGCCGCACCGATGGCGATGGTCATTCTCCTGGACCAATCCAAAACGAGGCTCGAGGACAAGGAGCCATGAAGGTGGGTGTGCAAGCTCAGATTGATCATGTAGTCGTACACGAGGAGCCTTTCTTTGCCCTCGGCGCAATAACCTCGCAGAGTCAGGATGTTTTTGTGCCGAATGCTTCCCAGCAATTTGGCTTGAGCCGAAAATTCCCTCACGCCTTTCATTTTACTCGTGTCCAACCTCTTGACGGCAATCTGCCAACGCGAAACGACAAGACAAGACGAGGCGAACGTGTGAATGACTGAAGTCTCTCTCTCACATTTACAGAGAGCAGCCTGAGGCCTAATCGTATCTGAATTCAGAACCGCATCACATCATCATCATCATCATCATCTCCTCGTCAGCTGCAGTTTTTAGCGCATGCACATAGCGTGGATGCACACAGCGACACAATTCATCCCACTCCTAGTGCAATTGATGTAACCGACGAGCTCGAATTTTCGCACGAAATCTATAGCGTCGCAATCAATCGTACAATGTAAGACTTCACAAGGACGACGACGAGGTTACCTCGGATCCGTCAGCCAGTTGTCCCCAGAACACAGTCCCGATCGTTCCAACCGTACCGAGAACACCGAAAATGTCATCATCGTCAACCTTGTCATCTCCGGGGAATCTGCTCAAGTCCTGGCTGTAGTCGCCCACAGAGAATATTTGCCCTCCCTTGCGGTTCCTCCCCCTGCCATGGCACACACATCACATCAGCTCAAGCCCCATGAGTCAACCCACCGAACGAGCTCGAGCGTGCACGCACGCACCATTCTCGAATCTCGTCCCGAGCCCAAGCCCAAGCTCGAGACGAGGCACTGCCAAATACCAGCTCAGTCATTCGACATCTCCATTGGGCCTATAATGGACAGACGAACATCGTCCCACGATTCCTGGACAGACAGCGCTCGCAGTGTGCATGGCATGGCATTGCATGCACAGCAGGGGGGGGAACAAGCGCGTTGGAGGCTTGGGGCGAAAGAGAAAGAGCCGCCTATTAGATCAGAAACTGCGGCCGAAATTCCACCGTCCCGGTACGGACAAACTCTGAAACAGCTACGCCTCGAGGTTCACTACTTGGTTGTTGCCAGGCATTCCAGAGTGCAAAGGCGATTCGATTGACCTCGACCAGTCAGATTCTTGCAAGCCGCGCACTCCGTCCGTCCGCCCATCGCTCTCCTGGGTTTATTCCAAATTCAGGGCATGTGCCTCCTAAGAGCTGAATTCGGTATGTCCCCCTCCCGAACCGAAGCCTGACCCGACCACGGAAGGGTCGGTCTGCGTACAAGCACCGTGAAGCGGCACGGGCAGTACGTAGACAGACATACGACGACCAAGACAAAGCGTTAAGCTTACGAGTAAAACTGAGAAGAATTCAGCTTTCTGGAGACGACGAGAGGAACGAATGATTAAAGAGTGAGCCTCAGGGTAGAATGCGTGGATTCGGCATGGCAGCACCTGTGTCCGTGACTGAAAGCAAAAAGTAGTGACTGTCTGGAGACTAGGACTAGGGCCGGGATGGGATGGGACTGGTGGGGCAGGGGCAGAGTGGAGGGAGGAAGCGTAGTGCCCCAGTTTGGATAGAGCACAGACAGCGCCTAGTGCTGAGAGGTACGAACGAACGAGTGGATCCATTTTTCTACGGGTACCGCTAGGGCCGCCTAGAAGGAATCATTTTGTTGTGAATGTCGTCCCTCGATAATGGCACCGAGCAACCGACGAGGTTTTGACATATCCACGGGCCACGTGATCCATCATGAGCACTCATGTCAAAACAACTGCGCCTGCATATTAAACGCTACTTGCTGTCGCGCTGAGTCGTCAACGTTTTGCGTGATTGTGTGAAATTCGAGCGGGCGGTTGTCTGTTGTCCACAGGCCACGGCAACTATGGACTCACAGATTGACCGATGCCGCCCATACACAGAGAGAGAGAGGCGAGGGCGAGAGAGAGAGAGAGAGAGAGCGGGCAAGCGGTGATCTGGCTCTCGCTGACAGAATGGTTGACGGCGGCCTCTGGAAGAAGGTTTCACATGCCCAGGATGAGCTGAGGCTCGAGATCCGTGAAAAATTTATCAAGTTTTCGGGAACCAATTCTCTCGGCCCGAATGAGTCACCAATCTCCCGGACTTCGTTCGATGGTGAGACCTCGTAGTTGTTCTAAAGAGACGTACGAGCGAAACTCCCTAAAGAAATTCCATGCTAAAATAAAGTATGAGGCGCAGGAAAGGAACCTACCTGCACTTAGACGAACGACGCCACTTGCTTCGAAACACCATTCCCAGAAAAAGTGCTTTCAGAAACTTGCACATCGGTGCCATATCCTACTCCTTCTCCTCCGCCTACTTCGACCGTTTGTGTCCCCTTTTGTCAATCTCCAGGTTCATTTCCTTAGCTCCAAAATTGCTGCTTCTTTCCCTCGACGACGAGGCCCAAAATTCACAGCTTCACCACCGACGCTTCTCTGTGATATGTACTGTTCCATTAAACTTAAACCCTCTCTCTCTCTCTCTCTCTCTCTCTCTCTCTCTCTCTCTCCTCTTCCTTCCTTCTCTCTTTCCGAGTCGTCTACTGCACGAGCAGTAGCTCGTCTCCCTTCTCTGGCTACTACGTGTCTGCTTCTAGCGCGCAGCGCAGGAATGCATGACCGACGGGGAACAACAAGCAATTGGCATATGAAATTCGCTTCCTCCGCCGAAGCTCATGAACAGACTTTCAATTGCTATTCACTAATTTAGTCCGAACATTAATTGAACTGCATTGGGAGACCCAGTGGCGAGTGCAGATCTCGACGTCTCAGTGAGTGAAGCTTACCCAGGGAAGAAGCGGGAGAAGGAAGAGAAGAGAAGAGAAGGGGAAGGAAGGTGGATCGATAGTAGAAGTAAGTTATGACAGGCACAACAAAAGAGGGCATGTGGAGAAGGGGCGTGCAGTTCTCAGACTCTCTCCCTCTCTATCTCTTTGTGTCCCCTCCTCCCTCCCAGAGACACCAGCCCAGTCCAGCAGAGCCCTTTTCCACAAAGAAGAAGCGAGAGTGTGTGCTGCAGAGATTAAAAAGTGGGAGCTTACTCTCATCTCTCTCTCTCTCTCTCTCCCCACCTCACACACTCGCCTACATGTACTGCTGTGGGGGGGAGGCCACAGGCCCAAGTTTTCTATTGAGTCATGGCAAACACGCCGTTTAACACCTACACTACAGTGGTTCCTGCATTGCCCTGCAATTCCAACTGCGATCATTTCTGCAGCCTGCAGCACTGCATTGCAGTGGATAGCCCTAGGGCCCCCTGCCGACCTCAGGTCACCAGGGCATGGCAGTGGCAGGTCAGGTATGGGCAAAATCGAGTCAAGAGTCAAGAAGTCTAGGTGCCTGCTGTGGCCTCTGCTGTACTATTTGGGGAAATAGGGCCCTTGGCTCACCAAGCTCGGCTCACATCTTGGAGTTTCGGGTCTGGAGTGTGGCCTGCCATAAGTGCCAAGGCTGGCCTCGATAGACTTGTTGACGTCCATGTCCGTCACTCCACCACCTGAAGCTCCTACTTCTTTGGTGGATCTACTGTTCGAGCTCGCCTCCTAACCATCATTGTAGAGTTTATTACACTCAAATTTCTTATCCATGTTGCATCTGCGGGCATCGACCATTCCGAACCCTTGTTTGAATTAAGCATCTCGTTCGTGACCCAGATCCGTGACCGCACCGGTCCCTGCCTCCCTCCCTCCGCTCGTTTGCCTCTAGGCTCCTTCAGTAGGATGACAAATTATGCTGTCACATGGCTCTATTTTTTAAGGCGGTGGTTCATAATAGGGTGTCATTACATTTGCCCGTTCACCATGTTCGTCGTCGAGCTGAGGCTCGTACCTGACTCCGGAGCAGGCTCAAAATTTCATTTTGTCCGCCAGTACTTTTTCGCCTTCGGTCGGTCGCCAGATGCGAAAGCTTGACGATTTGCCTTTTACATTCTTTGTGCCAAGAATGCCGCAGACTTTCACATCTACTGCACCCAGTACCGAGAACTATTCAGGGCACATTCCGCCGATCCACTTGTTAATTTTGTCGTGAGGAAAAGAATCAGCATCTTTACCACAGGATGATCGATGATGCTTCACCCTTTATGACTTCCCCACACTAAAAGATTTATCACAATACCACTTGTTTATGCGCTGGATTATCCGGGATCAACTATCTTATCCCAAGTCGTTGTGCCATCCGATAAACAAATCCAGTAGTAATTCTCGTGCTTGCGCCATGAAATGGGATTTACAATCAATGACCTTCTCAAGATGGTGCCTAGCTAGAAGTGAATAACTATGAATCCTTTGTGTATTGCCAGTTATAATTAGGAGACTATTTTATCTTCGTCTTTTCCATCCACCCATGGGGAGAGTGAATATTATTATAGTTCTTCGAGTATCAATGAGAGAACCATTATGACTTGATATATCATTTTTTTCACATTCTCTATCAGAGCCCCACAAATATCATCAATGTTTGTAAGTGATGGTTTATGAGCATCTTAGATATTGTTTTCAAATAGATGATCCATCTAGTGATTTCACGGAGTTGTTCTAGGTGGTTGCATCAGTTGCGAGATGAGAGATTCAATTGTTAGTTAGTTAGGTTATAGTCGGCTTCTCGTGATGGAGAAGGATATGGGGGCATTAGGCAGATTGATATTGGGGAGATCTTATTATGCCTTCTTGGTCGCATACGGTGGTCCTTCATTGCATCTTTCCCACTATCAACAACACCTTTGTCCACACTAGTTTGGAGTCACCACACCATGAGATTGATTATATTGTAGATGGACGTTGAAAATACTTTTTTAGTAACATCTTGCGTGCATCCATCTTTAGAGAGCTTAGAGAGGCCGATGGACTTTTTTTAACTCATTCCTTTCGTGATAGTCATTCTACGCCACTTTCTTCTTTCTTTATTAGCATGACTTTTCACAAGAGGTAGTTATTGTTCTATGTCCGTCGCCAATGCTCAACAGCAGATCCTTTGGGATGATCCCTATTGACCATGGCTCATTATAAAGCTCTTGTGTCTATTGTTTTTGCTAACTAGGGTTATGTTTTCCCTCCTTAGCGGATGACACACACATTGTGGGCATTGTAGATCATAATAGACATGCCTTTGATTATTTGACAACCGAAACTGCATCTTTGTGGGTTTTGAGAATCAAAGGTATCAAAATGTAGAGCATGGTCTCATTTAGACATCTCTAGCTTCTAGAGGGATGTATCCACATCAACATAGGGCTTATACACAAAAATATGTATTGCATGTAGATGACATTCCTTTACTAGAGGTCCGCATGGCGTTCTTTATACTCTCCTCTAGTATTACTTGTCGATCCATCTATCTACTTTATGCAGTTTCTCCTTCAATTATATTTTTGTCAATGATTGACATCCTTTTGATATGATCATATCATAGATGTCTTTGGTGACATCATGGAACCATGGATCTTTGAAAGATATGATATGAGATTTGCCATTGAGACGGCATATCTTACAATTTCATGTGGGCATAAGCTTATTATCGATAGAGAAACAAACCTATAACAATTTTTGACTAGTTGGACAATTTCGACATTTTTGCTATCCTCTTGATTTGTTATTGCAGATATGCTCATCCTTGAAAATGAATGCAAAGGGATGTGGAGGGGAATCATTTCTCTTCACATAACTATTATATAGATAAAGAGATGTTTTATTTCTAGTTGCTTGATTATGGGCTCTCATCCTTTTTCTCTTTTGTTCATCGATTGGACTAGAGGCCTATAGTGTATCGTGATGGACCAACATAAGAGCCCATGGTTGGATTAACTTTCTATGTTGATGATATTGATAAGGTTCCAAAAGAATATTACCTTGAAGCTTATCAAATATAAAGAGTTGTCAATATGCAAAGGGGAAAGAAAAAATCTAGAACATCACTTGATGAACTTATATGATCAAAGTGGAATTGATGTGGAATATGGATAGATGACAACATAAGCTTCCATATATACTGATGTCTAATTCATTTGTGATTAATATCAAATGTCTTATCATGAACACTTTCGGACATAGTTAATATATCACTTTGGAGTTTACTTTATGCGACATATGATGAACTCTCCAGACTCTATTATTCTTTTAATTATTTTCTACGAAGCAATTTGGGATCTTACAATATATATTTTGATTTAGTTTAGAATGCTATGGATATGAACTTGCCAATAGTGATGGTTTTTAACATGTGGGTTCCAATTTATCATTATTGTTTACTGAAAACAATCTATATGGAGTTGATTATTAGTAATTTCGATGACGAATATTATTCTCAAATTATAAACTCTCTGGTTCCATTTGTAATTCCATTCATATTTTCTTAGTTTCAAATTATTATTTGACTATTTATAAATAATAGCTCATATTATTTATATTATAGTTAAATAATGTCTTTATGTTAATTGTAAAATAGAGTTCATTTGGGTACACTAGAGGTCAAAAAAATCATTCGTTATTGCTCATGAAGTTTGGATCAATGAGGACATTGAGATAAAATTCTTCAAAATTTTGATGAGTTTTGAAAGCCTTCTTGGAGACCATTTGCAAATTTGCGAGAGGGTTGAAAAGCTCACAATAAGAGATACGAGGCTGATCTAAAAATTATGCAATTGAATGTATAGTCAATATATTGTGATAATTTGAAATTAAAGAGTAAAATTTAGATCATGAAGTATATTTGAGTCTATTATAAAAAAAACTTATTAGTGTTTTGAGGGATCTGATTTAATAAACGTATAGTTTACAACTCAAGTTTGTATTAAGATTGAAATTTCAATTCAATTGGATGAATTTTAAATATAAAATGATAACATGAGATTTGTGTATATAGTCATAGTTATATGTTTGCACTAACTGTCATGAAGTTAATATATTGATTATAATTTTTGCTATTAAAATTTTTCATTAATAAAACTTTCAAAAATTGAAGTTTAGATGATAAGAAATCTTCTCTTGAAATTTGAAAACAATTGAAATGAAAGATTGAGATATGTGATGGTTTTAATATACAATGGTATGCATATCATCTTGTGATAAAATGTATGATTAGAGAATTATTTCAAAAGATCTTGAAAATAAAAATATAAAGAAATTTTTTGAAAGTACATAGAGATTATAAAACAATTATATGTGAAGTTTGGAAAAGAGTTAATGATCCAATTGCTAGATATAATAATTTTTTATGTTAGAACTTTGACTGACTATAATAAACTCAAATGTGAATTGATGATGAATAGAAAAAAAGTATTACAACTCACATAAGGGTCATGAAAGTTCTTTTTAATCCAAACGCTCATTCGTTTCGAGAATAAATAATGTCCTTGCGACACCACTAGTGGTTGTCTTGCGAAATCAATCACGTTAGATATGCTTCTTAGAGTTTAGTAGCATATAGAACTTACAATTTAGATAGTTGGGATATTAGATGCAATAGGACATTTTGACAATTGTGATGCTATTGGGACCCTAGGCCCCATACTACCACTAAATCGTTTCATTCATGGATGACTAGGATTTGTTATTTCGATCCTTTTTGCTATATTATTGGGTTTTCTTTTGAAAAAAACTAAAAAACTAGCACCGAAACTGATCGCTTAAAGCAAGTGCTAGATACAACGCCTTCATTTGCTGTTAGCCTGTTACTAGAACCAATAGGTCCTACAGGGACAAGAGCAAGGATCTCTGTCAATGGGGTTCCTTGTCGAGAGAGTTTTTCTGTGAACTGAACAAAGGATTCAAGAGACATTCTGGTAAGGTGATAGAGGAGGAGCCAATGTCCTCCCTTGGGGAAGATTTTCGTAATCTGCGTGTTCTATTTCTGGAGAGACAAACAAGTAGCAGATCTTAGGTTTTAGCAGGCCAAAGTCTTCTATCTGGATTTTCAGTTAGGTCTACTTTTTTAGGAACCTCCTACCAGCTTCAGTGATCAGTCCGGACTCTGGGAGCCTGCCTGCAAAAGTCTCCAGACTCCAGAGTCCTGACGCCCTCCTTCAGAATCTGCTCTTCAGAAGCCCAGACTCCATACCAGAGCAGGGGTGCAGCTAGTAGCTCTTGCCTCTAGCTGTCAGGAAATTGTCTGAATTTACCCTCCTAAACAATATTCCGCGGGGATTTCGGGCAGTAACCACGGTATGACAACGGAGACAATTGACAATCTGGGGGCCCATGGGGATTCACATGTTCCCAGGCTATCCTGTCCGGGACTGTCATATCCTTCCGGTAGTCTAGTCGGGGACGGGAACAAAACAAACCAGCTTTCACTATATGATACGGTAGTCGAACAAGCACCCCAATTAATGCTAATATTATTGTATGCTTTCAGCATACAGTACGGGAGTCGAATGGTTCACTTTGTCCTCTCTCTCTCTAAGGTTTAGTTTCTCTTCTCTCTTTGTACTGTTCATCTCTAAGTAACAGAGCTGATCATCAGAAATGCGCTTCCTCACCCCCATAGTCATGAGAATCTCTTCCCTTTACCCCCGAGTTCACAAATCTCTTCCTCACCCCTCACTTACTCTACCCTTCACGGAGCTTTTGCTGCAGCATGTCCAACTTGAACCAGCTGAGGCCAGCAGTCCATTTCAGTACACCGTTTATTTTCTGGCGAGGATCATGTGCCTTCTATTGGATCTATTTCATTCCTGTTTATCCTTCCTTCATCGACAGGGCCACAACTTGAACCTTTCCTTGAGGCCTTGAGGCCCTTTTTTCTGCCTCGAGTCCATTTCTTTGCTGAGAGCCTCGCTTTCCTTCCTTCCCCTGTTTGAGGTTCCCATTGGTCGATCAGTTGAAATGAACGGGTTCTCTTCTGCTGCTACCGCTGCACTTACAGTGTTACACTGTCTCCCATCGGTTCGAAGAATTGTTTGTGTTCCATAGAGAGAGACTCTAGACTTTGCACTAATGCAATGACAGTACATGACAGTAATTTCTATCATTGGCCACGTGGAGTTCAGTGTGACGTAGGATGGGCTTTTGTAGAGTCATGAATGGAATAAAAAGACGTGTTTCCGTACTTTCGTAGCTCATAGTTGTGCCAAAAAAACTAGCAACACAACGGATGTGCCCAAGAATTCGTGAACTGGTTCGGCATGTTTTATTTATGCATTATTATCGAACCTGTGTGATCGATCGATCTTCTACCGTAGTGCTATTTTCTTATTTAAATCTCCACCCCAAGAAGACAGAACCATTTCTCAAACCTTTCGGTCCGACATAAAATATTTGATATGAGTAAATAGGAAAAGCTTACTACTTTTTTTTCTTTCGTCCTTCTTTTTGAGAGAAGACTTTAACCTGCCCACACAGATGGAGCCACGTAGGTTTGGATGGCTTTTGACGAAGACAGGGAACCAACCGTAAACTGTCACGTGGAGTGCAAGTCCGACATTTCCAATATCCACCAATCAGCATCCTGTCTCACACAAGTCGGCGAAAAATTGATTAACAGACCTCTCACGCAAGGTGTCTGAAAGCTTTCCGAAAAGCTCGCGCAGCTCAATAATCGATTATTGCCTTACTTTATTCAATACGTAGTAACGATGCTCTCTACTGCTGCACTGTACTACGTCATTGCTCACGCCAAATTCTCCTCTCGTTCGTGTCTACCGTGCTCTTACGTCGCCAACCACGCTGGCTGTTTTTGCTACATCGTCAGGCTCTTTCCCTTTGCTGCCCTGTCCATATCTGTTCTTAGGTCAAGCCTGGAATATATGTCCGTCCTTAACTGCACTGCGTCACTGACTGGCCTTGAGTCCTGAGTCCTGACCGCGGCCGCGGGAGCTTCGGCGGCAGATCGCCAGTGCGGCAGTTTGCTTCGATCTGCGTCCATCGATCTGCAATCGCCCTAACCCCACCAGCTCCGCTGAGTGCTGAACTGGACTTTCCAGTACAAAGGCCCGGAGTCGGACAGTCGGACTCCGGCACTTTGCGATGGTATCCAGGATTGAGAAGGACGATGAGAGCGAACAAACAAAACTTGGAGGCAATGAAAGGTAAGGAACGTGAGCTCGAAAGGGGACTTCAGGGACTAATGGATGGCATCGAGCTCTGGGCTAAAGCAGGACCAAAATTTATAACGAGAACCACAAACCTGAAGCCGAGGGAGGAGTTTGTCTTATCGGTGCTTGCAAGACCCTTTATTGCAGGTCTCGAACAAGGATCCAACGCTGATGAGCGGGCGCCCAATGCCCAAAGTGAAGAGCACCATTACCCAAAAGCGTGAATCTCTTCCGGACGTTCTAAATTTGGTCGAGTAAATCTTTTTCAAAAGTCAGTGAGGAGAGATCATTACTTTGTTTTGCAAGCGGTCACTTGAAATGCATATCGCCAGACGGAAAGGCCATGGACAAGAGTACAAGGCCAACGAAGCAGAGAGAGACAACAACTGTGGAAGAAAGAATGGGGCTGGCTTGCTGGCTGGCTGGCTGGCTGGCTGGCTACAATGTGGGCTACGAGAACTATTCTAAACATCTGGACTTTATTATCATCGGGCATTGGTCATAGCGTGTCTACGACTAATGCCCGAGGAAACACGCAACTAGAACGCCGACACTGAAGTAATTCCGCATGAACTGTGTTCCCTGTCTTAGTTTGTATCTTCTGCATGATTTGAGACACAGGGCTTGCGAGGGTACAGAGATTTGTGCAATGAGTGGCAAACATAATCATAATCGCGAGCATGCATGCATTAGAAAGAGGTCTGAAAGATGATAGAAGCGTGATGCCTTCTGCTTTGAACTCAGTGAACAAGTGTTTGTTGTGCCGCAAATCGTTAGAGCAAAGTGCTCTATAGACACCAAAGCAAGTTGTCACCATCAGACAAACTCATTTCCTGGTCATAACCAGCCACCATCAGACAAACTCATTTCCTGGTCATAACCAGCCAGGGTGCAACTGCGTGAGGTTCGCTCAAGAGAGCGGTCCCAGACAGCAAGAGATAGCTCGGGGGAACAAGATTCTCCATGGACGACCAACCGCACTGCATGAACAACAATACCGATCCAAAATCTGGAGTCCCCGCTGACCCTAATCACGTTCTTTTCGGTATTTTTATACAGTACCAGATGTGGCTTCAGATAAGATGACATGGTGGTGTCCAAGCGCTCTACACGTTCCGACCGATCGTTGCCTCGGTAAGTTGGTAGACATCCCATTCTGTCCAGTCTAATTGCTACACTGGGCACCGAAAGTGTCCAGGCCAACATAATGTGCGTGGTGAAATCTAAAGAAAATGCATTAAGATTCTTTACTAGCAGAATGACGGAATTACCTGAGGCATTTCCACACAAATTCATGCAGTAATAGATTCTCTATTACTGACGACAGACTAAAGAGCCTCGAGATCTAAATTATCATGAGCTCCAAGTCCCGATGAATGAAAAGACCTCAAACCACGGATGATATCATTCAGTCTCGGCTACTTTTATCCGATGTAATATGTGTAGCTCATTTGTTTCAAATCTTCAGACTAATAGCTTCTATCTTTTTTCCTTATCGTATAAGACTGATAAGCTTTCAAACCATTTTCAAATCCATAAATATAGTGCATTGCACTTTTCAAGTAAAGAGTTTCAGATACATTTCCAGATTTTATTAATTACCTGCAGACACGTATGACACCGTGCACTGTTGGAGTTTGATGGTGAAGAATAGGGAAAAGTGGAGGAAGTTCTTTGATGTTGAAGAATGGGGCATGAGCATAAGGTCAAAAGAGTTTTGAGTTAGTTACTATCCTCAGTAAATATTCAAGAATGAATATTTACTGAAAGACTTAAAATTTCACATGCAAAAACATTAAAAATCCAAACTTCGAATTTTGGAACTTTCATTGATGAAATGATAAGTTATTGTGATTTTCCTTAACTTGTGACAATGACTAACTTTACAACTCTAAGGATCAACAAAAACTTTAAACTATCATATAGTATTCAAATATCATAATATTCATTAAAATTTAAATCAAAACACAAGTTTGCATAGTGAATTATAATGGCTATCTAATCTGATCAATGAAAATGCAAATCATAATCTAATAATATTTCAAAATCCACAATTGGGTCTGAAATATACTTTTGTAATTTTAAATCATTATAATTGATGAACAAGACTTTCAATTTACCCAATCCCTCTTTCCATCTTGCAGCTCTCTATATGAGATTTCAACCATAACTTTTAATTTACAAATAGTCTTCACGTGAGTTGCCAAACTGCTATCATTGATTGAAACATTATGGTCAAAGAGAATTAAAAAAATCATTTTGTCTCTAAAGTTTTTACTTTTAATTTATAGCTTAAATCAGTCGTAACTAGATTACTTAGTCATAATATAAAAAAATCAAGTTGTTATTCACAATAAATCAAAATAACAACCAATAAGCGAACAAGAATAAAATTAATTACAAAAAAATTTGGAATTTTTTATTTATTTTTTCACTAGAGTTCACAAACAATTCAATAAGATTTGCTTTTTGTCTATAGGAGTGATGAATTGAAGTCTGTGTGTTCAAAATAATTATCATTAGTAAATTCACATTAAATTAAAATGTAAATTATCATGTCTTAAATTGTGTAGTAAGAGACATTTGTTATTCCATGGGTCTACCTTGTTCTCGTCTAGGTAATGTGTTTAATACAATCCTAAGAAATTCTCCCTGCTCATAGGACACCACTGCGTTTAGCTTCAACCTCAATATTCAATTCCATTGGGCATTCATTCTTGTTCTTCGAGTTTATGTAAGATGTATTCGTTTGTTCTCCCACCCTAGCCCATCACTAATTCTTTACACTTCCCCACCATTCCAAAGCAAAGTCGCCACAACTTAGCCAAAGACATAGTGTTTTCTTCGTACCTATGAGGTACAAATGATTGTAAAGTTCAATCACTTTCACTTCACTTCCTTTGCTTGGGACACAACCCTTTGGGGCCTAGCCCCATGTTACCGGTTTGGTTCCTTCCTTGTACGATTTGATGGGGTCTTCCCATCCCTTTTGATATTTTATTTCGTCTTTCTTGGGACACAAGCATTTGAATTGGTTTGGTTCCTTGTACGATTTGATAGGGTCTTCCCATCCCTTTTGATATTTTACTTCGACTTTCTTGGGACACAAGCATTTGAATTCAAGCAGTTCGTTTCTCGTGTTAGGTCACGACGTAAGTTTTGAGTGTATAGCTAGAGGTGTAAGCTTGGTCCTGTCGTAGTACTATGTCCGCTTCTTGCTGTTGTTTAGGCCCAGTGAATAGAGATCTCCAAGAAGAGCTCAAACCAAACATTGTGACTCTAAGAAGTTTCATTCACAGCTGCGACGCAACCTCCGTCGGAGTTGGGCTTTTCGTCAATGTACACTCTGATGAAGGCTCGGCAGGGTGTCATCCAATAAATCCAAGATTCTACGGCTTGGCAACTGCCGCAACGTCATGTCTCACGATGACGTCACACAACAATTTCTTGGTCCAACAGATATCTCTCTCTCATTTGGCTTCTGTATGAATTTTGGTATCTATTCATCTCTTCTTTTCGGCAGGGTTAAAGTTTATACTGTGTACCATTTGTAAAATTATAAAGTTACACATTTATAATTTTATCATTGTTTCTTAGATATAAAATTTTACTGTAATTCGAATAAGTCGATTCTATTTGACAGTGATATAGACTGACATTATTCTCATTTCGGCCTATCCATAAGCTTTTAATATCCACGTTCCCAAGGTGTTTGTATCGCTGCATACTGAGGTTAGTACCATGACATAGAAATGTGATTTAGTATGCCAGACATTCAATATTCTACGAACTATGAGAGGAAATATTGCAATAGAAAACCGAAGATTACTAGAGATTTGAGATCGTGTACACCAGTAGAGAAGCAGTCCTTTTTGTCCCCTCTCCCAACCAAGTTCAAATTTACTCCTATTGGCTCTTGCTGAAGCGACCTTTTTTTTTGGGTTTCGGTGCTTCAGCTTGACTTCTCAACTTCAAGTGATTCACGTACATCGAGTGGATCTGGGAAATGTACACAAATATTGTAAGAGCTTGTATTGAAAAAACATCATCATTTAGAACGGAAGTCAACAGTGTTCTTCCGCATTTAAGAAAACGTTGAGCTGGATACACAACCACAGGATCAGAAATAGTTGTTACGTTGTGATGACAAATTCTTATTCTGTGGCGTTAAAATGCTCATCTCAAAAGGAGAACGTACCTTTTCTACACTGGTCGTGAGACCAAGCTTACCTACGGTGTCAGCCTGAACCCATTTACATTGTACGCTAGCTTCTCTGATTTCCATAAAATTTCGCTGCCATTGAGAACTTTCTGCAAGGAACAGTACTCCAATTTTCTCAAATTAGATCTGTGGACACCCAGTTTTCAAAATCCATAATTTCTCTAGACGGCAAGATGCTTAATTCTATAATCTCTCGTCCCCTTCTTCCTCATTACAGGATGACAATAAGAATCAATAGGAAAGTCAAATGCCGAATCGACGAGAATCTGCAGCGAAGAGACGCATCGTTCTTTTACCTGAAGGGCAGAGAAGAAGCCATTCAACGGACATGTGCATCTTTATGTGCGAAAATAAATGAATATAGGTTCCAACCGCCTCTCGCTTCTGTACGGAAAAGCTGCCTTTCTTTTCCAAATCATAATCTAAACTTTCTTTCAGATATCTGTCCATGGCAGCTGTTAGCTCGTTACCAAAAGCCGGCACAGCACCAAGACTAACCGAAGGGAACTCCCATAAACCTGCAAGTAATCCCTGCTTGGGCCTCTGCACAAGCAGAATGTATGAATCCGTCTGGGAGACTTTTGCCTCGTCTTCAGTCACTTTGTTAAGTACCTCAAGGACGCAAACGGCTACATGTTCCTCGCGACGTGGTAATTTTGCAACCTTGACAGGAAATTCAGTGACCAGTTTCGAAGATCTAGACTCCAAAGATAGAGCTTTGCAATGGCCTGAAACCGGACACGAGGAGCAAGACGGACTCGTTGAAGTGCAGACGGTAGCACCAAGTTCCATGATAGATTGGTTCAAATCACCAGGTCTCTTGGCATCTACGAGTTCCTCAGCTAGACTCCTGCCAGAGCCCATCAGCAGCAGAAAACACACAAAAAGTGAGATAAGTTGGTGGACATATATTTCATCTTTCTGCAGCTATAAGTTCTACAGATCATAACAAGAAGATTGCCTGAGGTGATCACCACATGTAAGCAAGACGGAAGCGAAAGAAAAAATGGAAAACATTTCACACGATCCTTACCATAGTAATTTTACAGTGCTCTGTGACTTGGGATTATAAGGTATTGCTCTCAGCCTTGACAGAACTCGAGTAACATTCCCATCTACCAAAGGAACTGGCTGCATAAAATGAGTTTGGGATTGTTTGTTTGTAAGACGCAAACATACCAATAATCAGAACAGAAGTTTGACGGGTCCGAAATTTGCAAGGCATGCACTTGTAGCTAATGTAATGACATTTTAATTTTTCTTTCAGCTCCCTACCTTCAGAAGATGGGCCCAGCAGAAATATAATTATAATAGAGATGTGAATCTCTTCACTTAGGACTGATCTTAATCTCAAGAAGAAGGACTAGAGTTTTCAAGAAGTTTCAATCACACCTGTTGAAAAGCAATCGAGGCTATGGCACCCGCAGTGTAGCTGCCAATTCCGGGACTTCTCGAAGTTCTTTTAAAGAACGGGGAAACCCAGTGGACTCTTTCACAATCTGCTTGGCACCCTGTGAGATTATTCGCAGAGACATATTTAGCAGATTGACTCTGATCCTAGAAATACGTTTGTAAGGGTTCAAGATAACTTGTGCAAAACCAGGTCCTACAAAGCTGATTGTCGGATCTCCAGTAGTACTTGTTAAGAGAAAATATGACAAGCACATCAAAGTACGTTGGACACTGTGAGACGCACAGACTTCATAAATGAAGTAAAACTCGCACCTCAAGAAGAAAACGGGCACGCCGATAGTAGCCCAATCCAGCCCACAGCGTGTTAACTTCCTGTTAAAATCAGATTCACATTGCAAAAGTGAACTCGTTTCAGTTCGAAACTCACTCGGTAGCTGAGAAATACAGGAGCATCTGAATCAATCGTTGAGCATTCTGACCTCTTGAGTAGCCTGCGCAAGGTGATGCACTGTAGGCCATCTTTTCATCCACCGATTATAGTACTCAATGACAGTGGCTACACGGGTCTGCTGCAACATCATCTCGGAAACCCAAACTTCATATGCTCGCTGATCGTCCGTCACGGGAATTTTACTGTAATCCTGGCGATCAGAGTTCTGGCCATCATCTGAAATTGCCCTCTTGGAGTTGTTCCTTGTTTCTTTCTTTCCAACAGCCTTTCCACCTTTCAAGTTCTTCAGCTCCACGAGACAGGAAGCAACGTCGCCAGCTTGATTTGCAGGCCTGTCTTCTGGAGCCTCCTCATCCACCGCACCGTTGGGTGTTCGCAGTTCCTCGTGACTGCCGTCGGTCATAAGCTGCCGTTGCCGAGAATGCGAGTTTTGCCTCCATGGCAAAGTTCGGTGATGTTCATCATACCAACTGAGGAGACTTGATCTAATGCTGGCCGCATCTTCCTTGGAAAAGCTATAGCTTGAATGTGATGGTGGTATTTCCTCAATGTCCACTACCTTATCTTGACCACTCACTCCACAACGTTTGCGAGCCTTCACTGGATTTGTGCGCTGTTTGGCGTTCACTAACTGCCCGTCCTCTTCGATACTCGTAGTAATAGTCGTGTGCCGCACATCATTGTTTTCGACGGCCCATTTGAGCTCTGGGGATCTTCGCCTTCTTGCTTCAGAAGAACAGACAGAAGCAACAGTAGATACTTTTGTCATTCTCGATCATCGTATAACCAGTGAATGAAATCTGTTACACGAATTCTGTCCTTCAAAAACAATACGTTCCTCCTTGGTAGAACCTGGACATAAATTTCAGCAGGCAAGATTCCTACATCCATTCGTCCACATCCATGTAACGAGAAAAAGCGGGAAAACAAAGCCTAGCCCAACCCACCTCTGGCGATCGCTTTCACCGAGGAAGTCTCATCACTTCTCCCGCCGGACAGTGCTGTTGCATCGCTGAACCCTGGAGGTCTGACGGTGGAAGAGCGAGTTCGACGACTGTAAACAGACCATGTGGTGGCCATTTCAATTCTCCCTCCCCAGTACCGAGCAAGGGACATCCTTCATTGCATCACAGGCTGAGCACAACTGCCGAAACAGGTTGACAAACAGAGAGATCTTCGCTGGGCTTCGTTCTCTTTGAAGTGAAGGCGAACAGTCCTATTTCCATCACGTCATGCTTCTGTGGTGGAGTTTTAGACCCATTTCAGTCGTCTGTCCAGATTTCTCCCAAGATTTTGACTCATCGGTCAGGAGAATAATCTGCACTAATCCTTGAAGTGTAGAAAGGCTTTTGATGTCGCGCACATGTGCCATACCACTTGTGAGTTGTTTTCAAACCCTCAAAACCCGCTCTTTTACCTTAAACCCCACCAGAGATTCAAGAGGCGCTTGATGCACAATACAGTCAACATTTTTCTCCAGTACAGCATCGCAGCAAGCCAGTCACCTGTTCTTATTTCAGCTTATAGACAGATAAGTGAATCGCATCATAAAACATCTTCGGGCTAGTTGAGGATGATTGGAGATACTTCGGGTGGCCTCTGCTACATTTCACGTCCAGATATCTCTCGTTGGACATGGTATGGTAGCCAGTCTACATCGGGTTATTTTCTGTCGGCAGAAGAGGCAAATGCGCACTTCGAGCTACTATCAATTGGTGGCGAAAAACCTTCTGCGAAGCTTTCCGACGAATCGATCTGAGTCCGCGAACGAACGGTCGATAGACTTACAAGTCTATGGTGGAGCGAGAGAGACACAATTTAGAAATTTCCTCGCGAGACCGACGGGCAACACCTGATTACTGCTCAAGCTCATCGTCGCCACGTCCACTCACAGCACAAGGGGCCGGCAACTTTCATACCTCCAACTTTGATGCTCAACAACTTCAAATACAGCCTCCCGCGCAATCGTAAAGAGACCAACCCCTTCTAATGCGACAAGATATTGAAAACACCCGTAAGTCACGGAAGCCGAGCAAATTGAGTGTGCATCTGATGACAGACAATTTGACGGAAAACGGAGACGTGGAATGGATAGATGGGGGGGAAGGCGATCGAGAATCACAAATGAGGACAAAGGCTCAGGAATAGTTATGGAGGTTTATTGCAACAGACATCTCCTGCTGCCGTGAACGAAAACCTTTCTATCCCCTACTTACTGGTTAGTAATGGTCACTTGCACAAAAGATGCTCTAAATACCGAAAGCCAAAAGCTGTGAATACTGCAGGTTTCACTCTTCTACGATGGTTTCCTTAAGCACAATCCAAATCCCACTACCTCAAGTCGGAACTACATCCAACTCAGTCTCAACTCGGGTAGGCAGTATGTGTCGCTCTCCTTCCTGAAATTTAAGCCAGTCGTGCAAGTAGCCAAGTTAAAACTCACCATCAGATGATTATAATTCTGGATTACTGACCACTATTGATTAATTCTCTTGGTATATTCTATTAAGTGTACACCAATTTTATTGATCAGCAACAGTTCTGGAGTACTCTCATCATCATGCTATGACATCAAAATCTCAGAGTTGGTGAACCAAGATTTTAGTTAGCTAGCGATCCTATTCCTTGGAACAAATATGCACATCAAACTTTCACGAGAGAGAGAGAGCTGTAGGTCAGTAATTGCATCAGAAACTACTATTTAGTGAAGAATGTGTCAACACTCTTGTTCGAGGGAAATGAGTGTAGATAAGTGTCATCGCAGATTGGCATCATCGTAACTCTGCAAATGTATTGTGCTCGTGTCCTCGTAGACACAACAACAGTTGTCCTTGCACAGATGATTCTCATACCGAATACCAAAAGAGTGTGGACAGATTTTCCTCCACCCCGTCCGTTCCACTTGTCATCTTGTCTAAGGTTGCGCAAAGTCTTCAGGAATTTCGGCTTAGTTTTGATAAGCTTTACACTAAATTCGCTTTGCTCTATGTAGTGACGATGAAGAATATATGATTACCTGCTCTGAGCTGAGTGACCGGGAACAGATTCCTCCCCAGAGAACGACATTTGCATTTCTGGGGAGCAAAAAGACCTTTCGAGGTCATGAGCTTCAAAATATCCAACTCTTTATCACCACAATTTAATTGGCGCAAGTCGTACACTTTATCGAAGACTTCTGGTTTGATGCCTTCAGAAGTTCCGCAGAAGATAATATACAACCTCTGAGCTTAGCCCTCCATAATATAAGGACTGCCCATTGACATGTTCACAGTTCCAACGAGCCAATAAGCCTTCTCGAGTACGTCACCGCGATTCGTCTCTCTATAGACTGCCCCTCGCATGACGCTGAATAGTTTTCAATCTAACGAGACAGGCCCCGGAGTCATCAATAGCTCTTAAGCTCCTTTCTAGTTGCTGCAGAAGATCTTTGACCGCGAGCATCTCTGCTTCTTTCACGATGCTTTGCCCATGTTCTTCAACCCAGGGATTTTCTACAGCGTCAGTCAGGCAAATGGCCTCGACTGGTTCCCCTGGGTCTGCGATCTGTTTCCAGTCTAATGACTTGTTTGAATCTAAAACCGCCCCAAACTTTCATCCCCTAATCTCGTTTTCTGCTTTGGGATGGCTTCTATTGCAGTTGACTCCTCTTTACTGGCTGCTTCCGTGGTGCAGATTGTTGCAGCTCTTCTATGCTCTCGATCACCCACCAGCTTTTCAAGCTTTGAAGCCATTGAAGACGCGGTGGTTATACAAGATTCGGGAATCTATCAATGAAACAGACACCAACAAAGCCACCCGTCATTCTAGCGAGCAAAAGGATCCAGTTTCTCCTAACATCCAACAACCTATTGAAAAGTAGGTAAGACATGAATCAGAAGCGACATCAACATTTTCAACGAGCTTCTTACCTGTGCTATCTTGGCGACATACAGCCCAAAGCTTTTGCTTGCAACACCAGGGACCAATTTGTACAAGAAGGTGACATCTTGAGCGGCCTCTGATACGTACCGCGAATCTACCTCTGGGTCCTGATCTTTACCATCTGTAGCAGGAGTCCCTTGAGTGCATGGGGCTGATTCCTGTGCTAAGTACGATACATAATACGGGTTCACTATACCGGGAAACTCATCCCTCAAGTCAGCAATTTTGGGATAGTGCGTGACAAAAAGTGTAAGACATTGAGTCTCCCTCAGCATGTGATGCAAGGTTGCATACGCTAGGGCAACACCATCATGGGTACTAGTCCCTCTGCCTAACTCGTCCACTATTACTAAAGACCGCGAGGACGCACTTCTCAATATCGCTGAAGCCTCACTTAGCTCCTCAAGGAATGTGCTTGACCCTTTTTGCAGACTGTCAGATGCTCCCATCCGAGTATGCACAGAGTCAAATACATGGAGCTTTGCCGAAGAAGCAGGCACATACGAACCCACCTGCAAGGACACTTATACCTCTCAGCTTGTGTCAAGCAAAAGGATAAACTTCAATCTAAAGGCTTACACATGCCTGCATTCATGTACTGCTCCAGACAAGGGATTTAAAATGCAATTGAAGAGGGATAGCTACAATTCCGATGGACAATCATATGAACTGTTTGATCCACGCGACATAGTGCAAGAATGTGGCCGTTGCTTAGAGCTGACATTGAGGGGGGGACAAATATTCGACGTGTAGGTAATAACTACACCATGTGTTCAGATCCCCCTCTCATCAAGCTAATCTGGCTTCGTACTTATCCACATACGCATACCTGTGCCATGATGGCAATCAGGGCAACTTGTCGGATGTAGCAACTTTTACCACCCATGTTCGGGCCGGTAATAATTTGGCAGCGTTCTTTCTGAGCATGAAGATTGGTGTCATTCGGAACAAAAAGCTCTTCCAGAGTTGAATCCAGAATCTGCAGGGATGCACAACCGCACAAAAAGCTTGAACTCGTGAGGCACGGGCCAAGCCGTCTACTCTAAGGAGGGGTGGGGGGTGGATGTCTTTAGATGTCTTTCGGATTGCGTAAAAATGTATAGGCGTGAAACAACAATCAAGTTCGATAACTAAGAACAAAGTGACTGACAATCATCCCGGTAAAGATGAACGAACTGATTCGGCTGCTAAGCAGAAACCTTCGACAAGGACAGAACAGTAACTACTACTGTTCTGTCCTTACGATTATTTAATGGTAAAGCTTCGACATAAAGACTGTATTTAGCATCAGCAAACTTCAGAACTGACTATGGCATACGATGCATTCCGTACGCACGTCTGAGACTGGAATGGAAAGAGTAAGGTTACACTCGGAACGCTAATTCATCTTGTATATTGCTGAAAACCAAGCGGCAGCTTATGTGATGCTACGGACGTACCGGGTGGCGGCCAGCTTTAACGACGAACTGAGAGGGCTCGGCTTCTCCTACGAACTCCGGCCGTGTATATCCCTTCACGATAACGATGAAAAATAAGACGTGACTAGCAGCAGGAAAACTAACATGCTAAATAGCAGTAACAAAAATTTAGAATCGATCCTTCAAGGACAACGCTAACTCAGATACCTAAAGCCATTTATACATCGCTGTTGCCTTACATTAATCACTGATGGAGACAAGCTACCTGATTACGCGAGACCACGGCTAGGGAGTGCAGGCAATCAAGTGCTGCGAGCGCCTGAACAGAAGCTCGAAATTCCACATAGTGAGAAGAAAATTCCTCCAAAAACATGTCCCAAGCTCTTGTGCATGCTGCCGTCAATTGTTCTGAAGCTACTGCCAACTTATGGAGCGACTTGAGTACATTAGGTGGATGATATCGATGTGTTTTCTTCGTACTATTCACTTTTATCCAATCTCCGGGAACTCGTTGTGCGACCGGAGCCTGCAGAATTTGAAGAATCAGTTGGGCGAAGATTGAATTAAAGAAGTACACATTGTTCAGATACCTAAAGTCACATCATTCTTATCAACAAACAACTACCTCGCCTTGTGAACATGCCTCACAGACATAGCGCCCGTACACCCACGTGACTTACACAGTGTGGTAATAGCCAGGGTTCAAGATTCCCTAACAAACTAATAATGGAGCATGTCACAAAATAGTGACTGACCTCCACCAAGTATGTAGACCCGTTAACAGACATGTACTGCAGATTTGGAAGACGCAGTAACGTCCGAAAGGAAGGCAGGAACCCGTCTAACTCCTTCTCTACGACTTTTATTGCCTTACGACATGTTAAAACCTGCATGATCCATAAACATGTATCAATCTCTCCTCTGAAGGTGACACTTTCATAAGCTGATTATGAATAAACGAATGGTATGTAACGATCACAAGGATCCAAAGCAACTTACGGGACACATAATCAGGAAGGAAGCAAAAGAACAGCCGCAAAAGACTGAGAAAAACCAGACGAAGCTAGTCACCTCCAATTTGCATACGCTTTCTGATGTAGGGTCCTACTGTGTTAGTTGTATTCTACAAATACAAATATGAACTTTGAAAGGATCTAACTTAAAGAACTGAAAGTCTTCTGTAACATAGAAACCTTGTCAACTAATCTAAAGTACTGGACAAAGCTGATATCACTATCCTTACTTCGAGAACTCTCTCGTCTTGTTGCGGTCTTTGGAAATAGGTTACGAGAGGACTCATGCTGGATCACTCGGATCTAAAGAGAACAAGTGCGCATGGATCTTATGAGCCGGGATATACTAGAAAAGAGTTTCTCTGGCAGTCGTACATCCATCAGCCAACTGCTCTGTGGCAAGAGCCACTTCATTAACATATACTTGTGCCGCAGTGGCTGTTGCACTTGAAATAATCCATGTAAGTTGATTCCGGTAAGGTAAGTATTTCTACGGGTCTCTGCTAAATATGCAAGCCAGTTGAGGATGGGAAAGATACCTCCGAGAATCTGCCATCTTCACAGTTGAAAAGATTAAGCTTGTCTCCTGCGTATGCGGCGTCTGTATTCAATGCAGACAAAAGTCGATTCGCATGCTCACAGATCGCTTCAGAAGAAACAGCTGAAATAAGCCTCTGAAGAAGAGGAGACTTTAATTCTCTTATTTCCCTTCCATCGGCATCCTCCTTTCTCATATGATTCACAAACTCAAAAGCCGGGAGCGCTCGCTCGAAATGCTTGGAACATGTCACAAGAGCTTGCATAACTGAAACAAACTGCACCGCATCCGGGAGATAGAGAAGTTAGTTAACTAAAGGAGGCCTATATCTAGTCTAAGTAAACAAGAAAAACTTACATCAATTAAAAAACTAGTATTACCTCTGCGGCTGTTGCAGTCCGGTGAAAAATTCGAGTAATACCACGTTCCAGATCTGGCATTCTCCCAACAACATTGAGAACAGCACCTATCAAACCTTGAACTCCATGACTGAGACGATTGGTAGCTCCACCATTTCCGATAGCCTTACTGCTACCTGAGAAAGGTCCCGGCGTCTGAGCTGCACACCCAATTGATTCTGCAATTTCTGTCACTGCATCGAGCCGCGATGATATATGTTCATGATTGCAAAGCGGATGAGTAACCTACAAAAGGATCAGATTAAAAAAGATCTATCAGAGACGCTTAAAAAAATGATCATCCGACCTGGCATGACATGACTAGACCTGACGAATGGAGGAAAACAGCCCAGTTGAGACTGTCAAACATGCGTTGAACATGCCAAGCGTCGGAGGGGCTGCGAAAAAACTACCCAGTGTCTTAATAGTCGGGCTCCAAAGGCAGTTTGTGTCTGGTCCAACAACCAGAGCAGAGAACCTTTCTCACTTCCATCTGCGTTGTTCTTGAGGATCTGCAAGTCAAACAAATCCACTGTTCAGGGACCGACTGTGTGCTGAAATATCTGTGTCAAAGTATTGCAACTTCATTGGAAAAGAGGAACCTAGCATCCTCCTCATACTGTCAGTCCAACCATCGACAAAAGAAGAACCCTGCAATTAACAAACATACCTCAAGCTGGCGAATCGCATTGGGCGAAAGGTTCATTTCATTTTGAGTAAAAAAAGGTCGAAATGTGGTACCCAATCTCAGCACCTTTTCCAAGCCAAATTGTTTCAAGTATCGCAAAGCAAGACCCAATGCTTGCACTGCGATGTCTGGCATTCTCATGACAGCCTGCAACAAACAACTTATTTGTAATGCCAGTTGAGAGGAAGTTTCCAAACACAACCAGGGATATCTAATAAAGGGACAACTTGATGAATATGTGACAAAAGTTGAAGTTTCTAACCTCCAACTCTTCATGTAGACTTTCTGCTTCGCCTGTTGCATCCAAATCATTTTCAGAATCTGCTCCACTCCTGTAAAAGTCTACCACCTCAGCTAATGCACCTCCATCCTTGAAACAGTCTCGTGAAACACGTTCCACGCGAACTTCAGATGACGGTCCTGCAAAGTCCATCAAAGGCTGTCCAGGGACGCTTGAATGAGTCTAAAGCATGCGTGGATGACGAAGATTCGGAGCATGATTATCAGACTTCCCATGTACGCATTTAAAAATGCAAAGCACAAGAGAATGAAAGGAAACCACAACGTGCCCTTGGGCACTGGGGCAGATATACTGTCGTTAAAGCATGTTCGCCATGGCTCTACTAATGCAATAGTTGCATACCTTCTCTGTCTGGGGTGAAAGTGGAGAAGCCAGGAGAAGTTCTACAGGAGAGCAGGCAAGCAAGCGCCCTTCCAGTTCGGTTCTCATCACGGTATCTCTAAAGGCACTGAACATGATATCCCCTGTGGCAATTTCAATAGCAACCACACCCAACTCGGTGTCGTAGCTCCCGCGCTGGGCATCTGCCTCTCTTGAGGTGTTAAGATCGCCCTTCGTCCTCTTCTTGTCACTTCCTTTGGACTCTATTATGGGTTTCTCTGCTATGCACATAAGATAGCTACTCAATCTTGACAATCTACCCTCGGATTCTCCCCCCAAATCAGCAGCAGCCTGTAAAGTGGAACGAGTGTACAAGGCTGTCAGTCCTCGAGTAAAAGGTCCAGTCTTATTAGGACCATGAGACTTTAGTGCAGCTGTTTCAGTTTGTCTCACCACTCCCACCTTGCACCCAGCCTCCACCAACCTCCGCACATGAACATGCAGCCTAAATGTGGGAATACTTGCAGTGAGGAAACTGTGATCGTAGTGAGCAAAAATTCCCAAAATTTTGGCGGCGGTTTCTGCATCATTTCCAAAAAATCGATACCTGTACCCAACCTCTACCATCAACATCACATCCGGATACTTGGCCTTCAGTTCAGCTACTTGGACTTCCAGTGGAGTGTACTTCTCCTTGCCTGTAGGGGGATTTCCATACCAGGATTCCTTCACATCACCACTGGAATCAGCGCGTGCTAAAAGCTTCTCTACAAATCTCCTGTGCGTGACAGGGTCGGAAGGGGGAATCTCCTGCACCGTCTTATTCTCAAATGAACTGGCCTTCCTCCTCCGCTTGAGGCTCGGAGCCGACTCCAGAGGCCAACCAATTTCATATACTTGCGTTTTGGCAGTATCATCTGGCTCCGCGACCGAGAGAGGCTCAGGACATTGCAGCCCATCATCACCTGCATCCCTGCTTTCTCGTCGTCGTCGTCGTCCTCCTCCTCCTCATGTTGATGCCGACGTTGTGATGCACATTGCACTTCCAAGCATGCAGCTGCACCATCCTTGCAGCTGCGCAATGACATCTCTACATCCGAATTGTCCACATCTCCCACTGATGACGACGATTCGGGAAACCCTCCAGTCTCCCCCTGTTCAGTCACCTCCTTCCCCAAATCTTCTAATACGGAAGATCATAATTAAGATCCATGGGCACAATAACTAGCCTTTGAACTCTGTACATTCGGTATACCCACAGCGACCACAGGATTAGACGATCCAGGAGCTCCTCCACCCCTGCTCTGTTCAACCGCCCTCCTCTTCGACTCCGCTGGCATGGGATCATTTTTGGCTAGTCCTTTGTTGGCTGAGCGAGGGAGTCCACGACCAGAACGAGGCCGAGGGAGGCCATTCTACAGTCGGGGATAAACTTTCAACCTTTTCGAGGGCAGTAGAAGCGGCATTTCCCAAATCTCCGAGCTGCTGGCGTCATTTTGAGGAGAGGAAGACAAGGTTATGGGAGTGACAGTGAAAACGAGAGATACTCTGCTGCTTTTTTCATTCTCGACCACCCTTCTGCAGCACCTTACCTCTTTTCCAGCTTGATTCAATTCCACAAGAACTCTGCGTTGCAATAACACACAAGAGAAGATAAGGGAGCCCATACATCTGCCGATTGCGCTAGGGCATATCATCCGTCGCATTTGCAGAGACCACTTTTACATGTTGAGATTGCCAAGATTGCAACCGGGGCTTATCAGCGCATCAATTCAACAATTCTCGACGCGTCGGCAATAGACCGCATGAACCGAAAAACAGTCAAATATACTTCATTCGGGAAATTGACAAGTATTCGTCCTTCTGGTCCGTCGGTCCGACATGAGAGCCGCTACTCTTTTCTGGACGTCTTGTGAATCTTGTCAATGAAGATGCGTGATCCACTGGTCGCTGGTGGATCAATCTCGACTCTGCAGTTTGGCGCCGATCAGCGCAGCGCGGGAGGGGCAGGTGGAGTGGAGTCTGCGAATAACAGACTGATTTTTCGGGACCAAAGTACGTGCTCGAAAACGTCCAAATTACTTGCTTCCGTACAGTACTAGAGTGCTGTGTCATTCTCGAGTTCTCAACATTGGGGCCCAGCCCCTAATGTTTTCAGTTAGGTTTCATCCTTCTGAGACTTGAGGGGTCTTCCCATCCTTTTTGTTATTTTTACTGTGCCTTGTTCTCAAAGCTACAATTGTTTACTGAATTTGTATTTCCCGCGGAAACTTCTGTGCCTCATCTCCTATTGCCTCACATGTTGATATTGGACCCGATTTGCCACCTAGACTACCACTGACCCAGGTTAGCAAAATTGACTTGGCGCGAGATTAGACCTCCACAGGTGTTAGACGACATGGCGCCGGGAGGAAGCAGGTCAGACGATTGTGTTCTTTTTATTAAAAACCGCGTTGAGGGAATAAAATGATAATAATAAGGAAAGTTGTACAGTGCTATCCAGTATGCATAAACCTTGAGAAGAGCAGAGAAATAAATGAATTAGGAGTTTCAGTGATGTATTTCAATTACTGTAATCTGATTCAGGTTAATTTGCAAAATGAAAATGAGATCTAATATAATTGCAAATCGGGCTCGACCTTAAAAAGTGACCGGTTGTTGTTATTTATTCTGGTTCACAGTCACAATTTGTAGCAAAACCTGATGATACAAAGGGGACATCAATCTTTGTTGCAAAAGATTTCCATGTTCCTTACCTATTATAATCTCTGTTTCGGCACCTGTTTCGCCCAGACGATACATCTGTGAGTCAATTTCCTTCAGGATTCATGGATTCTATCGAACGTCCAGTAATTTTATTCATCCTCTCAAGAACTTTCTTTTATCAAATGGTCCAGACTTGAACAATGCTCCTGCAGCACTGACATGTCGATGCCACCCGACACGTAGGATCGCCCTGACACGGGTCTAAGTAAATGGAACAAACAATGTGATTGAAATTCTTGAGTTGATTGATTGAAATTTTGAAAGTTGAGGTTGCCCCTTGAGGACTATGGGGATGTGCGAGCGTGACCAGTGTTGAGAGTCTTTGGAAGAGTATTAGTTCCATTCTTCGGCCATACTTTGCCAAACATGGAGAGTGTATTAACCATTCTCTTTAGTATTTCAATTTAGGTTCCATTGGTACCCAAATTGAGAACTATGGAGAATGATATTGTGAACTATGATTATTTTTAATTTTTTAGGTTTTGAAAGCATTTTTGAGTGATTTTTCTTTTGATTAGATATATGGGTCGGGTTTTTTTGTTCTCATCTCTTCCTTTTTCCTGCATTGGTTCTATTGGAACCTAGCCGAAAAATTATGGAAATATGAATAAAAAGTTATAAGATTTTTAGTTTTTAGGGTTTCCATAGTTAGCATTTTCCAATGTAATGTGGTGTGTTAGGGGAGTTGTGGTTCGAGGTGGGAGGAGATACATGATCGAGTGTTGGGTTTCTTTATCTTTCCCTTGTGCTAGCTATAGCTTTCTGACTTTCTCTCCATGGGACCGCCAAAAGCGGTGCATGATACAATTATGTCCGGTATGTCGCCATTCTCTTTACCTCAAGTAAGGGGTAAAGATACACGATGAAAAGATGCACAAAGATTATGAATTGGACCATTTGGGATGCTGCATGTGAGGACGGCGGTCACATCGACGCCGGTTTTTGCTCACGCCGAGGAACACGCACTACATCGACTCCTTCGTTGAGCATTCGGGTATACCCCAGTCAGCTGTGAGTGGTTGAGCCCATGCTCGATTCTAGGGCTTTTTGAGACTAGATTTCCTTGCCCATGTTTATTCCATAGGCTTCCCGGGCATTGCATGACTAGCTAAACGTGCTTTTTGCTTTACCGCTCGTCGGTTGGCGCGCAATCCCATGTGGACTAATTAGCATGGTTTTTATTTTTATTACTTTCGCGATGGCGTTTACGTTATACTAGAGGGGGACGTCTTATAGGGACATAGGGAGTAGCCTAGATTTCCCGGAGATTCCGGGCGTGATTGGGCCACATTGCAGGAGAGTCTGCTCGGGGCCACCACGAGTTAGAAGTCGGGTTCGATCACATGATCTTGATTCGGCGCGATTGTGACGATGTAGGATCTTAAAGTGTGTCGGAGATAGCAGGCCGCAAGTACTTTTCATCCTTTGCATCCTGATTCTCCAGAGGATGTATGATATCTAATGCATGGCCTACGTATTCTGTGAGCACAAAGTAGTGACTGAGGATTTTGTTTCACGTTACTCCTGACGTCGCATTTACCGGCATTTTGGTATGTAGACAAACTTCCTCTACTAGGGGCCCGCAGAAGTGGCGCTTGGTTTACTATCATTCAAGATTGCCCGTCGACCACCTTATCTTTTCTTTCGCACGTTCCTCCTTCACCTACATTCATATCACGCTTGACGCCTTTGATGTGAGGGATCATGGCCTTTTTGCGACATCATCTTAATCAAGGACATTACGAAAGCAGGCGATCGAGATTTTACAGGCATGCACATCTTGCCAATTCCTCAGGTGGAGGTATACTTTATTATCGATGGAGAAACGATACCCGCGGGGTTTTTTTGGATAGCCATGCCATTGCACCTTTGTTATTTTCGATTTGTGACGCAGATAGACCTATTTTGGAGATATATACGGAGGGACGCCAATACAAGATCATTTCATAAATATTAGTTATGACATACGAGAGATGCTTAATGGGGAGGTGACATGAGCCTCCCATCTTTTCCTCTTTACTACCGACCTAATTTTCACAGGTATCTACAATTTCCATCTCTTGATGGACCCACAGCCAGGAGACTCTACATTCACTCTTAGTGATCCGCCATTCCTCAGACACTAGAGCTTGTTCCACGCCTTGTTTGCTCTAAGTACGCATGCTTGTGGATCTTGTCGACCATGCATCAGGGCTTTCAGTGACCGCACCAGCCTACTTTTTCCACAAATGATGAGGTTCCGCTTGGTTTTACCTCCATCCATCTACATCTTCATTTTCACACGTGAGTGTGGTCTCACTTTAGATGCAAAGCAAGTGTTCATATGACTCTTGTCCATTCGGAGGGCATAGATAGCTACCCATGATGCCATTAGGGAGTGTGCATTTGCTGCGAGAGTAAGGATATCTCACACAGAAACATGGTTTCAATGCGCCGGGTAGGTTAGCAGGACCGCATTTTTGGTCTGGAGGACCAAGTCACCGTGGGTCGATGTGATGGTTACATCCTACTGTCAGCCTAAGGTGATCACCCATCCTCCAAAGATAATAAAGGGAACGGGCAAGAATCCAAGCATAGAGAAGATGCGTAGAGAATACCTCTTTTGTTCCTCTAGCTTTGGAGTTATATGGAGCTGCACACCGACTTAATGTTCGTGTGAGGGAGCAAAGAGCCTACCATACCTTTGGTACGACATGGGATATCACCTCTTTTAGCTTAATGTGATAGCCTATTTTAGGGCAACATGTTTCCATTGCCTACGTAGTAGCACTAGATGGTGCAATCCATATGGGAGCAATCACATTAGTGATGCTTCTTCGATGCTCATGTTATTTTGTAAGACCTTTCGACTTGATAGTTCATATATCTTATGTAATGATGACATTTCCCAAGCAGGATACTATTGGGGCCTGATTTCCATGTTATCAGTTTGGCGGATCAACTTAGTACAATTTGACGATCTTCCCATCCCCTTTTGTTATTATACTTCTAAGATCTTATTGCATATACGTAGCTACAAGTTGGACCGTTCGCATAAGGGACCTATTTCTCCCACCGGGTCGCACATACGACCAGGTTACACCAAAAGACAAACACCACCTAAGGAGGATCAATGTTGAAAAGAGATTCATTGTGATTTATTTAAAGGTGAACCGCTAAAACAAATCTACCGATTAAAGTTTTGAATTTTTCTGTATGATTGATGATTATGCCTCTTTGGTATCATATATTCCTGCTTGTCCACCTTATTCTCTGATTTAGTTGTGGGGCTCGAGGAAAATTTGGTTTTTGAAATATTCTTGTTTACATAATTGTCCTTTTTCTATACTTTGCTTTCATGGCCCCTCGCTTTCAGTTTTCATTTTGACCCCTTCTTCATTTATTAATTGCATTCTTGTTTACTTTTATGCATGTTATTGGAGTCATAGTCAGACGCCCATCGAGGCTAACAACAAGAACTAGTATAGTGTCCAAAAAGTCAAGTCTTCTTGTATATAAGATGATACTTAAAATTTGGGCATTATGAATGAAACTAACACACATAGAGCAAATAAAAAAACAACAAATCACAAAAAGGAGAACAAAGCATTATGGATCAATAATCCTAGATTCATGGTGTAACTTCTTCATGTAATGATTCACTATCATATATCTTTAAGTTAATTTTTTCCTCAAATAATTATCAGATATATTGATCTAAAAATATTATCAATGTAATACTTTGTTGTTAAAAAAGTTTCTACTTGGTTTCATGGGTGGATATTGAAGCTCAATGAGTTGAGTAAGTCAATTGTAGTACAATGAAACGAGGTTTTTTAGAATTTCCAAGCTATTGATCCTATAACCACAACACCTGATGAGGCTTTGGAATTGGAGCGTATGGGAAGTATGATGAGTATATTGAGGAATTTTGATATTTTCAAATTCAGATTAGATATATGAATGGAGGTAAAGCCTTTGATTTATTCAAAAAAGTATTGATGAAAAGATTCAACATGAGGGGGATTCATGACAATCCAAGAACTTGAACAAGACTACTTTGTGCACAAAAATGCTCAATGTCTATCATAACAAGGGAAAGATATTTGTTTCCAATCATCAAAACCACCGCTTGGTAATTACAATGGTTTACTGATCCCTGCACGCCTCACAAACCATTAGATTGTAAGGAATCAGTCAAGCAAAATCCAACAAGCCATGTGCAAAGGCCCCGATCCAGAAAAAAAAAGTCAAGGTATAGTTGTATGTTATTGACAAATTATCCATATCATTGATCGGTTTACTCGTGGGAGTTAGCTCGTTGTCCTGAGCTCACAAAGTGTTGTGACAAGAGCTTAGGTTGATGCCAATTGGGCCTAAAAAAAAGCAAATCTTGAATCTAAGTCAAAGTTTGAATTTTGATTCAAATATTGAATCAACTTCGATTGTCTCCAAGTTCATAATGCCGCATTTAAAATTCCCTTTAAAAATCTCATATTTTGGTTTGGACATTGATATAGCAAGTCATCTCTTCAAGCACATTAAACTTTGTTTCTATCTTTTAAACATGATTATGATATACTCAAGAAGAGGAACTTAATCCAAAGCTTTAGAGGTGTGGGAATACTAGAGTTTCAAGCAAGATCATAGGTAATTTTTGAACTTATATTGAGAGATGCAAGATTGGGGATTAGAGCGAAAAGCTAAAATAAACTGATAGAAGGTTATATTAGCAATAAGGAAAAATGAGTAAGATTTGACACAAGCACACAACTTGGAATTATATGAGGATGACGATGAAGAGTCACAAATCTGAAGTTAGCCAGTCTTTTAAAGCGGTTGAGGTAGAGAATGTCTCCTTCCAAGTTTTTAGTTAAATAAGTCAAAAGCTTTGAAACTTGATATTTCAAGAACAACCATGGATGTTGGCATCCAAAAATCTTCAAATAAATTTATAATATTACTTTAGGAGTTTTTTAGATCCTAAGGAGGCACAAAATTAAGATTAGAGAGACATATTAATATTATGAAGAGTTAGCCAAGTTAGATTGCAAAACCTGAGATAACTTATGCAATCTATAGAAGATGACTTAGCCAAAGTAATTAAAGACCTGGAGAAGTAGATAGCTCCCCAAAATAATTCAGGCAATTCACATAGGATGATGTAGTCAAATTAATTAAAGATATGGAGAAGAGGAAAGCTCAATGTACCTATGCATGTACAATCGAGGATTTGTCAGACCTTTTTCCAAAAAGTAGTGAAGGAAGTAACAAAATGACACAAATTTTTTGATGAGGAAAACAGATGGCATACCCTAGGTTGAAGGAAAATAAAACTTTTTAGAATATGGCAGGCTAAAAGACTTGCATAATTGCCTGCATATGTAAAATATTTTTTATAAAATAGTGGTAAAATTATCTCCAACATGTCTATAAAATTAGTTACCAAGCATGGTGAGTTCAATGCAAAAAAAAAAATTGTTCAATGTCATCACATTCTAACATTTGCTCACTTACAAATTAATCCAAGAAAAGAGCGAGAAGGAGAAAATCAAAGTAGCATTTTTAATTCAATTTGAAGTTCACTTTTTGACAAGATTGATCGTATGTATTTGTGGCACACAAGGAATATACGTAACTGTTAATACCAAATTTATCTTGTTGTTATAAGGATTGGTGGAGTGAGGAAGATCAAACATTCATATAGAAAGAGTATTTACAAGAGAGATTGTGTTCAAGAGAGGGATGCCCCATCGGTCATCTCCTTTTCTCCGTAGCCACATTTTTCTTGAGGTTGATGTTGAAGTACATGCAAAAAGTAGAGAATTGCATAATGTTAAGATGGAAGGAGGAAAATAATTCCACATTGATTATTTGACAATGATACCAAATATAAATCGTAGGCGGGATATTGATAAGGTGATAGTTTTTTCGACCCCGAAGTAATTGTAGGCCATACCATGAGCAAATTGTATTTTTTGAATTCATATTATTAATGTAATACATGATGAAGACGGATTGCAATTTTATTACGTTATTATTTGCAAGAATGGGCCATACAAAGGGATCAACCAGAGGATGAACCAACGGGTCCAAGGGAGGAAGGTTTGAGATGGATCAAAAGTTCGAGATGCAAGAAGCATCAGCCGAGATACACGAGATTAACTGGGTTGGCAGTCAGTAAAAACTCAAATGAACTTATGGGTGACAACTGGGCATTGGAAGAGGGTTAAGACTGCAATACAGTAGCCTCATGTGAGATTACATTTAATCTCACATTACACGTTACACATACATCCAGAGCAAGGAAGAAACGTCCAAAATAGCGTATGGAAGTCGAGTATCAACGAACCGAGTAAAGTATTCCTCTGGCAAGTATGGCAACATAGTTTTCCCTACTGGACGGAGATTAGCTCGATCAGGGGTGGTGGATCCTGAGTGTCAAGGATGCGGATTGGACGAGGAATCCTTGGTTCACGCCTTGTACAAATGTCCTTGTGAACATGACCTATGGAGCCAGTATATATCTGTCGGTATGGAGCAGAGCAATACACGGAAAGTAATCTGGAAGGGGGTCGGAGATGGCTTGCAATTTGTGGTTGTCTCCCTTCCAAAAACGATATGGACTGACCCTTTAATAAGAAGTTGTTCGAGGGCAAAAGGCAGCCAACCTCGATGTTTTCCATACTTCACACGGCATTAAAAGCGCTGAATGAACATATTCGAACCACGAAAGAAGACTCGAAGGTTGGCATTAACCTCAGGAAAGCAGCAGTGATCCTTCAAAAGATGTCCAACAGGCAGTCGTCTATGACGGAGAGAATGCACAACATGAGCACGATGCAGTGAGAGGGGAGGAGCAAGAGAACACTTACCGTGATCGTTCACTCGAATACTGCCGATACGGATGAGCCTGGGACGGAACCGAGAGCCACCAAGAACGAAAGCTCCACTCTCAACCGAAGGACATTGCAAGGCAGGTAAGTCACTCAGTAAGTCGTCGCAGGTGAAATTGATTTTACGACTTGGAAAACAATGTACAGCATAGAGACTAAGTCCGAGTTAATGGTTGGATATTTGGATATTTGGAATGCAGAGTAGACTACTTACCATGGAGGGCCATGCGACCTCGGGGAATGGAAGAGGAACTGGTCGGGGAGAATTCATGTTACGGGACAAAGCGAGAGAAGTGCACCACTAAGACTGGGACCCAGCCTCCTCAAGCATGACCCGACGAAGAAATAGCACAGTCGTGGACGATGTGGGACATCAGATTAGTCAGGACAGCTGCCCAAATTTCCTTAGTTTTACCTCGTTACAAGTACACACTCCTAAGGGGATTGTTTTTGGTTTATGCCCCATTCAGGGCCCTGTCAGCATCATGTAGCGTAGCATATCCGCTGTTATGAGCTGGCACTGTCTATTTTCAACTTTATTAAGTCGCGGGCTGGCGGAGCCTTTTTGCCCAAAAAAAAAAAAAAGTATAAGAACTTCAGTGACGAACTGAGATGGTGTCTGCACTCTTAGAGAGCAGGCCTACATCTCGGTTCATTCAGCTCTCCCATTATCATTCTTCATGAGCCGCTCTTACGGTTCGCGCTGAGTTTCGGCCGAAGTGGAAGAGCAGGGCAATGATCCTGAATTGACGGAATAATATATGTCGCTTAGATCGCGCAAATCTTCCGGCGCATGCAGGAGTTTCCAGCCAGACGCTGCGCAGGACCGTGAGAAGACTTTGAAGAAGCCTGGGAGAAGTGAGAAACAGCAACAGTCGTTTGCAACTACCCAAACCCACCGATGGGGCTTACAGCAAACCTGCTCCGTGTGAGGTACGGGCTACTGGGCACAATCAGACCGATGAGAGCCCTCGAAAACCTCTTTTTTGCGAGGACATGCTTTGTACCTGCAAAGTACTGTAGAATGGAGGAGATAGATACGCTCATCTTCCACATGCGTATCGTCAGTTCATAAACCAGTGTGAACGTCAGTAAGAAAAGTGAGTTATCAGCCCATATTTGAACATACTGATCCATATGTTGGCCCTCCCATCATATCTGGTAGAACTCCTCAAGAGCGCGCTGATAAGCGGCAAGCACTTTGTGTCAACTGTGATCGAGAGAGCTACTGTAGGTTTTTTAGTGAAAGGGCAGTCACTGGAAAGCTCATTTCCCTATAGACGAAGAAGGGGGGTGATGATGTCCTAATCTTGAAGACATTTACATCCATTACTAACCCAAGAGAAGCATACAAAACCTAGAGCAACAAAGATGTGACCTCTATGCACATCCCTATACTTTGAACCTGGTTAAGACAGTTACACTAGTAATTATCCAATTCCGAAATAGTATCAAGTGTAAGAGGATGGGTAATCATCCCTCCTCAGTCAGTATCAAGTGAATGATATGTAACCACAACAAGAATATGGTAACTCACATCAAGGGGGAGCGTGAGTATGCTTTCCAATTGACACGAGTTAGAATGCTGTAAACCTATACTTGGTTTGGAAAGACATGGTAAATATTATAGAGATAGATGTAGATATAGATATATATATATATATATATAATGTAGTATATACATGTGATTGTGGTACTATCAAGCCAAGTCAAAAGTTCTTCAAGTATAGAAAATATAGCTTGTGTGAGTCGAAAAAGTCCTAATGCATTGCTGAGACAAGATCCACGAAAGCATGCACCCTTGCTAGAGCAAGAATGTATTTAGATCTAGTAGTACGAGGGAATGATCGTATCCACTCAAGAGAGAGTATAGAGATTTGTTGAAAATTGTCAATACATCAAGATAGACTATAAACCTCTCTCATCCAATCATGTAAGAGAAAAAAAAAATACACAAACTCATATCGCAATGAAACAAAAGATCTCGATGATGTAATAGTATATATATATAAGAAATGATCCCCATCCACACCTTTCAAACATTCAATCATAAATCGAGGATAACAAAAGTGTCGAGAGTACCAACTAGCCAAAAATATTATAGTTATAGGGCCTCCTCCATTGATAATAAGTCTACCCTTCCACTTAAAAATTGAAAGAAATGTATATCTCAAAATCAAAACTCCTATCACACACCTCGGCCTCCTTGTCTCGATGATGTCACCCAAAGACTTCCATGATTCTACTATCAAAGATTGTCAAAAAATGATAATAATGCATGCGGAATGGAAGAATCGTGTGAATAAGAGGGTAGGTTGCCTAAAGAATACTAGAAAAGAGTATATCAAACTTCACATGTGATCCCCTAAGAGAGGAAAAATCATCTACATGTAGCAAGTGTCGTGGTTTAGCTAAAGATGAATGTAAACTCCTTGACTTTTTACTTGGTAATTGGCTGATGCGCAAGCCTTCTATCAATATCATACATCCCTATAGAAGCTTGAGATAATTAGAAACTCACCCAAAGGAGACCATGCTATATACTTTGACACCTTAACTTTCTAAATCTACAAGATGGTGCTCTATAGTCAAGTACTCAAAGATCTATCTTAATCTGGTCCACAAGGCCCACAATGTGTGGAGGAACACACAATCAACAATACGGTCAAAGCTAAGAGACATAAGAGCCTTCTAATGAGCCATGGCAACAAGAGTCATCCCAAAGGATCCCCAAGTAGAGTACAACCATGATTTATAATGACTCACTCTTGTGAAAAACATGCTGATAGAAGAGAGAAGAATGCGAACCATAGAAAGAATGTATGAAAGGATGTAATTCTCCATGAAGGCCTCGACAGTTACCACAAATTTAAGGCCTTCTAAAGATGGATGCACATGAGACATTATTAAACCATTCTCAACATCCACTTGCAAGACAACCCAATCCGATGGATATCCGTATTGGATTGTTTCAATGTCTAATAACAATTCACAACCTCTTTAAGGTGATGACTCCAAACTGATGTGGACAAAGGTGATGTTTGAAGGGAACAATGTTGCATGACCACGGGGTAATATGTGGTACACATCAAGCACACAAAAGCATTTTGACTTGTCCCCAAACGAATCCATCACCTCACACCGGTATTTGCTAATGCAATCAATGAATAGTGAAGTTAGTAAAAGTATATGCAAAGGTTAGATTTGAAAAGGGTATCCACACCTTCTTTAGCATATTGCAAAATTTATTTTAGACGACATGCATACATTGTTCTACAAAGAGCAAGAGGTGGTGCGATCTATATGATAACAATCCCCAAGTTGATGATTATTTAATGATGATCATTGAACCTAGATAGTTAAAAATATGTTGTGCTATATGACATGTTTCCCATTGTGATGCTATTGGGGCCGTTATTACCCATTTGATTCATCCCTATATGACTTTAAGGTTCTTCCCATCCTTTTGCTATATTACTTGGTGTCTCCCCATGTGTATCCATATTCCACTTGCTGCATAACGAGCTAAAAGCTCAGACATTCTGACTCAATCTAGCAGGGCCGGTTTGCCTGATTGAGCCTGATGATCGGGTAAAGTAATTCCGGACACCGGAATTCTTACGTGCCTCAAAGATCACATACATCAGAATATCGATGAGATGACGGCATCTTGATAAAGGTTCTCACTCCGGCACACGGACCCATATATTCTAGTCAGCTTGCAGACCACTACTCACTCATTGTAGCCGGGCTTTTGTGATTCCCCGTTCCTCTAATAGCGGGTAATGGGGACTGTACATTATGAAGTGACCTCATAGGTTCACGCAGCACGAGGGGTTTGTCCACACATCCAAGCTCCAATCCCCATGCACATCAAGACGTTTCTCCCCGTCATTTCTTTTGCTTCCAGCTTCTGCGAGCGGGATGGGGGGAAGAGTATAAAACCAACCCAACTTCGTAATCATTTGAGAAAGGCATAAACAAGAGATGCACTGCATGCATAAATTGCTCAACAATCGTTGATTTAACTTTACATTATTGGCTTCAGCTTTATTGACGAAACGCATGTACGCGCCCCCCCGCCCTGCTTCAAAATTAAGCACGCAAGCAAGCGAGCAGGGTGGCTCATGAGAGTGGAAGATGCCCGGGTACACCTCCTTAGTATTCCATTCCTCCTCGATGAGCAGCCCAGACCTCTCGTTGATGACAAACCTATCCAAGCCGTGAGAGTCCATAGCTTGGCTCCGGTTCTCTTCCTCTCTTTCGTCTCAACACCGACCGACGTTCATGCCTTTTCCAGGCCCGGTTATGTGGCTCTGGGTCCATCGTTGCCGGAACAGCTTGCAACGCGCTACCACTCGACACCTTTCTGATCGTTGATGCTCTGTGCGTTCCGGGGAGGTTCTGCAGACCTGAAGCTGCAGCTCTAACCCAGCAACACCTGACAAGTAATTTGTCGTTATCGCCTTTACGTGTATCTTGCAAAACAGCGAACGTGGTGCGCACGAGACACACCAGCGTCAGGTCAAACCAATCCTCGTACCTCTAGGTCATTTGGATTCTGGAACTCAACACAAGAGGCTCGAGTGACACGGTGCCGGGTCGGGTGTGTACTCCAGAGTCCGGACTGTTCTCATGATTTCCCCCTCCGTCACATGCTATCATCACCTCATCGATCCATCATACGCTTACACTATATAATTTACAAAGATGAAAACCTCGTGGAGCTCATAACCTAACTAACGCACTCCAGCTCACTATTCTACACAATGCCGAGAAAGAGCTGCTGGAACCGAGGCCTGTGGACAGCGCCTGGGGGCCTTGCTCTTGTCGAAGAAGAGAAGAAAGCTCAATAATTAATCGGCAATACGCCTCTCATCCAGGGCTGCCTCGAAGCGTCTGGTCGATTCGATCCGCAGTTCGGTGCTCGTCTCATACTCGGGCGCAGGGTAGTAATCCCAGCGCAGCTGACAGTCGCGCAGACTGCGGCAGCCTCCGATCATAGACAAGAAGTGCTCGTGCGCTGAGCCATGAACAATCAATCGCCTCAAATGAGGGCACTGAGACAAGACACCGGCAGCCGGAAGAGAAATCCCTCGATTATTCAGGTCCTTATCACTCGGAGGCCTGTAATCAAGATCACGAAGTGCGAGCTGGTCCATTCCACCCAAAAAGTATCGCTCCCACACTTGCAGGTCAACCTTTCCTTCCGGGGCGCTCATGGAAAAGCTGACCACCTCACTCAGATCAAAGTTCAGCTTCTTGAAGTTGGGGTAGCGACCCAGCGAAGCGAGTCCCCAGTGATCGGCCGGGGCGGGCTTTTTCAACGGTTTGCAGTCGCCTTCGACTTTGATGGTCATCTCTGTGAGCGCCGGACAGCGCCCCAACCCCATGGACGGAAGGGGTGAGATCAACACCCCGACACCCACCCACAGGGACAGAAACTGCAGACTGGGCCACACTTTCTCGTCGGGAGCTTCGTCATCATGGCGTTGCCAGCTCCCAGGCTGTCCTCGCCCGGCATTGGAATTCCCAGCGTGCAATCCCGAATGTCCATTGCTGCTGGTGGATGCACCCCAACCTTAACAACCTCTGTCCTCTCCGCCACCGCAGGCGACGTCGGAGGACGTCCCGATCTGCAAAGCTGCTGGTTTGTTGCTACTCTTTCGTCCGACGTCCAAAGTCTAGAATAAATCCGCGCTTTCTCCATTTTCACAGCGCAGTCGATCATCGTCCGTATATCTACGAGGCATGTACGACTGAACTGGCGTGGAAGAGAGCCTGGCCTGGAGAGCGACCACCTCGACGTCCCAGACGCAGTCGAGGTGCAGCCGTTGGATCGAATTCCGAATTGGCTCGAGAGCTCTCAAAGTTTCGAGACCCGGTAGAAGCCTACAGCAGAAAATCTCCACATCGATCAAAGTCTTCGATAGCGAGCTCACGCACTCCCTCACGCCTTCTTCTGTGATTCCTCTGCAACCTCTGAGACACAGCTTCTTCAGCCTCTTGCAGCCTCTCCCGATGGCTGCCAAGCTAGAATCCGAGAGATCTACGCTATTCTTGATGGTGAGCTCTGTTAATCTCGACCCCGCTGCAATTCCGTCCTCTTGTGGACCAAACCACAGTCCGTGAAACTGGCTTAGTTGCAATGATGTAAGTTTCGTGCAGTGACTAAACAGTTGTTCGAGAGCAGGCCCAGAATTTCTTGCGTTCTGTCCCAAAATGAGAGCCAAGCCTTCGAGATGAGGTAGTGATTTGAACATCGTCCCGAGGCCCTGTCTAGTCACGTTAGCGTCCTCCTCCGCAAAATCATCGTTCAAATCGCTTCTAAGAGCTCCCCATTCGCTGCTGTCAACGAGGTGAAGTACCCGCAAACGGGGACAATTGGTAGCTAATGTAGCGAGAGCTTGGTTACCGACCGAATCCAAATATCTCGGGTCAAATTGGCAAAGTAAGAACAGCTGCTCCAAATTTTTACAAGCTAAGGTGATGGCTGTTATTTCTGTCGTCTTAAAGCCCTCTGGTGAGATTTTCAAAAGGTCCAAGTAAAGAAGATTAGCAGCAGTCGCAGTTTCTGTCTCAAGAGCGGGAGGTATATCCTCCGTCCAACAGTAAAATTGCGAGAGATCGAGTTTTCTCAGATTTTGGCACTTGAGTAGGCACTCCACTTCAGTACCTATTTCCATGCCCGATCCTGGCTCCATGGCGCGCTGATGCCACCTGACAAGCCTCAGCGATTCGACTTCTGGCCATAGCCACGCCACCATCTGAATGTCCACTGCGTCTCTAACATATATTGCAACATCTTTCACCTTGGGAAAAGCCTCTCGCAGCAACTGGCCCACCATCTCTCCTCCCGTCGAAGTCGACTGGAACACCGAGTAACCCCAAGGAGAGCAGCACGACAGATCCAGCTGAGTAATGTTTCTGAAAGAGTGTGGTAATGACATCAGATTACAGACATTACCCCTCAGCATGAGAGACGAGCGTGTCTGCCTCTCCAAGAGGTACCAGTCCCGGCAAGCGAGAGCCATGTTATTCCGTGTACGGGAATCCGAAACCAACGAGAAAATGCTGGTCAGGACAGCCCCCGGCAGGTCGCTGATTTGGGTCTGCCGAACTCTCCCCATCCCTCTCGATACACCTGTGCTACTGGGGAAGGCAGTCCCTTCACCGCCGGCTATTCTCGTCGGCCATTTCATTGAAAGATGCTGTCCCGTGCCCGCTCAACCAGCTCATGTACGAGCTCACAGATTCGAACTAAGTTTCGCCTAGACCTGTCTTCCGCTAATACCAACTTCAGGATCATCACATTTAAAACCTCACTGGCGTGCCTGCTCTAGTTCCTCGCGGAGGAAATAAGCGAGAATGACGAGAGGAAAAACATCGTACCGCCTGCAGAACAACAGAACAAGCTGAGCGCAAGGATGGCAGGCAGTGCAATCCTCGTTTCTGCTCTTCGACTCACTTGCGCTCTCACATTCTCGTGCGGGAAGAAGACATGGGACCTACGGTACTCAAGTAGCTGACAGCAGACTGGAGACAGAAGAAAGGGACCGACTGGCAGGTAGGACAGACAAAGACGAGGACGGGCACCACGACGCTTTGGAACAATACAAACGAGAGTGAGAGCGGGAGAGCGAAACCGGATATAGCCGCACACTGTTCTGGCTATAACCCCCACCGCAGCAGATGTCTTATCTCTCCTCTCCGCCCCTCTCCCTCCTCTTCTTCCTTCCTCCCTCACTCATCCCACAACCGCTGCGGACTACTGCATCAAATGGCTCTCCGCATCAACCAACTATTCAAATATTCCCTATTCCAACCCTGGAACAGCTTCCTCCGGCCTTCGTGACACACAACGCCATTGCAGCAAAATCCTCTCGGCAAAAAAAAAAAAAGGAGGAATGGATTTTAGAGGGCGGAAACCAAGCTACAGTCATCCTCCTTCAACTTTCAGCCATTTTCTATAATCCGCATCAGCAGATTCTGCACTGTCTCCGGGCCGCGCCGCTGCGCTTGTGCCAATGGAATGCAAGAGAGCGGGCCGTATCAATGCCTCCTTTCCCCTCGCTCTCCTTGGTGATTTGACTTTCCTGCCTCCTGTCCCTGACTCCCCGACTCTCCATTCCCTTCTCCGCCTCGTCTGGTGTCTCCGGAGTCCGGTTCTTCCCAAGTTCCGCTCTCCTGTTGTTGCGCTCGAGTCCTCTGCGGAGGGACGACGAGACCTCTTTATCCCTGGCTGCTTGTTCGGACAGGACCCTTCCCTTGATGGGAAAGGAGTTTAGGTCTGCGTACAGTACAGTACTTTGGGGATAGCAGCACATCATGCTCACGAATCATGACCATCATAAGCATGTCATTGTATGTCCTGGGCTGGACAAGGAAAAATGACACGTCGATGAAATGCACATGGCCATTAACAACCGCCACGCATAGCTGGATTTGCGTCACGTGAATACCGGCCATCTCTGTCAACCAGAATGGCCTTTAAGTCAGTAAGATACGTAAGTCGACATCGCCATGGAACGGCGCGATTCGCCCTGCGTCACTTTCGGACCAAGCACCTCCCATTCGGTGCAGAGGCATCTGACCTTTCACAACGCGATTTAATTTACTAAATCGCGCTGTGAAGGTCAGATGCCCTTAGCGAACCTTTAACTTCTTCGTTCTTTTTAACTGCTCTAGCATTGAGGGCTTTGCAATGACCGGTGCTCCAACACAATTCTTGTAAAATTTTAGCTTCCAATTAACCTACAACCAAATGTCCAAAAACCAAAAGCTAAGTGTTTTGATCAACTTCCCTATTTTATTCATTAGGACGGGCGATAGCATCACTCAAAAACATACACTCCACCAACCACTTTAGATTGGAAACAACTTCTAGAGATCTTACATTCAAGCCATCTTCTATTCAAACACAGCAATGTTCATGCCAACACCCATGTACAATCACAGTATGTAAATATTTAACATCAAGCGTAAATAGATTAGAAATTCATACGTAATGAAACTCTAATCTATTTCATAATTCAAAACTCATATTTCAATAATATTAGCATGAAATATTAAAAGAAATAAATGATCATGTTTATATATATATATTCAATCTTGTTATGCTCTTAAAAAAAACATACACTTGAGGCGTAATAATGTTGACATATTAAAAAAATCAGATATTTAATGAAACTAAAGATCCGTTTTTTACAAAAAACTCTGTACATTAATCAAAAACACTCTCAATATTACATCCTACATATGATAAAGAAGATAAAAAATAACACATGATCCAAAAAAGAAATTTTTTTTTTGTAAAATAAAAATGACAAAGTATTCATCAAGTATCCCATGAATAAATTTAAAACAACATTGACATATCATTTTAGAATTGATCTTAATATTATAGTATATAAATGATTTCATAATATACTACAATCACTTCGAGATTATAAAATATTTAGATTTTGCCACAAAATTCTCAAATCAAACATGCAACATATTTTTTTTATCATTGCATAAATCTTATAAATGAAATCACCCTAAATTTCTCTTATTGATAAGAAAAAAATTATAACATATAATCTCTAATAGAAAATAACTTTCATAGTAAATTTTATTAAAAAAAAAATTAACTATTTTATGAGTATAAAATCCACAAATATTTATGTTTATTTTTTATTTGATTGAAATTTATTCTTTATTATGAATAGAAATTGAAGATAATTTCAGCCCCTTATAAAAAATCTCTTAAATATAGACTTGCTCAAAACTAAGGTCCATCATAATAAATACACAACATTCAAATTATTGAAGATTATTTCATCCTTATCAACAATACTCTTAAAAATAATATTAAGAAATAAAATTTGATAATAGATAATAATATATATTTCAATTATGATAAAATAAAACTAAAAATCATCAAAATTGGTTGTGTATTTGCATATTTATATAAATTTATGATTTTGAGCATAAAATTATTTTTATGTTCAAAAATATGAAGTTGATTGAAATGTTAATATTTTTCATAATTTATTTAATTTAAATTTATGTATATATAATAATTTTAAAATAAATAAAATTAAAATTATTTTATAATTTATGAATATTAAAGTCATTACATCCTCTATTTCTCAAAAATATATTTTCAAATTTAATTGATATTGATTTCATATAAAACTACTTTGAAAAAAAATAATATTTGTTGGATTATATTTTTTAGAAAAAAAAAAAAAATATGCACATGCATCATATTTTTGTTCATTCATTATTTTAGTTGTCATAATATTCAATTTTATGTTGGTTATGTACTCTTTATTTTGTTATCTTGTGAATAATTCACACAAATCTATGTAATTTATTTAAAAAATAATAAAATATCATGAGATATATTTTCATAACTATTATAAATTTGATTTTAGTGTTTTAGGATTATGATGATATGCATTTTTTGAAATTAGTTCAATCATGCTAACAATTTTATGAATATTAATGAATCAATGTTGAGAAAAAAAATATTAATACTTAAGTTGTCAATGTATTTCGATACACTTTAAAAATTTATAACACATGGATATTTATGTCATATTAAAAAATATCAAATCATAAATTAATTTTTGCACAATCATAATATAAAAAAAATAGTACATTATGGCATCATAACATTTAAAAAATTTTTTTATACTAGATTAAAAAAAATTCACTTAGAAAGTAGAGTTCAATAAAATCAAATGATGTATTACATGTAATCACTTATGAGTTATTTTGATGATAGATCGATAAATAACATTGAAATATTTGTAGTCAAGAATGTGATGTATTTTAGCTTGATTGATCATACATATTAAAATATCTGATAAAACATATCATAAAAAATTAAGTAACTCAAAGAGTATAAAAATCTGATAGTTGATCTTAATTTTGAGTTTAATTAAAGACATAAAATGTATGAATAAATGCAACAATACCATATGAATAACATTCTGACAAGTTTTTTTATGCATTTTTTATATTGATTTCATATTTTCATGTTATTGAATCTTTTGTATGTTCATTTATTATCTTCAACTTGTAAATGGAAGTCATGTTTTGGAGATTTTATGCTCCATTTTTTAATTAATTGAAAAAATAATTCAAAATTTAAAATAAATTTTATATTTTTCAAATAAACATAATCAGATTATTGTTTTTGAACAAAAATTCATATTGATAAGATCTTATATATATTTTGACTATTTCATATCACCAATAAAATAAATTTAAGAAGATCAAAATTTATGATTAAAATATGACTTAACATGAAATAATTGAATAATACATTAATGTATTGCAATTATATTTGTAATCATTTATCATAAATTATGAAACTATACATATTGCAAAAATTGATTTTTGAATCAAATCAAATAAATTATTAATGAAAAAAACCAAAATCTTGCATGAATTTCAAAATTTCAAATTATAAAACTTTTATTTATTCAAATTATATATTAATATTAGATTAGTCTCATAAATTATAAAAAATAATTAAAATTAAAGTTTTTGTTTATAAATCTATATTTTATTAATATATGTAATGTCATTTTATCATCAACATTATGATTACATAGATAAATATAATTTAATATCAATGGAAAATAATTCCAATTAAGTTCATTTTGTTTATTGCAATACATGAAACCATACTATTCCATTATTTACACATTTAACCTTTCAATCTTAAATATAAACTCAACAATTTCAAGGTAAGATTGATAATTTTTTATGTATAAATTGATGAACCTTATATCTTAAATTTTATAGATATATTTAAAATTTATATAACACATATCATGAAGTATTACATATTTCATCATGTCTTATGTTAATATGTCTTCAAATTTCAACTGGTTCAAATTAAATTAATAAGAAACCATTAAAATTTAAGTTAATTATTATAATAAAAAATGATTTTATTCAAAATAAATAATAAAATTAATTTTTATCTAATTCTTCATGAATTATTTTTATTTAAAAAATACATTTATTAAATTATAATTAAAAATTTATTAATTATTTTATAAATATGAAAATAATACATCTGATTCAAGATATATGCAAACAAATTATTGAAAATTTACTTATTCTATTTTAATTTTCAAAATATCTATTTGTTGATGAAAAATTTAATTTAATAAGAATAAGTGATTAAAAAGATGATAAATGTTTTAATAATGAAATCAAGGTATTTTTTTATTTAATTTGAAAAAATCAATAATTTAGGCTAAATTTTCTTTTTAGTTGAAAAAAAATAAAATTTTATAGACAAACAAATTTATTGTTAAAATGCAGTAATTCAAATTTTAATATAAAAATTAATTATAAACTTCTCAAATGGTTGGTGGATGACTTACACCGTATTTTTTTTGTGTTTAGCATTATGTTTACATATGCAAAGCATTTAAAAATATCATAATTGTTTTGAAATGGCCCCAAAAGTACTAAAGTCTACCTAAACAAAGTGTTAAGTAAGACCGTGTTATAAGAACGATTCATCAATGCGAGGGGGGGATCGCGGGAGTGATAGGAGAGCAAAGAGTAGTTTAGTTGTAGGATTAGCTTTTTCTTACATTGTGGGGTTATACTTACTCAAAGTTGAGATAGTTCTCTGGTTTTTCACTTTTGATTCAAGTGATATCCAAATTGAACACTATTTAGAATTGTATAGAGAAATATCGTTGATTATGTTATTTTTAGAGTTTCAAGTGATTTTTTTAAGTTAGAAAGATATTTCAAGTTTTTTTATTTCATCTAACTTTGGTTCTATTTGAATCTAGTTGGAAAATTATGTAGATCAAAATAGAAAGTTATTAGTGTTTTAGATTTTAGGGTTTTGATAGTTAACATTTTCTTATGTGAGGTAGAATGTTAGGATTGTGGTTGTGCAATTGGAAGTAGATACATGAGCATCTTGCTCCTTATCAATTCTCTTTGTATTAGCTTATACTTTCACTTTTTTCATTGGGGTCAGAGAGAGCAATGAGTGATACATCATGTATGGTGTATCATCGCCTCTTTATCTCGCAAGAGGTAAAGATTCACGTGGAAAGATGCACAAAAGATTATAATTGGACCACTAGATGCAAAGGGAGGCGATCAAACACATTGACATTTTTCACCGAGGATCATACATATTATGTCCATAAATATGAAGATCGTGTATGTGGAGGAAGAAATAGTTTGCCGATGCATTGACGAATGCCATCATCCGGAGTATGAGCAATAAGAGCCATTATATCTTGACAAATCATTTATTGCCCATTCTTTATGCACGGTCCCACACCTATCCTCAAGAGGCTTGTCATGGATGGTATATTAACATCTTAGAGATTGATTTCAAGCGGATGATCCTCTATTTATTTCACTAAGTTTTTCCATACATATGCATCGGTTGCAAGTCGCGGATATCCCGTTGTTAGTAAATTCGGATGTTAGATGTTAATTAAATACCATAATGAAAAAGGACACGAGGCATTAGACCGGTGCTATTGGGAGATCTTATTGCTTTTTTGGGTTGGAATACAACATCGTTCCCCTTCGACAACATCTTTTATCCCTGCTTAGTTTGTTTCGCCAGCCATGAGGGTTGTGAATATTAAGTGATTATCGAGGATTTCCATCCGGTGGTTGATATATAAAAGGATATCGAGAACACTTTTGATAATGTTTCACGTGCATCCATTTGTAGAAACAGAGAGGCTCATAAACTTTCTTGATCCTCATTCTTTTCATACAGTCTTTTACAATTTACATTCTTTTCTCTTCTATCCAACACGACTTTTCACAAGAGGAAGTCACAATTCCAATCTCCGGTGATACTTTCGACGGAGAGATCATTTGGGAGTGCCCTTATTGCCATGGCTCATCAATAGAGCTCTTTGTCTGGTATTTTGACTGTTAGGTCGTGTGTTCCCTCCTTAACGGATGATACACAATATGGATCATATAGTATCATCAAACGGACCTTTGATTACTTGGATAACAGGAGCTTCATCTTGTAGGCTTGAGAAATAAATATTGTTAAATTGTGGGGCATGGATGCCGGCTGGGCAATCCTCCCTGGCAATATCAAACTAAAGAGGATGTATGATATCGACAAATGGCTTACACATTCTTATGAGTATCAAGGGATTTTGTATCATGATCCTAATATAACCATCTTTAGTTAGTGAGAATTAAATGAATTACCTAAGGTGGAGATATATAATCTTGAGTTGATTATTAATAGTGAACTATTAAAGATATCGTGTCGGCAATCGTGTTGTTTAGGGTGTTTCTTGTGTGTTAGTTGGGTTACGTCGATAATCTATGTGTTATAGGATATCCGTCATATCTTGATCCACAGGAATTGGATGGATGATGGTTGCAGATTTATTTTTATGATTATATATAGAGAAAGACAAACCATTGAGTGATGAAAGATACAAATAACTCAAGAAATTCTAAAGTTGAGAGAATTTCTTGAGCTATCTGGAAATAATCTTTCATCACTTCTAGTTGTTACAATGGTATTAGAGCCAACTTGATATTTTCTTGAGTGTGGATTAACCCCTTGGAATAGCAAGATCATGATGATAAAACTTTTAAGTTCTTAAGAGTTATATAGAGACCGGGCAGACATTGATATGCATGTAAGAGTAAGGGGAAAGGGAAAATTGTGGGTACGCATGGATGTGGATGTCTTAGAAATCATGTACCAAACTTTCCATTTAACTTGTTCAACATCCATATTCGATTTATGGAGAAAGATGTTTTAGAAAGGTACCTGTGACCACCACAAGTGCATTTTATGGCTTGAGTAATTTCTTCACCAATCCCCATTGATTCTTTTGATTGCCGATTTATGGAGAAACATGGTTGTACCATTTACATTATCTTTGAATGTTAGATGGATTTGAATCGCGAACCATCCGCACTGTAAGACCCAAGATTGTACATATGGGATAAAATGTAAGTATATCTAAATTAAGCCTAAGTTTATCTTGGTCATGACTATGTTTAGCTAGTTATGGTTAAATTGGAGGAAAATATAAAGTAATTTTTGGTGTGGTAGATGAGAACTACTATTTTGTTGTTTAATAAGAATCAAGTAACAGATTCCATCACATGGGTATCTTGACTTTCTTTCACTTTGGATTAGTTCTCATTAGTTGGACTTTATGAAGACCCTTAAATCTATGAAATGGTATTATTTTAGACACTAAAGTCAATTGGAGATTAGTTGGGCTTAGAAGATCCAAGTGGATAGAATTGCATGTTGCCATGTAAATCTTTTCATTGGGATTTATGATCTCTCTGCGCTTTTAAACTGGTAAAGAAAGTTATATGATCATTCTTATAATTCTTGGTGTAAGATTCTAAGAACATAGATAGAGGGTTGAGAAAATTTTGTTTCACGCTACCTTGACGTTGCGTTTACCGAGGATGTTTTGCATGTAGACGAATTTTTCTCTACTAGAGGATCCTCGCATGGCGCGTTTAGTATACTATCATTCAGTATTGCCTGGCCGATCCACTCTTCTTCGCACTCCGTTCCTCCTTAACCTACATTCATATCATGTTTGATGCCCTTTGATAGGAGGATCATGGGCGTTTTTATGGACATCATCGGGACCAGGACATTCGAGTATGTATCGGGAGATTTGGCAAGGAGACGACATCTTTGCCAATTCGTGTGGAGGGGTAGTACTTTATTGATGGAGGAGGGGCACGCAGTGACTTTTTTTGACGAGTTGGTAACATGTTGCACTTTGTTATCTTCTCGATTTGTGATCCACGTATAGACCTATTTTTGGAGATATATACCTGCGTCGTGCCCCATGGTAAAGCATCTCTTGTATAATAAGAATAATACATGTAAAAATGATCCCATCTTTTTCCTCTTTAGTATCGACACTATGGAATTCATAGTCTATCTTGATGGACCGACAGCCAGTGAGACTCTACATTCACTCTTGTGGATCGGCCATTCCTCATACTACTAGAGCTCGTCACGCTCTTCTTGGGCAAGGATGTGCATGGATCTTTAATGACCATGCATAAGCTTTCCGACTCAAGACCACCTACTTCTCCATAGCGATGAGGTTCCGTCTTTGCTTTACTCCATCCATCTACATCTTCATTACATCACATGTGAGTGTGGTACTTTAGACGTAACTGCTCATATGACTCAAGGTCCATCCTGGAGGCTGTGAGGATAGCCTACCCATGATGCTATTATGTGATGCAGGTTTGCTGCTACAAGCGAGAGGGTGGATAATTCCTACATGGAGAGAGAGCGTTGGTATGTCTTTGTATCTCGACTAGGCACTGCATTTCTGGTCTGGGAGGACCGCGCCACCGTGGGTCGTGATGGTGATTACCGATCCTACTAGAGTACATAGTTTCGAGGGTGATCACCCATCCTCCAAGATGGGCTGGCGAAGCAGGCGGCAATACCAAGGTCTCCAAGTATAGAGGTATGCAGAGGTCACCCTTTGTTCCTCTAGCTTTGGAAGTTATATGGAGCCTCGGACACCGACCCGACATGTTAGTGAGGGTGTGTGACTCCTACCATACTATGCGACATGTAGATCACTCTTTAGCTTATCAGATATGGCCTATTTTAGGCAACGTGTTTCCATTGCTCTATAGAGGCACTAGGCTGTGCAATCCATAGGAGAAGAATCACGTTAGATGATGCTTCTTCGGATGCTCCTATTGTTTGTAGACCTTTGACTTGATAGTTCGATATCTAGATGTTGTGAGACATATTTCCCAAAGTGATCTATTGAGGCTAGTCCCCATGTAACCTAAGTTTGGTTCCATCCTTGTACGATTTGATGGGGGTCTTCCCCATCCCTTTTGTTATTATATTTTATGGCTTGATCTCAAGTTAGTTTTTCAAGTAAGTTAGTTTTTGTAAAAGACAGTTTTCAAGGAAGTTAGTTTTGTGATCTTAGTTTTGGAGGAACTTTGTTAAGGGAAACTTAGTTCTTGGAGAAAGTCATGTTCGGGTGGAGCCTTGATTCAATGATGACTTTGATCACCAAAATATCCTTCCTTTTAGTGATATCTTTACTCTTTGTGAGAATTTGCATCATGGAGTTAAAAATTTGATAGTTTGTGTGAGTGTGCATTAGGGTCAGCAATTCCAGAGTAGAAACAAGTTTCTAGATTCATGATGAGCTTCCAAAAGCTATCGGAGTAAACCTTGAGTGAGAGTCGGCTCGGAGGTCACAACCGATTTTGTTCAACACGTTTATCGCATGGATATTTCTTTTTTGTGAGAACAATTCAGCGTATGGTCAGAGAAGAACCCTCTAGAACCTTGTGTGAGTTGACAATTTTTTTCTTCTTTCCTCAACACTCCGCATTCGAGTTTGGATGTTTTACCATCTAGATCTCTCGGAACAATTGCTGATTTGCGCATTGTATCACAAAGGCGATATCACCCTGTGTACAAAACGCATCACACATCCCAAACCTTGACTTCAATTGCTCAGTTTTATGAGTAGGTCACTCATTATCGGAACTTGAATCGTGCAAAGTTTTATTAGCTTGAGAACTTTCTAATATCAAAAGATATGATCTCCATATTAACTTCGCATGATTAGATGGAGTCAATGCAACTCTACTTGTATACACGAACTTCAAGCTATCACTCCGTACTCAAAACTCATCAATTGAGTCGAACTTGATCAAAACCAAGATTCAAATCAAATTCGCCTGGTCCTCTTCCATAGATATCCATCTTGTAACATGTAGTTGTAGGCCTTCCTTCTTACATGTTTGAACTCATGATCCTCCAACGCTTTGTGGGTACTAGTGTGTTGAGATATTTTCCAATATCTTACCACTCACCTCATACTAATCCTCGAAACATCTCCAAACTTTATGTTAACTCCTAGTGATGAGCCACATAATAAAATGTCGTTCCAACATCATCGATATCATCAATCATTTCTTCTTCTCCCTCATATCTAGCTCTTGACAACATATATCCGCCTTGTTATCCTTTCACCTTACATGCCCTCGAACTCAGTTAAGTGTCTTGATGTATGCTATCCACCTCAACATTGCAATATCGATTGTATTGCAATTGGTGATCATCCCCACAATGGTAAACAATCAGTCTCACAATCATATGTGCTCAATCGGTAGTTCCTTTCGACTTCATGGCGTAACAACACCCACAATTCCTTCTTCCACTTGCCGGATAACCCATTTGTCTTTCACTCAAGACCTTGGCTCCAAATCTCACGAGATACTTACTCCCTTCATCTTCGTCATCATCACCTTACGGCCCATCCTATGGCAATAATGGGTATCCCTTAGTCAATATCAACGGCTTTATTACCATGATATTCTATCCTTATGACACGGAGATGATGACATACCTCTTCCAACTTCCTCATGGCCTCTACATGTCTATTCTCCCGATAAACTTCTGATTTTTCCTTAACAATCCATATAACGGATGCATATGAGCATAGTGAGGAATCCATATGTGATAGAACACAACGGCCTTAAAAACCGCCTCACTTCGTCAAGGAGTTGCAGATTTGTGCAGATCCTCGTATATTATCCCTTATTGTTGGGATCCGGTTTTTGACCGTACCATCCACACAAATGACCAACAATGACAATCTTCTGCATCCCAAATATAGATTTTGCTCCTGACAATGTAAGATGAACCTCCTCCAATCGAGATAATATCCTCTCACAATCTTCAATGTGAGTCTTCACAAACTTCCAATAGCCCCTTTTTGATCGATGGTTCCATCCTTCTCTCTTTCAGACATCCTTTGATTGGCACATCATCTAGAAAAGGCATAGTCTTCTCGAGATAAAGTCCTTAACACTTTATTCATCCCATTCATCATGTGTGCTGCTGAATTTGTGGCCCCTTGTGGTAGCGCATATCCTTACCAAGCCCAATGGTGTTCTCATTGTGGTAATATCCCCGCTCCTTCTCAGTTGAAACTCGATCATATCCATGAAAGATCCCCCTCATGGAGTAGATAGCCTCCTACAAAGCCGCCTCTCAGAACTCATCCATTAATTATCCCACCCCATATTCATGATAGTCACTTTATTCTCATCGGGTTGCGATGTCTTGAATGAATCGTGAAGATCCATTCTTTTGGCATTGTAAACCACGATCAGAATATATGCAAAGGACGACCCAAAATCCTCATCCTCATCTTTCCTTCAACAACTCAATGAGCTTTTGGAAGATGGGTCGTGCAGATCGTGATCGGTCTCTAAGTCCTAAGGCGTATGAGAAAATGATCATGGGAGCTACAACATTTGGATCCACACACCCTATCTCCTTTGCTTCAAAAAAGAGAATGCTTTTCTATGCCTAACAAAGATCTCTTTGAAACACCTTTTCTCATTTGTAAGAAGAAAACCATCCAGTCCAACCTTCAACCTCCTTCATAGTGGTTTCAGTAAATTTGTGTCCCATTTTACTAGGATCCCCTCAAGTTACTTTCTCCGCCGCTTGTCGCACTTGTTCTTTTAGTCATTTGGTAAAAAGGAGCACCATCGGTTTTTCACCTTCTTATCAACTGCTTTATATCTAGTCTCCACTGAACCTCGGGTGTTTGGGAATATCTCAATAGTTGAAAGAGAGCTCTCTAGAGTGAATTTCACTATCTTTGTTCATCCTCAAATCCAATCTCCTTCAACGGATCTCCCAATCAAACCTCATAAACTCCTTTTTATATATATTCACCTTCCTCAAGAAGCAAATAAAAGTTTTCTTCATGCTCATGCATTTGTTTTCTCCCATCTTTTCAAATCAACAACCTCCCTCAGTGGCATGTCTCATCACGCAAAAAACCCATTAACCATGTACAAAAATTTCTCTCTGCATAGGTGAGAGTGGCCTTCTCCTCCTGCACCACTATATCCTCTCTCTACAAATGGTACTTCTCCCAAAATCCTCAAATCTTCAGATTTTGGGAAAGCCCCCTCTCTCTCAACCATGTTTTGTTTCAATTTCATGATTTGTTGGAATTATTAGAAATCGGCACCTCAACCGCTTCCCATCTTGGTCATGAATTTAGCATATGCCAATCCATCATCACAAATTTTGTCTCCATCCCCGCAGCATGGCACGATCAAGAATCAATGGGTATGATGTAGAGCCTTGTACGGCGAAATTTCGCCCGCCTACTACATCTTCAACCTTCATCTGACACATCGCACACGCCCATATGTTCTGAAAGTATTGTTGGTCAGCCTCTAATCACCCAACCATGATTGGTATCTATACCACTTCTTCTTGTAGAGCTCTGACATTTATATTGATCTCCCATCCATGATCAATTAATGCTAACACCCGGATCCCCTAGCTTCACAAGGGTTTCAAGAGTCGCTCTTGCCCACGCGATCGGGTGTAGTGGCTAGACACCTTCACACCTTTCTTCTTTTTGCCTCATCTCAAAGCGAACCAATCCGAGATTTCAATCCCACAACACTCTACCAAATAAGATCTTCTTCATCCCTTGATACCTTTGTGCCTATAGCATGAAGTAGTAGAAGTCTCATTGAAATTCTGCTTAGTTTCTCTTGATATCAATGATAACATCATGAAACTATCTCTTTCTTATTCCAAGTATCTCCCTCAGGTACTCTACCTTGGCATTCAAATCCTCTCCTCCAAGACTCCTTCAAATGCAAATCTAATATCCGATATCGTTTGTTTGTGGTGTACCTTCCTTGTCCTTCTCACCCCCTTTGGTTCTTTCCTTCAACCTCAAGGGACCGGTTTATCCATAGCGTGATCGGTGGGAGAGGTGTATCAGTGCGATATGTTCTCTAGCCAACCTCTTCCAATGAGAGTCAGGCCAAAATCCTCCTCTTCCCTCCGTCTCTTATCTTCCATCGATGCTTCATGGTGAATCTTAGCAATATAAGCATGAACCCGACATGGTTTCTACTAGATCTTCCCATCCAAAGTGGTATCACGTATCTCGTAGATTGTTCTTAGTAGGTCTCTACAGCTACCTTCCTTTCTCCATCGTAGCAAGAGCACTTATATTGGGCCTTTCAACCCACTCCATGAAGGACTTCTAAGGACTCATCAGAATCTTCTAAGAAGTACTTCATCCCTCAAGGCACGGGAATATGTTTCCCAACCCTCACCAAAGTGTTCTGAGGATTTCACATGGCTTCTAATCTCCGGCACCGCTGACAAGACAGAAACATTTCTATCATCTCTTTTTTCAAAGAACACGGTTCGACTCCATTTCCTGACGTGAAATGCCTCAAGTATTTTGAGACATCCCCTCCGTCAAATTGATCCATCTTCCCCACCACGACTTGCGGCGCCCTTGTGGTGAATACCGCTTCTTCTTTGCAATTGTTCTTTGTTGAAGAAATAAGTGAATGCTTGAAACATCTCCGCTTTGCCGGATCAGGCCGCACTTAGGTACCTCGCTTGCTGGCTAGGGCCCCTCCCCCCATTGTAACGGCCTTGTGATCCCAAACATCCACTCGACTTATTGTCAATGAAAAGCCGTCTTGATCGTTGACCCTCAAATTCCCCAAGTATCCAACCTTACTGCGTCTATCTACTTTTGATCTAAATCTAGATCCCCGTATTCGTGCCTAATGGATTGGAAGAACCTAACTTGCCATCACCTCAAGCACTCTTGGGAGAGTTGGCCATCACTTCCCAACTTCTCACAAGAAAATATGCAACACGTACTTCAAAGTAGAATCGTATCACCGAAAGATTCCTTATACAAAATCACGCGCCCACACAACCAAGCATACAAGGAAGCCAATATTTAAACACAAGAAGCATATCATAAAACTCAAAGACTTGGCATTTGACATAACATAAAACTCAACGCTTTATCCTTATAGAGCCTACAATCTGATTTTTGACTAATTTTATATCTCAAGTCCAAACAAACTTGAACTTGCAACCTAATATCTCAAGGCCAACCCACAACCTAACCTTGCAATCTACACCTTACTCTAAACTTGGAGCAGATCAACCATAAACCGAAATGAAACTCATGAAACAAAAACTTCATAACAAGATAACTCATGAAAGTTCCTCCACCTCTCGAGAGGTTTCACGTCGAGTTCACCACTTATGTTGCATGGACATTTCTTTGTTCGAAAACGCCCCGAAATACACCTCTAGAACCTCGTGTGAGTTGACAATTTCTTCTTCTTCTCCTCGGTAATCCACATTCGAAATCGTTATAAAAACCCAGAGAGAACTTCAATGGAAGAAGATTATGATAGCCAATGATTCAACCAATAACTCTAAGCTAAAATTTACAGAAAATTTCTCTACAACCCTTTCAATCTCTCGGAAAAGTTTCAGATGTTTTTTACTCATCTAAATCTCTCGAACAATTGTTGATTTGCACATTGTATCACAAGGTGATATGCATCCTCAGTACAAAACCCATCACACATCCCAATACTTGACTTTAATTGCTCCCCTGATTTTATGAAAGTCCTTTCATTATCACAACTTGAACGTGCAAAGTTTTATTGATAGAACTTTCTAATATCAAAAGATATGATCTCCGTACTTCAACTTCGCGGATGCTAAAGTGCGGGTTCTAATCTTGGTTAGTCATAGTTAGTTTAGCCAAAGTAGGTGGTCACTAGATCACAAAAGACAAAGATAGTGTTATTGCATTATCCAAAAAAGTAAAAGGGTAAAATGGCTATATGGGCTACCATGCATTGGTGGATCGATTGTGTGTTAGGACGCCCTGTTGAGGAATTGTTAGGATAAGATAACAAAACATGCAACCTACGACGTATAGCCATGTGGCATAGTTTGAATTTCGGACTCCTTTTAGTCCCACAAAGATATAAAGCAAGGAGATATCTTGAAAGAACATCTCTCATCTTGAAGTCATTCCGAGTCATTGCTTCGGTGTTACAATGGTATCGGAAGTTTATTGTTCCTATGGAGTGTGGATCCGCCCTCTTAGAAGAATAGTGCAGGTTGGTACAATTATTTGAGAGAGAGTGTTTGTTAGAGGTTGGCCTTGGCCATTGAGCCGCAAGTAGTGGAAGGGGGTTATTGTGGGTGCCGGGTTATGGATGGAATAGAATATGCCAAGAGATTACATTTCTTAATCCTTTTTTCATGTCAAACTATTATACATTGAGAGCAAGGTTGACTCAAAGATTTGGTTATCATTTTTGGTGCAACTTCATGGATTAAGTGATGAGATCTCGAGATCCGCCATTCTTTACCTATAACACCACGATAAATATCAGATCCTCACGATTTACATTTTAGCTTGTGAGATTAATCTCAATGACCACCACCTAAGTGAGATCCACAATGCAAATCAGTGTATCATCCTAAAGCCATGTTTCTTGTTCTGCTTATTAGAAACTTTGAGTATGAAAGTATTACCATGATAAGGATATTCACCTATTCCTTTGTGTCATGCTAATCTTTGAGAAATTGGCAGTTGTTCATCTTAACCCTATATTGAGAGAGAGTGACTGAGAGACTAATCATGGAGGACACTTTTGAGAGAAACGATCCAGAGTTGAGAGATTTGAGTAAAACCATCGTTGTTTCACTCAAAGACAAGAGTTAGCTCAAGAATTAACAAATAATGTTTATAATTAAAACAGTAGAACGAGAAACTCCATGGAGTTGATCCATGGTGGAAAGTGAAGAAACAAGAGAGTCTGCGTGTTTTGAAGCCCAAGCAAGACAACGAAGAAGAGAGAGCCTAGATCTTCGCATACATCCATGATTCCTCAAGATGACAAAAGCTTGTAAGATGTAACCTTACCGGCGTAGGCCGTCCATGGAGTTTTGGGAAGCGTTGATCGGTGAGAATGGAGTATCATCTTTGCTTTGTCTAATATCAATGGTCACATTGC